>CM038043.1:157559012-158759012 GCA_021397845.1 Areca catechu | reverse complement strand
TGGGTTGTCAATGAGCAGTTCCGGCCAGATCAGAGGCATGGATGCAGGAATTGCACACCATGATCATGGCGTGATGAGTGTCGATTGTAACCGTTGGTTACAATTTTCTTTTTGGAACAGATTGTGGTTCAAGCTTCGGGTTCCCCTTGTGTGGGCCGAAGGCTTGATATTTTCCTGAGGCCGGAGATCATGTCTACAGCGTGGACCAAAGTTCATGTCTTAGGAAGTCGATGAGTAGTTCAGACTTTGGCCAGGACCGAAGGTGCTACCCAAAGGACTGGCCTTCGGATGTTGTAGTTCGGTGTGAAGCCTTGAGTTGCTTACAGTTGGCCTTCGCTTAGTCCGAAGTCCATAGTCCGGAGAACCGGGGCTTCGATAAGTCAAACTGGAGCCTAGTTCGTAGCTGAACCAGGATATCCCAATAGTTGCCCCCCTACTCTCAGTTGTCAAAGCGAAGATTTGCCTCGAGAAGTGAGAGTATTATGGCCTTGTCGCTTTCTTCCTGAGGGACGACGCAGTAAATGATTATGGGACCTCTATTGGGCTGCCCATCACGATCTGAGAATCAGATGGTGGACAGGTGCCATTCCCGGATTGGAAAAAAGTAGGTGGCCCTGAGGCTATCTCTCCTCGTCCCGTTGCGTAGTGGTTGAGGCAATTTTTTGGTTGGGATTTGGATAGTTGTGGTGGCTGTTCTCCGCCCATTGGATGAAGGATAGATCTTATCCTGGCGGTCAGTCGTAAGTGGGTTACCTCCCAGGGTAACCTTGAGTCAAATTAACCCTCTGTGGGGGTCCAAAGACCCTTACTTTTCTTTTGGGAAAGGGTGACGGTATGGGCAAGGAAGCTTCTTCAACCTCGTCTCACTCTCCGCCCAAACCATTCTGGAGTACCAGTCTATTCTTCAGGTAGAATCCTCTTTCCGCCCCTCTGCTTCATTCCTTTATCATGGAAGAGACCGTAGAGAGTCAGGGAAAGCAGGTTGGATCCTCGGGGGCCAGAGATACAGTAGGTCCGGAGTCGGTCCCCAGCTCGATTTCTCAGAGCAAGGCAACCCTTCTTTGGGAACGCTACCGCATTCCTGAGGAATTTCCCTTTGTCCTCCCCGTGCCAGAGGAGCAGGCGAACAAAGCTCCCCGTGGGTGCCTAGCTGTGTACGAAGATCACCTGAGGGCTGGTCTTCGATTTTTCCTGCACCCCTTCTTTGTTAAGATTTTTTGCTTGTACCAAGTGGTGCCAGCGCAGTTGACCCCAAACAACATCAGAAACATCTGCGGCTTCCTGGTCATGTGCAGCATTGCCAACATAGAGCCTAAGACCAACTTGTTCTCGGCCTTTTTCGTCTTCAAGAGGGATTTCCACAGCAACGGATGGTGGGTGATCGGTTCCAGATCGGGCCGCAGGGTGATTAAGGATATGCCCAGCACCATCCATGGGTGGAAACCTGTCTTTGCATTTGTGTTGTCCTTCGACCCATGGGGCTTCGACACTGAGTGGAAGAAGCCTCGCCTGACCGCTAATGATGGAAAGAAAGTCTTGGCGGCCGATCAGTCGGACTATGATCTTCTGACCAACTTGGAAGTTGCTCCTATCCAGGAGTTGTTGGAGGAGAAGAACCTCCATCGAGCGAGAATCAGTAAATTTTCATCACTAGGTATAGCAGCGAAAATTTTTGCTCTTCTTCTTTAGGTTTCATTGTAGTTCATTTAACTGAGATGATCCCCTTTGCTTGCAGGTGGTAGGATGAAGCGCAATTTGAGCTAGCTTCACCAGACTTCGGAGAGGAGGGTGGCACAGGCCCCTTCCACCAGGTCTGCAGCTCGGAAGAAAGCTCGGAGAGTTGGTCCCGAAGGGGACCAAAGCACTTCGTCTTCCTGAGGCGCCTCGGGAGAAAATGCAGCGACCACGGAAGGGGTTCCAGTGAGGCCCTGCCCAGTCGAGACTCCAGCGGCGATCGCCTCCCCAGTCGACACAACGGGGGGCCCGCCTCAAGGAGTGGATGTACCGCCGGTTTGCCTCCCTGCTGCCGATAGGGGCAAAGCACGACAAGATGAAGGAGAGTCCATTTATGAAGCTTCTTCAGTCGGAGGTCGCTCGACGAACCCTTCGAAGCTCCCGCCTATGGGAGAGCTGCTGATTCCGGAGGAGGCCAGACAGGCGTTGAAGGATATGATACAGCCCCGCAACCTGGCAATTCTCCGGAATTATAGCTTTCTCAAAGTGTCTGATTCTGGCTTCGCCGCCCTGCAACAGGTATGACTATCACCGCCTCCTTTGCCCTGAGAGTTATTTGACCCTCGATTCTTCTTTTTTGATATAGTTGGTCTATGACTTCACCTTCATGGAGGAAGGCCTAGGGAACGTAGACAACCTCATCTATGACCTCAAGGAGGAGCTTCAGACTGCTAGGGCTGCCAGGGAAGTAGTCGAGGAGCTGAAGCAATCCATGGAGGACCGTCTTGCCCGGGTAACTGATGAAGTCCGTGACCTGAAGGGCAAACTGAAGAGCGCCCACTCGAGGATAGCGGGACAAGAGGCATGGTGGAACATGAGCAGGAGGCGAATTGAATCCCTGGAGCGGACTGCCAGGGAGAACCAGGAGAGGATGGAGAGCCTATCCAAGGTGGAGGAGGAGGCTTCTAGGAAGGCCGAAGAGGCGATCCTGGAATTCGAAGCTGCCAAGAGGGAGGCCGAAGCCGCCAAGAGGGAGTCCGAAGCTTTGAGGAAGCAAATTGACAATGCCGTGGCTGACTTCAAGATGTCTTCGCAATTTCAGACAGAGATTGATGAAGCATCATTGTATCCCTACCAGCATGACTTCAATGATGGGCTTTCCAAGGTAAAGGAGACCCTCCCTTACCTCGACCTTTCGAAGATCCCCTCCTACAACATAATTGGAGAGGAAGGAGAAGAAGTGGAGGAGGCCGAAGCTGCAGGAGAGGTTGAGGAGTCGCCATGTCCGGTGGAGGAGGCTGCTATCCCAATCGAAAATCAGGAGGCGATCCCAGCTTTGATCTCGGCTCAGGAGGTGACTCAGGCTGGAGAAGTCCAGGCTGAAGATTCTCCCGTCCCAGCCCAGATTGATGAGACCCTCTCCGAATAAGTTGATAGGTTGCTCCAGTCCTGTGGTGTGGAGCCTTCTCCTGTTGATGTTGAGTGACCTGGATCACTCTGAATGCATTTTTTTCCTTTTTTTTTACTTGTATTGCCAATGAACTTTGTACTGCAATTTTCCTAGATTTTGGAATGAATTCTCCTCTCTTTGCATATACATTGTTGTGCTTCATGTGTAGCCTGAAATGGTTCTATCATTTCTCCCTTTGCCTAGTCGAACGATAGTCTCCGAAGGCCGTCCAATTGATAAGAGCCGGTTTTACCGCTCTCTTTTCTGCTTGGTTGAATAGTCATGGCCGAAGGTCGTTCAGTCGGTAAGGACGAACCCTTGAACGGACCAAAACTACGTTGCGTTACCTTCCTTCGGATGTTTAGCTTATCCATAGGGACGGACATGAGTCATCTCCCCACCAATCAATAATTAGGAGGATTTGATTAGGATCACCGTTGTCCACGTGGCACGTCGAAATTTGTACTGTCGCAATCTCTTGTGCCTTATGAGTCGTCGGGCCTCTTTTTTCCCAAAAAGAGACCATTAATGATGCCGTCGCATGATGCGGATTTCTTCGAATTCTAAGCGATGGCGGTTGTGGTCCCGGGGATGGCTTCCGAGAGACTTTCTGGCTCTCGAAGCGTCACCTGGACACGTGGTGCCTTCTCATATGGCCAGGAAGGATGTGGGATGCGCCTCCCCGAAGTCGATCGTGGGTGCAGGGTTTCTATAAATAGGACCCTGCCCCCTGCTATCGAAGGCCATCATTTTTGTTGGTGTCTTCCATTCATTAGTCATGAGGTTCAGCACTTCCGAGCTTCGTCGTGCAGCGAAGAGGAGGGCTATTGACCCCAAGAGGAAACGAAGTCCGGGGCCATCTGGGCCTGTCGGCGAAGAGGAGGAGCCTCTGGTGGACCGTCTCGAGAAGAAGGTCCGCCTTCTGGAGGCTCAGTTGAGGGAGGCCCGGGCCCAAGTCACGGCGGCGGAGGAGGCGAAGAAGGAGGCGACGGAGGCCATCACAAACTTCAGAACTTCTGCCTCATTCACGGATGAGCTCGCCGGGGTTGCCCTGGACTCCTTCCACCAAGGGTTTTGGGAGTGCCGGAGGAAAGCCTCCAAGTTTTATGACTTGAAGGGCTTGGATAATATCAAACCCTCCGTTCCCTTCCGCGGTCATGAATTCGATTCTGACTCTGATGAGGGGTCGGACTCGAGTTCGGACGGGAACCCTGGAGGCCCTTCGTCGTCCCATCTGGTCTCTCCCCAACGGTACGGGAAAAACCCGTCGGGGAGTTAATGCAAATTTTCAAACTCTGCTGTTGCTACTGCTGCTTCTCTTTTTTTTTTGTATCTCTTTTTAGGAAAGTTTCTTTTCTTTTTCTTACTCTCCTTATAGGAGAGTTTCTTTGTTTTTTCTTTTTTCTTTCTTCCCTTTTCTTTTTGTAAGAAAAAATGAAAGAAATGGAAAATCTTTTCTTTTACCTCTTCCCGTGTTTTTTCTGCGATGTGTTGCATCACGATTTGTCCATAATGCAGACTCCATAAACCACTTACGGTTTGTAGAGAAGAAGTAGGGTCCGTTGGACTGTGAGAGTGTTTGTTGTTGACAGAGAGGACAACAGTGGTCCTTTTAGGCACGTATTCAGATTTTCCATAGGGTAGGGTGTTTACACCATCCATGTGCTCTTTCTGTCATAATTAAGGTAGACTGTTCAGGCCCGTCTCGGCACGTGTTCGGATTCACTATAGGGTAGGTTACAAAAATCATCCCTGTGTCTTTGATCTTTTTGGTGGCCTGGTTAGGCCATCCATTGCGCTCGTCGGGCATACCGATAAGGTGAGTGGATCATGCTCTTCTTTGCATAGTTGACCAATTTTTCAAATCGGGTCATTTGGGCTGTTGTCGTTTAGTCGATGCAACTAGTCGTTCTGAGTCGAGTAGGGTTGAGGAGCTTTGCACAGGAGTTTTTGTTTTTAGAACTTTTTCATTGATAGTATTTGCGAAGGTTTTGTACATTCCATGGCCAGGATAGGGTCTTCCCCTCCAGGGTCTTGAGTCGATATGTCCCTGGTCGAATGACTTCTTCGACTTGATATGGGCCTTCCCAGTTGGGGGAGAGTTTATCCTGTTCCGTTGGCCTGGACACCTCTGCTCTTTGCAATACCATGTCCTCCGTGCGGAAAGTTTGCTCCTTCACCCTTACATTGTAGTACTTGGCGACCTTTTGCTGGTATGCCGCTATTCTTATCTGGGCCTGTAGCCTGGTGCTTGATAGCAGATCCAGATCGATCTTTCTGTGATCGGAATTCTCAGGCTCTTCATAGTTGTCAATCTTCAAGGACTGTAGGGAGACTTCGATAGGTAGCACGGCTTCGGTACCATAGGCTAGGTTGAACGGAGATTCGCCGGTGGCTGTTCTTGGAATATTTCGGTATGCCCAAAGAACAGATGTCAGTTCTTCGACCCAAAGCCCTTTGGCAGCGTTCAACCTTGTCTTTAGACCATGGAGGATAGTCCGGTTGGTGACTTTGGCTTCTTCGTTGGACTGTGGATGAGCAACGGATGTTAGCCGATGCTGGATATGGTACCGAGCACAGAAATCCTTGAACTTTGGATTATCGAATTATCTTCCGTTGTCCGTGATGATGACGTGTGGGATACCGAACCTGAAGATGATGGAGTTTTTCATAAAACTTTTCATCCTGCCCTTTGTGATTTAGACCAATGGTTCGGCTTCCATCCATTTTGTGAAATAGTCAATGGCCACTAGGAGAAACTTCCTTTGCCCTGATGCTGGTGGGAACAAGCCAAGGATATCCATCCCCTACTGGGCAAAGGGCCATGTAGCTGCCAACTAAGTCAGGTGACTCGCAGGTTGTCTCTGACATTATCATACCTCTGGCATTGGTCGCACTTCCGCACAAAAGCAGCTGAGTCCTTCTGGATGGAGGGCCAGTAATACCCTTGTCGAATAACCTTATATGCTAGAGATCTGCCTTCCAAGTGATCCCCGCATATGCCCTCGTGGACCTCTCTCCATGCATAATCTGCATCGGTGGGTCCGAGGCATTTCAGCGGTGGTTGGGAGAATGATCTCTTGTAGAGGGTTCCATCTAAAATGACGTACTGAGATGCCATCCAGCGAATCTTCTTGGCATCTGCCTTATCTTCGGGCAGTTCTCCTTCGTTCAAGAATCTCCATTGACTTGATTCACAACCAGTTGAGAATCGGAGAAGGTTCGGAGCTGCCGGACTTCCAGATCTTTGGCGATCCGAAGTCCGGCGAGTAGGGCCTCATATTCAGCCTGATTATTGGAGAGGTGGAAGGAGAAACGGAGTGCATACTCTATAATCTGGCCGTCAGGTTCGGCCAACATGAGTCTAGCCCCGCACCCGGTAGCATTGGAAGCTCCATCCATATGAAGCACTCAAATGGACTTCATCTCCTTCGGGGTTTCTTCTTTATCCGAAGAGGCTTCATCTTTGGACTTCCAGGTGCACTCGGCCAGAAAATCGGAGAGCACATGGGCCTTCATAGCCGCTCGGGGCTAGATGCTAATGTCAAATTCGCTTAGCTTCACAGCCCACTTGGCTATCCTTCCAGAAGTGTCCGGAGATCGGAGAACGGTCTTGAGAGGTTGATCAGTCAGCACCATGATAGCGTGGGCCTGAAAATATGGCCATAGTCACTTTGCCGCAATCATTAAAGAGTAGATCAGCTTCTACATCCTTGCATATCGCGTTTCTGTGTCATGCAGGATCTTGCTGAAGTAGTAGATCGGCTTGTGGGACCCGTCTTCTTCCTTCCAGATAAGAACCGAACTCACTGCTTCGTCTGAAGCAGAGAGGTACAGGTAGAGGACCTCGCCTTCTTTTGGCTTGGAGAATAAGGACGGGGTCTCCAAATACTTCTTCAATTCTTCAAAGGCAACGTGACAGTCTTCGGACCATTCGAAGCCCTTTGATTGCTAGAGTACCTTGAAGAACGGAAGACACTTCTCGGTGGACCGAGATATAAATCTGCTTAGGAAGGCAATCCTCCATGTCAACTATTGGACTTCCTTTTTGCAAGAGGGATGTTGCATATCCTTCATGGCCTGGATCTTCTCGAGGTGGCCTCAATCCTTCGTTTGGTGATAAGGAAGTCCAGAAATTTACCCGACGTGACCCTGAAGGTGCACTTCGCCGGGTTTAACTTCATTTGGTAGCACCGGAGAGCACTGAATGACTCCTCCAAGTCGCGGATGTGGTTTCTCCGGTGGAGACTCTTGATGATCATGTCGTCAACATAGGCCTCCATATTTCTTTCTAGTTGCTTTTCAAACACCTTATTGATGAGTCTTTGGAATGTTGCCCCGGCGTTCTTGAGGCCGAATGGCATCATCTTGTAGCAGTAGAAACCTTTGTCAGTGATGAATGCCATCTTCTTCTCATCTTTCGGATCCATTCTGATCTGGTTGTAGTCGGAAAAGGCATCCATAAAGCTCAGCAACTGGTGGCCGGCGGTAGCATCGACCAGTTGATCAATCTTTGGGAGAGGGAAGCTATCTTTTGGGCAAGCCTTGTTGAGGTCTGTATAGTCGATACAGATCCTTCACTTGCCACTAACTTTCTTCACCATTACCACATTGGCCAGCCACTCAAGGTAGCGGGCCTCTCTGATGAACCCTGCCTTGAGGAGCTTGTCGACCTTTTCATCAACAGCTTGCTGTCTTTCGGGGATGAAGCTCATCTTCTTCTGTCGCACCGGCTTGTTCCCAGGGATTACTTCCAGCCGATGAGTAATCACTTCGGCGGAAATCCCGGGCATGTCTGAAGCCGACCAGGCGAAGACATCGGTGTTGTCCCTGAGAAAATGGATCAACTTTGTTCTGGTTTCCTCGTCAAGGGCACTCCCGATTTGCACAACTCTAGAGGGATCTTCCTCTTTCAAAGGTATCGGGATGGTCCTCTCCATGGGTTCACTAAGGTTTATGGTTGAATCTCTCGGATCCAGCTGATCCGGAGTAGTTGAATCTTTAAAATGCCTGTCTTCAATCATTAGACATTGCCGTGCCGTCTTCTGGTTCCCTCTAACTTCTCCAACACCATTCCTGGTGGGGAAGCGTACTAAGAGGTAGTGAGAGGAGATCATGGTCCGGAACCTGTTCAAGGTGGGCCTCCCCAGAATAATGTTGTATGCAGAGGGGATCTGGACCACCATGAAGTTGATCGGCAATATCTTTTGTCGAGGCTCGGAGCCGAGGGTTACGGGCAACACAATCTCCCCTTCGGCATAAACTTGATTGCCCCCGAAACCGGAGAGTGGTATGGGAGATCTTTGTAGTTGATGTCTAGGCAAACACATTTTGGAGAATGTATCATATATCAATACATCAGTCGAACTTCCATTATCAATAAGAACTCTCTGTACATCATAATTGGCCACTATGGCCAAAATTACAAGAGGGTCATCGTGCGGGAGCCGGACTCTCGCAAGGTCATCATCGGAGAAGAGGATGGAGTTGTTATCTTTCAATCGCTTTGAAGCTTCATCTTCATCCCTTCTCCAATTGGCGGGCCGGTGTATCATCCCTACACCTCCGTTGGTGGGCCTTTGATTTGGCAATTCAGCCTCTTCAGGAGGTGGCTGGGGAACAGTTACTTCCGACCAGGGTCCCTGGCGATCGATGTACCGCCCCAGGTATCCTCTCTTGATGAGATCCTCAATCGCATCCCTCAGCTGGATGCATTCTTTTGTGTTGTGGTCGTGGTCCCGGTGGATTCTGCAGAACTTGTTCCTGTTCCTTGCGGAAGAGGAGGCCTTCATGGGACGGGGCCGTTGGAGATAGTTTTCTTTTTCTATCTCCATGAGGATCTTCTCTCGAGGGAGGTTGAGGGGGGTGTATGAGTCGAATCTTCCTCTCAATGCTCTGGGCTTGGGAGGGCTTCTCCGGCGGTCTGCATATCTATCGTCGTTGTTATTGGAAGTTTGGGGGCTTTGCCCCTGTTATTCTTCTTCTTTGAAGGGGGTTTCCCTTCAATCATACTCGATTCACCGCCTGCTCTTCAGCATCGGTGTATTTCTGAGCCCTTGATAGGAGCTTAGCGTAGCTTTTGGGAAACTTCTTGTCCAGGAAAAAAGTAAGCCTGGAGGTACGAAGCCCCTTCTTCAGAGCTGACATGGCCACGTGCTCGTTGAGATCGGGGATCTCAAGCATGGCCGCATTGAACCTGGAGATGTAATCTCTCAGGCTCTCTCCTTCATTCTGGTGAAGGAGGAAGAGTGTGTCCGTATTTCGAGAAGTCTTGTGGCAGGTCCTGAAATGCAAGATAAACAATTTTTCTAACTCGAAAAAGGAATCGATGGTACCTGGGCACAGGCTCGAGTACCACATCCGAGCGAACTTCTTCAAGGTAGCCGGGAATGCCAGATAGTACATCACGTCCGAAGCTCCTTGAATCATCATATGGGCTTTGAAGTTGCCTAAATGGTCGAAGGGGTCGGAGGTGCCGTCATAGGGTTCCATCTGGGGAACCCTGAAGTGCCGAGGAATGTCCTCAGCCATGATGCGGTCGGTGTAGGGTGGGCGTAGATCACCCACAATCAGGTCCTCGAGATCTCTTTGATCATGAATTCTCTGTTCTCGCGTCCTTGCCATCTCTAATTCGATAGCTCTGAACCTCCCGTCATAATCGGAAGTCTGCCTGGGCGCTCTCTCCACCGGAGTGGAGTCTTCGGAGGAGGAGGAGGAAGTTTGCCTAGGCCTTTTCCCTTTTTGTGGGGAATCGGCAGACCTAGGCAGTCTCGAAGTTCGACCTTCATGAGAGGGCCGAGAATGGGGGGAGGGATGTGCTGAATCCTCCCGTGGTGCTTTCCTTCTTCGGGATCGAGAGCTATGTCTGGAAATAGCCGGTGGATTTGCCACTAGAAAGGCTCTGTCTTGAAACTCTTGAACCATGGCCGTCAGGTTGGTGACCTGGTTCATAAGAGCTTCGAACTGCTGTGCTCCCACAACAACCATGGGAGGTAGAACATCGTTCTCCTCCGGGGGTGCACCCCCCTGAGACGGAGCACGACTTCGGCTTGTAGAAGCATTTTGAGCTTTTCCTCTTGCCATCAAGAAATTTTTTGTTTCTTTTCCTTGTCTGGGAGGGAGCTTAACAAATGTTAGTAATACGCCCCCCTTCCTAGCGTGCCAATCTGTTGGCGTGGAGTCCCTGGATCGGCCGGTCGGAGCCGCTGCATCGTAGGACCGCTTCCTGGTTCACCTGCAAAACAGGTCCCTTGCCGGAGTTGTTCCGGTGGAGGACACTCCAATGCCTAAATCAGTGGCGGATTCCAGCCACAGAATAGGGAAGATGTCGAGAGTGGAAAAAAAAAAGAGCTCTTGGAGATTGAAAATGTGTATGTGCGAGATTATTCACGCGTACCTCTCGAGCCATCTTCCTTACCCATATTTAAAAGATGGCCTCCGGTCTGTGGCCCGCTCTTTTTCCGGAGATCATGGGGAGCCATTCACTCCCATGATTGGCGATCGTGGGTTGTCAATGAGCGGTTCCGGCCAGATCGGAAGAGTGGCTGCAGGAATTGCGTGCCATGATCATGGTGTGATGAGTGTTGATTGTAACCGTTGGTTACAGTTTTCTTTTTGGAACAGATTGTGGTTCAAGCTTCGGATTCCCCTTGCGTGGGCCGAAGGCTTGATATTTCCTCGAGGCCAGAGATTATGTCTACGGTGGAGACCGAAGTTCGTGTCTTCGGAAGTCGATGAGTAGTTCAGACTTCAACCGGGACCGAAGGTGCTACCCGAAGGACTGGCATTCGAATGTTGTAGTTCGGTCTGAAGTCTTGAGTTGCTTGCATTTGGCCTTCGTTTAGTTCGAAGTCCGGAAAACTGGGACTTCGATAAGTCGAACCGAAACCTGATTCGTAGCTAAACCAGGATATCCCAACAGTAACCTTTCTAAAAAATATCTTAATCTCCACCCATAAGCTCTGGTTCTGGAACTTCCCTTGATTATTAGATGTTGCCTGTTTCAGTAAACAGTGCTTGCTATTTGTAATGTTATTATCAAGAGACCAGTCATTGCACTATAAATTATTCAGAGCACCAAGTAATCCTTGCTGTTGGTTGAATTGTGGAATTGCTTCTTCCTTCTGGGACTTGCAATGCTGCCGCAAGCATCATGAGCTAATCAAACCGTGTTTTTTTCTATTCAATGTGATACGGCCGTTACGATAACGTGGCGTGTCTCAGATTCCGCCGGGCGTGATCCAAACCACGTGAATTTTTTTGGCAACGCGGGAACGGTCCAGCAAGATCGGACGTGGCTCCACCGTGGCCGAAGTCAAGGTCAATCCGGGCCTTCCTGCTCCTTCGCCAGGTGGCGCCCGGATACGGGTCCACCTCGACCGAAGTCGAGTGCCCCTCTGCCGCTCCGCCAGGTGTCCATCCAGGAGGGGCCCACCTCGGCCGAAGCCGGCGGCCCCTTGCTCCCTCGCCGGGTGGCACCCTGAGACGGTCCCACCTCGACCGAGGTCGAGTCGGGCCTTCCTGCTCCTTCGCCAGGCGGTGCCCGGATACGGGTCCACCTCGGTCGAAGTCGAGCGCCCCTTTGCCGCTCCACTAGGTGTCCGCCCAGAAGGGGCCCACCTCGGCCGAAGCCGGCGGCCCCTTGCTCCCTCGCCGGGTGGCGCCCTGAGACGGTCCCACCTAGGCCGAGGTTGAGCCGGGCCTTCCTGCCCCTCCGCCAGGTGTCCGCCCAGGAAGGGTCTACCTCGGTCAAAGCTGGTGGCCCCTTGCTCCCTCGCCGGGTGGCGCCCTGAGACGGTCCCACCTCGGCCGAGGTCGAGCCGGGCCTTCCTGCTCCTTCGCCAGGTGGCGCCCGGACACGGGTCCACCTCGGTCGAAGTCGAGCGCCCCTCTGCTGCTCTGCCAGGTGTCCGCCCAGGAGGGGTCCACCTCGGCCGAGGTCGAGCCGGGCCTTCCTGCTCCTTCGCCGGGTGGTGCCCTGAGACGGTCCCACCTCGGCCGAGGTCGAGCCGGGCCTTCCTGCTCCTTCGCCAGGTGGCGCCCGGACACGAGTCCACCTCGGCCGAAGTTGAGCGCCTCTCTGCCGCTCTGCCAGGTGTCCGCCTAGGAGGGGTCCACCTCGGTCGAAGCCGGCGGCCCCTTGCTCCCTCGCCGGGTGGCGCCCTGAGACGGTCCCACCTCGGCCAAGGTCGAGCCGGGCCTTCCTGCTCCTTCGTCAGGTGGCGCCCGGACACGGGTCCACCTCGGCCGAAGTCGAGCGCCCCTCTGCCGCTCCGCTAGGTGTCCACCCAGGAGGGGTCCACCTCGGCCGAAGCCGGTGACCCCTTGCTCCCTCGCCGGGTGGCGCCTTGAGATTGTCCTACCTCGGCCAAGGTCGAGCCGGGCCTTCCTGCTCCTTCGCCAGGTGGCGCCCGGACACGGGTCCACCTCGGCCGAAGTCGAGCGCCCTTCTGCCGCTCCGCCAGGTGTCCGCCTAGGAGGGGCCCACCTCGGCTGAAGCCGACGGCCCCTTGCTCCCTCGCCGGGTGGCGCCCTGAGACGGTCCCACCTCGGTCGAGGTCGAGCCGGGCCTTCCTGCCCCTCCGCCAGGTGTCCATCCGGACACGGGTCCACCTCGGCCGAAGCCGGCTGCCCTGCGTGGTGAGGCCGCCAGGAAGCAGGAGCATGAGTTCCGAGACCACCACTCGGGCAGCGCGCGCCGCACCTCGAGATGAGCGCCGGTACGGTCGGCAGTAATGCGCGAAACCTCGTTTACATCGGCCCGACAGGTTCCGCAACCGAGAGGCGGAGTCCTGGTAGACAGGACCCAGTAATGGACGTTGTCAACACCTGGGAAGGAAAGCGTTCGCACTCGGCTCAAGGTCTGGCCGGTGTCCTCCCTCTACCCTTTTCTCGCTGGGCTCGGCAAGCAAGACAAGGAGGAGGCCACCGGGTTCCTGGACCAAAAGGGAAAAGGGGAAAGAGAGAGAGAGAGAGAGAGAGAGAAGGAGGCGAAGGCGAAGAAGGAGCCTCCCAAGGGCGGTAGGCCGGAGGCAGCGTGATGGGATAAAAGGATAGGAAGGAGAAAAAAGGGCTGGAAAAGAGAAAGGCACCAAGAGTAGGATCCAAGATCCCGAGAAGGGTCCCTTGGCGCGAGCTTGGTGAAGGAATTCAGCCCTATTTCCACTCTTCAAAAGACCTCTTTTACTAAGATAATCTCTGAGCCTGGGACTCCTTCGGGGGCCCATCTTGGAGATTCTATTCTATCTCGCCGTTTCTTAACTTGACCGTCGGAGTTCCCCCGCCGGGATTCCCGGCCAGGATTTCTGATCTTGTTTTGCAGGATCAGGAGCTTAGGGACCTTGAAGCGAGACGGCCCAAGCCCGGTTCCAGTTCTGAAATTACAGGCCATGACGACGGGATTGGCAACAAAATGCAGTGCGGAACTGTCGGCAGCTAAAGCTGGCCTCATGGTCTTACAAATGCAGCTATTTCAGGGAATGAAAATATGCTGTACCCATGCAAGCTCCACACAAATGCAGGAAATAAACCACCTTAAACTCAATACCCAAAGGTAAGAATTTGCCAAGTCGTCGACAATGGCATGTATGCAAATACGTGGCATGTTTCGTGAAATCATTACTTCAATCAAAACAAAGTTCAAACAAATTCCATATATGCTCATGGCAACTTTGTGCATGCAGGTCAAAAACCCATAACTTCGGTTGCCGACTATCATATTAACTGAAAACAACCAAAACTCATTAAGTTTCATGAATTAATATACCGTGCACAGCAATTATATTTAACATTCCAAATACAATTTCGCAAGATTAATAGCATAATCAACTGATTTCGTCTGTCCTCTTGCCAAACTCCTTGAGCTATAATCCAAACATTGAGCTCATGGATGGCGAATATCTAATACCTCAGATCAATAACAATGCGAAGAATGGATGTGGGGTGGGGTGGGGTTCTTGGGAGCTAACCCTCCCTCTGCAATGTGAGAGTGGTCGAATATCGAGTTTTCAAAACTGATATTAGATGAGTTTAATGAATTTTTAATGTACTAACTAAGATTCCCAGCATAATCACGTCCTTCGAGCACACAAAGTTCAGGACTTAGATTGGTGTCTACTTTCTTTGCCACCATCACGGTCCACATATTCATGTTAATGTTTTTCCAGCTTTCTTACTTGATTTCTTCTAGTTTTTTAATATAATTTTCCATAAGTATACGATCATCAAATGCGTCTCCTGAGCAGTCATACAAGTTGCACATGCCACATTCCACAAACTTTAGGAAATGGTAATCGACTCCCATTCCTTCAGTTCCCAATCGGGTCCGATCCAAATGGGGTAGCTTTTATCCGGCCCATAATAGCCCCGCGGAGGGTACAGATAACGAGCAAATCCGTTCTAGATTTGTTCGTGATGCATGTTTCTTGGCAATTTTTTTAAAATAAAAAAAATAATTTATATATAAAAAAATAATTTTTCGATCCATCCATTCAGTCCCCTAAAATTCCATCCGCTCTATCCCATGGTGACACGGGTGATAAGATGATGGCCTATCCGATCACTATCGAGCCGGTTGCCCTGCCAACCGCCGTCGGAAGAAAGAGATCTGAAATTCTGAATCCACTCGACCCTCGGATATTGCCATGACTTGAAATCGAGTGGAGAGAGAGAAGGTAGGCGGAGAAGGGAGTCGAAGCGGGAATGAAGGTGGTGGTGACGGGGGCGTCCGGGTACCTGGGCTGCAGGCTCTGTTGCCGTCTGGTGGCGGAAGGCCACGCCGTGCGGGTGTTCGTGCGGCGGAGCAGCGATCTCAGCTCCCTGCCTCCCTCCGTCGAGCTCGCTTACGGCGATGTCACCGACCTCCCCTCCCTCCTCGCCGCCTGCTCCGGCTGCGACATCCTCTTTCACGCCGCCGCCGTCGTCGAGCCCTGGCTCCCCGACCCATCTCGATTCTTCGCCGTGAGCCTTGGATTGGATCATTCTATTCCCCAAAGTTTTTGTTTGTTTAAATGGTGTTTGATGGATTTGCTCGATCCTCTTTCTGTTTCTTGAACTCCAGGTCAACGTTGGAGGGTTGCAGAATGTGTTGCAAGCTTTCAGAGAGACCAAGACACTACAGAGGATAATATATACGTCGTCATTTTTCGCTCTCGGTCCTACCGATGGATATGTTGCAGATGAGAAGCAGGTGGATCAAATTCTTTGAATATGATGCACCAATTTTAGTCCTTCATGTTATACTTTCTGTCCTTTATTATCTGATGATTATATGATTTCTAGTGCTCATAAATCATAATGGAAGTTATGACTTGCTAGAATTTAGGTAATAGTTGCCTTGTTAGAGAATATAGCGGTGTCTGCTGTTAATATGATTTATCAATTCTTGCATGCACTTGCTTCCGGGTATGCAGCAATAACAGAAAGAAAAGATCGAATTCTAAAGATGAAAACTTAGTTGGAACCCACATGATTGCTGATAGATGCTAAGGTAATATGCAAGCCTAATCGATGTACAAAAAAAAAGAACAAAGAAAACCAGAAAGTTGAAGATTAAGTTCAGATGAATTAATTATTGTAAAAGAACAAATTTCCTGTCAATGTACATAAGAAGCTAAGCAAACTTGGAATTCTCATCTTTGTGTCTGATTATCTTTGGCTCTAATATCCATTTTCTTTTCCTTGATAGACTAATGTCCATAACTTATCATTAGATTTGCCTCATAGGTTTCAAATTTTTGTTACAAACTTTCAGGCTATTGTTTATTATTGAGATTTGGCAATAGACTACAAGCTAAGACTGAAAGATGCAAGGCTCCACATTTATCATATATATTTTTTAAGAAAGAATATATTATTACCTCTTTGTGATATTCAAGATCCTGATTTATGGATGAAATTAATCAATGTTGAGTTCCATATGCCATCTCGTGGTCAGGTTCACAGAGTTGAGTCTGGGCATACATTTTGATTACACCCTCCAATCTGAGCAGTTCTTATTGGCAAATCGGTTCTATTTCTACTGTCTTATCATGGATGTGTTTTTTTTCTTTATTTTCTTTTTCATTTTTTGATTACCTGGACAAAAATGATTATACCCTTTTGATATTTTTTTTCCTTATCACGCTTCCTTTCTCCTGTAGTTTGCTAAAGTAACTGCTAATTAATTATTGTTGTCACTTCTACTTCGTTTATTCAATATGTTACAGATGCATGAGGGGAAGGTATTCTGCACAGAATATGAAAAATCCAAGGTTATGGCGGATAGCATTGCATTGCAGGCTGCAGCGGATGGGATACCAATCATTCTTCTTTATCCAGGAGTCATTTATGGTTCTGGAAAACTTACAACTGGAAATGTTGTTGCACAAATTGTAAGATTTTTAGTATTTTATTTTACCATTTTGAGGATCTGGTTGGAATAAGATAGCATTTCATACAATTAAGTGAATCTTGAATCAGGAGATCTCCATTTTCTAAATGACCTATCATTTCCACTAAATAGTGTTAAAAATAGATAAATAATATAGCATAATGATGTACAATTTTTAAAATTTTTGCCTCGCTGCATCTAGAGTTTTCACCATGCTTTTTCCCCTGAAGTATTGTTATCTCAAACTAACTACTTGTTTTCTGATCATACTTTGTCCTAATTCATGATCTTGTGATTTCCTGTTGTTTGGTCTTTTTGACACTGCCATACTTTTGCTTACTTGAATTAGCAGGGGAAAATTTGTAAATTGGGCATTCCAGTTTTTCAGAAAGGCATGCTTTCGTCAAGCCTGATTTCCAATGGGGTATTTAAGCCCCTAGATTGACTAGAATCAGTAGAGAATGAAAAACAAAGATTGTGTTAGTTAATAGAGAACAGAGTTACTGATCATTATAAAGAATTCAACCATAACCATAATCATCAAGCCTCGTCCCAACTGCCTTAGGTTGGCTTTATGAATCATCATTTGCCAATTATTCCTATTAAGGGCAACCTCTTATGATATTGCTATCTTTTGCAAATGCTTCCTCACAACTTCCATCCATGTTACCTGGAATGTTTCCCTCCTCTTGCTAAATCCTTCTCAAAGATTTGAGTACCCATCCTTACTGAAACCTTCTTAGGTTTTCAGTTTACACATCCAAAATACCTTCTCAACTACTCCATCACTTTGTCCTCAATTGTTGCAACTCCTACAGCCCTTCAAATACATCATTCTTCATTTAGTCCTTCCTAATTTTAATGTCAATCTTCCACAAAGAATATCTTGGTATAAAATTAAATAAATAATGAAAAATTGATGCTACTTTTAATTGTTCCATGGTATGTAAATTCTACATCTGCTGTTTTTGTATCTCATTTAGGTTGTGTTTGGTAGCTGGCAATCTATCCAAATTGCTAGCAATTTAAAAGACCTCACCGCATTATTGTGTTTAGTAAAATTTTTTTGATAGCAATCTAGATCACCAAGTAATCTAGACTGCCTTCCATGGAACAATTTGGATTACCTTTGGAAAGGGTGGTAATTTAGATTATCACCTTTCAGGTAATCTATTGGACAATGTTATCCTCCCCTTCTCTTCCCTCTTGCACCACCTCCACCCCTTGTCGATGGCACCCCCCTCACCGCCCGTTGACCCTCCTTTAGCCTCCCTCGCCGCCCATTGACTGGCAAAGAGAGGCCCGTAGCAAAGGTGTAGGAGGCTCATGGCGAGCAAGCCTTTGTCGCCAGGGATCGCTGGGGAGGGGTTGCCATCGCCAAGGTTCGCGGGGAAGGGGTTGCCCTTTCCAGGTCTCGCAGGGGAGGGGAAGCCATCACCAGGACTCACGGGGGAGGGGATCACCATCATCGAAGCTCGCGGGGAAAGGAAAGCCATCATCGAGGCTCGCAAGGTTGAGGAATCATTGCCAGGGGTGGGGGTGTTCTCTATCATCGAGGGTGCAAGCCAGTGTAGTCGAGGAAAGGGAAGGTATTATAAAATTTTATATATTTATTATTTTTTAATCTAATATTTATTATATTTTATATATAAAATATTTTTTATATAAAAATATAAAATATTTTTATTTTTTTAATAAATAGATAAAATATAAAATATATATTTTAATAAATAAAATATATATTTAATTTAGGAATAGATTGAAATTTTGATTTTATATTATGTAATATTATCTGCATGTATCAAATGCAATAATCCATGTTACCTGTAATTTATATTGTTAGCAATCCACGTTACCTATAAGATTGCCCAGCAATGCACCAAACACAACCTTAGGATTATCCGGATAGATATAACTTGATCCAAGGGTGGTATGGCATTCTCCTATTGTGGTATGCAAGTTAATAACCAATTCTTTATAAGGTAATAATTTTGAACATCTCAAGTCATATCAGGTCTGCCAACTGGTTGAGTTGGCAAAGTCGCTGGGTGTTGGATATCATGCCCTAGGTTCAAGTTTGCCCTCACCAAAAATTTGCTACAGCTTCCTATCATCCTAGAGCTCTTTTTTGAAGAAAATCAGAAAATTGATTTAAATGTTTTCACATGATCGTAAAGTAGTTTGTTTTCCACTATTAGTTTTGTTGACTTTATTTAGATGCTCCCTTGTGAATCTGTTACTTTTGATCTTTGTTATTTTTGTATTCCAGATAGTATACTATTTTCATATCTTAAAGTTCACCTTTTTGGAGCAATAATCATGACATATGCATTAGTTGTAGGTGCCACCATATTCATGTTCCCTTTTTCTTTTGTTTTTGTAGCTGATTGAACGTTTCAGTGGACGCTTACCTGGTTATGTAGGCAATGGGAGTGATAGGACATCATTTTGCCATGTTGAAGATGTTGTAAGCGGACATGTAGCAGCAATGCATAAGGGAAGAGTAGGTGAAAGGTACCTTCTCACTGGAGAAAATGCATCTTTCAAGCATGTTTTTGACATGGCTGCACTCATCACGGAAACAAAGAGGCCATGGTTCCACATCCCTCTGCGGGTGCTTGAAATCTATGGATGGATATCAGTTTTCTTTTCTCGAATCACAGGAAAACTCCCACTTATCAGTTATCCAGTAAGTCTCCATTGGTTTCCATTTGAATTTCTGTATTTTTTGCTTTAGTAGGGTACTTAGTTTAGTTCAAATTGATTTTCTTTGTGCTATGGATTGCAGACTGTGCGAGTATTAAGACATCAATGGGCATATTCCTGTGAGAAGGCCAAACAAGAGTTAGGTTATACTCCTAGAAGCTTGAATGAGGGTTTGACAGAGATCCTCCCATGGCTCAAGAGCTTGGGATTGATAAAATACTAAATCTGGTATTTTGTTTTCTACATAATTCCTGCATTTGCCCTATAGCTTCCCGTGTTTGGTAAACTTTAAATGCTGTTTCTAGGGCCTTTTAAGCAAGCATATCATAATTAGTGCAAGAAGAGTACATAGATCTCTATGTCGTACACATTGTGTTCGATGCTGTGTTGAATCAGATCCATCAGAAACAGAATTACCGTTGTGTGATTATGTGACCATATGAAATGGAAAGCAGTGTACAAGATACTAGTATTATTTAAATTTGTATATCTATTTTCTGTCTTCTTTCTTTTTTTCTTTTTCACTTTTTTTCGTCGGTGGGTTGGGATGAAACATTTACAAGCATTAGTTTGAAGATGTATCTGTGGATCCCCATTTTTAAAATATAAAAAAATGGATTCATCTCCCAATAGAGGCTTGATGTCTCGCTCCACTGATAGGTGTTTCAAGTCTGATAACAGAACCAGTAGTCATGATCAAGGCCATGAGGGAAATATGAGAAAGTTTTCGGGAATGCCGAAGGGCTTGAGCTGCCTCTAAGAGGCCAGAGAAAATATTATGCCATGCAGAAGGAGAAATCTACTGGGAACATGGTGAAAAAAAGAGCCAGGAAAAGAAGCCATTCACCCTAATGCAAGGATTGGCATTTGCTACTTGTGAGGCTTGTGACTGGTTTCATGGTTACCTATGGTTTCATCACTTGTATGATTTATTACTGCTAGGAGTATTTGATTAATGGTAGGATGCCATGATTCTTATAGACGAGCTTGATACGTCAGTTGTCGCTTGGTTTGAAGCAATTAGGGATAGAAGATGCGTGAAGCTGGAGGCAGAGACGTCAGCTTGGACTTGCACTGGTTGGCGACAATCATGCTAGCAGAATAGAGATTTTCGTGCATAGCTTTGATGAGAAGTCGTGTACTTCCCACCCCCAAGAGTCCATGAAGAGGGAATTCCTGTCTTAGAACAATGTTATATGATTAACTGATTAAGGTATGGTATCTGCTTGGAGAGATTAACATCTATGAAGTGGGTTTTTCTTGTCTTATATTGATGTTATGTGATTAAGGTATAGCATCTACCATGAAAGATGAACAAGAATGCCTATTGATTACTTGTTTGCTACCCTGCCAAATGGGGAAGCAGTTTACCACAGCCATTATTGTGAATCAGTAGTGAAAATTCAAATAAGCTGCCAGGCAAGTATACTCAAATGGATGCCATGCTAGGGTTCTTTCACTGCATGACCATTGGGCCTTACGTTTAGTTAAGTTTATCATATGCTTTTTTGTGAGTTAACTTTTTCCTATTATATTGAAAAAATTTAAAATAATGTGGCATGTTATTCATTGGATATCTGAAATCACAGCACACGTGGACCTTAATTTTGGGTAAATCGTTGAGGCAGGAGTTCCTTTTTGATAAATCACATGAAGAGTTCCTCTCGCTTTCCTTTGGTGTTTTCTTTTCCTTCATCTTTCTTTTATCCTTGCATCCAAGGTCATGTACATAATTTGATCGCCTTTCTTTATTAAATTAAGGGAAGCATCTCACTTAGGGCATGTTTGGTTTGGGGGAGGGGGTTGGACTCTAAAATAAAAATGGAAGTGGAGAGAAATCCATTCTGATTTTGATTCCAAGAAAAATGAAAATGCTCTATTTTTTCTAAAATTCAATCCTTCCATTCTGATTTTCTATAAAAATATTTCATTTCAATTCTAATTTCAATCTTGGTCATGAATCAAAGATATTGGGATTTGGGGATGTGGCTATTCTGACTTCCATTCCGGATCATTTTGATTCCAATTATGGTGGCAAACTAAAAGGGTCTTAATTAAGAAAAAACTGCTATCCCTTTTTTTTTTTTTTTTTTTTTTTGAAGTGCGGTACATTTTTTAACCCCCTATACTTCTCATCTGTTATTCTAGGCTCCAGAATCCAGATCACATTCAACGATTCGCAACCATCGAAGCCGGCCGAGAGCTTGCCACACGGCCATCTGCTACCGTTATAATACTCAAGACTCAAGAGCCAGAGATGTACAACCTGGAGCATTACATGCGTTTGATTGGAAAGGATCTGGCCCAAAACACCATGAGCTATCATGCTCGGGAACATTCTGCATACGTAAAAAAGAAGAAATGACCAGCTTGATCAATTCTGACTCCTTTTCGAGTTCTCATTCGAGTGTACCGCTGACTTGCGGAGCCTGCAAACAGGTTCGGTTATTTTGTTGGAACGAGGAGGCTACCTCAACTTTTATAGTAAGAAGCGATATCGCTGGCTTCCCTAACCAGTTTAGGAACTGATCCATATGATTCTCATAACAAATGGCTGAGCGTTTGGGCATGAATCGCTCAAATTAACTCATCATGAGTGAGGACATTTAATTTAAGTGATTCTTGCTTGTGTGGGCCAGAATTAGATATTTAACGTATGATGATGATGATGATGCAGGACACATGCATCAAAGTCAAGCTTTTATATCATATAAGATAGGGAAGCATGCAACTCATAAACTCGAAGATGATGCAATCTTTTAGAATGTATACATGGATATTTCCATGCAAACAATAAATTTGTTTTCCACATCGACTATGCATACATCTAGATTTGCATTTGTGATGTTAGGTTGTTGTCAACATCTCGGATTAAGAGTGGCAAGTAATTATGTAAGGTGAGAAATGGTCATGTCAAGCAAGACATTGGGCGTAACTTAATGGAATGTATGGCTAGCTATTTTGAATAAATAATCAAATGTCATGGTTATAATCGCTTTGAGTTCTACTGACCTCCATATTACAAATAAATTCCTCCGCAATTAGTTATGCAATGTGTTGTTCTGGGTGAAGATGCAGAAAGAAGTACAATGAAAGAAAAGAATTCAGATGGATACGTCACTTACAGGAAGTTATTATGAAAATGGTGATTTCTCCTAAAAGGATTTTTGAAAATCCTATCTATAGGATAGGATATCCAACACAAAGATGATGCAAGATTGTACTTCCCGCATCAAAAAAAAGGAAGAAGTATAGAATGAAAGTTTTAAGAAAGTATAAAGTGAAAAGCCTAAATAATAAATCAAGTTATTTCTTGGTTTTAGATGTGTTGCGATATACTAGTCCAGAGAGATAATTGCCAATCCTAAGATTTAATTAATCCATCTGAATCGGTTGACCAAATGGATTGGCGCAACGATACTCTCGGAGCCCGATGGGAGAACATATCGACCCTGCACTTCAGCCAACGGTTATATATAACGTGCGATCGGCCTTCGGCCTATCCCGAAAATAATGGTCGATCTACAATTGATAAGCTCCGAAGCAAATGGATGATTTCCAGTCGGCCTACTCTGAAGAGAGTGGCCGAACTATAGTCAGCCCATTCCGAAGAGCATGGCCGATCTACAATCGATATGCTCCGAGGCAAACGGCCGATTTGATTGCTCCAAGGCAAACGATCGACTTAGAGTCAGCAGATCTATTTTTAGCTAAGATCCATCAAGAATGAACCTGGTTGTTATAACCACCCAAGTATATGACTAATAAATGCAGCATCAATAAAACCAAGATAACTAACTATCAACAGTAACTACAATCAGCTGAAGGGAAGTTACACAAACTTCCCTAACAGAAATCAGAAAGTCTTAACTACTTACGGTTAGAATGCATATAAAAAGAGGTAAGAGAGGACTTCCGAGGTAATGGATAATTGCTAGGAAATCCTAAGCCGGTCTAAGGTTAGCTTATACCATGCCAACTTAACTCTTCTCTTTCTCATCTATCTCCCTTTGAGTTTTCCAATCTGTTGTCCGAACCTTACTGACTTAGGTATCGAAGTGTTTCCACCAGAGAAATTTCGATCAGGGATATGTTTTGCAGAGATCCAAGGAGGTGAACCGGCGATTTGAGCACTCCATCTGGTTCGTGGAGATTAGCATCAACAAGATGTTTTATAGATTTATAAGAAACCAAAGATTTTATAACTTCAGAAGTGATGCGACTTTTTGGAGTTCGAACATTGCATACATTTCCTTTCAAAAAAGATGCAACTTTATAAAATTTGTTTAAATGCTATAGAGGCTTTCTAATGAGTTTTAAAATTTTAAAATTTTAGATAATACACATCTTATCAAAAATAAATACTTGATGGAGCTTTATCTCTCAATTTTTTGTGTCAAATACTTCCATATCCTTTCCATTCAAATTTTAGCCACTTGGTAGTTGACACCCACCATAAGCCACACATTTTCTGTTGTTCAAATACATGCAACATAACGTGGATAAAAATATATCCAAGTAATTTCATATTTAACGTTGAACAAATCCATGACATTGTACAATAAATAAGAGTTAAATAAAGCAAATCAAAGTGGGCACTACTTGGGGGTCCTAATCACGGGTCGAAGATTGTACCGATCTGAGTACATCTTGGTAGAGCAAAGGATTAGGAAGCAAGTGAAGGGCTAGCAAGCCAAGTTGCTATTCATGATAGGTAGAGTGATATTAATTCGATCAGTCGTGCACTCTATGCCAATCTACCTCATATCCGGCACCATTCTGCTGAGGGACTTCCTATTGAAATTAGAGTAGTTCTTTTGAGGATTCCTATAAGGCTTGTAAAGGGGTGAAGGTAGGGGAGTGACTCACTACTTGGAATGCTCTCTACCAACCCGATAGACAAGAGTGGGCTGGGTATGCAATTTCTGGTGGCTAGGCATGAGGCATTGATAACCAAGCATGCGGCATGCTTTTTGTTGGAGCCAGGAAGCCTTTGGAGCTTGATGATGAATGCTAAGTATGGGTATTGGACCACCATATCTGACATTTATGCCTCTAGGCGCAATTCCTTTTTGTGGCCAGAGATATGGTGCATACTCCAAAGGTACTCTCTCATACTAGATGGTTGATTGGCAATGGGTGGTCAATAGATGTAATGTCGGACACATGGCTATCTAACCTCCCACTAGCTCAATGGCCAACCTTGGTTAGCATGGATGATATGGTGGGGGGTCGGGTCAATGACCTGTTTTACCCCGAGGAGAGAAGGTGGAACATCGATTTGGTGACCCATTCATTTGGAGCTCAACTAACAAGCCGAGTTCTGGCCATGCTGGTTCCTATGGAAGAGTATCTGGATGTGAGGGTTTGGAGGTCTACCTATGGCACCAAGGCACCATCTAGAGATCTTTATAAGTCTATAGAGAGGAGCCACCCAAAAGACTGCAAGTTGCTTGAATCTAGAGATTATGAGTATATCTGGGAGTTAGCCTTTTTTCTAAAAGGTGGCATATGGCTGCTTGCCTACTAGAGGGGTCCTAAAAGGAAGGGGGATGGATATCCCTCCAACTCGTGCCTACTATGAGAGGGATATGGAGATAGTGGTGCATGTGTTGTTCTAATGCCCGAGGGCTATGCAAACGTGGAGCCTTGCAAGCATGCCTCCAAGGGTTATCCGAGGGATGCACTAGTTTAGGCCTTCCTCCAATTTCTTTAAGAGAGTATGCATGGTGACTCATATGACTATAAGGGTATTAGAGTAGCATACATTGCATATTGGATCTAGCTTGCCAAGAACAGCTTAGTATTTGAGGGTAGATGGTAGTTGGCTAGCTAGATTCATCCTAAAAAGAGATCTGCTTCAAGCTCAGAAGATCTCCAGCCTCTTTGCCGAGGGAGTGACTTTGCTAAATCAAGACACCTGTGACTCCCTCTTACTCATGGAGGAGACGAATGGTCTTTACCTCATAGGAGCCCTCACCCCCAACCTTTTTCAAGGTAAACTTTGATAGTACCTTGACCGATGGTAGTCATAGTGTTGGGGTTTGTGATTTGCGACCTAGATGCAGGCTTTGTGGCACCATGATAGAGCCATCTCTTTGACACTTAGTTCTAGGAGCTGAGTTGAGGGCAGCTTGGATAGGCATCATCTATGCACAGCGATTCCTTCGAGTTGATTGGTTGATTATGGAGGGGGACTCAACATAGTTATAGAGGAGGTTCATAGAGTGGATCTGGAGTCAAATAGAGGAGGCTCATAGCCATCCACTTTTCGATGATATTCAGTGGGCTTTGAGGTAGAGGCTCATAGCCATCCTTGTAAGGTCTTTATTTTTTGGGAGCCCCCACCTCTGACTTTTCTCAAGGTCAACTTTGATGACAGCATTATAAGCAATACTGGAGAAGTGGGTTTTATTATTAGAAGCCCTGATTTCAGACTGGTAGCTATGGGAGGTAGTCATATTTTTAGGTCTTTGATTCCAGAGGTTGAGTTACCTACGGCTTAGATGGTTATAGTCTATGTGAGACTTACCTTTCGGGCATATCGACTGGTGATTAAAGATGACTCTTCTATTATGATTAGCTGGATCCAGTCTTATGCAAAGGGAGCTACAACTCATCCTTTGCTATTGGATATCAATCTTTTGTTTGGGGGTGTCACTTCATTGGTCATCCAACATGTTCATCGCGAGAAAAACCCAGCTGTTGATTGGGTTGTCTCATTTGTTGCTCAACATTCCAGCGATGTGATCTGAACTTGCATGGAGTCGGCCCCTGGCCCTTTTAGAAGTATTTTATTTTCTGATTTTGTTGGTTATATTCATATCAGACTTATATGAATGCTCCGTCTTATCAAAAAAAGGATTGTGCCCATTGATTTTTCGATTTGTCTAGGCAAACAATATGGCAGATTGGGTTGCTTTCTTTGTAGTGTATCATTATGGTGACATTCTCTAAACAATGTGATGGTTACTCTACGAGCTTTAAGGGATGTTTTGTTTTTTAATTTTCTTGGATATGCTCATACTTGAATCGTCTGAACTGTTTATCTTGATCAAAAGAAAAAAAGCAAGTGACTTGAATTCACAGACCCCATTGATCATAGATCTATAATGCCATATAAAAATGGTTAGTTGTTGCCCCATTAGCCAACCCAAGACGGGGGTGAATTGGGTTTGAAAATAATTTCAACAAGTATGTGCCTTTTGAAAATTTTATGTGATGAGTGAAGTGTATAAAGTATAGTGTGTAGAAGCAAATGAGTATGCAAAGATAAAACAATCACAAACACCACAAATTTAGAGTAGTTTGGAGCAACCGAGCTTCTACATCCATTACCTAAGGTGCACACTTGGGATTTTCACTATATTCTCTCCGAATATAGCTGGATTATTATTCTATGGGCTCACGATCCAAAATCCAATACAATGTTAGTTTTTCCGGGCTCACTAATAACCCAACTTGGTTTTCAAGGCTCACCAATAACCTAAAAATAATTCATAAGTTACAGCCACTTGCTGTACTTGAAACAACTCAAAATAAAGTAACAAAGGAAGCAACACAAAGACAAACTAAAAGTATCGGATGGTTGCAGTTGAAGCTCTTAATGAAACCTCCTTGACTGCTTCTTCAATGCCCTTCAAGGCTTAATTAATTCTTCAAAGAATAACTCAAGAAGTTGATGGGAAGTAGTTGAAGAACTTGAATCTTTTCTCTTGAAAGTTCTTAGAATATTTAATGCTCACTTTTCACTTGTAATAGCTTAAAAAAATTTTTCTCTCTTCACTTAAATCCTTCATTTATAGCTCCTTGAAGTGTTTCCAGTTAAATATGACCGTTAGAATGCCTTGGGAGTTGAAAACTAGCCGTTATGAGGCTTTTAGAACCAAGAAATTTGAATTCTGGAACTAGTCGTTGCTGTTGAGAATCAGAGATTAGAGTCGGCTCGGATTCTCAGTCAAGTAAAAACTGAAGTCTATCAGAGTCGGCTTGTTTCAATTGAGTCAGCTCGGATGACAGAGTTCTCATAACATACTTTCTATGACTTTGGAGGAGTCGGCTCGGATGACTATATCATGAAATTTTTGTGCCATGCCAAGGAAATGTATCAGCTCTATTTGGTTGAGTCGGCTTGAGTGAAACTTCTCCAAAAGCTTCCAAATAATTTTAAACTTCTTCCAGACATCTTCAAACTTCTTCCAAATAACTTCTAAACAACTTCTAAGATCTTTAAACTTACAATTATATTAATTTGGCCCTTTTTACATGAATATACAAACAAATTTATCTAGGGCTTTTAAAGACATGAAACTTACTCTATGAGTACATTGATATACTACAATGATCTAATAATTATAGGGTGAATGATTGTCCATTTGAAACATCCTACAAAAGTTTCTTAAATATATGAAAAGTATTAGTATCAAATGCATGCTCCAATATTTTGTTATCATCAAAATCATTCCAGGGTCAACAATCTCTCCCTTTTTGATGATGACAAAATATTGGGCATGGAAATATAACAAGTACCTTTACTTTTTAATTGTATCAGAGTAAATGACAACTGTAACAGAGTAAATAAGTTTAAAATGCTATACAGTATATCGAGCAATTCAAATTATCTGTTCAAATTATGATCTAGTGTATGACAACTGTATCAAAGTTTGATTATAATATTAGAGCTTTGCAAGTTAAGTATCAGAGTTGTATAAGTTAAGTATCAGAGCTGTCAAGCATTCAATTTATGAATAGACTGAAGTATCAGAGCTTAAGTATCAGGGCTTTATATGAGAGTTCATTTTATAATTTAACTTAAGTATCAGAGCTTTTGTAATTTTATTGAAGTATCAGAGCTTTAACAAAAGTATTAGAGCTATCGAAGTTTTAACAAAAGTATCAGAGCTTTTAAAGCGAAATATCAAGGCTCATTGTAATTTCAAGAAATATACACACATTGCACATATAATTGTTTATGAAAATTTTCATTGTAATCCATATTTTCCAAATATCAGAGCTTTGTGTATTACATAATTTTATCATATTAGATGATTATTTTCCATGCTTTATAGATTTCTCCCCATTTTTGTCATCAACTACAAAGTATAAACTTTGCATTACATATTTCTCCCCCTTATTATAGAGTTCAACACTGTCACACATTTAGAGAGAAACAAGAATAAATAACTGTATTTACCATAAAAGGTGAAATTTCATTAGAATTTCAGTTCAATACATGTAATACATTGAAACACAACATACATGAGACATAACAAAAGACATCTGTGAGGCTAGTCCTCATCAGATGGAAGGTCTAGTACAATGTTAGCTACAACCCTATGTGCAGTGGATCTAGGAGTTTGGTATGTCAAGTTCCTAGTCCTAAGTGAGGGTCCGGCTCTAGGAACTGTAATCCTATGGTACTATCTCGGAGTGTCTCGTGTGGGTGCTGGAGGAGGAGTAGGCTCTGGAAGTACAGGAGTCCTCTGATCTGTGAGGGCATCTGACAAAACAAGTGTGCTGGTCCCTGTGAGTATCTGAGTAGCTGGGGTATCATGAAAGCTCTGCTCAGGCTACTCAGACTCTGGTGTTGCAGGTGTCTCCATACCATGCTCATATGCCTGGTGATCAAAGTCCTGACCAACATCATCTGGAAGTGCTGGAGATGATCTGGAAGGTCCAGTCGAAGTGGTCCAATAAATAGTTGCCAAAATCTGACTGAATCCATCTCGCATCACCATTTATAACAGATCAATCCTAGAATGTAACTCTACCTAGACAGTATATAAATCAGATCTCAAAGTCAAAATATCAGCCCGGAGTGTCTGTATCTGATCAGCATCATGATGTCCATCCATATTGGGCTTAGATGGAACTGTCGGAGGAGGTGTTGTAGGAGCTGGCTCATCCTCATCCTCAACTGGCTCATCCTCATCAATAGTCCGCTCAGCAACATCTGCATCAACTAGAATGTCCTCGTCACTGTCATCACCGTCAGAATGTGCTGCTCTCTATCTTGAAATCTTTTTCATCCAAACTCCCTCTACTCGATGGTATCTCACCTATGTAGGGATTTCTCTGAGTACCTGTTTGTATGAAGTAGAGGTCTGCTATCCTCACCAGTCAGGTCTATACCATAATCATGGAATAAAAGTGTAAAAGCCATGCCATAGGGCAGACATGCCCTGGCCCTCCTAGCTGCATCCTTGATCTGGCTCTTCATAATGAAAGGTAGATTTAGGGCCTCCCCCTCAATCAAGTACTTCATAAACATTAAGTCTCTCTCACTAACCAAATCAAATCTTCCAGTTCTTGGTAAAAAGACTCTATTGATTATGTTATGAAGCAGCCTCATTTCCAAATAAAGAATATTAGCTTGTACATTTGTGATACCCTCTACATTACTCCTTTCAAGCACAATCCTCAAAGTCCTTTACTTATCTTTGATATTTAAATAACATTTTCTAGCTTTAGGTAACTGTAAAACCCTGCTTAGTCTGGCTTCATCAACAGACATGGTAACTCCCTTTACTGCGGATAGTATCTGATGTTCTCCAAGTATCAAATGCTCAAAAAAAGTTTTAACAAGTATGAGGTAAGTAGGAATGTCCAGTGAACAAAAATATTTCCAACTCTGAGTTTCAATCCAATCTCCAATTCTAAACCCTTGATTTTCAAGAAAAGTAAAATCTATTTTTCTTTCTGAAGTCACAGGACGGTTATCCATTAAAATGATCTGCCTCTATGGAGCTTGATGTTCTTGGGGATCCTCATGAGTTAGCTCATCCTCCCTCCTTTTTGATCTTCTCTCGGCTTGTGCAGTGTTAGGTGCCACCAGCTTGGATCTCTTGGCTACGGCTCTTTTAGGCACCATTGGATTAAAATCTAAGAGAAAATGGAAGGGTTGATTGGTCCCTAAGCTTAGAATGGAAAGTGGTCCCCTAGGGTTCGGTTTTAATAGTGAATGGGGAAGTGAAATGAAATTTTAGGTCATACGGGTCGTATGTATGCCCATTGTTCGAGTTGGCTCGACCACAGGGTTTTCGTGCTCGAGTCAGCTTGAGCAAAAACTAAGAAAAATTACTCAAAAACTTAGGAAAATGGTTTAGATTCTTAGAAAAATACTAAATAGGTGTGTATCTAGCTTGGATAAGTGATAGGGGTTTTCTATATAATTTTTTCTTAATTTTTGAAGAAATTAGGTCAAAATTCTAAAAAGGATCACAAAGGCCTAATTCTCTTCTAATCATTTGAAATCTATCCTCACTAAGTGGTTTAGAAAAGATGTCAGCCAATTATTTTTCAGTACAAATGAATTCAAGTTCAATATCACCATTTTGTATATGATTTCGAATGAAATGATGTTTAATTTCAATATGTTTAGTTCTTAAATGTTGAATAAGATTCTTTGTTAAGTTAATAGCACTTGTGTTATCATATTTGATTGAAATTTTAGATTGAATAACACCATAATCTTCTAGTTGTTGCTTAATCCATAACACTTAAGTACAACAACTCCATGCAGCCATATACTCTGTCTCAACAGTAGATAATGCTACAGAGTTTTGTTTCTTACTGTGCCATGAGATTAAGTTCAATCATAGAAATTGACATGTGCCACTAGTGCTCTTTGTATCAATTTTACATCCACCATAATCAGCATTAGAATAACTAATTAAATTTAAAGATGAAAGTTTAGAATACCATAAACCTAAGTTTGATGTACCTTTAAGATATCTTATGATTCTTTTAATAGCAAGTATATGTGATTCTTTAAAATTAAATTGGAATATTGCACATATACAAATACTAAATATCATATCTGTACCCTTGTTAATTAAACAAGGTTATACTATGAATGTAATGAGCAGTGGCTGCTCAATCAATTTTTCTAATGAAATAATATTTTATGGCATATTTTGCAATGGTCTTTTAACTCTATCTACTGATGATAATATACTTCATGTTAGTAACAAACGAAAGAGAGATGATGTGAACAATACTTTACTTTGGCACTGTCGTCTTGGACATATTAGTGAGCAAAGGATTAACAAGTTATACAAGGAAAATTTCCTTAATCCTTATGACTATGAATCATTAGGAACTTGTGAATCATGTCTCATGGGTAAAATGACCAAGACTCCATTTAGTGGACATAATGAAAGGACAATTGAGTTATTAGGACTCATACACACAGATGTTTGTGGGCCTATGACAACTCAGGCCAAGGGTGGATACTCATATTTCATCACATTCACTGATGATTTTTCAAGGTACGGATTTGTGTATCTAATGAAACATAAGTCCGAAGCTTTTGAAAAATTTCTAGAGTATCAAAGTATGGTAGAGAAACAAACGGAGAAAAGTATTAAGATCCTTCGATCAGATAGAGGAGGTGAATACTTATCCACCGAGTTTCTTGATCACCTTAAAGAAAAGGGGATCATCTCTGAATGGACTCCTCCTTATACACCACAATTAAATGGTGTTGCTGAAAGGAGAAATCGTACTTTGTTAGATATGGTACGGTCCATGATGTGCTTCACTGAGTTACCTGTTTCTTTCTGGGGATATGCCTTGGAAACCGCGGCTAATATGTTAAATAGAGTACCATCTAAATATGTTTCTAGCACTCCATATGAATTATGGAGGGGAAGGAAACCCAATCTTAAATATCTTAAGATATGGGGATGTCCAGCTTATGTCAAAAAAAATTTTGGACATAAGCTAGATGCTAGAGCAGATAAGTATCTATTTGTAGGATATCCTAAAGATAGTATAGGATATCTATTCTACCACCCTACTGAACGAAAGGTTTTAGTCAGTAGGCATGCCACTTTTATGGAGAAAGAATTCATCCTACAGAAGGGCAGTGGGAGATTTATTGAACTTGAAGAAGTTCAACAAATAGGTACATCTCAACCAAATCATAACATAGTTAGTATAGAACCTGAACACACCACTCCTATCCGTAGGTCTGATAGGATGCGACATGCACCTGAGAGGTATGGGTTCATTATTGAAAATAATGAAGCCCGAATCATTGAAAATGATGAGCCTCTAACCTATACGGATGCTGTCATGAGTAGTGACTCAGACAGATGGCTGGAAGCCATGAGATCCGAAATGGACTCCATGTATGTCAACCAAGTCTGGACTTTAGTTGATGCACCAGAGGGTGTTAACTCTATTGGATGCAAATGGGTCTATAAGAAAAAGATTGGGGCAGATGGCCAAGTCGAAACGTATAAAGCCAGATTAGTGGCTAAGGATTTCAGACAAAAACAGGGAATATATTATGATGAAACATTTTCTCCTGTTGCCATGCTCAAATCTATTCAGATTATGCTTGCTATAGTAGCATATCATGATTATGAAATCTGGCAGATGGATGTGAAAATCACATTCCTCAATGATTTCCTTGAGGAAGAGGTTTATATGTCACAGCTAGAAGGTTTTGTCTTAGAGACTAGACCTAATCAGGTATGTAGGCTGAAGAAATCCATTTATGGATTAAAACAAGCATCAAGGAGTTGGAACATCTGATTTGATAAGACAGTCAAAGAATTTGATTTTATCAAAAATGAGGATGAACCTTGTGTGTATAAGAAGACTAATGGGAGTGCCATAGTTTTCTTGGTTCTGTATATAGATGACATACTACTCATTGGAAATGATATCCCAATGTTACAATCAGTCAAGGTGTGGTTATCTAAATAGTTTTTCATGAAAGACTTGGAAAAAGCATCTTATATACTGGGCATAAAGATCTATAGAGATAGATTCAAGAGGATGCTAGGTTTATCCTAGTCTAGGTACATTGACCAAGTGCTAAAAAGATTTAGCATGGAGGAAAGTAAAAGAGGTTACTTACCTATTGGTCATGGCATACATCTTTCTAAAAAGATGTCTCCTAAGATACCTGAAGAAAGAAATAGAATGAATTCTATACCTTATGCTTCGACAGTAGGGTCTATTATGTATGCTATGTTATGTACCAGGCCTGTTGTGGCATATGCCTTAGGTATAGCCAGTAGATTTCAGGTTGATCCAGGAGAGGATCACTGGAAGGCTGTGAAAAATATTCTTAAGTACTTAAGAAGGACTAAGGATATTTTTCTAATATACGGTGGATCTGATCTTAAATTAGAAGCTTATTCAGATTCTAGTTTTCAATCAGATCCAGATGATAGCAAATCTATATCTGGGTATGTCTTTACCCTAAATGGAGGAGCTGTAAGTTGGAAGAGTTCTAAACAGCAGACTGTAGCTGACTCAACAACTGAGACAGAGTACATTGCTGTTAGTAAAGCTGCCAAGGAAGCTGTCTGGATGAAGAAGTTCATATCAGAGTTGGGCGTTGTTCCCGAGATTGAAGGTCCAGTACCACTTTACTGTGATAATACTGGGGCTGTTGCTCAAGCAAAGGAACCAGGAGCCCATCACAAATCAAAGCACATTCTGAGACGCTTCCATCTTGTTCGAGAGATTATCGAAAGACAAGAAGTCTGCATTAAAAGAGTTGAAAAGAAGAACAACATAGCAGACCCGTTCACTAAGGCTCTACCACAGCGAGAGTTTGATCGCCACCTCGATTGTATGGGGTTAAAATTTAAAGGCGATTGGCTTTAGTGCAAGTGGGAGATTGAAAAGATTATGCCCTAAAGGCCAATCGAAATATTATATTTCGTTGGAATTTTTCCTTATCCATCCCAAAAATCAATGTATTGACATTATCATTCAATAAAGGCATTATTTTCATCATACGCTGTGTCTTAATTATTATATGATGAACTCCATAGATTAGGGCTATGGTTCTAGGGTTATGATGAGATCATACCAGTGAGACCTAAAGCCTTAAAACCCTAATCTAAAATATTCCTGATCAATGGGACATTGAGTTGGGGATCAATGTTTCCGGCAAGACCAGCACATCCTATATATGCTTTGTGATGAAGGTGACTGATCTCACAGTCACTTGTGTTTGACACTAATACTAGGATGTGAGTGTTCATTAGAGAATGAATTCACTGAATTGATCCAGATTGAGAATATCTAATGGAACCTTATCTGTTTGTCAATAGATAATTCTCATAGTAGGAGTAGTGCATGTGGTCCTTTGACCTGAGACTACCATGGTACCTTATATATATGAATCCATACTTTGGATCGCAATCAATCATGACACTGAGTCATGCACGAGGTGATACTGGGTATGGTGGATTGTATATGGAGGTTGTGAGTAGGTCAACAAGGAATTGATCAGCCCTAGTAAGAGGGAATTGCATCCAGCTAATTTCGATTAAATAATGGATTCAGGAAATCTTTGATCAAAGTATAAACATTAAAGTTAATTTCTAATGAATGAATCATCATTAAAAAGATTGAGCTAGGGATGAATATGAAATTGGATTTGACAAGGTATCCATATCCATAATCATATTTAGGATGCAAGTTGATCAAAGGACTGAATTGCCTGGTAACTCACCATTGAAGGGTATTTTGGTAATTCCACCAAAATTTCACATCTTCCAGGTAGACATGATACATTGCTAGACGTTAATCTTATCTTGTAGGGAAATGATTAAATTATAATAATTTAAATCAGCTAATTAGAATTAGATTCTAATTGACCAAGTCGAGCTAGCTTGAGTTGACCTAAATCGGCTTAGTTGAGATCTAACCGAATTAAGTCAAATAGCACTCGGACCTACTGCTGGCTAGATGTGGAACCCAATGGGTCACACACAAAAGAGAGTCGATGAGGGATTTAATTTAGAATTAAATCATGTTTGCAGGACAAACACACTAGCATGTGTTGCAGACCCAACTTCTATTCGAATTGGATTCGAATTTGGTTCTGAATTGGGCTTAATTGGATTCTAATTGAACCTAATTAGAGTCTAATTTAAATTTTGGGACTTTGGGCTAACCCGTGGCTGAACCCATTGATTAAAAATCAATTTAAACCCTTTTCCCAAGACCGCCCAAGCCATCTTTCCCACGCGCGCGCACCAAAGGAAGAGTCCACGCGCGTGGACTCCTCTTCACGCGCGTGGGGACTTCTTTTACCGTGAAAACCAGATGGGAGGGGGTGGAAATCTTTTCTTTAGGCATCTCATCTGGAGTCCCTTGGATCAAGATCAGATGGCCAGAAGAAATCCGTTGCTTTTCGGTCGCAACTCCGTCTCAAAACATCGTGACTTTTCTGAGATTTCTTCCGAGGTTTTTCTTCATCGAAAAATCTTGAAATAAATCAGGAAAGGCATGAAAAATCCGAGGGGATGCGTGAGGATGGAAAGAACATGATTCTTGGGATAGCAGAGGTTTGCGTTGTTTTTGAAAAGACACCCCTTTGATATCCATAAATAGGGTTGGGTTCTCGGGGGTTTTCATGTAAGATAATTCAGAGATCAGATTCCCTTTCTTCCTCTCTAGAATACTTCTTTCCCTTGTTCTTGTTGGGTATTGTTTCCCTTACAGAGGTATCCTCTGTCGAAACTCTGACCCTAAACAAGAATAAGAGGAAGGTCTTGAATGGTAAAGGAAAGAAACAAGAAGGATCTCTTTTCTTTCTTGAATTAAGATATTATTTGTCTTAATTTTTCTTCCACTTCAAATAAGAATTTTCTACAAGGATTGAAGTTGAGGAAAGGATCAAGGAGAGGAAAGAAGGGAGAAAGGGAATTTTCAAGAAAGAAAATTCCAGCCTATAAGTCCAAGAATTGAATTCTTGAAAAAGAATTCAAGAAGAGGATCCAAGATCAAGAAGTTGTTGTCTTCATCTCTTCTCCGTGTGGATCACCATTGGAGGGTGAACATTTGGGCACCTGGTGGAGATTTGCATTTTGGATATTATGGTACATGTTAGTACTTACATATATATATATATTTAAATCATGTATATGAATGATATATATTTTTAATTTTTTTTAAGGAGATCTAAGGCTAAAGGGTTTGGTATAGATTTCATAAGATAAAAATTTTGAAATCTATGTTTCCGTCTTGGTCAACAAACCCAACATCAGCTTCCTCTATGCAGTTAGGTTCAACTTGAGAAACAAATGCTAAGTAATAAAAGGTGTCTCTAAAGGATGACCTAGTTCTTACTTCTTGTGAGGGATCACCAATAATTAACTCTTTAGGATGAGAATGTGCGTACCTCCAATCCTTTGATAGCTCATCATGTTCTGTGTTTACTTTTTTTTTTTTTTGATCAACTTGCTTTTCCTTTAAGCTCAAGTCCTTCACTCCATCATTCAGGAAACATGCATTATTATCAATACACTCTTCTTTTCTTGAAGGTATGAGGTTAGACTCATCAAAAATAATATGAATAGATTCTTCAGCAGTTAAAGTTCTTTTGTTGAAAACTCTATATTCTTTACTAGTAGTTGAATATCCAAGAAATATGCCTTGATCCGATTTTGTATCAAATTTATCTAAGTTATCTTTTCCACTATTCAAAATATAACATTTACATCCAAAAATATGAAAGTAATGAATATTTAGTTTTCTATCATTCCAAAGCTCATAGGGGATTTTCTTCAAAATTGATCTAATCAAAACATGATTTAATATATAACAAATAGTGTTCACAGCTTCTGCCGAAAAATATCTTGGAAGATTGTCTTCACACAACATGGTTCGGGTCATCTCTTCCAATGTTCTATTTTTCCTTTCTACGGCACCATTTTGTTGTGGTGTTCTAGGGGCTAAAAAGTTATGATCAATGCCATGTTCTATGTAAAATTTTTCAAAATATTGGTTTTCAAATTTAGTACCATGATCACTTCTAATTAAAATAATTGAAAGATTTTTCTGATTTGAAACATTTTTATGAAATTTTTGAAAAACTTTAAAAGCTTCAACTTTATATGCAAGAAACAAAATCCATGTGAATCGTGAAAAATCATCCACTATCACAAGTCCATATTTCATACCTCTTAGGTTTGTGATCCTAGTTGGTCCAAATAAGTCCATGTATAGTAGCTTTAAGGATCTTTATATTAAAATAATATTTTTTGATTTAAAACTTTTTCTAGTTTATTTACCATATCGACATGCATCACAAACATGATCAAAATCAACTTTAAATTTAGGTAAACCTCTAACTAAGTCTTTGAAAATTAATTTGGCTAAAGTATGCATGCTAGTATGATCTAATCTTCTATGCCAAAGTAAACTAGATTCCTAGACTTGTACTACTTGACATTGCTGATCATTCAAGTCTACAATATAGATATTTCCAAGTCTATGACCAACAAATCTAATGCTAGAATCAAGAGAGCTAGTTATTATACACATTGAAAATTCAAATACAATTTTGAAGCCATTATCACATAATTGACTAATGCTCAATAATTATGCTTCAATTTGTCTACTAGCAATACATTTTCAATATAAGTAGAAGGGATAATTTTGATATTACCAATTCTAATGATTTTTTCCTTCTCATTATCGCCAAATATTACCATTCCACCACTTTTCATTTCAAGGGTGATGAATTAATCTTTGTCACCCGTCATATGTCTTAAGCAGTCGCTATCTAGATACCATCTCTTCTTTAAATTTTGAGTTGCAAGACATTCCTGTAAAATAGTCAAGTAGAAATTTTTAGGTATCCAAGCTTTCTTGGATCCTTGAAGGTTAGTAGCTATGGTTTCTTTAAGAATCCAAATCTTTTTTACTTTATTTTTATTCTTCCTTCTCAGATTACATTCATAAGCTTTATGTCCAACCCCATTACAATAAAAATAGATTACTTTTGGCTTTTGAAAAGAAATGGATGTTGAAAACTTTGATGTATAATATTGTGAAGCTGAAAACTTGTTTTTTTGCATTGAATTATACCCAATTCCAACTTTATTATTAGATATCCTTTGATTTTTCAAAATTAACTCAAGTTTGTTTGAACTTAAGGTTAATTTGTCAACAAGAGGTTTGAGTCGATTCATTTCATTTTGCAAACTTTTATTCTTTTCAAAACACTCATCTCTTTCAATTTGCAACACCTTGCAATTTTCAGAAACAGTACTTAATTCCATTTGTAATAGATGGTTCTTTTCAGAAATTTCATTCTTTTCTTTTAATAATGTATCATAATTATTTTTCATGATTTTAAGTTTCAAGCTAGCTTTCTTATGTTCAGTCAGAAGTTCATAAAAACCAGTATGTAATTCATCATAAGTAAAGTCATTGGTGCGGACACCAGAGGCACCAGAATAAGACAGAGGCTTCTCAACCCTCTGTGGATTACTTAGTCGTATTTGAGTCCATTTGTAATAAAGGCTTAGCCCATTTGAGTTATCTTCTTTTTTCTTACTTGAGTCCTGTACCAGTCAGCTCATGTCGAGCTAGTCATTTTCCGGAGTTCAGTACATGTCCAGTAAAGACTCTCCAAACCCTAGCCGCCCTCTTCAAACAACCTCTTCCCCTTGCTGTATTTCCTTTCTTACTTCATCCTTACTGTGTTTTCTAACCCTTGGAAGGTTGTTTGCAGGTCCCTCGGCTCCTACGAATCTAACGACTTTGCCAGGCCGTAATCGGATCATCGAGCAGAAAGCCGAGAATCCGCAGGTCTCTGGCTTGATTTTCCAAGCCACATCCGAGAGTGAGAGTGATCCCTTCGCATACGATCTACACCAGATGTATCAACCATTGTCAGGCACACCCCCTCTGCCTGCCAGATGCTTTATTGAGGATGAACTAGTCCAACCGAGACTTCTCAGCCTCGGTGGTCCTTCTTTCTTCTAGGTTTTAGGTTCTACTTTGCATGCTTTAGCTTCTTATTTTGCATAGTTTTCTCTACTTAGATTCATGGCTTGTTCTTTGGGAATTAGATTCATAACTTAACCTAAAAAAATATAAAAATATACTTGCATGCAATTTTAGTTCCACATCATTTGGTATCAGATCCTGTTTTGGGCTCAATTCTCTTTGGATATTTGGATCGGGCACTTCACCATGGCCATCTGGTCATAGGAGACTAGTAGAGCTACAAGACCCTCTCTTCCCAATCTATGGGATCTCCTAGGTGGTAGGGGTGCCGCTGTGAATTGACCCCTGAAGAAGAACACAAAGAGTTCCATTAGGGTTTTTGCATTTTCGGTCTTCTCAATATATCCTCTATTATTTTAATTGTTTCTATCTACATAGAACTTAGAAAATTCTAAAATTTATTTTGGTGGATTCTTTGTAATTCAAATTAATTTCAAGAATTTTCTCAGGAATTATTTTGATCTATGGATTTTCTCCCAGCCGCCTGAGGACAGTTCTGCTCTGTTTTGGCAGCAAAGCCGATTTCGGAAAGTTCAGGGTTTTTTAGTATAATATTTGCATATCTTTAATTTTGACATGTTCCCTGCATATTAGGTCATAATCTGCAAGTTATTTCTCTATTTAAGAAAATACCAAAACAAAAAAAAAATACATATACTCAAAAACACCAAAAATAGCTAAACCCTAATTTGCATTTTCATCTGCTTGCCATCATTGCATAAAATACCTTAAGGGCACTTTCTATATGTCAGATAAGGGGAGGAGTTAATAACCTCTCCTTAGCCCAAAACCACATCCCTTGCATTCGGTCTAAAGCCAAATCTAAAATTAACTAGACTTAATTTGCCCTAGTGGGCTAGGGACACCCATCGGTCGGGTTCAATCATTGTGGGATGACTAGTGCTCCCAATTCATTTTCTATTACTGAATACTGGTGTCTAGGTAAGAGGTATAGAGTCAAACGACCTAAGCTGATCGGTGGTTCCTTAATTGGGTCCCTACGAGAGCAGGGAGGCCTCCCACCATCCCACCTCTTACTTGGCCAGATTGAAGGACTAGGATTTGAGTTGTGTGTAAGTTGAGTCAGCCCATTCTGATTGGGCTCTAGGTCTAGGCAGCTGTAGTTAAGTCAGTGTTGAGTCTTGCATGAGTACTAGATCATGAGCATCATATCACCCACCATCTTCCCCTTTGGCTAAATCATGGATAAGCTGGAAATCCAAATTCAAGTCCTTGTAGACCAAATGGCCCAGATGACTACCCAAATGACTCAGTTGACCCAATCCAATATCCGAACCCATAATAGACTTGACCACTTAGCCGATATGTTTGATCAGGTAAAGGACCGTGTAGGGACCTTAGAGAGAACCCATAAGTCACAATCTGAACCAGCCAAAGTCACCTCCCCATCCTAGGAGAACCCCTCCCGTGATCCTTACTATGAGGCTGAACCTAGGAGGACCCCAAATCCTGATCCCTACTTTGAGGCTGAACCTAGGAGAGCCCATCGTCATGACCCAGTCCCATCGTCAAGACTTCATAGACCACGAGGATAGAGCCTACAAGAATATAAGGTTAGAAGCCCCCACTTTTGATGGTTGTCATGATCCTAAGGTTTATATAGATTAGGAGGGAGAGGTTGACCAGTACTTTTAGTGGTACGATATGTCTGAGGAACGTAAGTTTAGATTTGCCAAGCTTAAGTTGGTCTATGAGGCCAGGTTATATTGGGCTAGTGTTGAGAGAACACTTAGACTAGGAGGTCATTATCCCATAGTCACCTGGAGGGCCATGAAGGGTAAGCTTAGAGGGAAGTACGTTCCTACCTCATATTGTTATGGTTTATTGGATCAGTGGCAGCGATTGAATCAAGGTAGCAAGAGTGTAGATGAGTACATCGCAAAATTTGATGAGTATTCCATGCGATGTGACTTAAATGAGTCTGAGGATGTTGTTTTGTCTAGGTTTAGGGTTGGCCTGAGAGATGATATCAAGAGGGGAGCTCTACATGAGAGAGGTTAGGGACCTGGACCATGCCTACCAGATTGCTAGGGATTATGAGCATTTCCAGAGAGGGCCTATCTACCGTAAACCTGAGCCCACTAAATACCCTAGTCTGTACCCGGGATCTAGCCAGTCCCATCAGAGCCGACCCAGCCCTAGCCGACCAAATCCAAGTCGACCCAATCTGAGTCACCCTGACCCGAGTCGACCCTAGCCTAGTATTTCTTTGACCCGTAGAGATGATAGAGGTAAATCTGTAGAGGTCCACAGGAGTTCCAATCCCTAGATGACCTATTTTAAATGTCGAAAACCAGGCCACTTTGCTAGCCAGTGCCCAGTTAGTGCTCTACACTTAGGTGAGCTAGAGGAAGAGGAGCCTGAACCCGTAGCTGAACCTGAGGGAGAAATCTATGAGGCTGATGACCAATTGTTGGATGAGTATGAAGGAGAGGAAGAGATACCTGAGTCTGAGAACCTGTTAGGTGTGGTTAGGTGCATCTTGACCCAAATCCCAGTTAAGGAAGATTGGCGTAGGATTAACATCCTACAAATCTTTGTTAAGATAGGGGGTAAGGTTTTTAAGATCATCATAGACAATGGGAGTTGTGTCAATGCCGTCTCTGCTAGCACAGTCAAATCCTTAGGGTTGAACACAGTTCCTCATCCTAGCCCTTACAAGGTTTCTTGGATAGATTCCACCTCCATCCAAGTCAAGTATAGGTGCCAAATCTTAGTTAAACTGCAAACCTATGAGGAAAAGATTTGGTGTGATGTCATTCCCATGGAAGTAAGTATTATCATTTTAGGTCGACCTTGGCTTTTTGATCATGATGCAACCCTATATGGTCGAACCAATGTATGTGCTTTTAGCCACCATGGGAATAAGTTTGTTATCCATCCACTCCACCTAGAGACCTAGTCAAGAGAGGTTCTAGTAGCCTTAAGGACAAGAAACTAGTAGTTAATCTAATTAAGGCTAAGGAGTTAGAGAAAGAGATTGCTGAGGGTGGCCTTGTTTGGATCTTAACCACCAAAGAAATCCATGAGCTGACCCAAAAGGAACACCCTCCAGAAATTGTTGAGGCTCTCAAAGAATTTGAGGATGTCTTCCCTAATGATTTACCTAATCAATTACCACCCCTTAGAGACATCTAACATGCAATAGATTTAGTCCTAGGAGCCACTTTACCAAACCTTCCTTACTATAGAATGAACCCCAGTGAGCATCAAGAATTACAAAAACAAGTGGGAGAGTTACTTAGAAAAGGTTTCATTAGGGAGAGCTTGAGTCCATATGCAGTCCCTGCTCTACTGATCCCTAAGAAAGATGATACCTGGAGGATATGTGTAGACAGTAGAGCCATTAACAAAATAACTGTGAAGTATAGGTTTCCCATCCCCTGATTGGACGACATGTTAGACATGATGGCCGGTGCTAAAATTTTCTCAAAGATAGACCTTAAGAACGGCTATCATCAGGTTAGGATCAGACCTGGGGATGAGTGGAAGACCGCTTTCAAAACTAAGGATGGCCTGCTTGAGTGGGTTGTAATGCCTTTCGGCCTTTCAAATGCACCGAGTATATTTATAAGGATTATGACCCAAGTCCTGAAGGAATATACTGAAAAATTTGTTGTGGTTTATTTTGATGACATCTTGATTTATTGCAGGACAAAAAAGGACCACCTTAGTCACCTTAGACTAGTTTGCAAGACACTTAGGGAGAATAGCCTCTATGCCAATTTTAAGAAATGTAAGTTCATGACACATAGGGTTATCTTCCTAGATTTTGTTGTCACCCATGAGGGAGTTTCTGTAGATCCTGAAAAGGTTAGGGCAATTGTTGAGTGGCCTATACCCACTAGTATCCATGATATGCATAGTTTTCAAGACCTAGCAATCTTTTACAGGAGATTTATTAGGGGTTTTAGTACAGTCGTCGCACCTATAACTGATTGCATTAGGAAGGGTACATTTGAGTGGACCAAAGTAGCTGATAAGGCCTTCCTAGAGCTTAAGGATAAGATGACCCATGCACCCATCTTAGATTACCTGATTTCTCTAAGGTGTTTAAGGTCACTTGCGATACCTCGAAAGTAGGAATAGGTGGGGTACTAAGTCAAGAAAATCACCGTATAACCTTCTTCAGTGAGAAGCTGAATGAGGCTAAACTTAAGTACTCTACCTATGATAAGGAATTTTATGCGGTAGTCCAGGCCCTTAGATATTGGAGACATTAGTTACTACCATAGGAGTTTGTCTTATTTCTTGACCATGAGACACTCCGGTTCCTAAACTCCCAAAAGAAACTTAACCCACGTCACGGTAAATGGATCGATTACATTCAGGCATATACCTTTGTCCTGAAACACCGTGCCGGAACTAACAATAAGGTAACAGACGCCCTTAGCCATAGGTCTTTGCTTTTAGGCTCAGTTAGCACCCAAGTCATAGGGTTTGATAGGTTAAAGGATGAATATGAAACCTACCCAGTCTTTGGTGACATTTACCAGACCCTTGGGCTAGGACCATCCAGTACCCATAGTGAGTATACCATTCAGGATGGCTACCTTTTCCAAAATAACAGACTCTATACCTAGAACTTCCCTTAGAGAATTCCTGATTTGGGAGACCCATGCTAGAGGTTTAGCTGGTCACTTTGGTAGGAATAAGACCATCTTAGCGATAGAAGACCAGTTCTTTTGGCCAGGTTTGAAAAGGCATGTTGCTCAGATTGTAGCCAGGTGTAGAACTTGTGCTGTAGCAAAATAGCAAAAGCAAAACACTGGTCTGTACACACCTTTACCAGTGCCTGATCGCCCTTAGCAGGACCTAAGTATGGACTTCATATTAGGATTACCTAAGACCTAGAAGAGAAATGATTCTACCTTTGTAGTGGTCGATAAGTTCTCTAAGATGGCTCACTTCATCCCATGTTCCCAAACCTTTGATGCGTCTAGAGTAGCCAAGCTTTTCTTAGACAATGTGGTTAGACTCCATGGCCTGCCCAAGACTATCATATCTGATAGGGATATTAGGTTCACCATTTATTTTTGGAAAACCCTCTGGTACTTGTTAGGGACCAAGCTTAAGTTTTCTACAGCATACCACCCCCAAACAGATGGCTGAATCGAAGTGGTGAACCGTAGTTTAGAAAATCTCCTTAGATGCCTGGTAGGTGAACACATTGGAACCTGGGATATATTGTTGCCTAGAGCAGAGTTCGCCTACAATAGCTCAGTGAATAGGACAACGGGCAAGAATCCTTTTGAGATAGTTCATGGGTACAAGCCTAATCGCCCCCTTGATCTGATTCCTTTACCTGTTCATGCACGAGTCTTAGAGTCTGCAAAATCATTTGCACAGCATATTAGAGACTTACATAAGGACATCAGCCAAAAAATAAATCTAAGTAACGAAACATATAAGAAACTGGCTAATTCTCGAAGAAGGGCTAAGGAATTTGATGTAGGGGATTTTATCATGATTAGGCTTAGACCTGAACGGTTCCCACCCAGGACCTTTAAGATGCTTCATGCTGGCAAAGCCAGACCTTTTAAAGTGATAGAGAAGGTTGGACCAAATGCCCGTGTTAGATTTGCCTTCGGATTTAGGCATTAGTTCTACCTTCAATATCGCAGACCTGGTTGAGTACAGGGAACCGACAGCGATACCCAGTGAGGCCTTTGGATCTATTCCTTCCATTGAGAGTGACACTAGCCCAGAGTGTCCGCCAATAATTTGGCCCGAGAGAGGAGAACGGATCGAGCGTATCCTAGATGACCAAGCCATAATGACCCAGGGCCACGATTGTCAACGCTACCTGGTCCGACGGCAAGGCCAGCCAGAGTCGAACGATTCATGGATTTCTAAAGAGGATCTGCAGTACCTCGACCCAGACATTCTCAAGAGATATGTGAGCCAGTCTGATCTTCACTTGACAGGGTCGAGTTCCTCCCACCCCGGGAGAATTGGTACGGACACCAGAGGTACCAGAATAAGACAGAGGCTTCTCAACCCTCTGTGGATTACTTAGTTGCATTTGAGTCCATTTGTAATAAAGGCTTAGCCCATTTGAGTTATCTTTTTTATTCTTACTTGAGTCCTGTACTAGTCAGCTCATGTCGAGCTAGTCATTTCCCAGAGTTCAGTACATGTCCAATAAAGACTCATACAAGTGAAGACTAAGCCAGCCCAAGTGAAGACCAACCCAACAGAAGCTATGAAGACCATGGAAGGCCTAGGAAGAGAATTCAAAAGCCTAAGAGAAGAAATTAGAAGCCCGGGAGACAAATCCAAAGCACTGAAGCCCTAGACCATAGCCTGAAGAAGATTGGGCCAGTCAAGGCCCAGGAGAGGAGCTAGGGTGCCACATGCTTATGGTGACCTTCCCCTTGGTTGGCCACTTAGAGTCACCCCTCTTGGCCGACCAAGGCGAGTGAGAGGAGAGAGTTTTGTGGGATTTTTCTACCTAAACCTACCATGTATTCTAGCTAGGGTTTGGGTGGGAATAGGATTCCTAGGTAATGACTATTGTATCCTTACCTGGGGGCCAAGTCTAAGAGTCTATTTAAGAGACTCTAATCTCTTGTATCAAGGTACTTTTATTCATGAAATAATATTGAATTCCTCTAATTGCTGTGTGCTGAAAGGAATTCTGTGTGAGCCCTTCTTCTTCCTGGTGTTCTGCGCCCTGCTTCCAGTCGCCATCCTGCTCTCCAAACCCTAGCCACCCTCTTCAAACAACCTCTTTTCCTTGCTGTTTTTCCTTTCTTACTTCATCCCTACTGTGTTTTCTAACCCTTGGAAGGTTGTTTGCAGGTCCCTTGGCATCTACGAACCTAATGACTCCAGTCGGGCCGCAATCGGATCATCGAGCAGAAAGCCAAAAATTCGCGAGTCTCTGGCTTGATTTACCAGGCCGCATCAGGGAGTGAGAGCGATCCCTTCGCATACAACCTACACCAGGCGCGTCAACCGTTGTCAGGTACACCCCCTCTGCCTGCCAGATGCTTTATTAAGGATGAACTAGCCCAACCGAGACTTCTCAGCCTCGACGGTCATTCTTTTTTCTGGCTTTTAGGTTCTACTTTGCATGCTTTAGCTTCTTATTTTGCATAGTTTTCTCTACTTAGATTCATGGCTTGTTCTCCGAGAATTAGATTCACAACTTAACCTAGAAAAACACAAAAATATACTTGCATGCAATTTTAGTTCCGCATCAGTCATCAGTGGGTTCAGTAGATGTTACATCATCTTTTAGACCCATCAAACATATACTAGTTATTTTTTATGTCTCTTCCTCTTCATTTGAAGTAGATTCATCGCTGTCACTCCATGTAGCCATCATGACTTTCTTCTTCTTCTTCTTGTATCCTTTCTTCAATATCGGACACTCTGAATAGTAGTGCCCCGACTTTTTGCATTCATAGCATATGGGTTGTTGCTCCTTTTATTTTTCTTTATCTTTCTCCTTCTCTTTACATTGCTCATCTTTACCAAGGTGCTTCCTCCAGTACCTTGACTTTCTTCTATCCATAAATCTCCTAAATCTCCTCATCACTAAGGCTATGTCATCATCTCCCAATTCTTCATCAAAGGAAGGGCTTTCTTCTTCTTTCTCTTCTTCTTGCTTCTTGATTTTAACTGCAGCCTTGAATGCTATAGATTTCTTTTTCTTGTTGTCATCTTCGCTGTGGCGCTACATTGTTAGCTCATGTATAATTAAAGAACCAAGAAGTTCATCAAGTGGGAGTGTGTTTAAGTCCTTGGCCTCTTGAATTGCGGTGACCTTGGGATCCCATTTATCTGGTAAATATCTTAGTATCTTTTGGACAAGATTAGCATTAGAGTTAAGGCTACAAATGGGTCGGGTTGACCCGTGACCCGCCCCGACCCGACCCATTTAGACTCGATACAACCCATTTTTATGGACTCGTGGATCTGGGTTGGGTCCTAAAATTAGACCCGTTCTATTTTCCGGGTCGGATCTGGGTTTACTGAATTTGGACCCGATCCGACCCGACCCGATTCGAACATACAAATACTTTTGTAATTATATCTATTTGGACCTTTAAATTATAATTTAAAACTTGTATGAAACTAGTTATAATTATTTTTATATCTTAATTTATTTTAAAAATAATATTATTTGTTATCTATTTTATAGTTAATAATAATTAGCTATGTAATAATTAAAATATAATTGTCTATATTTTACTTGGATCATATTTAAATCCAAGCTTTATACATTAGAACTGAATTATTTATGGACCCGATCCAACCCGAATGATCCATTGGGTTGAAAATTCTGATAGTGGACTACCCGACCTGATCCAATTTTTTAGTGGATTGGGTCTGGGTCTACTATTAGGACCTGATCAAAGAACCGGGTTGGATCAGGGTCACTCATGACCCGATCCGACCCGACCCATTCGCACCCCTAATTAGAGTATACCCTGCCAAGACTTTTCAAACCATTAATAATATCTGTAAATCTAGCAAATATTTCATATATTGTTTCATTTAGTTCCATTTTGAAAAGCTTATAATTGTGTACAAAAATATTAATTTTGGAAGTCTTTACTTGTGTTGTGCCATCATGTGTAACTTATAGTTTATCCCAAATTTTCTTTGCCGAAGTACAAGTAGAAATCCGGTTAAACTCATTGGCATCCAAAGCATAATAAAAAAGATTCATGGCTTTGGTATTTAGTTCACCCATTTTCATGTCATATTCATTCCATTCCTCTTTCGATTTTGGGATGTCTATGCCATCAACTTTCTTCATGGATATGTGTGGTCCTTTCAAGATAATTTTTCATAATTGAAAATCAACTACTTGTATATATATTTTCATTCTAGCCTTCCAATAAGTGTAAATGGTGCCAGTGAATAGTGGAGGTCTATTGCTTGATTGGCCTTCGGCCAAAGAAGTGCTCATTTGGGTTGACATTAAACTTTTTTCTTAATCGTTAGATTAATGGCACTGAGACGTGGCTTTGATACCACTTGTTGCTCAGTTGGCCAATCTAAGAGGGGGATGAATTAGGTTTGAAAATAATTTCAACAAGTATGTGCCTTTTGAAAACTTTGTGTGATAAGTGAAGTGTATAAAGTATAGTGTGCAAAAGCAAATGAGTATGCAAAAATAAAACAATCACAAACACCATAAATTTAGAGTGGTTCGGAGCAACCCTGCTCCTACATCCACTACCCAAAGTGCACACTTGGGATTTCTACTATATTCTCCCTGAATATAGCCGGATTATTTTTCTACGGGCTTACAATCCAAAATCTAATACAATGTTAGTTTTTCCGGGCTCACTAACAATCCAACTTAATTTTCAAGGCTCACTAATAATCTAAAAATAATTCACAAGTTACAGCCACCTGCTATACTTGAAACAACTCAAAATAGAGTAACAAAGAAAGCAACACAAGGACAAACCAAAAGTGTAGGATGGTTGCAGTTGAAGCTCTTAATGAAGCCTCCTTGATTGCTTCTTCAATGCCCTTCAAGGCTCACTTAATTACTCAAAGAATAACTCAAGAAGTTGATAGGAAGTAGTTGGAGAACTTGAGTCTTTTCTCTTGAAAGCTCTTAGAATATTCAATGCTCACTTTTCACTTGTAATAGCTTGAAATTTTTCTTCTCTCTTCACTTAAATCCTTCATTTATAGCTTCTTGAAGTGTTCCCAGTTGAATAAGATTGTTAGAATGCCTTGGAAGTTGAAAAGTAGTCGTTAGGAGGCTTTTAGAACCAAGAAACTTGAATTCTGAAACTAGTTGTTACTATTGAAAACTAGAGATTAGAGTTGGCTCAGATGATTAAGTCGGCTCGGATTCTTAGTCAAGTAAAAACTAAAGTCTGTCAGAGTAGGCTCATTTTAATTGAGTCGGCTCGGATGACAGAGTTCTCTAAACACAATTTCTGTCACTCTGGAGGAGTTAGCTAGATTCTTCCTTGAGTCGGCTCAGATGACTGTATCATGAAATTTTTGTACCGTGCCAAGAAAATGTATCAGCTCTATTTGATTGAGTTAGCTCGAGAGAAACTTCTCTAAAAGCTTCCAAATAACTTCAAACTTCTTCCAAACATCTTCAAACTTCTTCCAAACAACTTTTAAATAACTTCTAAGATCTTTAAACTTAAAATTACATTAATTTGGCCCTTTTTACATGAATATACAAATAAATTTATCTAGGGCTCTTGAATACATGAAACTTACTCTATGAGTACATTGATATACTACAATGATCTCAGAATTATAGGATAAATGATTATCCATTTGAAACATCCTACAAAAATTTCTTAAACATATAAAAAGTATTAGTATCAAATGCATGTTCCAATATTTTGTTATCATCAAAATCATTCCAGGGGTTAACATTAGTGTAGCTAGCTTTTTCTTGACATAATGTCATACAAAAATTGTTAGTCATTTCATAAATTATACGAACCATACCTCGAGTGTCTTGAATTGGCTTGCTTGACAATCTTCCCATTCCCTATATCCATCTTGCTCATTATCTCTCTTCAACCACCATCAAAATCATAACTTTGGGTCTTTTCAATCATCCATTCTGCATCTTCTCATTTGTCTTCACTTGAAAGGATATGAAAAATATAATAAAATTGTAACAACTTAGAATCTCATCCAAAAAAATTATCCAAAAGATATTCTTTGATTTAGTATAAGAGCTTAAAATGTTTCTAGCAAATAATCAATTTAAAACTAAAGACATCTATATGGATGCTCCCATACCCCCATCTAAACCATTGCATCCTTCTCAGGCAAAAGATCCAAATCCACATATCTATTCATAAACACCATGATCGATCCATACTTAATTTCAATGAATCCATGCTTCAGTGTCCCTTTGTCAACATAAGCTATGACTTGTATCAACTCTGATACTATTTATAACAATCCAGGATCTCATCCAAAAAATCTAGCCATAAGATATTATTTAGTTTCCTTAGCCTTGCATAAGTTGTTGGAGGGAATTTGAATTTGAAAATTCAAAATTTTTCAAAGAAGTTTCCCTTCAAAGTGTTTTCCTTTTGACTACCTTGATTTAAATCTTTTTATTCTCATATCGGGAGTGGAAAGATTATTTGAGCCCTTTATATGAGAAATAAAAGCCTAATCTAAACGTCGAGATTGGAAACCTTCTATGAACATTGGGCTTTAATATCCAAGCATTGGGCTTTTAATTTCTAAATGTTGGGGGCTTTATTTTTTGTCAGAATTGGTTAGCTATAAAAAGGCCTTCTTGGGGGCATTATTTTTAGCTATTGTCTTGTAAGCCATCCAAAACTCTCTTTTTCTTGTATAGAGAGTTCTCTCTTCCAGCTTTCTAATGTTTTCTATTTCAATATTTTATTCTCTTATCGGTGGTGAAAGGATCTCCATCAACTTCTTCCATGATAATAATGACAAACAAAGGATTCCATTCATATCTTAGAATGGTACTTCTAGATTTTTCTATATGAAGAACGGAAATATATCTTAAGATAGTATTGTGCATGCTTTCATATTTTATTTGAATTTTATGATTTTCTATAAGTAATTTATATTTTTTCTATATTAATAATATTGTTAGTTGATTTAATCATATCGAAATTTTTTATGGATTGTTCTAACATAATTATTCAAGATTTTTTGAATAACTAACATCTAGATAGATCTTTACAAAAATCTACTTATTGGGTATCAAACTCCATATTCATCAAGAGAGAAATCAAGCCACGGATTGGGCAACTACATGTGCACTAACAAGTGTACTTCTTAATTAGAGGAAGAGAATAGCTTCATCCAGACTATGCTCATATCTTGGCTACAGATGCTCTCAACATCACCTCCGTGGACATGCCTGACATTATTAACTTGGTCATTGCTCTTTTTTTGTGTGTTTCAGCAGGACCATAAAAGTGAAGTTGTTGTTTTCTGCTACAAGGGTTCTCCATGCTTCCAGGATCATGGTATGGGAGGTTCTACACCGTGATCTTTTCTATTACCTGCTGCATGACGTCTTACTTATTTTTCTATAATATCAGGTGTTGACGCTGAATCCTCGTGGACCGGATGAAGTGACTGAATTGCTGGTTCACCTCCTGGAGTTCTTGCAAAACAAACTCCTTGATCGAATTTTTTTCGATGGGGGACACTCTGATGCTTAAGTCAGTAAGGATCCAGGCTATAGAATGGAGAGCTCAAAGAAAAGAAATGGAATGAAAGGAATGAGAGTGGAGTGGCATCGCGAGAGCTAATTGTGGACTAGCTCTAACTTTCCTAGGATCACCTTTCTCGGGAGTCCCCTCTTATCACTATTTATAGTAGTAGTTGTAACTGATTTAAGTTAAGGGAGTAAGTTAATCTAACTTCCTCATAACCGAAAGTAGTTGCTATCGGAGGTTGGCTACTCCAGTCTTGTTGAAGTAGGAGTTATTGATCACGTAGTTGGTTGCAACAACCAAGCCAACTTCTGGAGAACTTTAAGCTAAAGTTAACCATTGATTCATTTTAGAGCCATTATTTTAGAAAGAACCGAAGTAAAGCTGGCCATTCGCTTTGGATCTATCCTCTTCGGAGTAGGCTGAAGATGCCATAGCCACTTGCTTCGAACTTATTTTCTTTGGAATAGGTTGGACTTGTCCTCTTCGGAGTGGGCTTGGAGATAAATTAACCATCTTCCTCAGACCAATCCTCTTCGGACTAATACGAAGAGAGACTAGCTAATTATTCTGGAATAGCATGGATCAGGGATACACTTCGGAACTGGTCTCTTCAACATAGGTCAAATACGACCCTGGACTGGAATTAATATAATGATGTCGAATCATCGCTTTATCAGGCTTCAGAGTCATCCTCAGGCATATCAGCTTGGTCGACCGATTCAAATTAGATCAATCGAATCTCTGAATTGGTAATCACCTTTTATTGAGCTGGTCTATCATAATAGTTGCCCGCCACTCCTAGTTTCAAAATAATTATTTGTTTTGAAAATGGAAGTATTCATGGGTTATCGTTTATCGGTGGAAAAGATATGACCAACGATGATTAATCTTCGATTTAGTTGACTGCAATAACTGACCTCTAATTCGATCGTCGTGCCATGGACAGGTGTAACTTTTTCATTGGCTCTTGAAAAGAGGGTGCAGGCTGGAGAGTCGTGTCGCTTCTTTTCATTATGGCGATCCGGTTGTCCTTTTGGCTTTGGATGAAGGACGTGGTGGCATCTTGTCTATCTAACATCGTGCATGAATTACATCTTGGCCATCAGCTATGGTCATGTGGATCATGGCTGACGATTTGGTTTTTCTTCCATCGAATCGGCTGACGCCTCTTAGGGTTCCATACTTGCGATCGGTGCCACTCATACGTGGCATGATCGGAGAGGTGCCCATCTTTTTGAGGAAACCATCTGAACCATTCTCGAACCCTACATAAAGGGCGAGGGTCGGGTGGAGAGGACTTCTTCGCCTTCACCAAGCTTTTCTCCCTCTTTCACCCATTCTGAATTTGCCCTTCTTCCTCAGGCTATCTTTCTTCGATTCACTGGTAGAAATCCTTCCTTCCTTTCTACTATCATGTATGAGTCATTAGGCAACCCCTCCGCTGACGGGGCTCCGGTGGGTAGAGAGAAGTGAACCCTCTTGTACTGTAGGTCCTTCTAGGAGAGGACACACCGAGTCTTCTCCAAAGTCCAGCACAAGTTCTATTTCCTTTACTAGACTAGAGATCCTCAAGGAGCGTTATCATATCCCTTCAAAATTTCATATGTTAGTTCCTAAATCTAAAGAGAGGATGATCCGTCCACCTTCTGGAGCCATAGCTATGTACGAAGATCACTTGAAAGCTGGACTTAGGTTTCCCCTGCATCCTTTCTTCGCAAAAATATTTTAACTTTATCATGTAGTTCCAACCAAACTAACTCCGAACAGTATCCAAAATATTAGTGGGTTTCTAGTATCTTGTAATCTCTGTGAGGTGGAACCGAGAACTTCTTTATTTACATCTCTCTTTGTACTAAAAAAAGATTTTCACGATCAGGGATGTGGGTCATCGGCCCCTGCCCTAGTCGAAGATTGATCCAAGGTATGCCCAGTGCTATACACAGATGGAAATCCTATTTTTTCTTCATATATTCTTTTTTATCGTGGGGCTTCAATACCGAATGGAGGACTCCTCGCCTAGATGCAAATGCAGGCAAAAAAGTTTTGAAAGCTGACCAAAAAGACTTTAAGATGCTAGCCGAGTCGGAGGTTCCTCTAGCTAAAGAACTGCTAGAGGAACGAAAACTCCATCTCGCTCACATTAGCAAGTTTTCGATATTATGTATAGTAAATAGCTAGCTTCGATTTTATCTAACTTTGTTTGCCTTTCTAATGACTAACCTTGAAGTTTGCTTCCATCGACAGGTGGCAAGGTGAAGCTGGATTTCATCAAGATTCATCAAGCTTCATCAAGCCACAAAGAAAAGAGCAGTACCAGTTCCTCAAGGGGGATCGGAGATCAGAAAGAAGGCGCGGGCCAAAGAGGCTAGCAAGAATATTACACCAACAAGGGCATCGTCAGGGGGTGACGAACTTCCTTTTGCATGGGCTCCTTCAAGGGGCTCCACCCCATCTCATGCTTTAGAGCAAACAGCCCTAGCTCCAACTATTGATGCACCATTGGATTATCCTTCTCCGAAGGATAAAAGCAAGACTCCCCAAGCTGAAGAGGGGTTAGGAAGGAACACCCCTATGGAGCAGGATTACGAGGTAGATCTTTCAATCTTCTTAGACACACGGGGTTTGATACACCCAAATGTGGCTAGAAAAGTACTGAAGGCTGTATTGCTGCCCCGTGATTGGGGAGTTACAAGGAATCGTCACCTCCACGAAGTGTCCGATTTAGCATACCCTGCTATACTGAGGGTAAAGATATTTCCATCTTCTTGTTTCTTCGTTAATCATATTCAACATAACTAACTTTATGATTCGACGATTTTGATGTAGCTAATCCATGACGTCATCCACATGGAAAAAAGCATAGCTGAATTTGCCAACTTGAGCCATAAAATCCGAGAGGAACTCCAGATGGCGAAAGCCGAGAAGGAGGTGGCCGAGGAGCTAAAGTCGACTATGGAAGAAAAGTTGACTATGAGTGATGCTGAAGTCTAGAATGTGAGAGCTGAACTAAAAAAGGCTCAGCTGAAGATTTCTAAGCAAGAAGCTAAGCTTAGAAAGAAAAAGAAGAGAATTTGTTCCTTGGAGCATTCAGCCAAGGAGAATCAGAAAAAGACCAATGAGGCGGCTAAAGAGGCCGAAGTGGCAGTCAAGGAATCTGAAGCCCTGAAGAATCAGGTAACCAAGGAAATCGAAGACTTTAGGAAGTCTTTGAAATTCAAGGACAAAGTGACTGAATCGGGGATAGCCAGTTACCAAGTAGGCTTCAATGATGGGGTAAAGGAAGTCCAAGAACTTTATCATGAACTGGACCTCTCAAATATTACTCTGTACGAAGTTGAAGAGGAAGAGCCAAGACCCCCTACTAAAGCTGAAAAGGCATCGGAACAGCCCGAAGAAGCCTCGGTCACAGCCAAAGATGTCAGAGAACAAGAAGTCTCAGTTGAAGCTGGCCAAGAAAACCTAGCTCAAATCGAAGAGGCTTCCCGCACGGCTGACCCGGAAGTCGTCGTAGTAGAAAATAAATAAATCTTTGTATCTCTGTTTTTCAACTTTCTTGTAAGAAGAACAAAATGTAAATGTACTTCTTTTGGATATGAATAGAAAGTACACCTTTTCTTTCAAACTGTGCAGTGGTGTGATTTTTTTTCCAAGTGTAGAATCATTGGATGAATGATGCCTTCCATCTCGAGTAAAACAAAAATTTTTCCAAATACGAAGTCTTCGAATATGAAGTAATCTTCCGATATGTATCAATCTTCGGATACACAATAATCTTTGACTTGAGTAAAATCTTTCCAAGTATGAGGTCTTTAGACTTATAATAACTCACAACTTGATCAGCCTGGTCTGACATAGGATTGATCCTTTAACTCCCGAACTCAAGCAGCTTCGAATATCTTGGATCAATGGGAGCTTTTTTTTAGGAGAAAGAAAGGGTCCATCAATGAAAGGATATTTTTGAAAATAACAAACCTCAACTCTCGTCGATGGTTTTGACCCATCATTATTAGGGTGGGTTGTCTTTGCCAGATGTCACACCTTCATTGGTGGACAAGGAATAGCTAAATCATAAATCGTTCCGATACGAATCACCAAAGCGGCGTGCCCCCCAAATCATATGGGTCATGGTCCTTTGATTTCTCTTAACTGCTCACTCCCAAGTCGAGGTTGACACTTCGACTTTTGTCAATTAGAATGCACTTATCGTGATTATAGGGGTGTGTTGACCCCTGGAATGATTTTGATGATCACAAAATATTGGAGCATGTATTTGATACTAACTCTTCTCAAGTTGTTTAAGAAGTTTTGCAGGAATTGGTTACCTTTGTTTAAAGTGGTTTTCAAATTTACTTAAGGATAATTCAATTGAGTTTGTAAAAGCCCTAACTTATGAATGCTGTAATCATGTAAAACAGGCTTAAAATTGTAAAAATTTGATAAGATATGTAAATTAGCTTCTAGTTGATTCAATGTTGAAGATCTTTGGAGAAGCTTGAAGCAATTTTCTAAGACTTGCTAGAGCCGACTTATGGTGGCACGACACGGGAGAAAGATTCAAAGTTTCAGAACCAAGAGCCGACTCTTCCATAAATATATTTTTTGAAGTTCTGAGAACTAGAGTCGACTCCCAGTTCAAGAGCCGACTCTAGGTATGTATGTTTGTCTTGACTGAAAGCTTGAAGGCAAGAGCCGGCTCCCACAGAAGTTTGTTTTTGGCCTATCTGAGACTTCGAGCCGACTCCTGGAGCTCGAGCCGGCTCATGGAGCCGTTGTCTGCACTTCAACGGCTAGTTGCTGAAATTGAAATTTGAACTCCAATTCATCTCCAATGGCTATTTCACGAATCCCACGGCCCTACAACAGCCATATCTCATGGAAAACTATAAAGGGGATTATTTTTGAAGGATAAAAGAAATTGATTGAGATTTATTGCTGAATTTTATTGAGAAATCAAAGAGCTTTCAAGTTATTCTTCCACCTACCTCAAAGAGCACTTAAGTTGGATTCAAAGCTTCATCAACTCCACACTATCATTGAATCCACTCATCAAAGAAGAGAAGAAGCAGCATTGAAGAGCATTAAAGAGCACTCAAGGCTTGACTTCATCTTGATCTACATCGACAACACCAAAACAATCGTGGTTTGTTGTACTTGCTTGATTTCATCATCTTTATTTTTGTTTGCTCTCTAAGAATATCTAGGAGCTGTATCTTAAGAGAGAGTTAAAGGTTTTAGGTGAACCTTGTAAAACCTAAGTTTGGGTTCTTGGTTTTTTTGGTTTAAAACCAAGTATTTAGGTTTTCTTTGGTGACCCCGTATAAAACCAAAGGGAGTTTGGGTTTCTTTGATGATCCCGGTAAAATCAAAGTGTATAGGTTTGGATTGTGAGCTTCGTAAAACAATCCAACTGTATTCCGGTTGGGGGATATAGTGAAAATTCTAAGTGGTCCTTGGGTAGTGGATGTAGGAGCCGATTGCTCCGATCCATTCTATTTCTTGGTGTTTGTGATTGTGCTTTTATTGCTTTATTGCTTAAATTTATTTACTTCCGTTTTGCACACTTCACTTCTATACTAAAAGAATTTCAAAGTGCACATACTTGTAAAAGTTTTTTAAACCCAATTCACCCCCCTCTTGGGAAGCCACCTGGGCAACAGGGTGTTTGGAAATTGTATGAGAAATCTGGACCATCGATATTTATTATATAAGAGGGTCTTGCCCTTAAGGGTCAAATTCCTTCAATTACTGGTAGTTCCACTCATCGAGTAGTGCTTTGTCATGGTTTATCTCCCCTCTTCATTAACGAAATCCGATCATCGTTTTTCTTTACCGGAGTTAAGATGAAACCGATCGCCAGAAAGCTTCAAAAGGCCATCGGGAAGAAGGTAGCAGTAGGTCCATTAAGGAGATCGGATCGAAGGGATATTAAGCGGACCCATTTGTGGATGTCTTCAGGAAACCTGGTTAAGGATAATACCCCCATCATTATAGAAACATCCTTAGAAGAAGAGAACGTTCACTCGGCAGAGCATATCGCCGGACACCCGACGACACTATCTGTTGCTGGACCATCGGAGGAGCCAAGCCAGGCAGACAAGGGTAAGGCTCCGGCTTCTAAAGTAGTACCTGAGCCAGGAGCCAAATCGGAACCTCTAGATGCCAAAGAGAAGACTTCAAAGGTTGTAGAGTCTTTGCTACCGTTGCCAGTCTTGATAACCCAAGACTAGCCAAAACTTTGTTGAAAGCCACCATCCTCCAAAAGGACTAGGAGGCTACCAGAAATCGTGGGATGGAGGATATTTTTTCCTCCATTTATCCCAAGATACTGCATGTATGAGTAGAAATCATCTTTGAAGTTTTTTTTTCCTTGGCTTATATTGTTAAATCCGATCTCATTCTTGTATTCTTTGGCAGTTCATCCACGAGACCTCTTTAATAGAAGAGACTATTCATGGACTTACCAATATAAATAAAGATCTTCATAGCCAGCTGGAGTCGGTTAAGGCCGAGAGGAAGGCAGCCGAGGACCTCCAGGCGACCACGGAATAGAATTTGATTCAGACCACCGCTGTCAACCTTTCGCTGGAGAGAGAGCTAGCAATGGCTCGGGATCAAATGATTAGCATTGTGGATGAGTTGGGGAAGAAAACAAGGAAATTGCACTCAGCCAAATTAATAATAAGGGACAACCTCCGAACTCTCGAAGAGGCCATGGCTCAGAAGTCTGACTTGGAAGAAAGAATCAGTTCTCTCGAGGAGAAAGTAGAATCGGTTGAACAAAAAGTAGAGCTGGCTGACAGAGATGCCTGAAGCATTGTTGAAGCATTCGATAATGAAAGGTACGAGGCATGGGTGGAGGGTTATAACCTTGGCTTTCGGGATTGCTCGTAGAAAATCAAGAAGACCTACCTAGACTTAGATGTCTCTACCATTGCCATGTCTGATGAAAAAATTGATAAGGAAGACGGAACAGAAGACCCAGTCGAAGAGATACCAGCTCCCCTGACGGATGAAGAAGTAACAAGGAAGACTTCCACTTTCGCTCTGATATCTGGGCTTGCTGATAAGAAGCACTCTTGATGTATCTTCTTCCTTTATCCAATGGATCAGCTTTTTCTAAAGAGCATGTAATAATATTTCTGATGAATGAAATCTTCTTGCTTTTGCTTGATGTTGAAATCTTCCTTTGGATTGTTGAATACTGTTTGATGAGTGTGCTTAAGAACAGTTTCAAATGAAAACTGGTCAGCACCATAGATAAAGAACCAAAATAATATGATGCAGAATTTCAAAATTCTGTGTTAGCTCCGGTTGAACTTGTCTTCGTCGTAGACAGAAAAGTCCAAATTTATTATTACTATTGATAGATCAGGCTTGCTGGCTTGCACTTAACGGATTTGCCATTAGGATAAGCAGATCAAAACTTCCAAGTATAATTTATTGATGATAATAAGGTAAGTTTGTTAAGCCCATCTCGGCACATTGTCGGATTTACCGTAGGGTAGGCCACCAAGGCTATTCTTGTGCCTTTGAGTGATAATAAGGTAGGCTGGTCAAGCCTGCCTCCGCACGTCGTCGGATTTACCATAGGGTAGGCTGCCAAGGCCATCCCTGTGCCTTTGATTGATAATAAGGTAAGATGGTTAGGCCCGCCTCGGCACGTTATTGAATTTACCGTAAAGTAGGCCGCCAAGGCCATCCCTGTGCCATTGATTGATAATAAGGTAGGCTGATTAGGCCTGCCTTTGTATGAATACTACATCAGAGTCTTTCAAAGAAAGATCTTTCATTGATAGTACTTGCGAAGGTTTTCTACATTCCAGGATCAAGGTAGTAGGGAACCATCCAGAGTTTCAAGATGATAAGCTCCTGGGCATATGACTTCTCTGAATTGATAAGGGCCTTCCCAATTAGGGAAAAGCTCGCCTTGTTTCATTGGCTTGGATACTTCGGATCTTCTCAGCACTAAGTCTTTGAATCGGAAGGTTCGTTCCTTCATCCTGGAGTTGTAATATTTGGTGACCTTTTATCGATATGCAGCCATCTTCATCTGAGCTTGAAGTCTAGTGCCTAGAAGGAGATCCAAATCCATTCTTCGATGCTTCGAATTTTTGGATTCCTTATAGTGGTCAATTCTTAAGGACTGCAAAGTGACTTCCACAGGGAGGACCACCTCGATGCTGTAGGCCAAATAGAACGGGGATTTGCCAGTAGCTATTCTGGGAGTTGTCCGATACACCCAAAGAACTGAATTCAATCCTTTGGCCTAGAGCACCTTAGCACCATTCAGTCTGGTCTTAGGACCATGGAGAATAGTTCTATTAGTCACTTTGGCTTTCCCGTTAGATTGAGGATGACCGACAGAAGTCAGCTTGTAGTGAATATGATACTGAACGCAAAAGTTTTCAAACTTTGGATTATCGATTTGTCTTCTGTTATCGGTGATGATGGCATGAGAAATTTTGAACCGAAAGATAATGAAGTTTTTAATGAAGATCTCGACTTTTCCTTCAGTAATATGTGCTAAAGGTTCGGCCTCAACCCATTTGGTGAAGTAGTCGATGGCTACGATGAGAAACTTTCATTGTCAGAGACTGGAGGGAACGGGCCAAGAATGTCCATCCCCCACAGAGCGAAAGGCCAGGGCACTGTCAACGGAGTCAGCTGGTTTGCAGGTCATCTATGAATATTAGAGTATTTTTGGCATTGGTCACATCTTTGGACAAAGTCGGTAGAGTCTTTCTGAATAGTTAGCCAATAATAACCTTGGCGTATTATTTTGTAAGCTAGAGATCTACCTCCTAAGTGGTCTCCAAATATACCTTCATGCACCTCTCTTAGGACATAATCGACGTCCGATGGCCCTAAACATTTTAATAAAGGTTGTGTAAAGGACCTTTTACATAGAGTTCTATCCAAGATGACATATTGGGATGCCATCCAACGGACTTGCTTGGCTTTAGCTTTATCTTCAAGCAAGGTATCTTCATTTAAAAACTTGAGAATAGGATCCATCTAGCTAGGCTCATGCTCGACTTGATACACCTTCGATCTTTTCTCTGATATGCTCGGAGCTTCGAGATACTCTATGTAGGTACGGTCGAGAGAGTCTAGAGTGGTGGTGGCGAGCCTGGACAGGGCATCGACTCGAGAATTCTCCATCCGTGGCACATGGGCAATTTTAAAGAATTATAGTTGAGAAACTAGAACTCACACTTTCTCTAGATATTGAATCATGGTAGGATCTCGAGCTTCAAATTCGCATTTTACCTGATTCACCACTAGCTGAGAATTTGAAAAGATTTGAATTTTTTGAATCCCTAGCTCTTTGGCAATTATGAGTCCCACTAAGAGGGCTTCGTATTCTGCTTGGTTATTTAAAGATTGGAAGGAGAAATGGAGAGCATACACTATGGTGTGCCCATTCGGATCGACCAGTATAAGACCAGCTCCATATCCTGTAGAATTGGAAGCTCCATCTACATGAAAAAGCCATATGGATTCTGAATCCTTGTCGGAAGCTTCCTCCTCTTCGACTTTCTGTAACCTGTTTTCTTGTCCCAATGTGCATTCGGTTAGGAAGTCAGCTAATACTTGTGCCTTTATTACCAATCTGGATTGAAAGATGATGTCGAACTTACCTAGCTTAACAGCCTATTTGGCTATCTTTTCAGAAGTATCTGAACATCGGAGGATGGCTTTTGGAGGTTGGTCTATCAAGATCATGATGGTATAGGCTTGGAAGTAGGGTCGCAAGTATTTTGCCGCAATCACCAGTGAGTAGATAAGTTTTTGCACTCTAGAATATCTTACTTCAGCATCATGCAATATTTTGCTAGTATAATAGATTGGCCTTTGGAGATTGTCGGCTCCTTTTTGGATGAGTACCGAACTGATTGCCTCATCCGAACTGGAGAGGTATCAATAGAGGGTTTGCCCTTCTTGAGGCTTGGAAAGTAAAGGAGGATTCTCTAAGTATTTCTTCAATTCTTCGAAGGCAAGCTGGCACTCTTCGGACCATTCAAAACCTTTGGATTGACAAAAAGTTTTGAAGAAAGGAAGACATCTTTCGGATGACTGGGAGATGAATCAGCTTAGAGAGGTGATTCTTTCCATCAATTGCTGTACTTCTTTTTTACAAGAAGGATGCCTCATGCTTCAGATAGCTTGAATCTTTTTCGAATTAGCCTCTATTCCTCGTTTAGTAACCAGGAATGCCAGGAACTTTCCTGAAGTCACCCCAAAAATGTATTTGGTTGGGTTTAATTTCATCTGATGATGTCGCAGGGCATTGAAGGATTCTTTTAAATCTTCAATGTAGTCAGCTTTAAGAAGGCTTTTCATAATTATATCATCAATAGAGGCTTCCATATTCCTACCCAACTGCTTTTCGAAAATTTTGTTTATCAGCATTTGGAATGTCGCTCCAGCATTTTTCAGTTCAGAAAGCATTACTTTATAATAGTAGAGCCCTTTCTTTGTTATAAAGGCTATCTTTTCTTCGTCTTTAGGGTCCATCTAAATCTGATTGTATCCGAAGGGGAGCCAGCCGGTGCAGAGTAGTCTTTTCTTCTTTCTTTTGTACTTTGTTTTCTTTCTATACTTGGTCGAGGTCACCCGGCATGTTGGGGGCCCGAAAAATGTTTGTAACTGGCTCTCGGTTAATAAAATTTGAACTTTCTTGCAACCCATCCTTTGCTTGGTTCTTCCCTCCTTTTCTCTTTCTTTCCTTCCCCTCCCTCTCTTTCTTTCTTCTTTCTCTTTTTCTTTTTTTTTTTTTTTTTATTTTTTTTAGATGAGTGGGGAGATCAGAGAAGAGGGTCTTACCTAGCCTGGGGCTTAATTACCAGGCTTTGGTGTCGGCAAGTCGAGCATAAGGTTCTGGCAGTTGTGAGTAGCTGGGCTCGGTGGTTCCTTGGCCAGAGAGCTGGGCCACGGTCCAAGGTGCCTGAGGGCTGGGCTCAGGTCTTGGATGCCTTGGAGCTAGGCTTGAGGCCTTCCTGGCAGGAGCACTGGGCCCCGGTCTAGGGATTGCCTGAGAGCTGGGCTTAGGTCTTTGGTGCCTTAGAGCTAGGCTCGAAGCGTTGATAGGAGCTGCTTGGCTCGAAGAATCCTTGGCCGGAGAGTTGGGCTCCGGTCTTGGGTTGGCATCTCGAAGCTAGGCTCGGAGATGTTGATGATTGCGAGCGGCGTGGCTCGAAGGTCCCTAGGCCGGAGAGCTGGGCTCAGGTCTTGGGTTACCTGAGAGCTGGGCTCAGGTCTTGGCATCTCGGAGCTGGGCTCGAAGACGTTGATGATTGATAGCAGCTTGGCTCGAAAGTCCCTTGGCCAGAGATCTGGGCTTCGGTCTTGGGTTACCTGAGAGCTGGGCTCAGGTCTTGGCGCCTCGGAGCTGGGCTTGAAGGCTTTGATGATTGAGAGCAGCGGGGCTCAAAGGTCCCTTGGCCAGAGATCTGGGCTCCGGTCTTGGGTTACCTGAAAACTGGGCTCAGGTCTTGGCACCTCGAAGCTGGGCTCGAAGGTGTTGATGATTGAGAGCAGCTTGGCTCAAAGCTGGGCTCAGGTCCTGGCACCTCGGAGCTGGACTCAGGTCTTGGCGCCTCGGAGCTGGGCTCAAAGGCGTTGATGATTGAGAGCAGCTTGGCTCAAAGGTCCCTTAGCCGGAGATCTGGGCTCCGATCTTGGGTTACCTAAGAGTTGGGCTCAGGTCTTGGCACCTCGGAGCTGGGCTCGAAGGTATTGATGATTGAAAGCAGCGCGGCTCGAAGGTCCCTTGGCCGGAGATCTGGGCTTCGTCTTGGGTTACCTGAGAGTTGGGCTCAGGTCTTGGCACCTCAGAGCTGGGCTCAAAGGCGTTGATGATTGAGTGCAGCTTGGCTCGAAGGTCCCTTGGCTTGAGATCTGGGCTCCAATCTTGGGTTACCTGAGAGTTGGGCTCAGGTCTTGGCACTTCGGAGCTGGGCTCGAAGGCATTGATGACTGAGAGCAGCGTGGCTCGAAGGTCCCTTGGCCAGAGATCTGGGCTCTGGTCTTCGGTTACCTGAGAGTTGGGCTCAGGTCTTGGCACCTCGGAGCTGGGCTCGAAGACGTTGATGATTTAGAGAAGCCCGGCTCGAAGGTCCCTTGGCCGGAGCTCTGGGCTCCGTTCTTGGATTACTTGAGAGTTGGGCTCATGTCTTGGCATCTCGAAGCTTGGCTCGAAGGCGTTGATGATTGAGAACAACGTGGCTCGAAGGTCCCTTGGCCAGAGATCTGGGCTTCGGTCTTGGGTTAAGAGTTGGGCTCAGGTCTTGGCGCCTCGGAGTTGGGCTCGAAGGCGTTGATGAGGTTTTCCTGCAAGATAGATAGATACCCATGCAAGGAAAAAACCATTATCATTATTATTGATAGGAAACCTAACATTATTGATAGTATCTCTGCAAGTTGCAGGCATTCCATGTTCGAGGGAACCTGACGCCGTTGAGACCTTCGAGGTAATAGCCCCATTGTGAGAGGGCCTCAACTACCTTGTAGGGGCCTTCCCAGTTCGGTGAGAGCTTGCCGCACTCCCGGGGTTGACATGCCTCTGCCCGGCGTAGTACCAAGTCTCCAGGTTTGAAAGCTTTTGGCCTGACCCGGGCATTGTAGTACCGGGCTACTCATTGCTGGTATGCCGCCATTTGTAGCCGGGCTTTATCCCTTGCTTTTTCGAGGAGATCCAGGTTGAGCAGGATGTGTGCCGAGTTTCGCACCTCGTCAGACTGTTGCACTCGTAGCGTGGGCACACCGAGCTCGACCGGGATGACCGCCTCGGCACCAAAAACAAGGTTGAAGGGCATCTTGTCGGTCGCCATTCTGGGCATTGTGTGATAGGCCCACATAACGCTTGGGAGTTCTTTCGCCCACCTGCCCTTAGCTTGGTCCAGCCTGGTCCTGAGTCCTTGGAGGATGGTCTGATTGGTTACCTCGGCTTTCCCATTTATTTGAGGGTGAGCTACCGAGGTGAATCGATGTTGGATGCCGTGCTCGGTGCAGAACCCTTCGAACTCTCGGTTATCGAATTATCACCCGTTGTCAGTGATGATACAACGGGAAAGTTCGAAGCGACAAATAATTGACTTCCAAAGGAGCTGGCAGATGTTGGCTTCCGTGATTCGGGCCAGTGGCTCTACTTCGACCCACTTGGTGAAGTAGTCAATCGCCACCAGCAAAAATCTTTGTTGCCTCGGTGCAGGAGGAAACGGCCCCAAGATGTCCATTCCCCACTGGGCAAAAGGCCAAGGGGCTGAAAGCTAGGAGATCGGTGCCATCGGCTGGCGCTGTATATTCGCGTGGCGCTGGCACTTGTCGCACCTTTTAACAAAGTCGGCGGCGTCCTCCCTCATGGTCTCCCAAAAGTATCCCTGGCGAAGGGCTTTATAAGCCAGTGTTCTCCCTCCCACATGGTTCCCGCAAAGGCCTTCGTGTATCTCTTGGAGTACAAAGGTTGCCTCGGCGGGCCTGAGGCACCTCAGGAGTGGATAGTAGAAGGATCGGTGGTAGAGCTGGCCCTCCATCAGAATGAACCGGGAGGCCTTCTTCTTGACTAGGGCTACTTCTACCCGGTCCTCGGGTAAGGAACCATTGGTGATATACTTGGTGTACTTGTCCATCCAGCTCGGCTCGGGGGTGACTTGATGCACCTCTTCTAAGCTTTCGTAACTGGGACCTTCGAGATACTCGACGTAGGCACGTTCCAGTGAATAGTCCGGCAGGGTCGCGAGACTGGACAGTGCATCCGCGTGTGCATTCTCCCCACGAGGGATGTGAAAGATGCTGAAGTGCCGGAAGCCTGTCATGCTCGAGCGGACCCGCTCTAGGTACTTCATCATTTGGGCATCCCTGGCTTCATACTCTTCGGAGACTTGTCCGGCAACCAGCTGGGTGTCGGTGAAGACTTTTAGATTCTGCACACCCAGATCGCGGGAGACTCTTAGACCCACGAGGAGTGCCTCGTACTCCACCTGATTGTTTGTTGCAGCAAATTTAAAGCGAAGGGCGCATTCCGTCACAACCCCATCACCGTTGGTGAGGATGAGGCCTACTTCACTCCCGCTGGAATTGGATGCTCCGTCCACATGGAGGATCCAATGTTCCTCTCCTGGTCCGAGCTCCGCTATTGTCTGCTCTGGCTCCTCGGCAAACCCGGTGCACTCGACCACGAAGTTAGCTAGGACTTGGGCCTTCTGTGAGGGCCTCGGTCGATATACTATGTCGAACTCACTGAGCAGCAGGGACCACTTGGCCAATCTCCTGGAAGTTTCGGGTCGGCTGAGTATGGTCCTCAGTAGCTGGTCCGTCACAACCACTATTGGGTGTGCTTGGAAATAGGGCCTGAGGCACTTAGAAGATATTATTAGTGCAAAAATGAGTTTCTCGGAGCGAGTATACCTGATCTCTGCATCACGGAGAATTTTGCTGGTATAGTATACCGGCTTCTGAGATTTGTCCTCGTTTGTGCGGACAAGAACTGAGCTGACGGCTCCTGGTGTAACCGCCAGATAGAGCAGGAGCTCCTCCCCCTCCTCCGGCTTGGAGAGCAACGGGGGAGAGGCAAGGAATTTCTTCAGCTCCTCGAAGGATGGTTTGCACTCCTCCATCCAGGTGAAGTCGTGCATCTTGCGCAACGCCTTGAGAAATGGAAGGCAACGGACGGCCAACCTCGAGATGAATCTACTAAGGGCGGTGACACACTCCGTCAAGTGTTGGACCTGCTTCTTCGAGGTCGGGTGCTCCATGTCGATGATTGCCTGAACCTTTTCCGGGTTTGCTTCGATGCCTCTCTGGGTGACCATAAAGTCGAGGAATTTTCCTGCCGCCACTCCGAAAGCGTACGTCACCGGATTCAGTTTCATCTGAAGTTGTCGCAGGTTGTGGAAGGATTCGGCGAGGTCAGCGATATGGCTCGAGCTCGGCTTGCTCTTGACGAGCATGTCATCCACATATACTTGCATGTTCTGGCCAATTTGGTCCTTGAAGACCTTGTTGACCAGATGCTAGTATGTAGCTCCTGCATTCTTTGGACCGAAGGACATCATCCAGTAGCAGTACGTCCCCTGGTCGGTGGTGAAGGTGGTGTGCTCCTCATCCCCTGGGTGCATACGGATCTGGTTATACCCAGAGAATGCATCCATGAAGGAGAGTAGCTTGTGGCTAGAGGTGGCGTACACCAGCTGGTCGATCTTCAGCAGAGGGAAGCTATCTTTCGGGCAAGCTTTGTTGAGGTCGGTGTAGTCTACACAGATCCTTCACTTGTCATTGTTCTTCCTTACCATGACTACATTCGCTAGCCAGCTCGGATACTGGACTTCTTGAACAAAACCGGCAGCTAGGAGTTTGTCAACTTCCTCCTTGATAGCTGCCTGCCACTCCGAGATGAAGCTTCTCTTCTTTTGCTGAACTGGCCTGTGCTTTGGGTCAACACTCAATTTGTGAGTAATGATGTCAGGAGAAATACCTGGCATGTCCGCCGCTATCCAGGCGAACACATCCACGCTCGCCCGTAGAAACTCCAGTAGTTGGGCCCTCTCCTCCTCGGGTAGCTGGGCTCCAATTTACACCATCTTCGTGGGATCATCTCCGAGTGGATAAGAGAGTAGACGTTCAACCGGGCCTCCCCTGGGGTCTTGGGCCCTTTGGTCGAGATTGTCTACCTTGGGGTCGTCCTCGGGGACCGTGGCCCCAAGGAGGGTTTGGAAGCAATTCTGCACCAGCTGGGGTGCTCCCCTCATTTCTCCGATACCGTAGGGAGTGGGAAACTGTACAAGTAGCCTCTTAGTGGAGACAACGGCATCGAGCAAGTTGAGCCTAGGTCGGCCCAAGATCACGTTGTAGGCGGAAGGAAGCCTGACAACCGTGAAAGTCATCATAATGGTGCTCTGTCGAGGTGGGGTCCCAGCAGTGACCAGGAGAGTGATCTCTCCCTTTACCCTTACGGAATCACCCGTGAAATCGACAAGGGGTGCATGCACAGGTTTGAGTTGATCGGGAGAAAGGTTCATCCTGGAGAAGGCATCGTAAAAAAGCAGATCTGTGGAGCTTCCACTATCAACCATGATGCATTTTAGAGGGTGCCTCGTGATTGTCATCTCGATGATCACGGCATCATTATTTATATTTTTCCCCCCGTCTTTCCCTTCCCTCATAAAGAGGAGTACATTCTCAGGATCCCCTGCCCCTCGAGCCCCTTTGGGCTCACGTGCAGCTTCCCAGGAGATCATGTTCACCGGCTTCTCGATAGGGTGGTTGTCAATAGCTGGAGCCGACGGGAGAGCGACGAGTGCCTGGGATTCCACCTGAGGTCTGCCCCCCATGAACCTTTTGAGGTAGCCCCTCTTGATGAGTTCTTCGATTTTTCACTTGAGGTTGCAGCATTTCATGGTGTCGTGGTCGTGGTCACGGTGAAAGCGACAGTACCTCTTGATGAGTTCTTCGATTTTTCACTTGAGGTTGCAGCATTTCTTGGTGTCGTGGCCGTGGTCACGGTGAAAGTGACAGTACTTCATTTTATCACGACCGGTGGAGGACTTCATCGGAGGCGGGCATCTCAGGTAATCCTCGCCTTCGATTTCCATGAGGATTTTTATCCTCGGTGCGAGGAGAGGGATGTAACTCTCCTCAGGAATGGGGTAGCCCCTCTTGATGAGTTCTTCAATTTTTCACTTGAGATTGCAGCATTTCTTGGTGTCGTGGTCGTGGTCACGGTGAAAGCGACAGTACCTCTTGATGAGTTCTTCGATTTTTCACTTGAGGTTGCAGCATTTCTTGGTGTCGTGGCCGTTGTCACGGTGAAAGCGACAGTACTTCATTTTATCACGACCGGTGGAGGACTTCATCGGAGGCGGGCATCTCAGGTAATCCTCGCCTTCGATTTCCATGAGGATTTTTATCCTTGGTGCGAGGAGAGGGGTGTAACTCTCCTCAGGAATGGGAGCCCCTTTCGGTCTTAGTCGGTCCCTCCGAGAGTTCGGAGCCTAGGGTGCTAGCTTTCGGGTTCCGGACATCTCGATGGGGACCGACTTCTTCAATGGCATTCCATTGAGCTCCCGCCTCGTACGATCTGCCTCCTCGGTCCGGATATACTTTTGGGCTCGGAGAAGGAGCTCGGAATAAGTCTTGGGGGGCTTCTTGTCCAGCAAGTAAGTCAGGCGGGAGGTCCTGAGCCCTCGCTTCAATGCCAGCATGGCAACTGGCTCATCAAGGTTGTAAATCTCCAATGCGGCGGCCTTGAAGCGGCCTACATAGTCCCACAGGGGCTCGCGATCCTGTTGCCGGACAAAGAAGAGGATGTCTGCCTCTCATGGCAACTTTTGACAGGTGTCGAAGTGGGCCATGAACTTCAGCCCTAGCTGGACGAAAGAGTTGATGCTCTCTGACTCCAAATGGGTGAACCACACCTGAGCTACCTTCTGGAGAGTAGCAGGAAAGGCGACACAAAGGAGAGCGTCGGTGGCCCCCTGGACCTTTATGAGGGTTCAGTAGCTTTCCAGGAGGTCCAGGGGGTCGGTGGTCCCATCGTAGGGATCCACCTGCGGCATACGGAACCAGCTCGGGATTGGCTCGCCTTGGATTTCTTGGGAGAAAGGGGGATGGGCATCGTAGCCCGCTGGCTCACTAGCTAAGCCCTGCATGTTGGCAAACCGATGGGAAAACTCCACCAGCTTGCGTTCATGCTCCTTCAGGCGCTTCTGCGCCATGTGCCTGACGGCTTCATCAATAGACCCCTTTGCTGAGGGAGACGGAGAACGTGACATGGGTGCACGGTCTACGTGATGGGGGGTCTTGCTCTTTCTGTCTCGGTGGGGTCTGGGCACTGCCCGCCTGAGGTTTGGTGAGCGGCTCTCCCTGTCGGCAGAGCCAGATTGTTGCCTTTTTGCTGAAGTTTGATGGCTGCCCCGGTTATCAGTAGTAGCCCGTGGCTACGAAGGCCTTTCTTGGAAGGAATGCAGACTGTTGCGGGGGGCCGCGGCATGTGCCGTGGGTGTCCCCGGCTGTTGGTGGGTAGCCAAGGACCGGTGTTGCTGCTGAAGCTGGTGCACTGCCATGGCGAGGACCTGCATCTGCTGGGCTAGTGTGGCCAGCTGGGATTCCGATAGAGGTGGTTGAGCCAGGATGGGTGGCTGCACTTCTTGGCGGTGCGGGTTTCCCTGGGATGGGGAGTCTCCCGCACGGCTGGTGGAAGCCTCCCTTGCCCGTGTTGTCACCATCCTCCCGTCAAACTACTTGTAGAAGAGGTGGAGGGCTTGAACTAAATCAAAGACTGCTCACAGTATGTCGAGCCCCCCTTCTTGGCATGCCAATCTGTTGCCATCAGGATCGCCATGGCCCATAGCTGCTGTCGGCGTCGGAGCGCACCTCCTTCGCTGTCTCACCGTCCAGTGGTCCTGGACCTGCAAAACAGGGGTTAGTGACCCGGGCCGGGATTTCCGGTGGGGGCACTTCGACAATCAAGTCAGTAACGATCTAGGGGAACAGATCCTCTTGGTCGAGCCCCTCTTGATGGACTCCATACTAGGATGAGTGAGTAGTGTGAGAGTGGGATGCAAGTGTGTCGGGGGAAGAGTGGCCTGGCTAGAGGGAGTCTCTGTATGGCCCTTTCGCCCATCCTTGCTTGAGTATGCTGGTGGTGCCGTGCTCTTTTTGGTTGAGCTTGCACTTGTGTTGGTGTGTTCTAGCTTATGTCTCTCTCCTTTCTTGTAGTTGTTACCTCCAAGTTTTGTAGACTAGGTTATCGTTGGGCGTTCATCTTGGGATCTCCACCAGGCTGTCAGGCACGTGCAGTGGTGTCCCGAGGAGCCTTTCCCGATCCGTGATAAGGAAAGCTGTCATGTGCTTTGACATTCCCCTTGGTCATCTCATTCCGGGAAACTTGGCAGTACCTTGATTAGTGGGCCGCCGCCCCTGGGATTCGAATCTCCTGGTTGATTTCCTCTCTCGGGTGGTTCAGGTGGTTGGTGAAAAGCGTGGCACCTCGATCAGTGGGTCTCTCCCCTTTTTGGTGTAACCGGTGGCTGCAGGCAGTCAGTGCGGTATGGCAGGTGTCCTAGTGCAGTCCCCGGGCGGCCCATCGGTGTCCTGGGATGGCGGTGCTTGCTTCTGAGCTGGGGCTGAGCTGGAATGGCATGGCTCGCTCCGACCTAGACGTCCCGAGCTTGCGAGGTCGCCTCGGTGGAGGAGGGCAGAGTGCGGGCCCGATCCAGAGGGCTCGGCCTCGAAGAGACTCCACGCGATGGAGGAGGACTGAGCTCGACTCCGACTATGAGGAACGACCTCCGAAGGTCTCGCTCTGGAGGGCAGAGTGTGGGCCCGGTCCAGAGGGCTCGGCCTCGAAGAGGCTCCACGTGGCGGAGGAGGGCTGAGCTCGACTCCGACCATGGGGCTCGATCTCCGAGGGTCTCGTTCTGGAGGGCAGAGCGCGGGCCCGGTCCAGAGGGCTCGGCCTCGAAGAGGCTTCACGTGGCGGAGGAGGGCTGAGCTCGACTCCGACCATGGGGCATGATCTCCGAGGGTCTTGCTCTAGAGGGCAGAGTGCAGGCCCTGTCCAGAGGGCTTGGCCTCGAAGAGGCTCCATGTGGCGGAGGAGGGCTGAGCTCGACTCTGACCACGGGGCTCGATCTCCGAGGGTCTCGCTCTGGAGGGCAGAGTGCGGCTCCGGCCTAGGCATCCCAAGCTCGCGAGACCGACCTGGCGAAGGACGGAGCTTGGCTCGTTGTCCTAAGGGAGCTCAGCTCGGTGAAGGAGTCCGAGCAGGAGAATTGATGTGGCGTCCGACGCGGCGGCTTCCTTTGACGTGGCGCCTGTCAGCTCCCCCATGTCAGCGATCTCGCCACATCACTACTTATCAAATAATTTTAATATGAAAGACTTAGGAGAAGCCGATATAATTCTAGGAATGAAGCTTCAAAGAATAGATAGTAGAATGCATTAAGCCAAGCACACTCAATAAAGAAAATGCTTAAAATGTTTGAATATTTTGATTTAAATCCTATCTTTACCCCTATGATTATAGCTCTCACTTAATTAAAAATTTAGGAGAACCTATTGATCAATTAGGTTATTCTCAAAGGATAGGATCCCTATTATATATTTCAAATAAAATCTGTCCAGATATAGCTTTTGCAGTAGGCAGACAAGTAGGTATATTAGCAATCATAGTAAAGAACATTGGAAAGTCTTTAAAAGAATCTTTAGGTATTTTAAGGGAACCTTAGATTACTCTCTAGTATACTCAGGTTATCTAGAATTACTTGAGGGATTTAGTGATGCCAATTGGATAATAGATAAATTAGATGTTAAGTCCATCAGAGGGTATCTCTTCTTGTTAGGAGGAGCTGCAGTATCTTAGAGCTTTTGTAAACAAACAAAAATCACTAGAAATACATTGGAATCTGAGCTAATAGCTCTTGACACTATATCTACTGAAGCACAATGACTAAAAGACTTAATAAATAATATAGAAATCCTTTCACCAAAAATTTTAAAAATTTCTTCAAACTATGATTGTAGAGCTCTGATTGATCTGCTAAATCAACAGACAATTAATAAAAAGATGAATAATTATATCCTGATCAGGTATAAAACTATAAGAAATAAAATGAAAGATGTAATATCACAACAATTTATAAGATCAAAACATATTCTGGCAGACCTGTTGACCAAAGGCCTTTCGAAGGCTGTGGTATCTAAGACATCGAGAAGGATGGGGCTTAAACCCACATATTAGTTACTAGAGTGGACCCCTTCCATCATGGCAACCTCATGGTTAAGGTTCAAAGGAAAACAATCTCTGAGATGATGTCTAGGAGCACCATTTTTATGAGTCTATCTCCACCCCATCCCTATAGTATTGTGCTCTATTATAATAATTAGGTTGAGCATGGCTCTTAATAGATCCAAGACTGTGAGTTCAATGAGATACGATTCCATTGCATGTATCCTTGAAGGATTTACCTTAGTGAGAGTAGTCGTGAGGCCGCAACTATAGGATCAGGATGAATCCCTAGTAACTCTCATGAAAATCAAGGCAAGCGCATGGCCTAGATAGCGCAACCCCATATTATGATTAGCTCATCTTCATATTATGTGTGTTTTATACTAAATACAATTTCAAACCTAAAAGGTTCTTGCACTAAGCACGGTGAAAGTCTAAAGTTTTATATTATTTATCGGGTTTAATAATATTGAACCTTTTTTTAATCAATTTTGTTTTATTTTTTTTGTGGGGGATTATTGTCGTTGCCCAAAAAAAGGAAAAAACAAAACACCTCCCCCCCACGTGCACGTTATGAGCGCACCTCCATAAATAGTCTCCGTGAGCGCTCCGCACGGACGCGCATCCAGTGACATTTTTTTTCTTTTTTATTTATTTGACTGTTTTCCATTTTAATTTTTAAATAATATCGAATTTAATTCTTGTAACGACCATAATAGCTAGTTTGAGGGCATTTTGAGAATTTTCTATAGGATTTTGAGCCTATAAATGGCTAGTACTCCTGCCCTTCAAAGCATCTAATATTTCAAGCGCTCTCTCTCTGATATTCCTCCAATCTTAAAATCTTTTTCTCTTTCCAATCATTTTTCACTTTAAATTTTTGGGCTGAAGACAAGCTGATCGGTATCCATTCGAGATCGTGCCACCAGCAGGCATTAGAGTCTTGGCTTCCGGGTTATACCTTGGAGGAGAGCGTGTGGTCCAATTAGTCTTCGCACGAGAAGGAGACCAAATCTCTTTTAGGGTAGTGGTTCTTTCCGCCTCCCAGGCCAAATTCCTAACCTTATATTATAGTATTTCTGAATTATTTTATCGCACTAAATTTATTCTGCCACACACCATAAAATTAATTTTTAAACATTTCAAATATATATTGAATATACATATACATATATATATATACATCTATTTCCCAGCTACAAAAATAAACAAAAAGTCTCACTTACTATATGGTAAAGACTAGCTCATATCCATGTACAGGTCGGTTCCTCTTACTGCATGCACGTAAGGTAATATTTGCTTTGACCCTTGAGCCTCACGATTTTATATATTAGAGAATAGAACACTATGATCCTTGTATTTTATTCCAAAAGGCACCTTACATAGAGAAGGAGGATCCCTCAATATAAGCCAGAGTTTTTCTTGACTTACAACTGATGTGAGACTAAAAAAACCCTTCATCCTTACCCACAATACAGCCCCCAGTCAAAAGGGAGTCTGGGCTAAAGTTGCGAGAATTTTCCATAGACGGTGTCAATGTTGTGGTTAATACTAGCTCATGGCTATGTATAGGATTGGAACTAGACTCGGCCAACCCAAATTCGAGTCAAGCTTCAGGCTAGGCCTGAAGTAAATCAGGCCAGGCTTGAGCCTAATAATAGAATCCATTCAATTTTCGAGCCAAGCTCATGCATCCCTTTGGCCCGACCCAGCTCAGCTCGAACCTAGCCCAGAAACAAGTTCAGCCTGGCCTAAACCAAAGCCCGATTAAGTCTACTGATAGCAGAAGTCTCTATCCTGACTGGATGGTGAGTTTTATTCCTTGTATCCAAGATATTGAAATGCAAATATAATGTTATTTATAATTTTCTTATATCATCTTGTATATCTCACAAGGCATGATGGAAATACATAAACAAAACTAGACCATGCAATCAGACTTTGATTTGGGCCTAGCTTGGGCTTGGTCCTTAGTGGAGCTCAAGTCAAACTTCTTCAAAATAAATCAAGTCTAAGTCCGACTCAAAACCTGATAATTTTTTATGGGTCAGGCTTGGATAGGGGTATAGTTTGATCTGGCCTAGTCCAATTTTAGCTCTAACTATGTGCGGGTTGATCTCTCTTACTATATGTATGAAAGATATTGTCTGCTCTGATCCATGGTCTTTTAATTTTATTTCCTGAATGTTGCCACCTAAATCGTCATGGCCTGCAACTCTGACATGGCTTGGGTGAGCGGACTTCTCGCCTGGCGACCTCCAAGCACAATGATCCTACAAAAAAGAGGAGACCCGGGTCAAGGATCCCGGTAGGGGCACTCCGACGATCAAGTCAGTGGAACATATCCTCTTTTATGGAGCCCAAAGTGGCCTCCACATTCAGAAGATTTTTGAGAAGGATAGTGGTAACTAGAGTAGTGGAAGATAGAGCAACGGGAGTCCTCGGATATTCCTCCTGCACTTGCCTTGGCTTCCCTTTGCTTGCTCGTGCTTACACTTGTCCTTGCTTGAACTTACCTTTGCCGGAGGCCCCTTTGAGCCTCTTATAGAAGTGTGTCTCATCCGGCAGGGCTTAAAGCCCCAGTCTGATGCTCCTTTGGAGTGCCTCATGTGGGCAGATCATAGGCCTGTCCCCCCTCTTCCTGAGATCAGGGAGACAAAGTCCGAAACCCTCGGAGGGAGGTTCTGCCATGAGTGCAGGCGAAGTACTGCGAAGTGCGCATCCCTACCATGGTGAGTATGAGTGGTGTGCCTCGAGGCCTGACACCCTGATAGGACATTGCCTCTTACGGGCATCATGCCACCATGTCTGGGGACCTGGCAAAGCACTAGCTTGGTGGGAGATGCTACAGGGTCTGAGACTCCTGATAAAATATTCCTCTTTCAAGTGGTGCAGGTGGTGGGTTGCAATGCACGATGCTCCAGGCAAAGCGCCTTCCTAAAGAAGGTGTCGACAATGAGCCGCAGGCTTGGTGCTCTAGAGGGATGCTTTTCCGCATGGGATGCAAACGACGTGCCCTGGAGGAGCGCCCCTTCGTAGAAGGTGCAGGCGGCGTGCTTTGACGGAGCGCTTCTCCCTAGAGACTGCAGGTGGCGTGCCCTGGCGGTGCGCTTCTCCGTAGAGATTGTAGTTTCTCTGAGCAACATGGGGTTTCCGACGGGGATGGTGACACCACCTATGGGGGTCGCTATCCCAGCCACTTCCATGGTCGTTCGGGGGGAAGACCGGACCTACTTGTCTTTATTCATATTTGACTTCAGGTGGGGAGATGACCTTGACCAGGAGCTCGACCTCGAATGGGAACTCGACTTCGGTACTTATCTGGCGACAGTATCCAGGTGGCGTGTTGACCCCTAGAATGATTTTGATGATTACAAAATATTGGAGCATGCATTTGATACTGATACCTTTTAAGTGTTTAAGAAGTTTTTGTATGGCATTTCTAATGGACAATCATCAACCCTATATTTCTCAAGACCATTGGAATGTATCTATGTATTCAAGAAAAAGTTTCATGTATTTAAGAGTCCTAAGTAAATTCAATTGTATATTCATGAAAAAGGACTAAATCAATGTAATTTTAAGTATAAATACTTTAGAATAAGTTTAGAAGTAGTTTGGAAGAAGTTTGAAGCTATTTGGAAGTCTTTGGAGAAGTTTCACTCGAACCAACTCTAATAGATAGAGCTGATACATTTCTTAGCACGGCACATCACTTTTCTGATACAAAACATTCGAGCCGACTCTAAGAAGATCAAAGCCGACTCTCATAGAGTGACAGAAAATTACTTCTGAGAATTCAGTAATCCGAGCCGACTCTAATTTGACATGAGCCGACTCTCACAGACTGTAGAATTACTTCATTGACAATCCGAGCCGACTTAAGCTCTGTTAACCGACTCAAATCCCAGAATTTCAACAGTAACGGCTAGTTCCATAATTCAAATTTTATGAATTTAAAGCCTCCCAATGGCTAGTTTTTGATTCCCAAGAGATTCTAACGGCCATATTCATTTTGAAACACTTCAAGAAGCTATAAATGAAGGATTCAAGGAAAAAAAAATCTTTTATGGAGCTTTTAAGAGGGTATTGAAGATTCTAAGAGCTTTCAAGTAAAAACTCAAGTTCTCTAACAACTTTCAACTACATTCTTGGTTAATCTTTGAAGAGTTAAGAGAGCCTTGAAGAGCATTAAAAAAGTATTCAAGAATGCTCATTAAAAGCTTCAACTGCAACCATTCAACAACATTGGATTTGTTTTAGTGTTGCTTCTTTTGTTAACTCTATTTTTTGAGTTGTTACAAGTACAGCATGTGGCTATAGCTTGTAAGTTGGTTTTAGGTTGTTGGTTAGCTTTGAAAACCAAGTTGGGTTGTTAGTGAGCCTAGGAAAATTAACTTTGTATTGGGTTTTGGATTGTAAACCTGTAGGAAAACAATCTGACTATATTCGGGGTGAATATAGTAGAAATCCCAAGAGTGCACCTTGGATAGTGAACGTAGGAGCTAGGTTGCTCCGAACCACTCTAAATCTTGTAGTATTTGTGTTTGTTCTTGCTTTTGCATTCTTATTTACTTCCGCACGCAATACTCTATCTACTTCACTTATCATTCAAGGTTTCAAAAGGCATATACTTGCTAAATTTTTTTCAAATCCAATTCACCACCTTCTTGGATTGGCCAACTGGGCAACATGGCGCCTTCCACTAGCTCGACTACCAACTCGATCGCCAGCTAGGTCCGACGCGGATTCCACGTCAGCGGCCACGCCACATCACTGAAGATGGAGAATGTTATGTATCTCGTACTCCATTTCAAAAAATGTCTTATATTGAGGAGTGTCTCTCAATATAAGTCAAAGTTTTTTTTTTTGACACGTAATCGATGTATAACTAAAAAGACTTCTCATCTTTGCACCCATAATAATAATAACTTGACATCTCAAAAATATCTAATACGTCTTGAGTTTTGTAGATTATTTTTATATATTTTTTATATTTTAGTTTTTTTGCATGATATTTATGAAAAAATTTCATAATAGTTTCTCGCGGGAGGTTAAGGATACTAGTTTCCATGCGGTCATGCACATCCAGACCCTTATCTCTGGAGTAAACAGATGAAGTTGCCCAGCAAGGGAATGATGAATCAGTTTTGCCCTCCTACGTCGCCAATCCTGGCACTCGAATAAGGAATGTTACCTGTCTCGAGATTCCACACGGACTCCTAAACCAATCTAAAAGTCGGGCTCCTAGAATTCCTCCCAGTGCCACATTTTCCCAACCCTTAAGATATTCTCGCACAAAAGCAGGGTCCTTTTCTATTGTCCCCCATCTTGCATTGGGTCACATATTACATAACATATATGACGATAATTATTATCACATATGTTATTAGTTCTTTTAATATATAAACTATATAGCACTGTAAACAGATCGGACCGTAGGTAATGTGCCTATATTCATATCTATATTTTTTAATAAATATATATATAGATATTAAATAAATATTAAAAACTATTATTCATGTTTATTTTAAATCGATAAATATATGAATCGGATACTAAGAGTTTTCATATTTATTGTAAGTAAATATGGATATATATATATCAGATATTAAATATATCTATATTTATTTATCTAAATATAGATATAAATTTGATACTATTTTAATATTAATTAAATTTTAAATAAAATTTAATGATAAAAATTAATACTAATGATATTATCATAAAAAATTAAAATAATTATAATCATAATACAAAATAATAATGATTACATGCAAGAGAAATAATTATAATTTAAGATTTTAATGAAATCAATAAATCAAGGATGCGGGACTCCAATTATATATAAAATGGAAATTTGGAGTCGAATCCAAAAAATTGATAAAAATTCTTATCTAAATCCGTATTCAAATAATTTTCTAACTAGTTATCCGAATTTGTAACTGAATTTGATCGGATTCAATATATATTCGAATCTATGTTAAATTGAATGCTGGTACAAATATGGTTGGTTAAAATCTGATGATTTTCAGCCCTATATAGCATGCTTATTCACCAATAAAATAAGGAAACCATTTCGTTACGGTGTTCCAAAATCCATTTTGATCATTTTACTATTGTTCTTTTTCTAACTTTTCAATTTAAGATAGGCACATAGATTTACTTATCAGCATCCATTTTTAACTGATTTTGTATATGACTGGTATGGTAAATAATTTAAACTATAGATAAAATTTGGAAACAAGATAAAATTGCCACCCCTTTCTTCACTGCACGTCATCCCCTTCCTCCTTCACTGTAGCATACCCTCCTTCCTCCACCGTAGCATGCCCCTTTCCTCTTATTTGTACCCCAGCTCCTTCCCTCCACCCTCCAAAAGTACCCCGTCATGAATGCATCCTTCACCATCGACCGCCACCGCCACCGGCTTCCCCCTCCCTCGCCCCTATCCTCTACCACCACCACGTACGCCTCCTCCCCCACTTCTCCGCCTCCTCTATATGCTCTGCCCTCCATCACCTCCTATGCCATCTCCACCTCCTCTCCCTCCTCCTTCTCTGCCTCCTCTCCTCCTCCTTCGATGTCGCTGCTGGCTGATTGCTTCTTGTCAACTTCCTTTTTATCTTTACTTTCTCTTCCATCCTCCTCGCCTTCTCCCTCAATGCCTTCCCTTTTCCATCTCTCTAACTCCTCTCCAGCTCCTCCACCCTCCTTTTCCCCACCACTACCTCCCTCGCCACCATTCCCCATCCCCAATCCTCTAGTCTATTGGCTCCGCCAATGAAAAGCCTAAGGCACTAGAAGGGGAGGAGGACGAGGAGATGAAGAGGTAGAGGAAAGGAAGAAAGAGGAGGAGAAAGAGGAGGAGAAGGCGGAGGTGGAGTTGGAGGCAGTGGAAGACATGACGACGGAGGTGGGAAGGCAAGTGAAGCAGAAGAAAGATTTTATTTTTTAAAAAAATAAAATATAAAAAGATTGATGGTGCTAAAATATTTTAAATATCCTTTATAATAAAAACAATAAAGGGGTATGGTAGCAAAACTCTTCGCTATAAATATATGGTGCTCATTATGCTCGTAGTCACCCTTTATTGTAGACTAAAAGGGCTTGGGTTGTATCTTTTGCATGAAGGAATGGTTAATCATTTTTGGCAATTTCTATCATTGAACTACTTCATGATCAGATCTCAGAGCATTATAAACACTTCATTTTATCATTCATCTATCATTTGTATAGATCTCAAAGTAATCATTGCATGATCTAAAGGCTGATTTGTATGAAGAAAATGTGAACTCTTCTTTTACATAACAAATACAATCTTTGTCTGACTATAAAGGGGCAACTCATATAATTCAACACAACTCTATATATCGCTTCACATGCCAAGTATAATTTGTGAGATTGGCAATATATAAGTAAAGTTACAAATGGATTGGGTTAACCCATGACTAACCTGATATAACTTGCTTTATAAGATATATATGCCTAATTATGGATTTAAATAAAAAATAATATAAAGAAATGAGTAGTTCTACATAAAAATATGATGGATGATTATTAAATCACCCAGTATAACTCTCATATAAAATGAAAGGAGTTATATATGAAGAAGTGCACTGAAAATTTCTTTCTCACATAAGTGACCGTCTTTGACATGAGATTTATAGTAGAGATGAGATATATGTGCACCTAAGATACAGAGATGATTAAGAGCTAATTATACTTTTTTTTCTAATGTATCGCCTTGAACAAAGTGATTGAGATGAGATCCAATTTCATTATAAAGGATCGAATACTTTAATGCTACTAAACTATTAGCCTAAAACAATACCGGATTTGAGTTTGAGTATAATGTGCTAAGAAAAGCAAGTAAATACTAAACTCAAGCTAGATATATGAAAGAATATCTATGCTGAAGATTTGCATTATAGTAATATATAAAATGAATAATGGCATCACTCTTTTTTATTATGAAAAGAAAGACTACCATGGCATATATTTTATACTACATGTGTAAAGATGACCGAAAGAGAAAACAGATATATATATATATATATATATATTATTAATGATACATCCTTACAATCTCACTATATGAGTTTCTTAAGATAAATAAATTTTAGCCTCACTATTATCCTTATAGACTTTTGATTATGTCTTAAAGCAATAGGTCAATGTTTTCTACCGTAATATGTTTTTGATGGTGATGAACATAATTAGCCTTATGAGACATGCTAGGAAAGCAATTAATATGAAATTAAGAGATGAGTAGGAAAGGAAAGCTATTGGTTATACCAACAGTGTGTATATATATTTATCGATTATCTAGTTATATATATGTTAGCTAAATTTAGCTTCTTATATATAATTATGAATATATACATTGTGTAAAGAAAGTTAAATATGACTCTTGAGAGATTGAGTATGTATTAATTATTAGTATATATATCAATGTATCTAGAATGAGTGATATTCAAGAGAATATTTCTGTATCAATTGTTAATAATGGTAGCAGCAACATCTCTAACAGGTTCACAACAATATGCTAAGAATGTTCACAAGTCGTACGGTCTAATTGCATGTATCAATGATCACCGAAAGAACTATATTTTAGATCGAAAATATTGTTAAGCCTATCATTGTACAAGTGGAAGATGTCAGATATATATACCCAATTATGAACTTAAATAAATAATAATATAAAGAAGTGGGTAGTTCCATATATAAATATGGTAGATGGTCAGCAAACCACCCACTATAACTCCTATATAAAATGAAAGGTGTTGTATCTGAAAAAGTGCAGTAGAAATTTTAATTGAAGGACCCTGAAAATTTTATCCGAAGGACTTTCTCTCGAAAGTTCAAGATCCTACGAAAAAAGAAAAACAACATAAAGTAATAAGAGGTGAAATGCAATTCAAGCTATGACAATTATTTTCTTTCCATTTCATGATAGAAATATAACCAGGATACTTTAAAAAATGATATTTAATCTATCAAAACGATTTTCCTAGATCTAGGCTATCAAGAGACAAGTATTTTTTTACCATAATTCTCTATCTATTTTTATTGTTGTTTCTACATGCTTAGACCCGATCCAACCTGTTTTCAAGGATTCGTGGATCTAGGTCGGGTCCTAAAATTAGGTCCATTCCATTTTTCGAGTTGGGTCTAGTTTTACTGAATTTCAATTCGACCTAATCCAAACTTGATAATATCATTATAATCCAAATCTATTTGAATCTCTAAATTATGATTTAAGACCTATATGAACCATGATTTAAATATAAAGATCGATTTATAATTGATTTTATATTTTAATTTATTTGAAACTGATATTATATATTTTTTATTTTATTTGGTTAATAGTAATCGGCTATGTGTTAATTAAAATATAAATGTATATATTTGATTCGAACCCAATCTAGACCTAAGTTTTTTTAGATTTGAGCCCTAGGTAAAAGCAATTTTTTCAAACTATTTCTATAGGATTATGCTAACACCCATACAACTAATGGGTTAAACTTGCAGCTTTTATGATGTTTAGACATCGTCATATTACTTTGAGGCTCCTACATTGATTAAATATAATAGACAATGTCTAACATCCAGCTGCTTATCAACGTATATATCAATCTGATTAAGATCATTATTAGTTATAATTCATTTGCCTTTTCTTTATTGTAATAGCTAAAGACATTAGGGACTCAAATAGCCGTAGAATAGTTTGAGAGATGTAAAATATTCAAGGCGAGCTAGAGAATGTGATATGGATAAAGCAAAACTAAATCCCTGGGCCGGTCGGCTTAGATTTCTAAATGGCATATGGTGAGGTGGTCAGAATTCCACTACCCCAAGTTCTTGAAACAGTTGGCTAAAGATAATAACTCCATGTGGATATCCAGTCTACCACTCTCCTGGTGACTGACCTTTGTCAGCATGAAGGTACATGACTGGTTGCAAATTTGTGAGTTGTTGAGGTCTGATGGCAGGGGTTGAAAGATTTTGTATATTATCCATCTCTTTGGGTGTTAACTTGCAGATCGGATTCTCACCATCCAATTCTCGCCTACTATAATCAAGACATGAGAGTGTGAGATCGTTTGTGCTGTCCTAAGGTTTTTTTGAGGACTCTCTCCAAGATGTGTAGGACATCACCTGACAGCAAGATCGTGATCACTTGGATTTGAAAATTGGCTGCTCATCTAAGAATACATGTTTTTCTTTGTAAGGTCGCTTGGGATCGTTTTCCGATGCGTATCTTACTCAAGGATAGAGGCATGAGGTTACTGGCATTTTGTCCAATATGCGGATTGAAAAATGAGTCTACTGAGCATGCTCTTTTACGCAGTTCGAGGGTGAAGCTAGTTTGGAGGATGGTAGGAAATCAGTCCTGTGCAGTGAGCACTGGACCCTGGCTGGGTCCCTTTTTGGATGCAATTCGACATAGTTCAGATGAGGCCGGTGGCAGGATGGTATACATTGCCTATCAGATTTGGCTTTCCAAAAATAATATAATATTCGAAGCCGAAGTTATACTTGTGCATTGGGTACTTCAGAGAGCCATCTGTCGGGCTTGGAGTAGCACCATTATGATGTTGCTAGTCCTTCCCTTGATACTTCGGATTTCTAGGATTCCCTTGATACCTCGACAATGACTTGGAGGGTTCTTTTCATTTCCTGGGAGCCCCCTCCTGCGATATTTGTCAAGGTCAATTTTGATGGCAACATTAGGGGTGCCAAGGGTGACGTAGGATATGTTATCAAGGATCCAAAGGATAGACTTCTAGCGACCGGGGGCTCTATTCTCTTTGAGCCTTTTGTCCTAGAAGTCAAGCTTAGAGTCACATGGATGGACATTATCTATGTCAGATAAAAATTTCATACGAAACAGATCTTCATCGAAAGTGATTCTGCAAGCATCATCGATTGGATCTAAGATAATATGCAGTAGTCAAAGGCCCACCTATTACTTCATAACATCTCGACCTTCCTTGGTGTCATTGATATAGTGATCATTCATCACATCTTTCAGGAGGCGAACAATATGGTTGACCGAGTTACATCTTTTATTGATGAGCACTCTAGTGATGATGTCAAGGTAAGATCATCTCGTAAATCATATAGAATTTTTTATTTTTTAATTTTTAGGACTATACTCACACTTGATCGCCCGCTTACACTTAAAATAATAATAATAATTCAAAATCAAAAAATTTCCAAGAAGTCAATTACCAAACGTTCCGAATAGATTTAGAAAAACGAAATATAAAATATAAGAATCGATTATATTATTTTATCTATTTTTTCCGTAAAGGCACGTATGAAAAAAATGAACTTCAAAACCTAGCAACACGGCCACCAACCATACCTAGCGTCGCGTTCTTGTAAAGGCTTTTAAGAGGAAGACAATAAATCATAGAAAAGTCATAATGCTTGTCTTCATCTGTTTGTTTATCATAAGTAATGTAAAAAATCATTTAACCAGGAAAGTATATAAAAAGATATATATATATATATATATATATATATATATATATATATATATATATATTGCTAATAACAATGACCAGGCGCAGCTTTGGATGTGCAAGGAAAAATAAAAATAAAAAATAAAATTGAGTAAACTAAATATTAAATAAAATCTAAAAATTTATTGATGTGACATTAAAGTTTATATAAATGCACTCCGTCTTCATTCCCATTGGTCTCATTTTCCTCTTCACGTAGGCACAAGAAACGGACAAAAGGATGCATTTAAGGAAAGAGAAGTGTGCATTTATCAAAAAAAATTTATACCTATTGCCTCAGGCTGTGCGCTAGTTAGATGAGAGGATGCCACGTGCAAACATGACGTGCCAAACCGGTGCGCCAAAGAAGGTTTAGATAGTGCGTGGAATGATGGCAGAAAGGGCTAAATAGGGAAAAAAATCAATAATTTATTTTTATTATTTACTGTATAATTAATCCAAAATATTTATTTTACTATACTTTATTAATTATTTTATGAAGAGGACCACGGCATCTCACCACGTGCAGTCGCCTTCCCATCCCACTTTCCCCTTATTTTATTCGGCTCCCCGCCAGCCAGTCATCTCACCGGACCGGTGTCGCGTAACCGTCCCTTCCCTTGTTCCGAACCTCCCTCAAGCAGTGCCATCATCTGCGACGTCAACTTCGTCCCCCCGCAATACATCCAAATACATAATAACAACAATAACAATAAATAATAAAAGAAAAATCATAACCCAACAGCCGTCCGACCAACATCTAACGGTATCGTATAATTCAGACTAAAAACACAATGCAAAAAGGAAAAATTTTAAAAAAAAGGGGACGCTGCAACACGGAGAGAGAAGAAATGGACTAAAATTTGGAGCGAAGCATTTCTACTGAAGAAAACAAGAAAGGAGAAAGAGGGCTCTGGCTTTCAGTTCAGAAGCTTCTCCAAATAACATCGTACAGAGAGAGATGGTGGAGAGAAAAAATGGGGGCCGGGGTTCCTTCTTGCAGAAGAGGAGGAGGTGGCTACGAGAACTTTTTTTAAAAATTAGACAAAAAAAAGGAAAAGAAATTTGGTGAGCCCTTTTTTTCTTTTTCTTTTTTCCTTCTGAAATATTTTTTCCTTTTTTTTCACTTCATGGGATACGGAACCACTCGTACCGGCCCTCGAACGGCGCGTCGTTGAGGATGTCGTAGTTATACCTGCGACGACAAGGAGAAGAGAGGAGGAGGCTCAGGTTAAGATCTCCGCCAATGATTTTGCTTTCGTGAGCCGCAAGCTAGAGGAGAACTTACTTGGCAGCGAACCGCTGCCACTGGTCTCTTTCTGCCGCCGCGAAGAACTCCTCGATCTCGGCCTCCGACGGCATTATCTCCGCCCTCCGTCGCCTCCTCGATGTCCTCTCCGTCGTCGGTTCCAGATCGCCCCATTCCTCTACTGGGCTACTCGACGGCGTCGTCGTCTCCTTCCTAAAGAATTTAAACAACATTTTTTTAAAAAAAGAAATCGAGATGTTTATTTCTCGAAAATTGAGAAATATGTTTTTTTTTTTTTTTAACAGGAGAGAAAGAACGAGGAAAACCCGTTACTGCTGCACTCCGAGCAGCGCGCTGCAGTGTCCAGAACCTCACCGTCCTGAGAAGAAGACAAGAGCGTAAAATTCGTGAATAAAAATATGAAAGAGCTCGAATTCTAGCAGAATTTCGCTTTGGGCTTACCACCGGGTCACCGGACGGTGAAAGCGGCTCCTCTGAGGCGACCTCGCATGAGGCGTTGCTAGAGCTTTGGGAGATCCGGCCGAGCTCTGAGCTCGGGCACCACCGGCCGCCAGAATTCGCCGTGGATCTCGTGATCCGAGGTTTCATGACGAGGCTCCGGCTCCGGAGTTGGAGGTACGAGATCTGGATCTCTCCTGATCCCACCACGGCCATCCTAGTCTTCGAGCTCCTTCCCCTCCCCGCTGCAGCCGCAGCTGCAAGGGCCAGCGTCCGCGCCCTCGTCCTCATCCCCACCACCTGCGTCGCCTCCATCACCGCGGCATCTCCGATCCCTTTGCACTTCCTCATATCTCTTTCTCAGTCTCTCTCTCACACACGGGGGGAATTGGAAACTGGAGAAAGGAAGCGTGGAATGGGTCTCTTTCTCTTCCTCTCGCGGCGGAACTGAAAAGTGGAGAAAGGAAGAGTGGAGTTGGAGGTGATCAGATCCGCTTTGACGGCGGGGTTGTGCATTTTAAGGTGGTGGGTCACGCCTTCCCATTAACGGGGACGGTATCTTTGACGGGGCCGTTAAGCAGATCTGGCCATGGCCGGCTAGGGGGAGGAGTATGGCTACGGCAATCGAATCATAACGCGCCCCGTGGGAACGGCCCGGCCGGTCCGCTAACCGGCTGTCCCAACGAGAGAACACCGTTGCCGGTTACTGCACCGCCACCAGCCCGGAACGCAACCGGAGCGGGGTTAGTTATCGCCGGTCTCCGTTTTGTGGGAAGCTAGGGCCTAGGTGGTCTCAAAAGTAATAATTCTGCTCCGCACGAATTTACCATCCTGCCACTAATCGTCGTCCAAGTTACGATGTTGCCAACCTCGGTCCAACATTGGACCTCGTTTGATATCACCATCCGATCTTGATCAATCGGCAGGAAAGCTCTGAAATATTTTCTAACGTCCGTTTTAATAGGATTGAAACGGCGGGGATTCTACCAACCACAGAAAACAATGATTACACCCAGGTGTACGGACCACCTCCTGAGTGCGATCAACCATGACGATCGTTGCAATGTCCAGGATCCATGTTCCGTGATACCACCTCGCTACCCTCTGATCATGATCCATCGGAAAGAACGTCCAGTAGTAAAAGTTTTAAACAGATATGGCACCCCTACGAGTGCCCATTACCCAGCGTAATGATTACTCCCAGGTGCAAATGAAGCTACCGTGACGGAGCACCATTATCATGGTTTCATGATGATGTTAAGAAATAACTAACCGAGTATTTCTGTTCAGAACGGCAGCACCAAGAAATCAGACCGCGTAAGTGTACAGAAGAGTCCAAGGGGTTGGTACAAAATAAAAATAATGCAGTACCCCAGCGGTAGCACACTGAAACCCGGGAAGGGGAATACTTAGGGCAGGCCATAGGGTGATGCGAGAATATTCTTTCTCCTCCTCCTCTTTCCTTCTTTCTTTCTTTTTTATTTTTTATTTTTTTATTTTTTTATTTTTTTATTATTTATTTATTTATTTATTTATTGGTATTTGCGCGGGGGGGGGGGGGGGGAGGGGGGGCGGGGGTGTTCCGCCGGTGTCGGCGGTGTGGTCCAGGGATCAGATGGCCGGCGTCCACTGATCTCAGTCAGTAAATTTATGGGAGGGTTGTTGGGTAGCTACTCTGAAGGCGTTGGGATCGCCGAGGGACGTACGAATTAGGGGACATCGGGCTCTATTGAGTGAAGCCGAACGAGGCACGGAAGGTTCGTATTAGATGCGTTCATACATGCAAATTGGCACGTTACGAGGCCATGAATGACACGTCAGCCCATGCAAAGCTTCTAACGCTTGGTCGGGAGGTTTCTTTTGTTTTGTTTTTATGCATGAATTGCATGGCCTGGGTTATCCACGAGTTGTGTTGGAGATTTTAATTTACTATTTCATAAAATATTTAATTTTTTAAAATTTATATTTAAAAGCATTCTTATATTGATTTTTTTTGGGTAAAGTATATTATATCTTTAAATGCAGCTACGCTTATACTTTTACTTGTATTTATTTATTTTTTTGGGTGGAACCACGCTTACATTTATTGAAGCGTAAAAGTTTGGATTTTGCGGGTGTTGGATTGGCAATCATGCATGCGCTTGCTCCACTCGGTTGTTCCGCATACATGATAAGGCGAGAATAGTGAAATATAAAATATATGATAGAATATCTTAATTAAAATCCAATCATACACACAATTTAAAATATATAATTTAAAATTAATAAATGTTAAGATTAAATCATAGTAAAATTATATATATATATATATAAAGAAAGAGTTAGAAGTGATCCTTATTAGTAATGTAGTGTTTATATCTTCTCAAATGAGAATACAAATATGAGTAGCAGGTAAGTGAGTGGAAGGTAATGATGGAGCCAAAAAAAAGAAACAAAAAAAAGTTACAGAGACCAAAATAATATATATATAATTTAATTTAATTTTTTTATTATTATAATTTAAAATTAAAATTATAAATAATATTTTTTTTGAAGATACAAAGTTATCAAAAATAAAATTTAAATTAAAGGTCTCTGCAATTTTTCTTCCAGCATAATAATCAAGCTATTAGTAAGAAATTCATTCTCTATTTTGTTGTGCAATCTAGTCTTCAAACCTTTCATAGCTAAAAAAATATATTTTGTAATTACAGTAGATACTGGAAGAGTCAAAATAAAACGAATCAATCTATCAACAAGATAATAAATCTTCGACTTCTTCGTATCCATTAAATATTAACACAATTCTTTAATAGATCGATGACAATCTCCTCTAGTCTGGATCATTGAAAAAATTAATCTGAAAATGTTTCAACTAATATCTCAACGTGATTATCTGATTCTCTGTGAGATCTAAGGGATAATACTTCTAGGAATAAATAGCATCAATATCAAAGGACTTATACCCATCCTTCGGATCCAAAGCAGATTTAAGTTTCAAAAGCTCAATAACTCACTCATTAAACCTTGCAGATATCTCTTGCAATTAAAAGTCTAGAACAATATTAAAAATATCAAAATGATAATAATACTTCACAGTAATATCATCTAGTCGATGACCACCATGACCTGCAATATGTAGAGTACTAAAATTTAGAACATCAATAATGTGATTTGTGCAAAACAACAAAATACTTTTTAGAAAAAATTCCATTTATCATCTCTAAACTATTAAATGAGCGATGTTGTAGTTGACACAATGTGCATTGCATCAATAATATCTTAAAACTTTTGTTGCAAACTTTGATAAAAAAATATCAATAATGCCCATAATTTCTTTCATCATGTGCAAGATAAAAATGAACTCAAAAAAGTAATCCTTTTGAGAGCTACGATAGCATCTTCTTTTATTTTATAACTAGATCCGTCATTTTTAATACTTTCAAAAACTGAACAAGTTGTATCAAATAATCTGATAAGAATACAAATAGAATTAAAATGAGAACTCCAACGAGTATCATCTGGTTGCTTCAAAGTACCAAGTTGATTGGCATCTTTTTCTATTTTGATTCCTCTATCATTATCATCATTAATAGCTAATATTTGTACAATCTCAGCTTGTTAAGCAGCTCGTAACTCATTTGTCACTTACAAAAACCAGTCATAGCATTAACGACAAAAATTAAATTCAAAAAAAATTATAAACAACAAACACATCTCTAGCCGTTGTAACCAAAGCCAACTATAATCGATGAGCCTTGCAATACACATAATACGCATAAGGACATTTATTGAAAAACAATGCTTGTAATCCCTTTCATTCACATCACATGTTACTAGTCCCATCATAACCCTGATCATGTAAATTTTGGATATCAAGACCATGATGAGAAAAAATAGCATAAATCGAAGAAAACAAAGTGGCCATCGATATGTCTTTAACATGGACAAGATCCACGATGCGTTCTTGTATACAGCCTCTAATGTCAATAAAATGAAGAATAATAACTATTTGTTCTCTCTTGGATTCATCACTTTATCAACAATAATGCAAAATTTAGAATTTCCAACATCTTCCTATATTTTCTTTCATACATTGTTTGCCAAAATATACAAAATCTCTTTTTGAATCATAGATGATGTGCACTTTACATGCAATATTGGAGCATTATCTAAGATAATATTTTTCACTCATCATTATAAAATGTTGTAAATTTAATCAACTCAAAAACTTTTCATAATTCAGAGAATTAATAGACTCTTCATGAGCTTCAAAATCCATCCCTTGAAATGCAAGCTAGTGAATAGCATTAATTGATATTTTGACTTGAAGCCTATTCTTCTTTTCTTGTTTTTTTTATTGTCTCTCTATTACCTTATCAATAAGCCTAGGCTAGTTTAATAAAACTGAACAATATCTTCCAGTATTATTATATGGAGAACATTGATCTTATCCTATATATTTGAGAAAAGCATAATTCTTTCCTCATTTTATCTTTTTTTCAATTTTTGAAACCAGTACTTATAAATGCATCATAATTATTGTGTACGCTTGATTTTTTGAGAAAAGATAACATGAAAGATAAAATGCAGCATCCTTTACGAGAGAATATTCAAGCTAAGAAAATTCAGAATACTAAAAAATCTAAAAAAAAAAGATGGTACTTTTTTTCAAAAAATAAAAAAGTGAAAAGTTTAATTTGATAAGGTTTAGATCTTAAATAAGCGCTTCTTATTTTGTCTTATTGATTAATTGAATAATCCCACATAGGTTTATGCAATCCCAAATCACATTCTATATAAGAAAAATTAGGAGGATTTTCAATTACTGAAGATATAGGAGAAAGATCCTCAATGATGCTGGACTAATTATGCATGCCAATTATTTTTTTGTTATGAGGCATTAAGTTAGGAGTTTGTATCCCGAATTTTAAGCCAAGAAACTAAGTAATTCTAGAGAAATTCAGAAGCACGGCTATGCAGAACTAAATTCTAAATAGTGAAAGCGAAGGATTGCCAAGGCTGAGAAGCCTTGGTAAGGCTAGCTCTTTTGCAATACTGTAATTAGAGAGTCAAGGGTGTGTACCTGGCAGGGATTTTAAGATGAATCCATGAAGAGATCGCTTGTCGCTCCCGGATGCAGCCTGGAAAATCAAGCTGAAGACCCTGTAGATCCGCGGCTTTCAATCCGGTAGCCCGAAAGCTAGTCAACTGAAATCCTGGATTCATGAAAACTAAGGGACCTGCAAGGCACCTAATAAGGGTTAGAAAAATAAGAAGAAAGATGTTAGAAGGCTGAAAGAAGAAGGAAAGGAAGGGAAGGATGAGGGGCGGCCAAGAGATTGAAGAAGGTTGGCGGCTAGGGTTCCTTGGAGGCAGGGCACAGGGGTTGGGATCACACAGATACCCTTCATACAGAATTCACACAGAAATTTGAGAAGAACTCAAGAAATTTTCCATTCATTATAGATTTAAAATATATATGAGAGGGGAGCCTTTATATAGGCATACAAGCTTGGGCTCTAAGTAAGGGCATACAAGTAAAACCCTAAGTATCCTTTTCCTTTACAAATACATAGAGATCTCCTCTTCAAAATAAGTTCTCATCCTCTCCCAATTTCTCTCAAAGTCCCCTCTCCCTCTCTTTGACTTGGTTGGCCAAGGGGTGACCCTAAGGTGGCCGACCAAGGGAGGTGACCATAAGGGGTGGGGTGCCCTTTCATGAGGAGTTGGGCTTTGGGTGGCCCACTTCAGTGCTGGGCTAGTTCTAGGGATTCTCTTGGGCTCCAACTTCTCAGCAGGCTGATGATGTGAAGATCTTCAAGGTCCTTCTCATGCAATCAAAGGTGGCACATCCAAATATGATTGGGACTCTTTGAAGTTGGCAAGTTATCATTTGGGCTGGGTCCATCATTGTCTTGAATCTTCTCTTGCTGGACTGGACTCAAAAAAACTTATATGACTCATAAAACTCAAAATTGGCTCAACATGAGCTGAAAAGACTCCAAATGCTAAATGGCTCAACTGAATTTGACTTAACTTATCCAAAATCCTAATGGTATGGATGACTCTAAATATAGGACTCAAATACAGAAAGGTCCAAAACAGGACTCAAGGACCAAAATACAGACTCAAGTGGGCTAAGCCCTTATTACAAAATTGGACTCAATTACTTAAAACATTACTCAGATAACCACAAAGGGTTGAGAGGCCTCTATCTTATTCTAGTGTCTTTGGTGTCCACACCAATTTTTCCGGGGTGGGAGGAACTCGACCCTGTCGAGTAAGGATCGCTCTGGCTCAGGTATCTCTCAAGAAGGTTTGGATCGAGGCACTGCAAGTCCTCTCGAGTAATCCACAAATCATCGAATTCTGGTCGACCTTATCAATGGACCAGGTATCGTTGATAGCTGTGACCTCAGGTCATGATAGCTTGATCGTCCAGGATACGCTCAATCCGTTCTCCTCTCTCAGGCTAATTTATAGGTGGACACTCTGAATTAGGTTCGCTCTCAAAGGAGAATGAGGTCAGTTCCGAGCTTGAAGGGACAAGTAGAAAACAAAAAATAAGAAGAGCTTGCACCGAACTCACTGAACTCCCGTACTAGGCTGGCCCCGGCTTTGAACAGGTTATGCTCCAACAGCAAAACCTCGAGGGAGGGGATTTGGTCGGTGCAAAGATGGTCATAAATTTCCTAATCAGCTACTTCAACAGCAGAGTTTCGATTCGGGGTCCGATCAGGGTCGCTCCAAACCCAATTGATCCCCTCAATGGAAGCAAAAAAATATTTGCTCTTTCATTCTTTAATGGAAGAGGGAAACTGAAACTTAATGCCCTTTGAGCGCAGAGAAATGAACCACCACCCCTCCTCAGTCGGGTGGCGCTTCAGGATAAAGAAAATCCTGAACAAGGAGAAACGGGCTATGATCCCGTGAAAGTGGCAGAGGACGATGAAGCAAAAAGTTGTCCTGACTGTGTTTGGAACTAACTGAGCTGAAACTAAACGATAATGGCTCAGCACGGAAAGAAAGAAGGGATGAAACGGGAATCGAAGACCCCCTACAAGGGTTTTCTCGTAAAGGGCAATCCGACCCGGGCCACTAGAGGTGACATGTTCCCCCGGTCGTGGGACCGAGAGCTGGATAGAAATCGGGATGCCGAAGGCCTCCCAGATGATCGAGAGCTCATCGCCAGTTATCGTCGAAGCAATACCACCAGGACTAGTCGATCGAGAAGGTTCAGAAGAAGCTTCAAGAGGAGGAGGAGAAGGGCGAGCCCTAAGCTCTCCTATAATGATCCCAGTAGGGCGCGGCCTTCTGTGGATCTCGAGGTGGACTTCTTCCTCCTCATCGAAGGAGTCCTCGGTCGAAAAGGCCCCGCCTCATCAGGATTGCTCGAGGGACGATGGCTGCGACCCGAGCGAGCCATCCCAAGGAAGAAGATGAAGGAGAAAGAACAGAGAAGGAAGAAAACGGAGATGGATAAAGTCTAGGAAAATCCTGAGCCTGAAGATGAACTCTACCCAGCCAAAGGAAAAAGAAGAATGAAGAGGACGAACCTGGCTAACCTTGGAGGAAAAGGATGGCCGGGGGAAGAGAGAAGGCTCTGGTTCACTGCCGGGCATGAGAAATTTGAAAGAGAAGGTATTTTCAGAAAACTATCCTTCTTTTCGAAATGATCAAATGACAACCGGACCCTCCTAGTGATGGGGACATCAGCCTGCACGAATCTCGAAGTAGCACAAATTTCGAAGCAGTAAATAAATTTGAAAAATAAATTTAGGATTTATCTTTTATTTAAAATTTAAATTAGGATTTTGTTGGTTAGGATTGAGATATGGATAGGCTTATCTTATCCTATCTTGTATTTAAATTTGAGTTATCCCTATCCTGTATTCAAATTCAAATGAGGGTTATGGAGCTTATAAATAACCCCTCATTCCTATTGTAAAAAGGTAGATGAAATTGAATTTTTGGGATTTGGTTTGTCAGTTGGTTTGGCAATTGTTGTTCAGGGCTATGGCCCATTATGTCTTCACCTGCAGGTGTTGATGTTGTCTTTGTCCTTCGGGACATCATAGGGGCGTGATGCCCTAGTTATCCCCCCATCTTCGTTTTCCTCCACGTTCTTTGAAATCCCCCTCATGGCTCCAGGAGTGACCTGGGTGGCAGGTGAAATACCCTGGGCTCCGCGTGTAGTGAGATGGGTTGTAGGTGAGATACCCTAGACTGCATGTAGTGAGGTGGGTGGTAGGTATAATGCCCTAGAGGTGTGAAGTCTCTCTGTGAGAGTGGGTTTCAGGGTTCGTGGTAGTCCATCCTCGTTATCCTCCATCCCTATTTTTTTTCCTTCGTCACCACCATAAAGAAATCAGAAAATAGAAAAAAAATAGGATACCCTAATCTTCGGCGACTTCTTAGCTCGCCGACGATCCTATCCCTATCCCGTGCCCCATCAACTTGGTATCAGAGCCCAGACGGATTAGGGTATGTTTCTTCTTCCTAACTCTTTTCTGTGTTGACACCCCCTGCTACCATCGCTCGTGAAGAACGTCTCCGTCGCCTGCAGCCGATCCAGAAGTTCACGCCCGAACCCCTCCGATCAAGCCTCCCCTCCACCTCCGTCCCGTGATCCCCCTCTCCATCTCTTCTCAGATTCTTCTTTCCCTCTTCCTTCTCTACCTCTCCTGCTTCTTCCTCTTAATCTCTATCATTCAAAACATCCTGTGAATAATTCTCCCAAGCACACCATTGCCAGCAAACCCTTTTTCGATCCCCTGTTTTCGTCACAATCGATCCCACCGAAGGACTCCTCCGCTCCCGTCTCCACCAGCAAGACACCGGATCCACCAGGCTCCTCCCTTGTCCGCTGTCAATCATCGGAATCAGGCCCCCATGCATCACCATTGTCGCTGCAGCCGAACCCCTCCGTGAAGCCCCTCCCGTCGCCTGAGATGCCATCTACCGTGTGGGCCCCTTCCACCATCACCAGCCGCCGGAAGCAAGGCTCGTGTTGCCCCCGAGCCGGTACACCCGTGCCTCCAGCAACGCCCTCGAGCCGGCACCCCCGTGCAGCTCGCGAAGTCTCAGGCCGGAAGACCATCGCCGCACGCTCGCCGCCGCACACCCGTGTCGCAGATTCGCCCGACGCTGGAGAGCCGCCAAAACCCGCTCAGCTCCCCATCTCCGCCCGCGATGCCTCACGGACACCCGCCCGATTCCCTGCTGCCATGACGCCTGCCGCCCATTGGAGAGGCCGCGCCACCATTCCCCGGGCCGTCGTCCTCGTCCTCAGCTCCGTCACCGACGAAGCCCGCCGGATCTCCACGTCCGGGACCTTCCCTCATTCTCGCATGACCGTTAAAGCATCGGGAGAGGCCTCGCACGATCGTGAAGGCATAACCGGCATTGGCAGCCGACTTCAAGCGTAGGAAAAAAAAAAAACACCAGCCATGAGAAAAAAAGGAAAAAAAAAAAGAAAATCAGTGAAAAAAAGACAAAAAAATTCAGAAAAAAAAAAAATCATTCTACAAGTCATGTGCATCTTGAGCCTAAGCTAGCCTGACTCGACGGAGTCGAGTTTTTCCCCACCTCAGGGGAATGATGGGGACATCAGCCTGCACGAATCTCGAAGTAGCACAAATTTCGGAGCAGTAAATAAATTTGAAAAATAAATTTAGGATTTATCTTTTATTTAAAATTTAAATTAGGATTTTGTTGGTTAGGATTGAGATATGGATAGGCTTATCTTATCCTATCTTGTATTTAAATTTGAGTTATCCCTATCCTGTACTCAAATTCAAATGAGAGTTATGGAGCTTATAAATAACCCCTCATTCCTATTGTAAAAAGATAGATGAAATTAAATTTTTGGGATTTGGTTTGTCAGTTGGTTTGGCAATTGTTGTTCAGGGCTATGGCCCATTATGTCTTCACCTGCGGGTGTTGATGTTGTCTTTGTCCTTCGGGACATCATAGGGGCGTGATGCCCTAGTTATCCCCCCATCTTCGTTTTCCTCCACGTTCTTTGAAATCCCCCTCATGGCTCCAGGAGTGACCTAGGTGGCAGGTGAAATACCCTGGGCTCCGCGTGTAGTGAGATGGGTTGTAGGTGAGATACCCTAGACTGCATGTAGTGAGGTGGGTGGTAGGTATAATGCCCTAGAGGTGTGAAGTCTCTCTGTGAGAGTGGGTTTCAGGGTTCGTGGTAGTCCATCCTCGTTATCCTCCATCCCTATTTTTTTCCTTCGTCACCACCATAAAGAAATCAGAAAATAGAAAAAAAATAGGATACCCTAATCTTCGGCGACTTCTTAGCTCGCCGACGATCCTATCCCTATCCCGTGCCCCATCACCTAGAGTCGCAGCCATCGAATCTATGCCACGTGTCAGCAATCGACGGAGGGCAATGCTTCGGTTCGTCCAAAACCATTTCAAGTTCTGCATCAACCATAAAGCCTCCTCGGACGAGTCCACGTGTCACCCCCGCATTGGCTTGGGGGGTTCGTTCCGCGATGCACCGGTGATCATGGCAATAATGACACCTAATTTCTGCCTTTCCATGTCAGCACCATATTTACTCCCTTGGTCCCAAGCGCTGTGCACCAACGGAACTTAGGAGTGGGGGGCAAATGATGTGGCGGGACCGTTGACATGGAGCCCATGTCAGACTCAGTCAGATGCCACGTAGGAGGAAGCTGCCACGTTGGACGTCCTTCTTCGGACTCCTTCGCTGGATGGCTCCCTCGAGGTCCAGACGCCCTGGCCAAAGTTGAGCTCCTGCTCTCTTTGGACTCCTTCGCCAGGTGGCTCCCTCGAGGTCGAGATGCCCTGGTCGAAGTCGAGCTCTTGCTCTTTTCGGACTCCTTCGCTAGGTGGCTCCCTCGAGGTCGAGACATCATGGCCGAAGTCGAGCTCTTACTTCACCAGGTTGCTCCCTCAAGGTCGAGATGCCCTGGCCGAAGTTGAACTCCTGCTCTCTTCGGACTCCTTCACCAGGCGGCTCCCTCGAGGTCGAGACGCCCTGGCTGAAGTCCAGCTTCTGCTCTCTTCGAACTCTTTTGCCAGGTGGCTCCCTCGAGATCGAGACACCCTAGCCGAAGTCGAGCTCCTGCTCTCTTCAGACTCCTTTGCTAAACAGCTCCCTCAAGGTCGAGATGCCCTAGCCGAAGTCGAGCTCCTCCTCCCTGAACCGACCCCACTTCGGATGAGGGGACCAGTGGCTGGGGGACGTTGTCGCCTTCCTCGAACGATGGTGAGCTGCCCAAGGATCATGGAGGGGCACCCACCGGGCCACAATAATTGCCCTTGCTACCACTTACACTGAAAAGAAAGGGGTCCCCTGATCGAGGCATCGCACTCCTGATCGACCGTCTGTGTCACCCAAAAGAGGAAACCACCCAGGGAGATTCAAATCCAGGGGGTGGCTGCCCCCCGATCGAGGCTTTGCCAGATTTTTCTAAGTGGAGCGACCAGAGGGAGGGCCAGGGCGCACGATGCAGTTCCCTATCACGAATGGGAAAAGGCATCTTGAGCACGGCATGGAGCACTGCCGCACATTGACCTTCCAGCACCTGCAAAGGAGGGGAGGATCTCGAGGTAGGCGGCGGGCAGCCATCCTGGCTTAAAAGAGTTCTCCAAGGTTCCAAGAACAAGGTAAGTAACAAACAAACAGGCAAAGAGTGTGGCATACAGGGGGGCGACTGAGAGGCCAAGTGCTCTAGGCTACCGGAGACTCACCGGAAGGGTCTCGATAGACGCAGCCATCCAGCTCAAACACTACTCCGCTGCCACTACCCCCGCTCTACTCTCAAGCCATTCACACCCTCTAAGCACATGATCTTCTCCTCCTAGAGTAGAGTCCATCAACAGGGCTCGACCGGGAGGATCCGTTTTCCTGGATCGCCATTCACTTGAGCATCGGAGTGCCCCCACCGGGATCCCTAGTCCGAGTCTCCTCTGTTATAGGTCCAGGTGCTCGAGCAGGTTCCCGAGCGATGAGGGCGGAGTCCGAGGTCATCTCCAGCTACAGGCCATGATGGTCGGGCGGTAACATGTATTCATTTGATTCATTTGGGTGATAAACTGGTCACTCATGGCCTTCATGAGAGTCTCAAAATTGGTTTCCATGGTTGAGCTGGGTTGGGGTTTAGACCGTTGGTATTGGGTTCATAATCTAGTGGTCATGCACTCAATCAATCAAGGTGTTATGATGCAGTTAAGCACACAAGGTTACTATGTACTACAGTTTGCTAGACCAAGAGTCAAAGTGGAATGGGTCGACTCAACTTACACTCAACTCAGCAGCTAATTCTTCCACTAGCCAGGTAAGAGGTGGGGTGGTGGGAGGCTCCCCTTGCCTATGATAGGGTCCTAATTAAAAACCACCAGTCCACTTAGGGTGTTTGCCTCTGGACATCTAGTCCTGAACACTAGTTTTCAATAATAGTTGGAGAATTGAATGTACTAGTTTATCCACACAACTTGGACCCGACCTGTTGGTATTCCTAGCTCACTAGAGCAAATTAGGTTGCTAATTGATTTTAATTAAGGTTTGGGTATGTATGCAAGGAGGTTGTTTTGGGCCCAAGACAAATCATGACCTCCTGCCCTGACTGAGATAGGAAATTACCCTTAAGATTAGTTTAATGCAAATGATGAACACACAATGAAACCTGATGCAATCAAAAACAAAACAGGAAAAAAAAAATTGTCTTTTTATAAGGTGACAAATTAAATTTGAGTTGGTTAAGTTATCAAACAAAACTGGCTTGGGTGAAGTGGGGTTTGGAAGTGAGTTAGGTTTGGTTCAGTCAAGTGTGCTGAAATCACAGAATCAGAAATTAAGGTCTGTTTTGATGCAGTAGTTGTATGAGTTTCAGAGCAGAAGAAAGTTCCAAGAAATTTCAAGACATAGGATTAGCAGTGAAGATGATCCTTACCAAAATTCATATAGACTAAAATTCGGATGTTGATGCAATACTTAGGGTTTCAGACTATGTACAGAAAACTCAGAATTTCTATTAGAATTTCTAGGATGCAGATTTTTATAATTTTTTTGTTTTTATAAAATAATTAAAAATAATGACAATTATTAGGACTGAATAGAGAGTATGATGTGTGGATTTCAATGAAAAATAAAATACCTAAGTTGACGAAATAGACCGAAACTTGGATCCCTAATATAGATGACGGGATTTAGAAATTTTATAGGATAGGAAATAGGCGTGAAAAAATTCTACAGGAAGAAAGAAATCATGGAAAAATTCTTATAAATATTTTCAATTATGAAAAATCCAGAAAATAAGAATTAAGATTTTATGATCTACCTGCATGCAGAAACAATTAAAATAACAGACCATATACAGGAATTACAGGATGCAAAATATTAGCCCTAAAAGTGCTCTGATACCAAAAGATACGGGACTAATTATGCATGCCAATTATTTTTTTGTTATTAGGCATTAAGTTAGGAGTTTGTATCCTAAATTTCAAGCCAAAAAACTAAGTAATTCTAGAGAAATTCAAAAGTACAGGCATGCAGAACTAAACCCTAAATAGTGAAAGTGAATGATCGCCAAGATTGAGAAGCCCTGGTAAGGCTAGCTCTTCTGCAATACCATAACTGGAGAGTCAAGGGTGTGTACTTGGCAGGGATTTGAAGATAAATCTATGAAGAGATCGCTCGTCGCTCCTGGATGTGGCCTGAAAAATCAAGCTGAAGATCTTGCAGATCCGCAGCTTTCAATCTGGTGGCCCGAAAGCTAGTCAACTGGAATCATAGATTCATGGAAACTGAGAGACCTACAAGTTACCTAACAAGGGTTAGAAAAATAAGAAGAAATAGGTTAGAAGGCTGAAAAAAGAAGGGAAGGAAGGGAAGGATGAGGAGCGGCCAAGAGGTTGAAGAAGGTTGGCGGCTAGGGTTCCTTGGAGGCAGAGCATAGGGGTTGGGATCACACAAATACCCTTCACACAGAATTCACATATAAATCACATAAAATTCATATAAAAAATTTAGAAGAACTCAAGAAATTTTTCATTCATTATAGATTTAAAATATACATGAAAGGGGGGCCTTTATATAGGCATACAAGCTTGGGCTCCAAGTAAGGGCATATAAGTAAAACCCTAAGTATCCTTTTCCTTTACAAATACATAGAGATCTCCTCTCCAAAATAGGTTCTCATCCTCTCCCAATTTATCTCAAAGTCCCCTCTTCCTCTCTTTGACTTGGTCGGCCAAGGGGTGACCCTAAGGTGGCCGACCAAGGGAGGTGACCATAAGGGGTGGGGTGCCCTTTCATGAGGAGTTAGGCTTTGGGCGGCCTACTTTAGTGCTGGGCTGGTTCTAGGATTTCTCCTAGGCTTCCATCCTCTCAGCAGGCTGATGATGTGAAGATCTTCAAGGTCTTTCTCATAAAATCCAAGGTGGCATATCCAAATATGACTGGAACTCCTTGAAGTTGGCAAGTTATCATTCGGGCTGGGGTCCATCAGTGTCTTGAATCTTCTCTTGCTGGACTGGACTCAAAAAAATTTACAGGACTCATAAAACTCAAAATTGGCTCAACATGAGCTGACTAGACTCCAAATGAAAAATGGCTCAACTGAATTTGACTTGACTTATCCAAAACCCTAATGGTATGGATGACTCTAAATACATGACTCAAATACAGAAAGGTCCAAAACAGGACTCAGGGACCAAAATACAGACTCAAGTGGGCTAAGCCCTTATTACAAAATTGGACTCAATTACTCAAAATATTACTCAGATAACTACAGAGGGTTGAGAGGTCTCTGTCTTATTCTGGTGCCTTTGGTATCCGCATCACTCAACCAATATAGGGATCGAATGGATTTGCTCACTAGGATTGAAATACTCATTATTATCTTCTTTTTATTTTTTATTTTGTCCAGACCCATCATTATCTCCCTGAGAATTACTTTTCCTACTTTTTCTTAAATAAAAAATCAAGTTTTTTTTTTTTTACTTTCAATCGCCCATGATTAAATTCCAAGCAATGAATGATATAAAATAATAGCAATTAACAAAGAAATTATGAAAAATGAGCAACTCATTAATTTTCTAATTAATCACATAAACTAAATTAAATATTAGAGAATAAAATACAAATCACAAATATATCAATTCAATTCATAACTTTAAATTAAAATTTAGTCAATTAAATTTTAAACTAAATTCAGTAGAAAGAAGACAAATGAATGTATATAAATTGTTTAAGAATTACTTTATTTTAAATTCTTAATTTAAGGATTTTTTTCATTACATTACTAATATCTTATTTGATCGATCAACGCAACGACACTCGATGATGATGGATGGCTAATAGGATGCCGATGCTAGTTTCCGGCGATTGCTAGGTTTCTTGCAAGATGATTGCATCACATGCAGCGCATGGAGGGGGGAGTTTAGATGTTTCATTTATTCTATTAAATGAAAATAAAATGGAGAATGGAGTTTGAATGAAATAGATGTCGTTTCGTAATTTTTATTTATCCTATTAAAAAAATAAAAAAAATATATAAAAAAGGATGGAGTTTGGATAAAATAGATATCTTTTCGCAACTTTCGTTTAAATAGAAGTCTACACACAACATGCAGTGCAAGTGGTGGATGGGGTTTGGACAAAATAGATGAAATGAAATAAAAGTGATGACATGGTGAGGGGGGTTTTATTAGATTAGGTTTTGATTAAATTAAACATGGGGGAGCAAGAGATCTCAGGTTGGCGGGGGGGGGGTATCATTGGCGGATGGAGTAGAAAGTTTGTGAGGAAGGTCATCTAGTTATGATCTCGAGTCACAAGACATGGTGGAGTTCAGTAAAAATGTGGTGTGCATGTGCTGAAATAAAAAAAAAAAATTATTAAAGGCAACTAGAAGCGAGCCTTCTCGATGCTAAAGTAGAGGACGGGCCATCATTAAGCAACCGGAAGATATTAGGGGGCATGAAAAAGATGTTGGAGAGCTTAGAATAAGAGCTAGCAAAATATATAAATTTTAGTTTTTAGATGCTCACAACAATATAGATTATGTTCAATATTTTGAATCTTGAATTTGGATATCTCATTATTAAATTTAAATTATTAACTCTTTTTTTCATATATATATATATATATATATATATATATATATATGCTCACGTATGCACACAAAATTTTCAACCAATTAATATAAGAATCAACTCCATTTTCCCTTTGAGCTCTAGCCTGACCTTGAGTATGCTCTGTACCCGATTCCACATCATTAAGAAACGGTCAGATGTTAGCTACTCATAAATTTAGGGCAAAAGCCAACTTCAATCGGTCAAATAGAGCACTCCCAAACCAATCTCAATTGGTTACATGAACTCCAAAATTTAAGCCTCCACTGGCCTCTCCAACTTTGAGAATGAACCCAACAGAGGGGCTCACCACCTTGATCCACCCGGAAAGTGGTGGACGCCGCCTGGCTTCAGGACCACCTAACCAAAAAGGTCACCCCAACATAGAGTCGTATAACAGCACAATTCATAAGATTGAGATTTTTACATGGAAATAAAGAACAAAGAGAAGAGATCCTTCCCAAGGTAAAGGGTTTGGGAAAGGGAACTTCAGGCTATGGAGTACACGGATTCAGGCGTGTATAGTAGCGTGCGGACAAGGTCAAATAGCACTCCATTTTTTTTCACCAGGCCTTTGCTTGCAAAAGGACCTAACAACTTTATCCAAAAGAAAGAAAGAAAGAAAGAATTTCATTTATAAAAAAAAAAAAAAAAAAAAAAAAAAAAAAAAAAAAAAAAAAAAAAAAACTTTATCCGAAAGAAAGAGGAGTACTTTTTCTTGGGTCTTTTATGCAGGGAGTGAGGTAAATGACACGGATCGGGACCACATTAAGACCCAGCATTCCATGTAGGGGGTTTCATGAGAAAAAGACAGCTCTCCTTTCTCTTCTTTCCTTGTAGTCTTTTAGTTAGAGCATATGGCTAAGGGAGGTGAATGGGCAATGGTTAGACCAGGATGGACTCCACCGTAGCATGAGCCCTAGAATGTCCATTAATTGACAACCTTGCAATCAACAATCCTCATCTCCATCATTCTTGTTCAACCATTAATTGTTGGACCAAACCTAGGGATACCTCACTCTAGCCGGGTCCCAAACAAATTTAGGGAGGCAAGAAGGTGTTATCTCCTGCCATCAAATGTGGGGCATGCCAAATTGCCAAGCCATATTAGAGAAAACAGGTGAAAATAATTGATTGGATGTTGATCGGAGATCTATGGTGAAGGAAAGCACCCGAGGGAGATTGGAGGGATTTCCTAGATTCTGATTTGGAATTTTTTTTTTTTTTTTTTTTTCCTCGAGCATATAGGATTTTGTGCTAGTTGAGGCGGTGTGAATTGGTCCCTTGAGATTTTGAGAGCTTACTCTTGGTAGAAGCATGATATTTTGTAAGGTTTAAAGATTTATGATCGAAAGGATTATTTTTTAGCTGCTAAATTTTTAATTTATGGAGTTTTGTTGTTATCATAGGATTTTTATTTGGCTGCTAAATTTTCTATTTATGGAGTTATGTTCTCGTGATAATATGTATATGATACTGAATCCATGGTGTGAGACTTGCACAAGGCCTGACATTCCACCTTTCTAAATTGTCATGTGGATGTATGAAAAAGGCCTTTCGGCCAAATCCGTATCATGGTAGCTTGCACTAGCTATTGCCATAGAATGAGAGACAAAGGCTCGAGGCTCATAATAAAACATATCCCTTTCCTTGCTTTCCGAACACTAGTTTTATGAGATAGGAGGTAATCTAATTGTTTTGAAAGGTTGGACAGGAGTCTACGAAAATCTGGACGTCTAGAATCGAACATTACCTGACGGGACAAGGGTCTGCAGGATAGTTACACCGAAATTTATCCCTCTCCATCACTCTGTTCAGCTCAAGCCTGTACATACCCCCGTTGTTGGTTTCACGGGAAACTCCGTAAGAATGGAGGAAGAAATCACTCTCCCAGTCACTGCCGGGACCCCACCTCGGTAGAATACCGTCATGATGATGTTTACGGTTGTCAGGCTTCCTTCGCCTTACAACGTGATTTTGGGCCGACCTGGGCTCAATCTCCTCGACGTTGTTGTCTCTACCAAGATATTGCTTGTACAATTCCCAACCCTTTGTGGCATGTAGGAGATGAGGGGTACGCCCCAGCCGGTGGAGCACTGCTTTCAAACCCTCCCCGGGGCCCAGCGTCCGAGGAGGACCCCAAGACAAACGAGCTCGACCAGAGGGTTCAGGACCCCAGGGGAGGCCCGGCCGAGCGCCTACTTCCTTACCAGCTCGGGGCCGACCAGACGAAGACCGTGCAGATCGGAGCCCAGCTGCCCGAGGAGGAGAAGACTTTGCTGTTGGAGTTCCTACGGGCGAATGCAGATGTGTTCGCCTGGACAGCGGCAGACATGCTAGGCATTCCCCCCGAAATCATCACCCACAAGCTCAACGTCGACCCGAAGCACAGGCCGGTTCGGCAGAAGAAGAGAAGCTTCGTCCTATGAAGGCAAGCGGCCATCAACGAGGAAGTGGAAAAACTCTTCGCCGCCGGCTTCGTCCGGGAGGTCCAATACTCGAGCTGGCTGGCGAACGTGGTGATGGTGAAGAAGAACAATGGCAAGTGAAAGATCTGTATAGACTACACCGACCTCAATAAGGCGTGCCCAAAGGACAGCTTCCATCTACCGAGGATAGATCAGTTGGTGGACGCCACCTCAGGGCACAGGCTGCTCTCCTTCATGGACGCGTTCTCCGGGTACAATCAGATCCGGATGCACCCGGGGGACGAAGAACACACTACCTTCATTACCAACCGAGGGATATACTGCTACATGATGATGCCCTTTGGCCTGAAGAATGCTGGAGCCACGTACCAACGGTTGGTTAACAAGGTCTTCAATAACCAAATTGGCCGGAACGTGCAGGTGTACGTGGATGACATGCTCGTTATAAGGAAGATGAGCTCGGACCACGTCGCCGACCTCGTTGAAGCCTTTCACAATCTCCGGAAGCACCAAATGAAGCTCAATCCGACAAAGTGCGCTTTCGGGGTGGCGGCTGGGAAGTTCCTCGGCTTCATGGTCACCTAGAGAGGCATTGAAGCGAACCCGGAGAAGGTCCAAGCGATCCTTGACATGGAGCACTCGACATCCAAGAAGCAAGTTCAACGTCTGACAGGGAGGGTCGCAGCCTTAAGCCGGTTCATCTCAAGATCGGCTGATCACTGCCTCCCTTTCTTCAAGGCGTTGCGCAAAATGCATGACTTCACCTAGACTGAAGAGTGCAAGACGGCCTTTGAAGAGCTGAAGGAGTTCCTGGCCTCTCCACCTCTGCTATCCAGACCGGAAGAAGGAGAAGAGCTCCTACTCTACCTGGCGGTCACACTCGGGGCCGTCAGCTCGGTCCTCGTCCGCACAGATCAGGACAGGTCTCAAAAGCTGGTGTACTACACCAGCAAAATCCTTCGTGATGCGGAGATCAGGTATACCTACTTCGAGAAACTCATTTTTGCACTAATTATGTCTGCTAAGCATCTCAGGCCCTACTTCCAAGCGCATCCCATCGCGGTTGTGACCGATCAGCCGCTGAGGACCATACTAGGCCATCCAGAAACTTTCGGAAGACTGGCTAAATGGTCACTGACACTGAGCGAGTTCGACATCGCGTACCGACCGAGGTCATCGCAGAAGGCCCAAGTCCTAGCTGACTTCATGGTCAAATATACAGGGCCCCCCGAGGAGCCAGAGCGGATGGCCCTGGAGAGCCAAATTGAGCCCGGACCATGAGAGGACCCTTGGATCCTCCACGTGGACAGTGCCTCCAATTCTGGCGAAAGCAAAGCGGGCCTCATCCTGGCCAATTCCGATGGAGTGGTGATGGAATGCGCTCTCCGCTTCAAGTTCATCGCCACGAACAACCAGGCAGAGTACGAAGCGCTCCTCATGGACCTAAAGGTATCCCGTGAGCTGGGCATCGAAAGCCTGAAGGTTTTCACCGACTCCCAACTGGTTGTCGAATAAGTCTCCGGAGAGTACGAGGCCCAAGACTCCCAGATGGTAAAGTACCTGGAGAAGGTTCATTCGAGCATGGCAGGCTTCCGTTACTTCCATGGTTTTCACATCCCTCACGGAGAAAATGCTCATGCGGATGCACTGTCGAGGCTCGCAACCCTACCGGACTCATCCCTGGGGCGTGCCTACGTTGAGTATCTCGAGAATCTGTGCTACGAGAGCCCAGAGGAGGTGCAACAAGTAGCCCATGAGCCAAGCTGGATGGACAGGTACATCAAGTATATCCAAGACAGCCTCCTACTAGAGGACCGCAAAGAAGCCGGCCTCATCAGAAGGAAGGCCACCCATTTTGTTCTAATGGATGGTCGTCTCTACCGCCGATCTTACTCCTACCCACTCTTGAAGTGCCTCAGACCCACGAAGGCAGCCTTCGTGCTCCAGGAGATACACGAGGGCCTCTGTGGGAACCATGTAGGGGGGACCCTGGCGTGCAAGGCTCTTCACCAGGGATACTTCTGGGAGACGATGAGGGAAGACGCCGCCGACTTCATCAAAAAGTGTGACAAATGCCAATACCATTCCCATATACAGCGCCTGCCGGCAATACCAATCTCCCAATTGTCATCCCCCTGGCCTTTTGCATAGTGGGGGATGGACATTCTGGGACCATTCCCCACCGCACCAGGGTAGCGGAAGTTCCTGCTAGTGGCGATCGACTACTTCACCAAGTGGGTCGAAGCGGAGCCACTAGCTCGAATTACAGAAGCCAATGTTCAACAATTCTTCTGAAAGTTTGTCATCTGCCGCTTCAGACTCCCCAATTGCATCATCACCGACAACGGACGGCAGTTCGACAACCGGGAATTCGAAGGGTTCTGCGCCGAACACGGCATCCAACACAGGTTCACCTCGGTAGCTCATCCCCAGACAAATGGGAAAGCCGAGATGACCAACCGGACCATCCTCCAAGGACTTCACACCAGGTTGGACCAAGCGAAGGGCAGATGGGTAGAGAAACTTCCAAGCATCCTATGGGCCTACCACACAATGCCCAGAACAGCAACGGGTGAAACACCCTTCAACCTCATATTCGGCGCTGAAGCGGTAATCCCAATCGAGCTCGGCGTGCCCATGCTACGGGTGCGGCAGTATGACGAGACGCAGAATTCGGTGCACTTCCTGCTCAATCTGGACCTCCTAGAAGAAACAAGGGACAAAGCCCAACTTCGGATGGCGGCATATCGACAACGGGTCGCCCAATATTACAATGCATAGATAAAGTTGAAGACTTTCTGACCTAGCGACCTGGTATTGCGTCGGGCCGAAGCGTCTCAACCCTAGGAGTGCAGCAAGCTCTCGCCGAACTGGGAAGGCCCTTATAAAGTGGCCGAGGCCCTCTTACATGGGGCCTACTATCTCGAGGACCTAGATGGCGCCGGGTTCCCCCGAACATGGAATGCCTGTAATTTGAGGAAATACTATCAATAATGTAAGTTTTTCCTCTATTATAAATAAAGACTTTCCTTTGCACAACGGGTTATTTGCCTTGCAGGAATGTCGCTGCCCGGGGCCCAGTTCTCCGGGAGGCAAGCCTCGAGCCCAGCTCCAAGGCATCCAAGCCCGGAGAAAAGTCCTCCGGCACCAAGACCTGAGAAGCCCTCAGGCACTCAAGCCTCGAGCCCAGCTCCAAGGCATTCAAGCCCGGAGAAAAGTCCTCCGACACCAAGATCTAAGAAGCCCTCAGGCACTCAAGCCTCGAGCCCAGCTCCAAGGCATCCAAGCCCGGAGAAAAGTCCTCCAGCACTAAGACCTGAGAAGCCCTCAGGCACTCAAGCCTCGAGCCCAGCTCCAAGGCATCCAAATCCGGAGCCCAGTTCTCCGGCCAGCACATCTCCGAGCCTAGCTCCAAGACGGCAACTCCTGAGCCATGTCCTCAGGCATCTAATTTCGAAGCCCAGTCCTTCGACTAGCACGTCTCCGAGCCCAGCTCCAAGATGACGACTCCTGAGCCATGTCCTCAGGTATCCAAGTCTAGAGCCCAGCTCTCCGACTAGCACGTCTCCGAGCCCAGCTCCAAGATGGCGACTCCTAAGCCATGTCCTCAGGCATCCAAGTCCGGAGCCCAGCTCTCCGGCCAGCACGTCTCCAAGCCCAGCTCCAAGATAGCAACTCCTGAGCCATATCCTCAGGCATCCAAGTCTGGAGTCCAGCTCTCCGATCAGCACATCTCCGAGCCCAGCTCCAAGACAACAACTCCTGAGCCATGTCCTCAAGCATCCAAGTCCGGAGCCCAGCTCTCCAGCCAGCACATCTCCGGGCCCAGCTCCAAGATGGTGACTCATGAGCCATGTCCTCAGGCATCCAAGTCCGGAGCCCAGCTCTCCGGCCAGCACGTCTCCGAGCCCAGCTCCAAGACGGCGACTCCTGAGCCATGTCCTCAGGCATCCAAGTCTGGAGCCCAGCTCTCCGGGCAGTACGTCTCCGAGCCCAGCTCCAAGATAGCAACTCCTGAGCCATGTCCTCAGGCATCCAAGTATGGAGCCCAGCTCTCCGGCCAGCACGTCTTTGAGCCCAGTTCCAAGATGGTGACTCCTGAGCCATGTCCTCAGGCATCCAAGTCCGAAGCCCAGCTCTCCAGCCAGCACGTCTCCTAGCCCAGCTCCAAGATGGCGACTCCTGAGCCATGTCCTCAGGCATCCAAGTCCGGAGCCCAGCTCTCCGGCCAGAACGTCTCTGAGCCCAGCTCTCCGGCCAGCACGTCTCTGAGCCCAGCTCCAAGATAGCAACTCCTGAGCCATGTCCTCAGGCATCCAAGTCCGGAGCCTAGCTCTCTAGCTAGCACATCTCCAGGCCCAGCTCTAAGATGGCGACTCCTGAGTCATGTCCTCAGGCATCCAAGTCCGGAGCCCCGCTCTCCGGCCAGCACATCTTCGAGCCCAGCTCCAAGACGGCGACTCCTGAGCCATGTCCTCAGGCATCCAAGTCCGGAGCCCAGCTCTCCGGCCAGCACGTCTCCAAGCCAGCAACTCCTGAGCCATGTCCTCAGGCATCCAAGTCCGGAGCCCAGCTCTCCGGCCAGCACGTCTTCGAGCTCAGCTCCAAGATGGCAACTCCTGAGCCATGTCCTCAGGCATCCAAGTCTGGAGCCCAGTCCTCTGGCCAGCACGTCTCCGAGCCCAGATCCAAGACAGTGACTCCTGTGCCATGTCCTCAATCATCCAAGCCCGGAGAAAAGTCCTCCAGCACCAAGACCTGAGAAGCCCTCAGGCACTCAAGCCTCGAACCCAGCTCCAAGGTATCCAAGCCCGGAAAAAAGTCCTCCAGCACCAAGACCTGAGAAGCCCTCAGGCACTCAAGCCTCGAGTCCAGCTCCAAGGCATCCAAGCCTGTAGAAAAGTCCTCCGGCACCAAGACCTGAGAAGCCCTCAAGCACTCAAGCCTCGAGCCTAGCTCCAAGATGGTGACTCCTAAGCCATGTCCTCAGGCATCCAAGTCCAGAGAAAAGTCCTCCGACACCAAGACCTGAGAAGCCCTCAAGCACTCAAGCCTCGAGCCCAGCTCCAAGGCACTCAAGACCTGAGAAGTCCTCAGGCACTCAAGCCCGGAGCCACCATTCTCCGGCATCGGAGTCTCGGGCATAGCTCCAAGACAGTGAGGCTCGAGCCCATACAAGATGGAGCTCTCCTCTCCGACCTCCCCGCATTGAAAGAGAAAAGAGAAGAAAGGAAAAGGGAGGAGAAATGGGGAGGAGAGAAGACATTCACACTACAAAAGAGAAAAGAGGCCGTAGTGGCCGAACTATTTTTCATTAGTTAAGAGAAATACATTACATTATCTCCTTAGCCCTGACAGGCCAGGCAGCCCGGTCCAAAAAAAAAAAATTTCCTATAAAAAGTCCTACCCTATTGAGCTGGCTCCTTCCCTGTGCGGTGCATGGCTGTGACTTCCCCCTCCTCCACCTCCGCTACGGGGGTACCTTCCTGAGCGGCCTTCGCCAAAGGGGCTAGTTCAGCTGCTGACGCCGCCGAGACCGACTCAGCTGTCTCCGCCTGTGGCACTGGTTCGGCCATCATCGCCACCAAGGTCGGCTCGACATGGCCAGGTGCCTCCGGGGCCAACTCTGGGAGAATCCCGGCTGGAGTGGCTCCCTGCCCCGCTGTAACCACCGTCGAAGCTGGAGCCTTCTTGCTAGGAGCCCGAAGCACGGCAATCGCTCCTCGAAGAGGATCCCCCGCAGCTGAGTGCGGCAGCAGGCGAACCCCTTGGCGAAGGAGTCCGTCGCCGCCTCCTTGAAGTCCTTTATGTATTCGGGGGAGGCCTTGAAAGTGGCCACCGTGTCGGCGGCCTCCTTCCTTGTGGCCTCCGCACGGCGCCTCGCCTTGGCCAGCTGCTCTCCCGCGTGCTCGGCTTGGCATATCACCACCGGCATCCCATTCTCGGCGATCTCAGTAGAATGGGCGACGGCGGTAGCCTTCTCCTCCGCCTCCGTGGCCCTCTTCTCAGCGGCCACCACCTTTTTCTCAACAGAGGCGGCCCTTTCCCTTGCCGCCTTCGACTCGGCCTGGAGCTCCTTCAACCGGGTCTTCTTCGATTCGAGCTCTCCCTTGAGCTCCTTCTTGATCCGGCCGGCGTCGGCGACCTCGGTCATGAGGCTCTTAACCTTCAGGTTAGCCTCCCGGGTCTTCTCATCCTTCCGACCCGCCTCGGTCCTCAGGGACTCGAGCTCCACCTGCCGCTCCTTGTCCCTTTTGGCCCAGTTGCGGCAGTAATCCCGGATGAGGATCAGTTCTCTGCCTTGCTGCATCAAAAAAGAAAAGAAAAAGGCTCGTCAGCTACGATGTTAAAGGAGGTTTGAAGCAATAAAGATGGGCGAAGAGAAACTTACAGCATAAAGGTTGGCAAAGGACGAGCTGACGACGTCGCCCAGAAGTCTCCAGCTCCCTTCCCGCCGGTCACAGGACTGGACTGAGAAGTCCATCATCTGCTCGGCGAGGCTCGGGTCTTTCATCAAGGAGACGTTGGGCCCCAATCGGAGAGGGACTCGGCGGTAGTCCCTATCTCGCTTTTTTGCCGACTCGGACCCCTCAGCGGCAGAAGGCGCCTTCAGCACCAACTATGAGCTCGGCGCCGCTTTCGATCGCACCTAGGGTGCCGGCCTCGCTTCTTTCGGCTCCTCGTCCTCCTCGATGTCGACGACCTCTGGATGGGGGGCTCCCACCCTGGTGGCGGTGGCAGCCGATCTGGCCCGGGCGACCACCTCGGGCTCGGGCACTGGGGCCGGGTCGTGCTACCCTGAAGGCTCCGGGACGGGCTCGGCCGCCCTCTTTCACCTTCGTTCAGAGACCGGCGCGTCTGGCCCACCCTGCATCGGCCTCGCACCATCATCGACACGAGCCCTCTTCAGAGCGGGCTCACCGACTTCAGCTACCTATCTCGTTCCTCGGAGAACGAGAGCAGCTCATCCATGGAGAATTTCATCTCTGCACCAAAGAAGACACGGTCAATCCCAAGTTCAAAAAAAAAAAAAAGTGAAAATGAAGAAAGAAAAGAGAAGGGGTGGCCAAGTCGAACTCCCCGACTCCTGCATCGATCTGATCCCGGCCTCGTGGAAATTCTGCTCCGACAGCAAGACCTCAAGCGAGGGGGTCTCGACTGATCTGAGCAGCTCGTACAGGTCGAGGTTGGCTACTTTGACGGAGGAGTTCCTATTGGGAGATCGATCTGGGTCACTCCAAACCCAGTTGATCCCTTAAACTGAAGCAAAGAAATACCTACTCTTCCATCCCTTGATGGAAGAGGGGAGCTCGAACCTATTGCCCCGAGGGCGAGAAGAAAGGAACCACCACCCCTCCTCGGTAGTTTGGCGTTTCAGGATGAAGAAAACCCTGAACAAGGAGAAACGGGCGACGATCCCGTAGAAGTGACATAGAACGATGAAACAGAAGATCGTTCTAATAGCATTGGGGACCAACTGGGCAGGAACAAGGCGGTAGTTGGCCAGAAAGGAGAGAAAGAAAGGATGGAAAGGAAATCGAAGACCCCCGACGAAGGTCTCCTCATAGAAAGTGATCCACCGAGGGCCACTAGATGTGACCCGCTCCCCCGGACGAGGAACAGAAAGGTGGATGGACTCGGGGATATCATAAGTACCCCGGATGGTCGCAAGATCCTCGATGGTGATCACCGAAGCAATCCCTCTAGCACCTGTCGACCGAGAAGGTTCGGGTTCAGGAACAGGAGCAAGGGGAGGAGCAGGAAGGAGAGCCAAGCGAGGTAGGGGAGCAGATCTAGGTTCCCTAATGGCTACAGGACCTAGGATGGTCTCCTACTGAACTCATAGCGTGCAGCCTCCCTTTCCTTGTCAGAGGAAGAAGGAGTTCTCGGCCGGGAAGGTCCAGCCCCGGCTTGGCAAGAAGGATAGAAGTTCGGGCCAAAACGGTCCATGGAAGAAGAAGAGAAGGATGAAGAAGGACCTACAGTGACCCCTAGTCGACGAAGAGGGAGAGGAAGAAGGAGCTAACCTGCTAAGAGTCTAGGAGGACGATAGCGGCCAGAGAAGGAGGAGAGGACCTCTGTACGACGCCGGACGTGAAATATTTGAAAGAAAGTAAGTATCGAAAAGCTTACCCTTCTTTTCGAGGCAACCTACGCCCAACTGTACCGTTACGGCTCTTCCAAGAGACACTCGCCACGTGTCGCCGATCGACGGAGCCAGCACCTCAATCCGACCGTGGTCACTCTGACTTCCGTGCCTGCCATAACTGCTCCTCAGACATGGCCGCGTGGCACCCCCGCACAGGCTGGAAGGACCGCCGCGCGAAGCACCGTTGATATCGGTCATTATTACACCAAATTTTTTGCCTTTCCATGTCAGCACCATAATTACTCCCTTCGCCCCGAGCGCCGCGCGCCAACGAGCCTCAGGAGTGGGGGGAAAATGATGTGGCTAGATCGCCGACATGGGGGCGGGCAAACTGACGTGGAGTCCCCATCAGATGCCATGCTGGATTTTCAATATGGACCCCTTCGCCGGGCTGAGCTCCCATGGAGCAACAGGATCGCCCACCGAAGCCGAGCTCCGTCCTCCGCCAGGTCGGTTCCCGCCGGGTCGGGATGTCTAGGCCGGAGCCGAGTACATGTCCCCATCTAAGGCAGACCCCTTAAGGTCGGACCCCGCGGTCAGGAGTCGAGCTCAATTCTCCTCCGCCACGAGAAGCCCCTCCAAGGTCAGATCCCCTGGGCTGGGCGACACCCCGCCCACCTCTGTCAGGTCGAGCTCGTCCGAAGCCGAGTTCCGCTGGTCCGGAGTCGAGCTCAGCCCTCCTCCACCCAGCCGAGCCACCTCGAGACGAGCACCTCGGAGGTGGGCCCCACCTTTCCAGCTCGGTTTCCGGCTCAAGCAGAGGCACCAACCACCAAGGGAGCGGCGCCTCCTCTCCAAGGACAACGGCGAACCTCCCGAGGGTCGTACAACAGTGCCCGCCATGCCGCCATTAATGCCCGCGGCCGTCACTCACACCAGAAAGAAAGGAAACTCACATCAATGTGCCATGCCCTTCACCAACCTGCGGTACCACCAAGAAAAAGACCCACCGGAGAGCGCGAGTCCCAAGGATGGCGACCCGCCAACCGATGTCCTGCCAGGCTTCCAAGAGAGGGGCAAGCAGAAGGAATGTCAGCGTATAGAAGCTTCCCCGGCTATCTGACAGGAGAGGCGTCCCGTCTATGGAACGATACCTCGTTGCACACGTCTGACGACGCGAGAAGATCCCGAGGTAAGCCAAAGTAAAAGACCCAGCCAGAGTAAGTCAAAAGTAAGCAAGCAAAGAAACAAGGGAGAGCGGCGAGACAGGAGGATACTACCATCTCGGCCATCCCCTCTCCCAGCTCACTCTCATTTCTATACACACTACACTCACTCCTTCTAGTATGGAGCTCATCCTGAGGGGCTCGACCAGGAGGATCTGTTTTCCTGGATTGTCACTGACTTGACCGTCGGAGCGCCCCTGCCGGAATCCCCGGCCCGGGTCACTGACGTTATTTCTTGCAGGTCCCGAGGCACCGGAGGTATTCCGAGTAGGTAGACGCGCGACCCTCGATACCACCAGCAGCTACGGGCCCCGATGATCCGGACGACAACAATATCAATTAATGAAAATAAAATAGTACTTCCCTAAATTTTATGTTTTTAATGATCGGCGGTAGCTATAAACATTTGGTATTCGATATAACTATAGAATGCATCCTACGGTTTCATATATTTAATATGTCTCTTTATCTGCCCAACATTCATTAAATGCTACTTGTACTTTCTCTAAAATTACAAACTAGCCTTTGCTGTTACAACCTATCAACTATAAATTACAGGTTACGACAAATTAAATTTGTCTAAGGCAAGGATATGTATGCTATTTGATAAGATTCCAGTAGACACCTTGTTTTAATGTTCAGAGGAGGGATAGTAATTTTTACCGATTTGATAAATATTCGATCCGATCCAATCTTAATGAGATGGATAAAATTTGATCCGTCTAATTTATAAACGGATATGGATTATAAAAAAAAATCCGATTCGGGTTCTGGTCGAGAATGAATAGTAATACGTTCCGATCCGAATCCGATCCATTTATATATATAAAAAAATTATATTTATAAAATATTTAATTAAATTAGATATGGGATGGATATACCCGATCCGATCCATATATGATTTTTTTATACCCGACTAGACCCGATCCGAGACGGATATGGGACAGGTATAAGATGGATAATTTTTTAGCAAGATGGATATGGATTTTGGATGACCCAACCCAAATCTGACCCGTTGCCCTCTTTAGTTCAAAGCAACCAATTTTTTGATTCGCATAATCAATAATATATAAGTGGGCCAATAAAAATATATCATTTTTTCTAAATAATTGATATCTATTTATTGTTTGATCAAAAGGAATTCATCGTATCCATATTATCATTTTTTTTTTGAGAATTGAGGCATTGCTTTTGGATTTATTGTCTTGACAATCCATAATAAATCACTACTGGAAGAAATTTTATGTGAAAAAAGATATAGACTTAGTCTATAGATAAACCGAGGGAGATGCACGTAAAAAATAAATGTTACATTTATCCGTATGCTACTAGGATCCTACAATGTCCAATTTTTTATTTTATATTTTTTTTCTAATTTCAAAAGCAAATAGAATCAATTAGATCAGCTACAATATCTAAAGGCTCTAAACAAACGGGGGATACATCGAGAGTGACTAGAAAATTGAGTCATCGTCGTATGCTTGATATAGACATATATAGGTTTGAAGGCAAAGGATGTATTTATCAAGCATTATAAAAAAGATGTTATGATACCATTTGTATTGATACTACTTGTTGTAAAATCTCTCATACAGAATATAGATTTTTGTATCAAAGATCACGATATTATTATTGGTGCCATAAGAGGAAGAAAAGAAAACATAAAATACAATCAATAGAACATGCAATATTTTATATGAGAAAAATTACAAAGAAGATCTTATATTTTCGTCCTATATCAAAAACTCAATAAAAAATTTCAAATTCCTCGTAAAGCTCTCAACTCTTAAAAAAATCCTCTAGCCCCTACAGGCTTTCTCTATCGCTGTCACTGAAGACCTTGGATCCACCACCTCTCTAGCTCTCTGCCCCTCCTTTTATAGACTTTAGGATGTCTCCTTATCGAAAAGCACTTCAACAGGAAACTAGAGGTTCAATTTGCATTAAAAAAGGCTGAAATATTCCTCGGAAGTAGTGTTTGGCCTGTAGAATAGTCTTGGCCATCCGATCATCATCAATCATGTGACATCAGCCCAAAATCCCATACAATCATGCCCATATCTGGTTAGCATCATCCATGACTATCAGATCATGCTTGAGGGCGATTTTGGGCCCTCTGATCTGGAAAAAATATGATGGAATCAAGCCTTCAACATTAGCATCGCACCTGAGCCATTGGATATTGGCGAGGATTGTGCACCACTATCTGATTGTGCACCAAATTGGCCCCCCTCTATGTGAACCGGGATGAAACACCATAGCAATTAATGCTATGGATTGTGCCAGCACGCCCTGGTGGATTGCCCGTAGATCGTGTGTGTGCACCACGGGCCACATACCCTTATGGATCGTGCTTACATGAGACTGGGCCTGGCTTGTTGCTGTCGGGCCTAGTTCCTCCTGGACTTAGTTTTGGGTCTCCTCGCAAGTTTCATTTTAGTAGGATTCTTTCAGGCCAAATCGAGATTTTTTTTTCAACAATCTCTACCTTGACATTTAGCCTCTATTTAACTTTGAGAGCTCTGGATCCTGTCCCTATGCCCTCAAACAAATACCTACTGCTCGTGGATGGCAAACATAGGAGTCGAGCCAGGTCACTCGATCCCATCTCTATTTTGTACTATGTTCACCTTGACCTAAGACTTTCTCGAGCAAGCCTCCTACAGTAATAAGAACTTCATTGTGCAATATCGCCTATCATTTTCTAGAGTCTTTCATCTTGTATCCAATCCACTTACTTCCAAAGCTCCACCTTGTACTGGGCTCCAATCTGCATCAGGGACTTTATCTTGTGCTGGACTCACTATCAAGAGATATGTTCTCCATACTTCTTTTCCTTTAAGACAATCCTACTGCTATAGATTACCTTCAAGATTTTATCATCAGCTCTCCGTATGTAGCCATTTAAATTTAGTTTACTCGGTAAGATTAGATTCTTGCTGAAGCTGGGCATGTATCATATATTGCCTAGTTTGCTCAATGTTCTATCATGAAACTTTAAGCTCATTGTCCTTTCATCCTTAATCGTATAGCTTGATCCATCTGGTAGGTAGATAATACTCTTTACTCTCTAGAGAGTCAAACAACCCCTCTATGCAACACACATGATAAGGAAATGTAGAATCTAGAATTCATTACTAGGAAGAAAGAGATGCCTTATTGGATATTATAAATGCATCATCATATCTTTCATTATTGCTATCATTGACCACCACTATAGTAGTACTCATTTAATTCTTGAGCTACAGGTAATCTCTGACACGATCTCCCAACTCATCTCATAGGTGGTACTTAATCTTACTAGTATCTTTTGACTAGGACCTGGACCACCCGCCATGAGACCCTTTACCATTTCATCCTCTACCGCTAGCTCCTCTAGAGATCACTAACATTGAGTGCCCACATGAACTCGAAGCTAAGTTCTCTAGTCTGAGAACCACGTTCTAAAGAAGTGTTGAAGTGACCTCTTCCATCTTGATATATGGTACTCTTCCTTACTATAAGAGCAGTTACCAAGAACTTAAAAAAATATAGAAGTGATGATAGCAAGACCAATATTTCGATCTTTTTTTCAATCTTTTTACCTATATTGAGAAGATCGATGAGGATTTTTTAAAAATTGCTCAGATACTTCTACACATTTTGCCCTTCACTCATCCACAGTTGACAAAATTGCTTCCAAAAAAGAGTACATTGGTGAGAGATTTTGTCATGTACTATTTCTCAAGCTTCACCCATATTACTTTCAAGAAAGTCTTGCTTAGTACATGGATCACCATGTCATCCACTAAATACAAGTGGATCTTACTTATCGCTTGCATCTAGAGTCAAATCCAAATCTTGTCCTTTATAGTGACTGGCCTCTCCTCATATATGAGAGCATCAATCAATCCCTACTAATGGGCATGTCTTTCATCTTGAACCCCATATTTGCAATACTACCTGGCACTTTCCCTCAGCTTGAGCATGCAAGGCACGTGACCTAGGCCCCCACTTGCACCCTACATGCCGAGGCCCGAGGCCTGAGTCCTGTGCACACAACACCTAATTAAATAAATAATTAATTAAATTAACTTATAATTAAATAAATAAATATCTAACTAATTTTAATTAATGTATTTTAAATTAAAAATTAACTTTTAATAATGGCTTTGGCATCGTCACTAATACTCATAATGTAAGGCCGGCTTTATAAATGGCGGATGGTGGGCCCCATGGATGTTGGATGGTAGATTCGGCATGTAGGGAGAGATTGAGATGCAAGAATGGATGGCGTGGGAGGGCGGGGATGCGGGTTGCGACAACCGATGGAGGAAGCATGCTGGCATGGGAGAGAGAATGGGTGGTGGTGTCACGGGGAGAGTGATCAAGCACAAGGACAAAGAAATCGTCGCGTGGATGCCAGATCCGATAGGATGAATGCCGATCGAGCACCAGGACAGCAGCACGTGCATGCCGGTAGGGGAGGGGGAGCCAATGAGGGAAGGGGAACTGGCAAGAAGGGGAGGTGGGGGAAATCAAATTTTTTTTGATGAATCGAGCAGATTCGACAGGGGGAATGTTAGGATGGTGGCACAGACATATTAGTGAGGGAGAAGGAATTGGTGGGAAGGGGAGACCGGGGGTAAAAAAGATTTTTTCTCCCGATCGAGCAATTTATGGTCAAATGGAGAGAACTATTTGCGATGGCTAAACTTGTTGTCACTAATAGTGGTCGCTTATATAATTTTTTTGTACCACTATTAGCAACGGCAAGCTGCATCGCTAATTCCATCGCTAATATCCTTTTTGTATTAAAAAATTTAAAAATTTTAGCAACAACAAGTACCGTCACTATTGATTGAATGTTGTTGGTAATTAAAAAAATAAAAAAAATCAAATAATTAAATTTTAAAATTTTTAGCAAAGGCTTTTGTCATTGCTAATAGTTAGTCTTTAACCGCTAATAATATTAGCGGTGAGATTTTTTTTGATCATTTTTTTGTGGTTAAAAATAAGTATTAGTGACGGCTAATTAGTCATCGCTAATACTTAAAATTTTTGTAGTATGTAAGTTTGATCAAATTAGTTAAATATCATTATATATCAATAGTAATATCTATTCATGGAAATCTATCTAGAAAATTATCATCTATATATTTTCTGTTATCCATCCATTTTCACAAAGTAATTAAAATAGACAACAACTAAATGACACTGCAGCTTCAACACATAACTAATGCAGATTAATAAATCATGTTGTGACCAATTTGTAATTTCATTTTGTATTTTGATCTTGTATTTTAGCTTGAATAAATTTGTTAACTATGAGAGCAAGGACTGCTTGGATTCTTCTATAGGTTTAGGCTGAAAATCTTATTAAATTTGTGGATGGAACTAGTACAATTAGCAAGACTGTAACTATGTATAGGCCAGGCTAGATAAAATACTCAAAAATAGCTTTGAGGCAATCTAAACCAAATCCCATAAGAAGAAGAAAAAAAAAAAAACTAGTAATGTTTTTTTTTCTCCCTATGAAATTCAAGTTACCCCACTTCAAAATTATTTTTGAATATTTTATGAATATAAATCTAACCCAACGCATAGCTTGGGATCTTTTTAGTTGTGCTAGCTTAATTCATGAATCTTATAAAATTTTTGATCTAATTTTATAAAAAAATCTGAACATGATCTAAATATTACTCACTATCTTCTTCCTTATCGCAGAGGGAAAGGTTTTGGAATTAATTTACGTAATATTTAATGATAGAATAATAATGCACAAATCAATTGCCACTTCCTGCCAATGAAGTAACTCTTATATACAGTTAACACTGTATATTATCTTCTTTGATCATTGTTAAAATATTTAGAAAAGAAAAGAAAAACTGGCAAAGAAAGAGAAAAGAGAAATAAAATTTTATTATCTCTATTTCAATTATATTTGATATACTAAGAGAATATACATGCTTCCGTACATACTTCATTCAAAAAAATATTTACTGATATAAAATCATACTTGTTGGGGGATGCCGGCTCAACTGAATATATCTCCGGCTCAAGAGACTGGTCGGGTCTCTCTCGGGCTGGCCGTCTGTATCAAGAGAACCAACGACGGCCCGGGAATGTCGTAACGCCTCCTTCGGACTAGTCTTCGGATAGGCCGAAGATAAAGGTCCGAAGACTACCCCTCTAGATCTACGACGTCTGCCACCCAGCCGATCGCCTCTGCCGAAGAAGTCCAAAGGTAACTCCATCGACGAAGACCGAAGACGACTGACCCGAAGAAGTCCGAAGAAGAAGAAGGCCCAAAACAAATCTCCAATCTGCCACAAACTCCCAAATGGGGGGATGGCTATCGTGACCTAAAGCGTAACCGCCATCCCCAACTCCGGCCATTTCGGGCTAGCCACGCGTTCAGCAGCCCCACTTTCCCAGAATTCTGGACTAGCCATAATGGAGCGACAACCGCCCTTGGACAAACGACAACCATCCCTCATTATACGTGGGGTGAAGTTAACCGACCGCATGTCAACCAGAGGCAAGTTAAGCCCAACCCAGGCCAGTGCCTAACTATTATAAATACTGATAAGAAGGGACACTCAAGGTGAGTTGGACACGATGATACTTTTGCTATCTTACTGCCTTCTCAAAGAACTTTTCATTCTGTTGCTGGAACCTCTCCCTGACTTAGGCATCGGAGTGTCCCCCACCGGAGAAAATCCGGTCAAGGGACCTATTTTGCAGGTGCCAAGAGTGGCAGACCAGTGGTTCAATGACTTGGCCCGTCCAACGAAGGTTCTACGCCAACAGATTAGCGCACCAGGAAGGGGGAGGGGAGACAAGGGTTGGATTTGGCAGTCTGCACTGACCCAAGCTGACTACTCACTAGAAGCCCCCTCTTCGAGAAAGGAAAGTGAGAAGAAGCCATAATGGCGAAAGGAAGAATGCAGAATGTCTCAGCAAGTAGGAGTCGTCCTCCCTCTCAGAGGAACAACCCCCGGTGGAAGATAATATTCCGACCCCCAGGTTGATGGTCGGACAGCAATAATTCGAAGCCCTTCTGAACTGAGTCGATACTTTGATAACTATGGTTCAGAATTTCCAATATGTAACCCTTCAGATAGGGCATCTACCAGCCACTTCCAGACGTAGTCACTGCCCCCAGGGGAACGGAGACCAACATCGTTGGTCTGTCCAATCTTCCCCCGAAGAGTGGCTTTTCCCGGAGGGTCGAAGCTCTCAACTTCCAAAGCCGACCAACAAATTATGGAGGGGGAAAAGATCTAGACGATCCCCTTCCATTTCGTCCGAGGATTCCACTCTTGAGAGGGAGGCGCCGAAGGAAGCTCGCCCTGACTACGAGGAAAAGTTCAAGGTCCTCGAGTCGCAGGTTGCGAAGCTTCGTGACCAGAGGAGGGACGACGAGATCACCGCGTACGATCCCCATCCCCCGTTCACTCTTCACATCATGGCCGAAGCCATCCCTCGGCACGTTAAGGTCCCTCAAATGGAACCCTATAATGGCACCACCGATCCACTTGACCACCTAGACAGCTTCAAGGCCCATATGATGATTCAAGGGGCCTCCGACACATTGCACTGCCTCGCCTTCCCTGCCATGCTAAAAAAGGTGGCTTGAATGTGGTATTCGAGCATACGCCCAGGTACCATCGACTCCTTTCCTGAATTAGAAAAATTGTTCGTCTCATATTTCAGGACCTGCCGGAAGACCTCCCGGAATACGGATACCTTATTCCTCCTCATCAGAAGGACGGAGAGAGCCTCCGAGACTACATCTCCAGGTTCAACTCGGCTACCCTCGAGATCTCGGATATCAACGAACATGTACCCATGTCCGCCCTGAAGAAGGGGCTTTGATCATCCAGGCTTACTTTTTTCCTAGACAAGAGATTCCCCATAAGCTATTATGAGCTTTTGTCGAGAGCTCAGAAATACGCCGACGCCGAGGAACAGGCGATGAATCGGAGGCTGGCCAAAGGAAAATCCATCCCGATGAAGAAAAGCAATAGGGGGCAGGACCCCCCGATCCACAACAACAATAACGACTCTGCATAGAGGCGAAGTCCCAAGCCCAGAGCACCAGGCACGAAATTCGACTCCTACACCCCCCTCAATCTCCCCAGAGAGAGGATCCTGATGGAGATAGAAAAAGAAAGTTATCTCCAATGGCCGCGTCCCATGAAGGCATCCTCTTCCACGAGGAATAGGAACAAATACTGTAGATTCCACCGGGACCATGGCCACAACACCGAAGACTGCATCCAACTCAAGGATGCTATTGAAGATCTCATCAAAAGAGGCTACTTAGGATGGTACGTCGGTGGCTCAGAACCTAGGCCTGAGGCCACGGCCTCCCAGAGGGCTCCTGAAGAAGCCGAACTACCCAACCAAAGACCCATCGATGGAAGGGTGGGAATGCTACATCGGCCGACCAATTGGAGGAGAGTTGAAGACGATGCCCCGAAGTGGCTCAAGGACAACAACTCTATATTCTTCTCCGATGATGACCTTGTGGGAGTTCAGCACCCACATGATGACCCAGTTGTAATATTAGCCGTTGTGGCCAACTATGATGTAAGGCGTATCCTAATCGATAATGAAAGCTTTGCAGACGTCTTGCTCTACAAAGCGTTCTCCCGGATGTGCTTACCTAAAAATAAATTATAGAGGTCTCCTCTACCACTGACGAGGTTCGGAGGGAACCAGGTTGAGGTTGAGGGTGAAATAATGCTGCCAGTAATACTTGGCACCGAACCCCACCAAAAGATGCTTCCCATCAATTTCGCGGTGGTCCGAACTCCTTCAGCGTACAATGTGATTTTGGGGAGGCCTACCTTAAACAAATTTTGGGCCATAGTGTCGACCTACTATCTCCTAGTCCGTTTCCCCACCAGGGAAGGAGTAGGGAAAGCGAAAGGCGACCAAAGGGCTGCTCGGCAGTGCCCGATGATTCAGGATAGACAATCGGTCGACTCCCCAACCCCCGATCAACTCGACCCGAGGGATCCATCCGAAGTAATCATCCATCAGTTGGAGGTCATCCCCGGTTATAGGCCCATTCGGCAGAAGAAGAGGAGCTTTGCCCCTGAGAGGCAGAAGGCGATAGACAAAGAGGTGAACAAACTCCTTAAAGCTAGGTTTATCTGGGAGACACATTATCCCAAATGGCTGGCAAATGTGATGATGGTAAAGAAAGCTAGTGAAAAATAGAGGATCTGTATTGATTACACAGACCTCAACAAAGCGTGTCCAAAAGATAGCTTTTCCTTACCGAAGATCGACCAATTATGGACGCCACCGCAGGCCACCAACTATTAAGTTTTATGGATGCCTTCTCCAGATACAACCAAATAAGAATGGACCCTCAAGATGAAGAGAAGATAGCCTTCATCACCGAAAAGGGCCTTTACTGCTACAGAATGATGTCATTCGGACTAAAGAATGCTGGGGCAACATTTTAAAGGCTGATCTGCAAGGTGTTTAGAGAACAACTGGGAAGGAATTTGGAGGCATATATCGATGACATGATTATGAAGAGTCTCCTTAAGGTGGACCATATCGAAGACCTGCAAGAGTCGTTCGATGCCCTACGATGTCATCGGATGAAGTTGAATCCGACGAAGTGTGCTTTCGGAGTGACATCAGGTAAATTCTTGGGGTACCTTGTCACCAAGCGAGGAATTGAAGCCAATCCTGAGAAAATTCAAGCCATTCGAAACATGAGGCATCCTTCTTGCAAGAAGGAGGTACAACAGCTAACCGGGAAGGTTGCCTCCCTAAGATGATTCATTTCTCAGTCTGCCGAGAAATGCCTCCCTTTCTTCAAAGGGCTCCGACAATCCTGGGATTTTGAATGGACTGAAGACTGTCGTCTCGCTCTTGAAGAGTTGAAAAAGTACCTGGAGACCCCATCTTGCTCTCTAAACCCCGAGAAGGCGAGACTCTCTATCTATACCTCTCTGCTTCGGATGAGGCCGTCAGCTCAGTTTTCGTCCGAAATAAGAAAGACAATCTCCAAAAGCCGGTATACTACATCAGCAAAGTCTTGCACGATGCTGAGACGAGATACCTGAAGATGCAAAGACTTGTCTACTCACTCATAATTGTGGCAAAGCAACTGCAGTGCTATTTCCAGGCCCACATAATCACAGTTCTGACAAACCAACCCCTCAAGGCCACCTCCGCTGTCCTGATACCTCCGAAAGGATAGCCAAATGGGCCGTAAAGCTGAGCAAATTTGACATCGACTTTCGATCTAGACCGGTGATGAAGGCACAAGTACTATTGGACTTCATAGCCGAATGCACCTGTAACCTCGAAGACAATCTGCAATTCATCGAAGAGGAAGGGGCTACCTCGAAAGACACGGAGTCGATCTGGATACTCCACGTGGACGGAGCCTCCAACTCCATCGGATGTGGTGCAGGCCTCATATTAGCCAAGTCAGATGGCCATACAGTGGAATACATACTCCGCTTCTCCTTCCATGCTTCGAACAACCAAGCCAAATACGAGGCCCTCCTTGTCGGGCTCTGAATTGCCGAAAGCCTGGGGATTCGAAAGGTTCAGGTCTTCTCGGACTTCCAGTTGGTGGTGAACCAAGTTAAAGGCAAGTTCGAGGCCCGAGACCCAACAATGGTCCAATACTTGGAAAAAGTGTGGATCCTGTCCTCCTTAATTAGAATCTTTTGACATCACCCATGTGCCAAGGTCTGAAAACTCCTAGGTCGATGCCCTCTCCAGGCTCACTACTACCAACCCGGACTCCCTCGATCGTACCTTCGTAGAACATCTCGAAGTTCCAAGCATAGCTAAAGGATCATCAGAAGTTCACCAGATTGAAAACAAGCCCAGTTGGATGGACCCCATCCTCCAATTTCTAGATAAAGGCACGCTGCCAGAAGACAAAGGGGAGGCCAAGAAGGTCCGATGGATGGCATTTCAATATGTTATCCTGGATGGAACCTTATACAAAAGATCCTTCACCCAACCCCTATTGAATGCCTGGGACCATCGGATGCCGACTATGCCTTGAGAGAAGTACATGAAGGCATCTATGGAGACCATTTGGGAGGCAGATCCCTGGCGTATAAAATAATATGTCAAGGATATTACTGGCCAACCATTCAAAAGGACTCCGTGGACTTTGTCCGAAGGTATGAGCAGTGCCAAAGATATGCCAATGTCCAGAGGTGGCCTGCGAGTCGACTGACCCACCTAGTTGTACCCTGGCCCTTTGCTCAATGGGGCATAGACATCCTTGGCTCGTTCCCACCAGCATCTGGCTAGCGGAAGTTCCTCCTCATTGCCATCGACTACTTCACCAAGTGGATCGAGGCCGAATTCCTGGCACACATCATCGAGGCAAAGGTCGAAGGGTTCGTTTTGGGTTCCCCCATGCCATAGTCACTGATAATGGAAGGCAATTCGATAATCCGAGGTTCAGAGACTTCTATGCCTAGTATCATATACTCTACAAGTTGACCTCTATTGGTCACCCACAGTCTAACAGGGAGGCCGAAGTGACGAATCGGACTATCCTGTATGGTCTGAAGACTCGACTGAACGACACCAAGGGACTTTAGGTCGAGGAGCTGAATTCTATCCTTTGGGGATATCGGACGACCCCTAGAACGGCTACCGGTGAATCTCCATTTAACTTGGCGTACGGCATCGAGGTGGTCCATCCAATAGAAGTCATGTTGCAATCTCTGAGGACCGATAAGGACCAAGAACTTGAAAACTTGGAGTGCCAAAGAATAGACTTGGATCTACTGCAAGGCACCAAGCTCAAATAAGGATGGCGGCATACCAACAGAAGGTCGCCAAGTACTACAATTCCAGGGTAAAGGAACGGACCTTCCGCTCTAAAGATTTGGTGTTGCGGAGAGCCGAAGTATCCAGGCTGACGGACCAAGGCAAACTCTCTCCTAATTGGGAAGGCCCCTATCGGGTTAAAGAAACCATACGCCCGGGGGCATATCGACTCGAAACTTTAAAGGGTGTTGTGTCGCCACAACCTTGGAATGTAGATAATCTCTGCAAATATTATTAATAAGAGCCCTCCAAGAGAGGCTTCACCAAAAACCCATCCAACAATGGCTCAGGTTAACTTACCTTATCGTCGATTCACGATACAAGATGGCCTCGGTAACCTGAACCCACAATAAGAAGGGGAGAGGAGCACAGAGGTGGGTTCGATCCACCTACCTCATCGGTATGTCCGACGAACTTGAAAAGAAGATCCAAGCAGGCCATCTTACAATCACCCAAAGGTGCAGGGAATGGTTCACATAACCTACCCTACGGAAAATTCGAAGACGTGCCGAGGCAGACCTAAGCAGCCTGCTTTGATATTGAGCACAGAGGTGGGTCTGATCCACCTACCTTATCGGTATGTCTGGCGAGTGCAAGAAGAAGGCCCAACCAGGCCATCTTATGATCACCCAAAGGTGCAGGGAATGGTTCACACGACCTACCCTACGGAAAATCCGAAGACGCGCCAAGGCAGACCTAAGCAGCCTGCCTTGATTTTGAGTGCAAAGGTGGGTCCGATCCACTTACCTTATTGGTATGTCCGACGAGCGCAAGAATAAGGCCCAACCAGGCCATCTTATTATCACCCAAAGGCACAGGGAATGGTTTATGTAACCTACCCTATGGAAAGTCCGAAGACGCGTCGAGGTGGGCCTAACTAACCTGCCTTAATATCAAAAAAATGTTGGGGCACGACTGATCCAGCCACCCCACCAATACGATCGACGAGCATGAAAGAAAGATCCATGAAGGTCTCCTTACGGTTAACTAAAAATGAAAGGAATCGTCTACATGATCTATTCTACGAAAGACCCAAAGATATATTGTAACTATGCCCAAGAACTCGTGCCCGATATCATTTCAAAGACAAGTCCCCTCATTCAAAAGCATTTCACTCAAAATGAAAGGAGATTACATCATATGGCAAAAAAAAAAAAAGAGAAAGAGGGAGGAGAGAAATTTAAGGGGCACTCGCAGGCCCCTTCTCCCATGGACGGGTGGCGGTAGACCCCCGCCAGACATCTAGAGAGGCGTTGTCTCTGGCCACCTCCTTCTCAGACTTCGATTCTCTTTCAAAGTCAGAATCATCCTCATGCCCGGGATATGGGATCGAGAGTCGGATGTTCTCCAGCCCCTTCAAATTATAATAGAGGAAGGCCTTGTCTCTATGCTCTCGGAACCCCCGATGGTAGGAGTCCAGGATGGCTTCGACGACTTCATCACGGAAGGCTTACAACCCTAGAAACCTGGTCACAGCCTCCGTGGCCTCCTTCTTCGCCTCTTCCATCGTCGCAGTCGTTGTGAATATTGCCCTGGCCTTCGCCTCTTCCAGTTGAGAATGGAGGGTCTGCACCTCCTCCTCCAGGCGGGCCACCTCCTGGGCCCAGAAGGAGTCGTCGTCTTTCCTGTCGAACCCCCCTCGAGTCGATCGCTCATATCAAAAAGAAAAACAAAGACAATCCAAGGGCGCCGCGATGCTTCTATTGGGTCAATCCTCGGTCCATACCGAAAGCATCGACCCCAAAGACTCGACTTCGATGAACTACCACTGAATGATCGGCTAGTCCTCTCAGCACCGATTCAACAAGGGCCGGCGCAAAGAGGACCAGTTCAGGGAACACTGGTCCCAAGAAAGCAACCACCCTATTTTCCCAAGTTCCCCGAAGAAATCCCCCATGGGATATACCAACTCAAACGCCTGTTTGACTAGAAGAAAGTTTCGAGTTTCATTTAAGATAAGATGGTGATCACACATCATTCCTTTGACAAAAGAAAGAGCAAAAGATACAAGGTCCAAGGCCTGTCAAGCTTTACTCAGGGGCGAGGACTTTGGGACCGATGGGAAGGAGGATTTCTTCAGTCTGAATTGAAACCCGATCCTCTTCGGCCTGGGCTTCTTCTGCTCGGGCTGCTTCAACTTGAGTCAAGGCTATCGGACCCACCACGGTCGATATTTCTGCCATGATCGGAGCCTCTCCAGACTCAACGGGGGGTATGCTTCCCACTCTCCCTCCACCTCGATCTCAAATGCCGGGACACCGGAGGGTCAAGATCAGGAAATGCTTTACAGACCCCTTCAAGCCAATCGTTGAAGCCAAATTTATAGCTAAATAAGCTGGCTTCAGTTACGTCTTTCTTGAATTGTGAAGACTTCTTGAAGTCCTTAACTGCCTTGACTGCCTGCTCCCTGAGGACCTTAGACTCCCTCATGGTAGATTCAGCCCTTGAAGAAGCCTCTTCTACCTTTCTGACTACCTCGTCAGTCATCTTAGCCAGGTTCTCAGCCTTTTCCTCATTCTCCTTGGCAAATTATTCCAAGGAGCGTGCATCCGCTTCCTCTTCCTCCTCAGCTTTGCCCCTTGATCGGAGATTTTTAGCTGAGCCTTCTTCAGTTCAGCCCTCAAATCCTGAACCTCGACATCTTTATGAATGAGCTTCTCCTCGACGGATAACCGCAGCTCTTCGGCTTCCTCCTTTTCGGCCTTGGCCATCTGGAGCTCCTACTTCATGCCACGAAGAAAGTTGTCGATATTCTCTATGCCCTCCTCCAAAAAAGTTATGTCATGAACCAACTGCACTGGCGAAACAAGGGACCTATCATGAAAGGAACAGTCGAGAGGAAACTAAAAAGGCAATGCCGATCTTACCTTCAGCACGGAGAAAAATGTTGAATCCGATACTTCGGTGAGACACCGATTCCGAGAGACTACCCAGTCATGAGACAGTAGGATACCTTTCAACATCCGCTTGGCCACATCAGGGAAAGATAAACCTCTCGTGCCAGAGAACCTCAAGAGGTCTATCCCATAGTCCCTATCCAAGGAGGGGCCCCCAATTGACCCCCCTTGAACATGTGGCGCATCGCTCATATCCATCACAGGGGAGCAAGGTAACGGTACATCGGTCGCCGGCGCCGAACTCAAGGCCCCCATCATTTGGGCTAGAGAATCGACCCTCGGTGAGGGCCCCGATGGTGGGGGTGCTGTTGGAAGCTCCCTCGATGGAACTTCGTCCCCTCCGGAGGTCCCTCTTGAAGACGTAGTGCTCCTACTGGTGCCCTCCCCTCAAGCCCTCTTCTGGGCCTCCAACCTCGAAGAAGGGGGGAGGGCCGCCAGTCTCTTGGCGGATTCACGGAGCTAGCTCAAGTCAGGCCTCATCCCACTACCTATAAACAAGAACATACATCAAAAATGACTGAACATGGAAGCCATAGAGTAGGAAGAGGTCAAAGTCTTCTACCTAACGTGGAGGACCCGCTGATCCCAGCAAGATGAAGTTTCCTCTCCTCCAAAAGTTCTCGAATGGAAACGGCCTCCGAACCAGACAACAAAGCATAGTCGAGTTCGTCGGTCGTCATGACCTCCTTACTGAGGTTAGCATCCAAACGAGGCTTCCTCCACTCGCAGTCAAAACCCCACGGCTCATTAGAGGTAACAAAAATAAAATTGGATTTCCAACCATGGATGGCGCTGGGCATGCCCTTCATTATCTTACAACCAGGGAGAGGGCCGATGACCCACCACCCATGGTCATGGAAATCCCTCTTCAAAATGAAGAGGGAGGTGAATAAACTGGTCCGGGGTCTCACGTTGGTTATTTGACACCGAACCAAAAACCCGTAGATATTTCGAATACTGTTTGGAGTCAGCTGCGCAGGAATGATACGATACAAGTTAAAAACCATAAGAAAGAATGGATGTAATGAAAAACAAAGACTAGCCTTCAGATGGTCCTCATAGATAGCAATACATCCGACCGGAGGTCTGTCTACCCACTCTTCAGGCTTGGGAAGCACTAGAAGGAAATCACCGGAAACGCGGTAGCGCTCCCAAAGATGGGCTATTTTCCTAAAAGAGATAGAACTGGGAACCAGCCCTAGTCTAACTGCAGCAACAAAAGAAGCCTGGTCAATAGTGCGAGCCCTTAGAGACCTAACCATGGTGATAAAGGAAGGATAGAGAAGAATTGAAGAAACTCTACCTGCGGAAGGAACAAGAAGATAGAAGCAAGAAAGACCGGGCTAAAGTAATGGCAGACGAAAACAAAGAAGCCTCCTCAATCAGTCTCCTCCCTTTCTATTGGGGGGTAGGAGGCGACTCCGCGCACTGCCTCGAGGAATAAGACACCTCTCCCCCCAGTCATGTCGTGCGTACGGGTATCGGAGGCTAGTACGAAGCCCTAGAAGGCACCAATTTGACTCGACAAGCCGAGAGTCCTAATCCGCGTGATCCCATTTGATGACTGGGTTGAGATTGGCACCTTTCCTCCCAGGGATAAGATCAGGCCACGTCCTCCACCCATGTCCCTGTTAGAAGATCAACGGGAAGAAAGGCCATGACCCATCGATTGATCTCCCCTCTTCTTCATGCTCCAATGCAGAGGCGATACCTGTCTCCAGTTTGATCCTCAAATTAGAGGTTGGTTGCAGCGAACAACCGGATCAAGGATCTGGCATCATTAACGGTACTTTTTCTGAACAAAAAATGACAAACTCATTAATACTCTCACTTTTTAAGACAAATCAATGCTTTGAAAAATAAGAGTGGGGGGCAATTGTTGGGGGACGCCGACTTAACTGAATATATCTCCGACTCAGGAGACCGATCAGGTTCTCACCTAGGCCGGCAGTCCGTACCAAGAAAACCAACGACGGCCCGGGAGTGCCGTAACGCCTCCTTCAGACCAGTCTTTGGATAGGCCGAAGACAATGGTCTGAAAACTACCCCTCCAGATCTACGACGTCTGCCACCCAGCCGATCGCCTCCATCGAAAAAGTCCGAAGGTAACTCCACTGACGAAGATCGAAGACGACTGACCTGAAGAAGTCCGAAGAAAAAGAAGGCCCAAGACAAATCTCCAATCTGCCACACACTCCTGAATGGAGGGATGGCCATCGCGACCTAAAGCGTAACCGCCATCCCCAACTCCGGCCATTTCAGGCTGGCCACACATTCGGCAGTCCCACTCTCTCAGAATTCTGGACTGGCCGTAATGGAGCGACAACCACCCATGGACAAATGGCAACCATCCCTCATTATACGTGGGGTGAAGTTAACCGACCGCATGTCAACCAGAGGCAAGTTAAGCCCAACCCAGGCCAATGCCCAACTATTATAAATACTGATAAGAGGGGACACTCAAAGTGAGTTGGACACGACGATACTTTCGCTATCTTCCTGCCTTCTCAGAGAACTTTCCATTCTGTTACTAGAACCTCTCCCTGACTTAGGCATCGGAGTGTCCCCCACCGGAGAAAATCCGGTCAAGGAACCTGTTTTGCAGGCGCCAAGAGAGGCAGACCGGTGGTTCAGCAACTTGGCCCATCCAGCGGAGGTTCTACGCCAACAATACTAATGAGAAAATATAAAATAAAATAATATTAATAAAGAAAAATATCATAAAATTATGTTAACAAAGAAAAGTATTATGGATTATCATGTAATTATTTAAAATCATACTAACACTCTCCTTTTAAACTCAAGGTGGTCATGTTGGTCCTAATTTGAGTTTGAGAATTAAATTATAAATGTACTTAAAAGTTAGCATTATAGATTGACATGGCCACTAGTATGGCTAGCTATTTAAATGATTTGGCTATGAGAAGATAAAAGATGGTCGGCACTCAAAAAAAGATAACTAAAGATCGATGATTTTGTTAGACAAGAATATATACCATAAGAGAGAAAGCCGATATTTAAAGAGAAGGTAGTCAATGGTTAATAATTCATGTAGATAAAAAATTATTAAAAAAAAAAGCTTGGTGCTTAAATAGAAGGCAGCTAAGGGTTGATGATAGATACAAATTTGCTAAGCAATAATAAGTAAAGATGATTGAAGATTTAAAGCTAAGAAGAAAATAATGAAAATTAGCTGATTTATTAGAAAATCAAGGATCTTCGAATATTAATCTACTAAAAAATAGAAAATCTTTAGATATATTAAAAAAACAGAAAAGCTACAGGAAAACAAAGATCAATAGATCAAAAATAAGAATTTTCAAGACTTGTAGATATGGTAGCTACAGTCATGGCTGAGATGAAAGATATGATTGCTTTATATTAAGTACTCGGTTGCTCTGATACAATATTAAAATATTTATGATAAAAGAAGAAAACAAAAAAAGAGAGAGAAATAGAGAAATAGAACTTTATTATCTATGTTCCAATCGTATTCAGTATATTTCAAGAGACATATGTACTAGTATACATACTCCATATAAAAAAATAATATTAGATGATGTTGAATTATACTAACAAAAAAAAATAATTATGGATCATTCTGTAATTTTTAAAATCATATGATCACCTAGAATCATATGACCATTTAGAATTATATGGTCATCTAAAATCAAGCTAATAATTATCATGATGTTTAAGACATCATGGCATCCATTTCTCAAATCGGTTCCTTGCATGAACTTGATCATATAAGATTTTTTTTTTTAAGAAAAAGGGTGAGAAAACACAAAATGAAAATGGTTATGCCTGATGGTTAGCAGTGGGAATCAGCGTAGCTGACATAAAAGACACAAACGAACTCAACCCCTACTCTTGCCTTAGCCAAGTTCAGGTGATCTAAGATATATAATCTTACCATACTTTACGTTGTTATCGTAATGTAACTCAATGTCTTGAATCATATCAGTGTCTGTGAGATTAGAGGTCTGGACTTCCTTTTCTGTGGTCCATAGGAAGTAATTGCACACTTTTAAGCTCTTCAATGGTGAACGGTGCAGAGACTTCCTTAGCCGGCCATCTCAGTGTAAAAGGACGGGGGGCGCTCCACTCATGCATGGTCATATGCAGCACTATTGGGGAAAAGCAAAGGAGTGGGGATGAAAAGTAGCCAAGGAATCTAAGCTTTTCAATGAGTGAGAGAGAGAAGATAAGGGATTGGCTCCCTATCAATGCCCATAAGACAAAAATGTCCTTAGGGAGCCTTTTAGGCTTTTATAGTCCTTCCATGCCAAAAGGCTATACTTAAAAGTTTCCAATAAATTGCACGGAAAAAAAAAAAAAAAAAAAAAAAAAAAGGAAAAAAAGTTTCACCGGTCGAGCAAAAAAACAGAAACATCCAAGAGGATGGAACAAGGCCGGCGTCTCTTCCCATGCTGTCACATGATGTCATTAGCACTATTTTCAAAGCGGGGATCATTGCATGGTAATAATAAATAGTTTGGCGACCGGTTGAACTTGGCTTGCTTGGCAGGGTATAAAATTTAATATTATATTATATATATTATTATTAAATATTAAAAATATTATATTATATTATATTATATTAGAAAAAATAAATATAAGAAGAAAGGAAAAAATAATTTGATAATTTAAATTATCTGAAAAGGTAATAATCTGGATTATTTTTTCTAGATTACCGCCCTTTCAACGAGTAATCTAGATTCTTTTTTGGAAAACAATCCAAGTTATCGGACAGAATAAATTATCATCTAAAAAATATATTAAAATAATAATATGATAGGATTTTATTAAATTATCAATAATCTGGATGGATTATCTGTTACCAAACATGATCTTAAAATTTCTTCTATCCCATGACCAGGAAACTAATTTTTTCAACAAAATACAAGGGAATCAAAGTTATATGCAAGATCTTGTAAAATTGAAATAGATTCATACGTGTTCACTGGCCTATTTGGATGATAAGCAGTCTCCGATATGTGCCTATTGGGGTGCAAAGGCCACTCGTGAAGGGGTTCAAGTTGCATCTTCTGTTTAAAATAAAGGTCAATCCCTTTTCACGATCTCAACTATTGAATTGCATTTTATACACTTTACAAAGCATAATGAATCTCTTGCATTCATCTACAGCAAAATCACAAAGCTTGGCCATGCTTTGAAAAGTATGTAAAGATGATCTATTGGTTGAAGTCACGAAAAAAAAATCAATCATTCCTCCATGTAAATGATATAATTTAAACTTTTTGTAAAGGATAAATAAAGATTCTTAATAAATAAGGATAAATAAAGATTCTTAATAAATAAGTCCCAACTCAAATTGTCATCACCGTTTGATTGATTAAGCAAATTATCTCTACCATATCCGAGGAGAAATGCTGTCATTTTGCCTTCATTCCAAAGATATCATATAAAGAGACCGGGTTGGGTTTGGGCTGGGCAGAGAAAAGGAGCAGATGGAGTGCAGCTGGGCTAAGGTATTGACAACCGAGGGAGATGGATGATTCTTAGGTTCAAGGTTATAAGATAGCAACGACATTGTAGCAGGACGATGTGGAGATCTATATGTATATTTAGTTCGGCATTGATTATTAATTAAAAATATTTTAGATATTTATATAAAATTTATAAGAAAAATAATTTTTAAATTTCTAGAATCGATCAAAAATTAGAATTATAAATAGATCCGAGAAAAATAATTGCATACCTATATTCGTCATAATTCCTGATCTCGATGCTCATACGAACACCGTGGGCAAACTCCTTCTTTCCGGTCTTCCTCAGAAAGGCGGCTCTCGATGGAAAAAATCACCGTATCATAAATCACCGAATACGTGATATATATAAATAGATGAAGTCGAAAGGGAACATAGCCAATAAAATGAAAATACTCTAACTAACCCTCCCATCATGAATCATGTCGAACTAAGGCCTACACTGTGCCGTCTCAACCATACCAAATCATATGATGTGCTCCTAGCTCAATTAATGATCACATAATAATGGGCTCAATATACGTCTATCAATATAGATCATAAAATCAACCCGGATTTTAATAAAAAAAATATCAATTAATGTTAGCCCAATTCAAGAAAATTCTTACATTCTTCAACTTGGGCTACATTAATTATAATTTTGAAAACATTTTATTTTTAAAAAAAACTTTTGAGTTGAAAACAAAATGTGGCCATCATATGATCCATAAACAGCACATACAAATAACTCGGTCCAATAGTATTCATGATGCCGAATTATGGGATGGTTGTACTACTTAACCGATATAAGACTTATCCATGGTTACAAGCATCATAAACACCATCGACATGAGTCTTGGTGTGGTAGTGTAGCAAGAAAATAGCATCAAGGTGATCAAATAAAACATGCTATTTTTCATTGTTAGTTCTCCAATTTCTCTTCAACATGCTTAGAAACAAAATAAGCAAGAGAAATCATGATGTTATCAAACAACAAGCCATCATGTCTCACATACTCAACAATAGTGTCAATGACGAGACAGTACAATAAATCTGAAACTCGACACCAGGTCTCAGTCAGGACATAACTAAAAGAGATATCTTATAATCAAAGTAAATTAAACATATGTACTCTCAATCATAATTTCTCTATAACCATATGCTATATCACAAGCTAGAGAAATCTTACGACTTCAAAAGAAATCTGTATGTCTCCAAACATAATGAGATATCATAATTATTAAATGAGACATACCCATATAACTATCATTCTCAAGACAAAGACACAATCTTGAGATACTATATTGTACTTTATTCCACATGTGCACATATACAACTACATAACAAAACAATTATCATGACAACAATGCATGCAAAAATTCATGATATATGTAAATAAAAAATAAATTTATGATGATAATAAAGTCTAATTACAGAGTTACTTCCACTAACCAAGTACATCAAAAGAGCTCAATATGTCCATATTTTTAACAAGCCTTGCAAAGCATTTGGGCCTTAAACCTTTGGTCAAAGGATCAGCTAACATAGACTCTGTATCTATACAATCAACAATTATATCTCCATTCTTTACAAGATCTCTAACGGCCAAATACTTCAGCTTAATGTGTTTAGACTTGCTGGATAACTTATTATTCCTTGTAAAGAATACCGCTGCCTTATTATCATAATATATCAATACAGGTCTGGAACTCGAATATAAAATATGAAGTACAGCCATAAGATTTATTAACCAAATAGCTTGAGTAGCAGCTCCATAACAAGATACAAACTAATCTTACATGGTAGAAGAAGCAGTCAGTACTGTTTAACACTTTTCTAAGATACTGCACCACCAGCCAACATAAAAACATATCCATAAGTTAATTTCAGATCATCAGGATACCCGGCATAATCTGAATCCGAATATTCAACCAACTCAAGATTATCAACTCTCCTATATATGAGCATATAATCCTTGGTTTTCTGTAGATACCTCATCACTTTCTTTACAACAATCTAATATTAATAGCCTGGGTTTGATAAGTATCTACCAAGAATACCCACTATGAAGGCAATGTCAAATCTAGTCTAGACTTGAGCATATATCAAGCTTCCTACAACACTGGCATAAGGCACATCTTTCATTTGATCTTTCTCAAGCTGATTTTTTGGACATTGATCTTTACTAAACTTATCACATTTAGTAACAGAGGAATCATAAGATCTACAATTTTATATACTATATCTCTGAAGAATTCTGTCAATGTATGCCTTTTGTAACAAACCCAATGAATAACAAGATCTGTCCCTATGAATTTCAATTTCCAAAATAAAGGATGCCTCACCAAGATCTTCCATATCAAAATTATTAGATAACATTTGTTTGGTCTCAGAAAGCAAACCAAAATCATTGCTAGCAAGCAGGATATCATCAACATATAAAATAAGTGAGATAAAATTCCTTCCACTGATCTTGAGATATATACAATGATCAACTTTATTTTTCTCAAAACCAAGAGAGGTCACAACTTTATCAAACTTGAGGTACTATTATCGTGATGCTTGCTTCAGACCATAGATGGTCCTCTTTAATTTGCATAGTAAGTGTTCTTTTTCGCTTTCTTGAAAACCTTTTGGTTACTTCATGTAGACTTCTTTACTGAGATTACCATTCAAGAAAGCAGTTCTAACATCCATCTGATGTAGCTCCAGATCATGATAAGCCACTAATGACATAATGATTCTGAAAGAATTCATTGAAGATACTGGAGAAAAAGTTTCAGTGAAATCAATTCCTTCTCTTTGAGTGAAGCATTTTGCTACCAGTCTAGCTTTAAAACGCTCAACTCTTCCCTTAGAATCTCTTTTAGTTTTGTATACCTATTTGCATCCAATTTGTTTACAACCATCAGGAGGCTCAACAAGCTCCCACACATCATTATGAGTCATCAATTGCATCTCCTCTTTCATAGCATTTATCCATAGATCAGACTGGGGAGAACTGCCACAACAATATAAGTAACTGGGTCAACCGTATGCCCAATATCAAAATCATTCTCCCCGAGATAAATATATAAATCATCTAAAATTACAGATCTTCTTTGTTTAGTAGATCTTCGTACTTGAAGTTCTTCCACTGGTTGAAGATTCTGAATAGGCCCTAGAGGATCATGGATTTTACTATCCATTCCTTCAATAGGAGCAGGAGTTAAAATTTCATTTTGACTGGATATGGGAATAGAAATAGTTTCATCTTGTGCATTGTCATCATCAGTAGTAAATGAAGATCCTTCATCAGCCACATCAAGTTCTTGAAACTTTGCAGTAAGAGATTCCACAATTCTGTTACCTCTTCCTGGACTATAAAACCTATATCCTTTAGAATGTTCCAGATATCCAATAAAGTAACAATGACTTGTTTTGGAATCAGTCATTTTCTTTGAAAGATTGTATATTTTACTTCTGCAGGACAATCCCAAACCCGGAAATGATTCAAACTAGGTTTTCTTCTAGTCTAGAGTTAAAAAGGTATCTTCAATACAGATTTACTGGGAACTCTATTGAGAATATATAAAGCAGTCTTAAGAGTTTCATCCCATAAAAATTCTGGCATATTAGATCTACTCATCATGCTTCGCATCATATCTTTAAAGGTACGATTTCACCTTTTGGCCATACCATTCTGCTCAAGACTTCCAAGCATGGTATATTGAGGAACAATCCCACAATCTTGTAGATACTTGCAAACCAACCCATTTGCTGCCCAGCCACATCATGTCTGCCATAGTACTCACCTCCACGATCAGATCTCATAATTTTGATAACTTTTTCCAATTGTTTCTTGACTTTAATTTTAAAAATTTTAAATTTTTGAAGGGTATCAGACTTTTCTTTAATCAAATAAATATAGCCATATCGAGAAAAGTCATCAATAAAAGTGATAAAATATCTATTACCATAAATTGTAGAAGAATGAGGTCCACTTATGTCAGTGTGAATAATTTCTAAAAGGTTTGAACTCCGAATTGCCCCTTTCTTTTTGGTTTTGGTCAATTTTTCTTTAATACAGTCAACACATGTCTCCATGTCCCCAAGATCCAAAATAAGTAGGATGTCATCATTGATTAATCTGGTTATTTTTTTCTTTGAAATATGTCCCAGACATTTATGCTATGATATAAAAGATTTATCATTAATACTTAGACGTTTGGCAATAACAGTTTCAATACTTAAAGAAGCATTAGAATTATCAGTAGCCAGAGATAATCTGTATAAGCCATCAACCAAAATACCATAGCCAACAATTTTTGAATTGAATATCAAATCAACTCTTTTATTATTAAATATGAATCCATAACCAAGCCTATCTAAGGATGAAACAGAAATCAAATTCTTTCTAAAAGAAGGTACATAAAATATATTTTCTAAAATAATTACAAAACCAAACTCTAAGCACAACTTGACAACTCCTACACACTCTACTTCAACTTCATAATCATTTCCAACCTTCAAGTTACTCTCATTCAGGCTTGGCTTCCATTTATTTATCACCCCTATAGAGAAATAACAATATGAGCCGAAGCTCCACTATCTATCCATCAAGAATTCATAGGGACATTGACCATATTAGATTCATAACAGACTAAACCAAGGGGCTTACCTCTCTATTTTTCTTTCTTTTCTAACCAGGACTTGAACTTAAAGCACTGACTTCTTATATGTCCTTTCTTTTTACAGTGGAAGTACTTGATCTTCTTCTTAATGGTAGCCTTGGAACCTCCTACGAAACGATTCTGATCGTAACCTCTTCCATCCCTCTTAGAATCCTGAGACTGTCTAGGAGCGGTAGGCTTTCCCTTCTTCTTTAAACAAAATGCTTGCCATATCGAGTTTGATTTTGAAGAGTAAGGAGGGCACTATCATTCTTCTCTTTCTTGACCTTTTCTTCTTCAGTGACACACTTAGTAATCAGGTCATTAACATTCCATGTTTCATCAAGAGTATTGTAGATAGTCTTGATTCGAGAAAATTTCACAGGCAAGGAATTCAAGGTATGTGACACAATGAAGGAATCCGGTAGATCAATCTTTAGACCCTTGAGCTTAGATTAGATATGAACCATCTTCAGAATGTACTCTCTGATACCTCCAATATTGTTGTATGTCATCGTTGTCAATTCCTTCGTCAGGGATCCGATCTAAGCATTATTAGATACGAGATATCTCTGTTCAATAGCATCTAGCAACTCTTTCGCATAATCAGACTTGGATAAACCACTTAAAAGATGTTCAGAAATTGATATCTTAATTGCAATCAGACTGAGTCTGGTCGACTTCTCCCATTTAGCAAGGGATCTTTCTATTCAATGGTGCTTTGATCATTCAAATATCGGGTCTGGCCTCATGCAAAGCAAGATCAATGTCAGTAATTTCAAGAGCAAACTCTAGGTCTTGCCTCCACTTTTTATAGTTTGACCCAGTAAGCACCTCAACAACAGCATTGTTGTTCATACCAAAAGTAACTATACAATCAAAATAAAAAATGTCAAACATTAATTAACGGATATAATACAAACATATTATATCACAATAACAAATAAGAGTACAAACACAATATCACATATTGCCCTTTGGATAGTGTTGCCGACCTTACCGCTGTGGCTTGTAGCTGTGAGTTGGCACCGGACTGGGTCCCCTGAGCTGCGGAATCCCGGTGCTCCCGGACCTACAAAAACAAGGTTAGAGATCCGGACCGAGGATCCCAGTAAGGGCACTCCGACGATCAAGTTAGAAAGCAGTAAAGTGGAACAGATCCACTAAGATGGAAACCTGCTGGATCTCCGTTCTTAGAGGAGTCTTAGATGAGAAGAAGAATGAGAATGAGAGGGAAGGGCACTCTGATCCCTGCGATCAGGCTCGTTGGACTCGATCCTACGAGTTCCTCTGGAGTTTCCGGCTTAGGATCGCCTCTTCTTCTTGCGGGATTGCTTGCCCTCTCGATTGCTTACCTTGCTTCTTGTCCCTGGTCTCCATTTTTAGGTCGTCGATCCATGCTTCGATCTCCACCTCGATCCCCTGGGAGGGCTCTGGAAGTCAGCGACTATCCCCCCTTCATCCCCCTTACAGTCGGGAGTTAAGTGATCAACCGGTCTCGTCAACCATGCTGTCATGAGAGGGAGAACTTGGCGAGACCCCGATCCTCGTGAAGGCGCCCTCGAGCCCGAGGCGTTGACCATTGTCCTCCCTTTTTAGGATGCCGGGCTACCGGATGCTGGGTTCGGTGCCTTGGGCAGGATTCCCTTTCCAAACTGGTGCCAATGAGGTTCTGCGTGCCATTGCAGGCCTAGGGGCACCGTACCGGGTGCGCCACCTATGCGCGCCATCTTCGGCAGCCTCCACAAGGCTCGCGCCCCTCGGTTCTTCCGTCCTCCACAGAAAGGGCCGACTTCAATCGAGGTGGACCCATCTGGGGGTGCCACCTGGCGAACAAGCAGAGGCAAGGCCACTCCAGCCGAGGTAGATCCCACCTAGATCGACACCTAGCAGAGTAGCAGAGGCCAACTCGACCTCAATCGAGGTGGAACCATCTATTGGTACCACCTAACGAGGGAGCGGGGAGAACCTGGCTCGATTTCGATGAGGTGGACCCGTCTGGGGGTGCCACCTGGCAAAGGAGCAGAGGCAGGACCACTCCAGCCGAGGTGGATCCCGCCTGGATCGACACCTGGCGGAGTGGCAGAGGCCAGCTCGACCTCGATCGAGGTGGACCCATCTAGGGGCACCACCTGGCGAGGGAGCGGGGAGAGCCTGGCTCGACTTCGGCGAGGTGGACCCATCTGGGAGCGCCACCTGACGAAGGAGCAGAGGCGGGGCCACTCCAGCCGAGGCGGATCCTGCCTGGATCGGCACATGGCGGAGTGGCAGAGGCCGGCTCGACCTCGGTCGAGGTGGACCCGTCTGGGAGTGCCACCTGGGGAGGGAGCGGGGAGAGCCTGGCTCGACTTCGACGAGGTGGACCTGTCTGGGGGTGCCACCTGGCAAAGGAGAAGAGGCGGGGCCACTCCAGCCGAGGTGGATCCCGCCTGGATCGACACCTGGTGGAGTCGCAGAGGCCAACTGGACCTCAGCCGAGGTGGACCCATTTGGGGGTGCCACCTGGCGAGGGAGCGGGGAGAGCCTGGCTCGACTTCGGTGAGGTGGGCCCATCTGGGGGCATCACCTGGCGAAGGAGCAGAGGCGGGGCCACTCCAGTCGAGATGGATCCGCCTGGATCGATACCTGGCGGAGTAGCAGAGATCAGCTCGACCTCAGTCGGGGTGGACCCATCTGGGGGTGCCACCTGGAGAGGGAGTGGGGAGAGCCTGGCTCGACTTTGGCGAGGTGGACCCGTCTGGGGGCGCCGCCTGGTGATGGAGCAGAGGCAGGACCACTCCAGCCAAGGTGGATCTCGCCTAGATCGACACCTGGCGAAGTGGCAGAGGTGCTGAGCTTGGCCTCGAGGTCCGTTGAACGAGCCACCTGGCAGGATAGTCCGGAGATGACATCACGTGGTGCTGCCTAGTGGCCAGTTGGATCTGACAGATGCTCCACATCAGCGATGTTGCCATATCAGTTACCCCCCACTCCCAAGTCCCATCGGAGCGCCACTGCAGGGACGTGGGGAGTTAATTCGGAGATGACATGGGAGGACAAAAATCTTGCACAATAAATGCCAGGATCGCAGTCGATACGCTCATCGTGCCCGAGGTACAATACATAGGCACCACGTCCGCATGTTCAGGAGGATATAATTGCGCCGCACCAGACTCGACCCGATTTTTAGCGAACCGAAGCATCTTCGTTGGACGCCCTCCCATGTGGCGCTCACCCAATGGCGTTGGCGAAAAAGGAGTTGTACGGCCGCTGTTGGTTGGTTTGAAAAGAGAGGAGACTTTCCGGAAATGAGGTCTTTTGGCTTCTCACACCTCGCCGGTGGTTGCAGCGATCCTTCTTCTTCACTCAAATCACCATTCTTCCGCCATAATATCCCGGTGAGTGTCTGCGACCTAGTTTCCTCCGCCTTCTTCCCCTTCTGCTTTACCTGATTCTTCGCTTGATCCTTCCTTGTCTCGATGGCCCACCATCGCCACTTCTTTTCTAACCCGGACGAGGCCGTCCGTCCTGGTTGAGGACTCAATCGCCCTCCTCTTCGAAGGAGGACCTTCCCCTCGACGTCCGGCGATGACTACGGCCGAGCGGCATAACCATCGATGTCCCTAGGGCTCCTAGGACTCCTCTTGTCATTTCTGCTATCCCCGTCTCTACCCTTCCTCCTCTAATGGCAGAGACTTCTTCTGGTCCCTCCGGCTTCACTTTGACGATGACTGGGAATGACCTTTCCTGGATCCGGGACATGTATGGGGTCCCGGACTCCATTCGACTTTTGGTCCCAGGGCCGAGGGATTGGGTGACTTCTAGCGGCCTTGGCAGGATTGCCTTCTACGAAGACTTCCTTGCTGGAGGTCTTCGTTTTTCCCTTCATCCATTCTTCTTATCTTTCCTCGGTCATTTTCGTCTCGTTCCGGCCCAGTTGGCTCCTAATGCCATCAGGGTCATCTTTGCCTTCATAGTCTTCTGCCATTTTCATGGGTTCGTTGCCCGTTTCTCGTTGTTCAGGGCTCTCTTCACTCTAAAACGGTACTCCACCGATGACGGCTAGTGATATCTTTCGCCCCGGCCCAGGTGCCTTTGGTTCGACCTCCCTACATCGATCAAGGGGTGGAAGAACTGGTTCTCTTTTGCTTTAGTCCGGGATGTCGACTGGGTCTGGAGTGAGCCGGATCGGTCTTCGAATCAAAATTTCCAGGTCGAGTCGGCGGATCAGGAGGTCTACTTCAAGCTGCTTAGTGATGTGGTCCCTTCTCTTGACGTTCTGCTCTCAGAGCAGAACTTGTTCGAGGTAGGGGGTAGCCCAGTACGGACGATCGGTGGGCCTCCACTCTTTCTTCTTTCTCTCCTTTTTTTTTTTTACTGGATCATTTGACACTTTGGTCTCTTTTTCTCTAGGGATGATGTTCTCCGTCGAAAGTCTGTTGGAGGGGGCCCAGAAGAGGAACGCCCCCGAAGGGGCCTAGGAGGCTCCCCCAAAGAGGGCCCGAATGGAGACGGGCTAGGAGCCCGACCTACTCCAGATTCTACTGGGCCCAGGGCGACGGGTCTGGCTCCCAGGCCACCCCAACGACAGACGCCCATCGCGAATGTCGTCGAGCTTGACGAGGCCGGGGAAGTGGGGCGATCGGCACCTCCCCCAGCCACTGCTGCACCAGCTGCTATGCCGGCGGTGGTGACGGCTGCACCGAGGGTGGCACCCTTGATCGTAGCTCCTCCCAGTGAGGGGACTTCAGCTCAGTCCCCTTCCGATCTTCAATTGGCACCGCCCGCCCTCCACGGGGGCTCCTCCATCATCCGCGCCCAAGGCCTCACGGAGAGGATGATGGAGTTTGCAGCGCGGCCCCAGGACCGCCACTTGAGGGGTGGCCAAGACTACACGGATGCCCTGCTCGGGACCCTCCCCCTTCTCTTCATGGTAAGCATCCAGCTCTTCTATTTTAATGTTCCAGTTGGGTCCTCTCGAACCCTCAACTCTTCTTCTGATACTGATTGGGACCGACGTGCTGCTGCTCTGGGACTTTCTGTCCGCCTCAGCAAAGAAGGAGGTCAAGAAGGAGTGGAAGCTAAATAAATTGGCGGCCGACGTGAAGGACCTGGTGGACAAGGGCCAGGAGCTGCGGGGGAGGAATGAGTCCCTCCAGGAGGACCTAGCCCGCTCTGATGGTCGGGTCAGGAAACTCAAGTCATCCCTTTCCGAGGAGAGGATCTCGAGCCAGCGCCGGACTGAAGATGACGCCGCTGAGATCACCCGCCTCAGGGGGCAGTCCCAGTCACTAGAGCGCCGGGTGGAGGAGGTCCTCAAGGAGTTGGTGGCAGCCAACGAGAAGAACTCCTACATCAATGGGCTACTGGCAGCCTCGCGGAAGGAGGCGCAGGAGGCCGTGCCGAAGTTCCGGGCCTCCGACGAGTTTGAGAAGGAGATGCACGAAGCCGTCGTGGACTCCTTCCTCAAGGGCTTCAGAGTCTGCCGGGGACAGGTGGTCACCCAGTTTCCCGAGCTTGACCTGACCGGGAGCGCCCTTGGCAGGCCCAGGGGGCAATCTCAGGGAGGAGAAGTAGCATCGAGGGCCATTGGCAAGGAGGCTCCCGGGAAGCCATCTGAGGATGCAACCGATGGCATGGAAGTCTCCCAGTCGGAGGAGGGTGCAGCGATCGAGTCATCCCATTCTGTACCTTAGTATAGGTTTTACTTTTGCTCGTTGTTGTTCCTTCTTTTTTTTTTTTTCTGGGTCACCCGGTCTATCGGGGCCCTTCTTTTTATAAGAAGTTTCTCACCTAGAAATGAAAGTTCATTTCCCCTCGGTGTTTCATTGAACTTCCTTTTTGCTGGCTGCTTGTGTTTGGTTGTCTTGTTGTTGTCTTTTGTTGGAGTCCAAAGTCTGCAACTCCAGTTTGCAACTTGACTTAGGCCCTCAGTTTGGGACAAGGTTTAGGGGCCTTCAAGCTCCGTGGAGGAGCTCCTGGTGCTTCTGGCTTGCACCTCGAAAATCTTTGGCGCCGGGACTTTAGTCACCGGGGCATCCTCCAGATTGAACTCCGAGATCTAATGGCTCCGGGACTTAGGTCGTCGGAGCATCTTCCGGACTGAACTCTGGGGCCTGGAACTGGGTTCCATGCGGCGCTCCAGACTGAACTCCGGGATTTGCCAGACCACCTTCCACCTCTTAGGGATATCCAGCATGCCATAGATCTAATCCCAGGAGCGACTTTGCCCAACTTACCCCATTACAGGATGAATCCATCTGAGCATGAAGAACTGCAAAAGCAGGTTGGAGAAATATTGAGGAAGGGATTCATTAGAGAAAGTCTTAGCCCTTGTGCAGTCCCAGCCTTACTAACCCCAAAGAAAGATGGCACGTGGAGGATGTGTGTTGACAGTCGTGCCATCAATAAAATTACAATCAAGTATAGGTTTCCCATCCCTAGACTAGATGACATGCTTGATATGATGGCTGGTGCAATGGTTTTTTCTAAGATTGATCTCAAAAGCGGCTATCATCAGGTTAGGATTAGACCTGGGGATGAATGGAAAACTGCTTTCAAAACTAAGGATGGTCTTTATGAATGGGTTGTTATGCCTTTTGGGTTGTCCAATGCCCCTAGTACTTTCATGAGAATTATGACCCAGGTACTTAGAGCTTTCATAGAAAAATTTGTGGTGGTCTATTTTGATGACATCCTGATCTATAGTAAGACCCCAACAGATCACCTAGACCACCTTAGAGCAGTCTGCCAAGTTTTGAGGAATGAGAGACTCTACGGTAATCTTAAGAAGTGTGAATTCATGACTAGTAGAGTTATCTTTCTTGGTTTTGTAGTAACCCCTGACGGCGTGGCGGCCGATCCTGAGAAGATTAAGTCCATAGTAGACTGGCCAGAGCCAACCAATGTGCATGAAGTTAGAAGTTTCCATGGCTTGGCTACCTTCTATAGGCGATTCATCAAGGGGTTTAGTACTTTAGCTGCTCCAATCACTGATTGTATTAGGAAGGGAGAATTTCATTGGACTAAGTCAGCCCATAAAGCCTTCCTAGATCTTAAGGATAAAATGACCCAGGCACCCATTCTGAGATTACCCGATTTTTCTAAAGTATTTGAGGTTGCCTGTGATGCTTCAGGTGTAGGAATAGGTGGAGTCCTAAGCCAAGAAAATCATCCCATAGCATTCTTTAGTGAAAAACTTAATGATGCTAAGCTTAGGTATTCTACCTATGATAAGGAATTTTATGCGGTGGTGCAAGCTTTGCGTTACTGGAGACATTATTTGCTACCGCAGGAATTTGTACTATTTTCGGACCATGAGGCTCTTAGATTTCTGAACTCCCAAAAGAAGCTTAACCCTAGGCATGCTAAGTGGGTAGAATATATCCAGTCCTATACTTTTGTCCTGAAACATAAGGCTGGAGTTGAGAATAAGGTAGCTGATGCCCTTAGTCGCCGATCTCTGTTATTAACTTCTGTTAGAACTGAGGTCATAGGGTTTGAGCAAATCAAAGAGGAATATGAGTCTTGTCCGGATTTCACAACTGTGTATCAGGATCTAGTTCAAGGACCATCTAGTAATCACCAGGATTATACCCTTGTAGATGGTTTTTTGTTCTTCAAAAATAGGCTTTGCATCCCTAGAACTTCTCTTAGGAAATTTTTGATTTGGGAAATCCATGCTGGAGGTTTAGCTGGCCATTTTGGAAAAGACAAGACCATTCTAGCTATTGAAGACCACTTTTTCTGGCCTAGCTTAAAAAGGGATGTAGCTAATATTGTAGCTAGATGTCGAACCTGCGCTGTTGCCAAACAGCGAAAACAAAACACTGGCCTTTATACCCCACTCCCTGTCCCAGATCGTCCTTGGCAAGATGTGAGTATGGATTTTGTGTTAGGTTTACCTAAGACCCAGAGGAGACATGATTCTATCTGTGTCGTAGTCGACCGATTCTCTAAAATGGCCCACTTCTTGCCTTGTTCTCAAACTTTTGATGCGTCTAAGGTAGCCACACTTTTCTTCAATGAGATAGTTAGACTCCATGGCCTACCTAAGACAATCGTTTCAGATAGGGATGTCCGGTTCACCAGTTACTTTTGGAAGACCCTTTGGCATAAGTTAGGGACAAAACTTAAGTTTTCAACTGCCTATCATCCCCAAACTGATGGCCAAACTGAAGTAGTGAACCGTAGCCTAGGAAATCTGCTGAGATGTCTTGTTGGTGAAAATACCAGAAATTGGGATTTATACCTACCAAGGGCAAAATTTGCGTACAACGACTCGGTCAATAGGTCTACGGGTAAGAGTCCATTTGAAATTGTACATGGGTACAAACCTCACACACCTCTTGACCTAGTCCCTTTACCTGTCCACACTCGAGTCTCCGAATCTGCTGAGAATTTTGCACAGCATATAAAAGACTTGCATAAAGAAATTCATGCCAAAATAAATTTAAGTAATGAAACTTATAAGAAGTTGGCTGATACTCAAAGGCGAGTCAAATCTTTTGTTGAGGGAGACTATGTGATGATTAGGTTAAGGCCTGAACGGTTTTCTCCTGGAACCGTTAGAAAGTTACATGCTAGGGGAGCTGGACCATTTAGAGTGGTAAAGAGAGTAGGATCCAATGCCTATGTGCTCGAGTTGCCTCCAGAACTAGGCATTAGCTCTACTTTCAACATTACAGACTTAGTAGAGTACAGGGAGCCAGCTGTGATTCCTAGTGAGCCTTTTGAGCCTAACCCTATCATTGAGAGTGATCCCGACCCTGTGTGTCCACCAACAAACTGGCCTGTGAGGAAAGAGCAGATTGAAAAGATCCTGGATGATCAGGTTATCTCTACTCGTAATCGAGGATACCAAAGGTACCTGGTCCGCTGGCAAGGAAGGCCAGATTCTGATGACTCTTGGATCTCCCGAGAAGAATTACAAGAATTGGACCCAGACCTCTTGGAGAGATACCAGAGCCAACTTGAGCCTTACTCGACAGGGTCGAGTTCCTCCCACCCTGGGAGAATTGGTGCGGGCACCAGACTCAGAAGAAGACTTCAGAGCTCCATTTGGATCTCTGATTGACATTGCCCGAGAAATTAGGATTTGTAATAAAGGTTGACCTGGTCAACCAGTTTATTTATTTTATTCATTTCTTGAGTCACCATTTAAATTTTGTTGAGTCATGTTGACTCGGTGCAAGTCCCAATGTGGTTTCAATTTGGTCCAAAATGGTGCCACATTTCTCTTCCAATCAACTCAAGGTTCAAGCAAGTGGAGGCCACACTCCAAGCCACACGCCCAGCCACACTCCGAGCACACGCCAGAGTCCAGGAGGCGCCATAGAGGCATCCCAGTGTCATGGTCCCCACATCCAAAGAAGAAAAAATCAAATTGGAGGCTAAATTAAAGGAGGCGCCCACACCTGCCTAATTTACCTAAGCAAAGAAGGAAGAAAACTTCTCTTGGAGAAGAAATCAAAGAAGGACATCCAACCTACTCCTAATTGAAGTTCAAATCAAAATCAAAGAGCTTAACTTGGAGTGGAAGAAAAGAAGAAATACCATAAGAAGAAGAGGACTCCAAATCCAAATCCAACTCCAAAGGAGGTGCCATAAAAGTTCCAAAACAATTCCTTTATGGCCGTCCCAATTTTTTTTGGACTCTTGGTCGGCCAAGGGAGAGGATTTTCTACCTAATCTAGGGGTTGGAAGAGTTTAGTCCCACATGGGAATTTGTACAAGCTAGGAGAAAATTTTAGGTCTATATAATAGACCCCTCTTTGTAACTTTAAGAAATCAATGAAGAAAAAAAAATATTTTGCTATTCTCTTGTGTTGAGTAACCTAGGTTTCTCTTCTTCCGCACTATTCTAAGTGTTGAGCTCCGTGAGGGGGTAATTCGGGTTCCATTGGAGCCTTGAGGAGGTGAGAGATCTCCATCTTTATCCAAAACCCTAGGTTAGCCACTTGAAATTCCAAAACCCTAGCCACCTTTCATTATTTTCCATCCACCAAACCCTAGATCCATCCATCTCCCACGGCCTCTCTCTCTCTACAAGTCCAGGCCGTCCACCTTCATCCAGATCCAGTCCGGCTACTTCCGATCCAGAGCAAGTTCCAAGGGAAATCACATCAGCTTCCAGGAGAATCCAGTTTTCAGCAATCTCACTCTTCAAGTTCATCAACCTGGTAAATCTTTCCCTTGACTCTCTGATTCCATCAATTGTTTTTCTTCTCTTCCAGATCTTGAGTTCAGGAGAAGCCAACCCGCCAAAGGACCAGTACTGGAGGATCCATTGCGAAGAAATCTGAATCCGAGGATCCAACAATCTGCTCGGGAGAGTTCTTCCACCAAAATCTGTGAAGATCATTGTCTAGTTAGGTAAACCATCTCTTCTCTTTATTTCTGTTCTGCTGAAAGTTCGGAGCGAAACCCTAGGTCTGGGAGTTTCTCAACCCCAGCGATCCGTTGCTTCTGAACTACTCTGATAATTTAGTTTCCTTAAAATTGTGCTTTCAATTATCATATTAGTATCTTTCAATGTTAGGTTAACTTTTCTTTGATTTGAAGCCAACTTCTACAAACATATAAAAACAACAAAAAAAAAATTAGTTAATCTTAATCTACTTCCGCATCGCGTCCCTTTATTTGTTAGCATCACCCGTTGGTCTGTGGATGCGCCGTCGAGGTGAAGTGATGATAAATTCCGAGGTTGTTGCAGAACTTCTCGAATTCTCGACAGTCGAACTGACGTCCGTTGTCGATGATGATAGTGTGGGAAAGTTCGAAGCAGCATACGATCGACTTCCACATGAACTTACTAACATTTGCCTCCGTGATCCGGGCCAATGGCTCGGCCTCGATCCACTTCGTAAAGTAGTCGATGGTGACATTCAAGAACTTACGTTACCCGGAGGCGGGAGGAAAGGGACCAAGGAGATCCATGCCCCATTGGACAAAAGGCCAAGGGGCAGAGAGTTGGGAGAGCAGCGCAGCCGGCTGGCGTTGCATGACGGCATGACATTGGCAGCGGTCACACCTCTTGACGAAGTTGGCTGTGTCCTCCCTCATCGTCTCCTAGTAGTATCCTTGACGGAGGGCTTTGTATACCAGAGTCCTGCCCCCCACATGGTTCCCGTAGAGGCCCACGTGAATATCTTAGAGCACGAGTGCAGCCTCCGTAGGCCTTAAACACTTGAGAAGCGGGTAGGAAGATGACCTCCGGTAGAGCAGCCCGTCCATCAGCACGAAGTGGGCGGCCTTCTTTTTGATGAGACCGGCCTCTATCCGATCCTCAGGCAGGGTGCTGTCGGTGATGTACTTGTCCATCCAGCTGGGCTCCAGAGTGACCTGCTGGATCTCCCTGGGGATCTCATAGCTCAGAGCTTGGAGATGCTCAATGTGGGTATGGCTCAATGATGAGTCCGGTAGGGTTGCTAGGCGAGAGAAAGCATCAACGCGAGCATTCTTGCCACGCGGGATGTGAGAGACGCTGAAGCGCTTGAAGCCCGCCGAGCTCGCACATACCAATTCTAGATACTTCAACATCTAAGGATCCCGCACCTCATACTCGCCCGAGACCTGCCCGGTGACCAGCTGGGAGTCGGTGAAGACCCTCAGGCTGGTCACACCGAGCTCACGGGAAACTCTCAGCCCCGTGAGGAGTGCTTCGTATTCCGTCTGGTTATTGGTGGCAACAAACTGGAGGTGGAGCGCGCATTCAGCCATGACTCCCTCGTTATTGGCGAGGATGAGCCCGGCCCCGCTTCCATCGAAATTAGAGGCTCCATCCACATGCAGGACCCATATGTCCTCCTCCAATTCAGAACCTGGTTGTAGACTCTGGGGGCTCTCTTCCGCCCCTTCGCTCAGGCCTGCACACTCAACCAGAAAGTCAGCCAGTACCTGCACCTTCATAGCCGACCGTGGTCGATAGGCGATGTCGAACTCGCTGAGCTTTAACGCCCACTTCGCCAGGCGACCAGATGTGTCGGGTCGGCTAAGCATAGCCTTCAACGGTTGATCCGTCAGGACCGCTATGGGGTGTGCTTGGAAATAAGGCATGAGGCGCTGGGCAGATATTATTAGCACAAAAATCAACTTTTCGGATCTAGAGTACCTGAGCTCCGCATCGTGGAGGAGTTTGCTTGTATAGTACACAGGTCTCTGGATCCCTTTGTCATCCGTCCGGACTAAGACCGAGCTGACGGCCTCCGGAGTGACCGCCAGATATAGGAGGAGCTCCTCTCCCTCCTCTGGCCAGGAGAGTAGTGGTGGTGATGCCAAGGTCTTCTTCTGCTCCTCGAACGCCTCCTGGAACTCCTTCGTCCAGGAGAAGTCATGCATCTTCCTCAATACCTTGAAGAAGGGCTGGCAACGATCAGCGGATCACGAGATAAAACGACTTAGGGTCGCCACTCGGCCGGTGAGCTGTTGGACCTACTTCTTGGAGGTGGGCGGCTCCATGTCAACGATCGCCTGAACCTTCTTCAGATTGGCTTCAATCCCTCTTTAAGTCACCATGAAGCCGAGGAACTTCCCCGCTGCCACACCGAAGGCGCACTTCACCGGGTTCAGCTTCATTTGATAGAGGCGGAGGTTGCGGAAGGTCTCCCCCAGGTCGTCGATGTGGTCTGAGGTCGGCTTGCTCATCATCAGCATGTCGTCCACGTACACCTGCATGTTGTAGCCAATCTGGTCCCTGAAGACCATGTTGACCAACTGCTGATACGTGGCACCGGTATTCTTCACGCCAAAGGGCATTATCTTGTAGCAGTAGGTCCCGCGATTCGTGACGAAGGCAGTGTGCTCCTCATCCTCCGGGTGCATCATGATCTGGTTGTACCCGGAGAAGGCATCCATGAAGGATAGGAGGTGGTGGCCCGATGTGGTATCCACAAGCTGATCGATCTTCGGGAGGGGGAAGCTATTTTTTAGACAGGCTCGATTGAGGTCGGTGTAGTCCACACAGATCCTCCACTCGTCGTTGTTCTTTTTCACCATCACCACGTTCGCTAGCCAATTGGGGTAGTGTACTTCCCACATGAAGCCGGCGTTGAGGAGCTTTTCCACCTCTTCATTGATCGCCTTCTGCCTTTCTACAGCAAAGCTCCTCTTCTTCTGCCTGACTGGACGATACTTCAGATCGATCTTCAGCTGGTGGGTGATAACCTCCGGGGGAATACCTGGCATGTCTGCTGTAGACCAGGTGAACACATCCGCGTTCGCCCGGAGGAAGTCCAGTAGGAGAACCCGCTCATCTTCTGGAAGTTGGGCTCCTATATGCACCATTTTTTGCGGGTCTGAGCCAAGGGGGTACGTCAACAATCGCTCTACCGGGCTGCCCCTGGGATCCTGCATTCTCTGGTCGAGGTCGTCAACATCAGATTCGAGCTCAGCACTCTGGGCACCCGGGACGGCCTGCAGGCAATGCTGAACGGGCTGAACTGCCCCCTCATCTCTCCCACGCCGAAAATAATGGGGAACTGTACCAACAATCTCCTGGTGGAGATGACTACATCAAGCTAGTTGAGCCCCGGGCTGCCCAAAATGGCGTTGTATGGCGATGGGAGTCGGACAACGGTGAATGTCATCAAAATCATGCTCTGCCAGGGCGGGGTCCCGGCAGTAACAGGGAGAGTGATCTCCCCCTCGACCCCCACAGAATCTCAGGTGAAACCCACGAGAGGGGTATGGACCGGCCTTAATTCATCACGAGAGAGATTCATCCGGGAGAAATCATCATAGAAAAGTACATCAATGGAGCTCCCACTATCAACCATAATCCGGTGTACAGGATGCTTGGCGATGGTCATTTCAACCACCACTGCATCATTATTTATATTTTCACTTTTATTTTCACCTCCCTTCCCTTTTTCAAAGGAGAGTATATTTTCCAAATTTTCTCCCTCTCGGGCTCTCTTTGACGCGCGTCCTATCCCCCAAGAGATCATGCCCACGGGCTTCTCCGTGGGAATGTTGTCAACTGCAGGGACGGGGGGAAGGGTCGCGAGTGGCTGGTTCTCCGACGGGGCTCCTCTTCCCACAAACTTCTTGAGGTAGCCCCTCTTGATCAGGTCCTCAATCTCCTGCTTTAGATTACAGCACTCCTCCGTGTCGTGGCCGTGGTCGCAGTGGAACTGATAGTACTTCGTCATATTGTGACGGTTCTTCAGGTTCTGAGGAGGAGGTCGACGAAGGTAACCCTCGCCCTCGATCTCCATGAGGATCTTGGTTCTGGGAGCGAGGAGGGGAGTAAAACTCCGCTCTGGAGCGGGAACATTCTTGAGCTTCGGCCCCGCTCGGAAGTCCACCGGCGGCCCGGGCCTATGAGCACCCTGAACATCCTTTGAGGCTGGCTTCTTTGGAGGCTTTCCATCCAGCTCTCGCCTGGTATGGTCGGCCTCCTTAGCCCGGATGTATTTGTGGATGCGCAGGAGAAGCTCAGAGTACATCTTGGGGGGTTTTTTGTCCAACGAATACGTCAGATAAAAGATCTTAAGCCCTCGCTTCAATGCCAGCATGGCGACGAGCTCGTCCAAACTGTAGATCTCCAGGGCGGCAGTCTTGAAGCGGGTTACGTAGTCCCGCAGGAGTTCCTGATCTTGCTGGCGGATGGAAATGAGACTGTCCACTTCTCTTGGCACCTTCCGACAAGCATCGAAGTGTGCCACAAACTTTCCTTCCAACTGCTGGAAGGAGTCGATAGATTCAGGCTCGAGGAGGGTGAACCAAACTCGAGCGGCCTTCCGGAGGGTGGCCAGGAAGGCAATGCACAAAAGGGCATCTATCGCCCCCTGGACTCGCATGAGAGCCTTATAGCTCTTTAGATGGTCCAGGGGGTATGTGGTCCCATCATAGGGATCCACCTGGGGCATATGAAACCGACTCGAAATCGGTTCCTCTTAGATTTCCCGGGAGAAGGGGGTCGGGCGTTGTAGCCCACTGGCTCGCTGGAGGAGCCCTGCATGTTAGCAAACCGACGGAAAAGCTCCACCAACTTGCGCTCTTGCTCTTCTAGGCGCCTTTCAGCTAGACGCCTGATGGCCTCGTCAGTGGAACCTTCCACTGAGGCCGCTGGAAAAGAAGGTGCCGATGGGTCGCAGTGAGGGGCCTTTCGCCGGCGATGCTTGCTACGCTTGGCAGCACCGTCGTTGTCCACCGGGGATCGGCTCTCATGGTCCGCCGACCCAGAGTGGTTTCTCTTCGTGGGGGTCTGGTGACTCCTGCGAGGAACGGTCGATGCTCGCGGGTGGGACAGCCTGCCCTGGATAGAGCGCAGGCTTCCGCGGGGGTCCCTGGCTGAGGATGGGTCATCAGGGAGCACTGCTGATGCTGCAGCTGCCTCACGGTCGTAGCCAGTGTCTGCAATTGTTGGACAATGGCAGCATACTGATCGTCCGTCAAGGGCAGCTGAGGAGATGGAACGGAGCGGGGAGTTCCCTTTTCGGGCTACGGGGGCCCAGGGGAGAGGGAACTTCTCCCGCCCGATTGGTGGAGGCTTCACGTCCGCATGTCACCACCATGCTTTGGAATCGAGCTTCTCTCGAGCTTGAGGGGGGCTTACTCGTTTAAGGGCTTCGTCCCCCCTGCCTGGCACGCCAATTTGTTGTCGACCTTACTGCTGTGGCCTGCAGCTATGAGTTGGCGCCGGATTGGATCCCCTGAGCTGTGAAATATCGGTACTCCCGGACCTGCAAAAACAAGGTTAGAGACCCAGGCCGGGGATCCCGGCGGGGGCACTTTGACGATCAAGTTAAAGAACGGTAAAGTGGAACAGATCCACTAAGACAGAAACCTGCTGGATCTCCGTTCTTAGAGGAGTCTTAGATGAGAAGAAGAATGAGAACGAGAGGGAAGGGCACTCTGATCCCTACAACCAGGCTCGTTGGACTCGATCCTGCGAGTTCCTCTGGAGTTTCCAGCTTAGGATCGCCTCTTCTTCTTGCGGGATTGCTTGCCCTCTCGATTGCTTACCTTGCTTCTTGCCCCTGGTCTCCTTTTTTAGGTCTCCGATCCATGCTTCCATCTCCGCCTCGATCCCCCGGGAGGGCTCTGGAAGTCAGCGACCGTCCCCCCTTCGTCCCCCTTACGATCGGGAGTTAAGTGGTTAGCCGGTCTCGTCAGCTGTGCCATCATGAGAGGGAGAACTTGGCGGGACCCCAATCCTCGTGAAGGCACCCTCGGGCCCAAGGCGTTGATCGTAGTTCTCCCTTTTTAGGATGCCGGGCTACCAGATGCTGGGTCCGGTGCCTTGGACAGGAATTCCTTTCCAAAATAGTGCCAACGAGGTTTCGCGTGCCATTGCAGGCCTAGAGGTACCATACCGGGTGCGCCGCCTGTGCACGCCGTCTTCGGCAGCCTCCACGGGGCTCGTGCCCCTCGGTTCTTCCGTCCTCCGCAGAAAGGGCCGACTTCGATCGAGGTGGACCCATCTGGGGATGCCACCTGGTGAAGGAGCAGAGACAGGGCCACTCTAGCTGAGGTAGATTCCGCCTGGATCGATACCTGGCAGAGTGGTAGAGGCCAGCTCGACCTCGGCCAAGGTGGACCCATCTAGGGATGCCACCTAGCGAGGGAGCGGGGAGAGCCTGGCTCAATTTCAGCGAGGTGGACCCGTCTGGGGGCACCACCTGGAGAAGGAGCAAAGGCAGGACCACTCCAGCCGAGGTGGATCCCGCCTGGATCGACACCTGGTGGAGTGGCAGACGCCAGCTCGACCTCGACCGAGGTGGACCCGTCTGGGGGCACCACCTGGCAAAGGAGCGGGGAGAGCCTAGCTCGACTTCGGCAAGATGGACCCGTCTGGGAGCGCCACCTGGCGAAGGAGCAGAGGCGGGGCCACTCCAACCAAGGTGGATCTCGCCTGGATCGACACCTGGAGGAGTGGCAGAGGCCGGCTCGACCTCGATCGAGGTGGACCCGTCTGGGGGTGCCACCTAGCGAGGGAGCGAGGAGAGCCTGGCTCGACTTCAACGAGGTGGACCCATCTGGGGGCACCACCTGGCGAAGGAGCAGAGGCGGGGCCACTCCAGCCGAGGTGGATCCCGCATGGATCGACACCTGGCGAAGTGGCAGAGGCCAGCTCGACCTCGATCGAGGTGGACCCATCTGGGGGAGCCACCTAGCGAGGGAGCGGGGAGAGCCTGGCTCGACTTCGATGAGGTGGACTTGTTTGGGGGCGCCACCTGGCAAAGGAGTAGAGGCAGGGTCACTCCAGCCGAGGTGGATCCCGTCTAGATCGACACCTGGCAGAGTGGCAAGGCCAGCTCAACCTCGATCGAGGTGGACCCATCTGGGGGTGCCACCTGGCGAGGAAGCGGATAGAGCCTGGCTTGACTTCGACAAGGTGGGCCCGTTTGGGGGCGCCACCTGGCGAAGGAGCAGAGACCGGAAACACTCCAACCGAGGTGGATCCCGCCTGGATCGACACCTGGCGGAGTGGCAAAGGCTGGCTTGACCTCGATCGAGGTGGACCCGTCTGGGGGTGCCACCTGGCGAGGGAGCGGGGAGAGCCTGGCTCAACTTCGACGAGGTGGACCCGTCTGAGGGCGCCACCTGGCGAAGGAGCAGAGGCGGGGCCACTCCAGCCGAGGTGCATCCCGCCTGGATCGATACCTGGCGGAGTGGCAGAGGCCGGCTCGACCTTGACCGAGGTGGACCCGTCTGGGGGTGCCACCTGGCAAGGGAGCAAGGAGAGCCTGGCTCGACTTCGGCGAGGTGGACCCGTCTGCGGGCACCACCTGGCGAAGGAGCAGAGTCGGGGCCACTCCAGCCAAGGTGGATCCCGCCTGGATCGACACCTGGCAGAGAGGTAGAGGCCTGTTGACTCTAGTCTTGATTTTGATGATTGACAAAATGTTTAAGTATATATGAGTACTAATTGTGTTTTAAGTGTATTTCTTAGATCTTAGTACTCAACCATGTTGAATGAAGAAATGCTTGTATTTCAGTTGAAAAAGTCCTTAAATTAATGGAAAATCAAATATATGGACTTTGGAATTAATATGAAAGAATTTGAAGATGGTTCAGCAAGGCCGGCACGGCAAAATTTCAGTGGCACGCTTCAGAGGTCGACACCTGTCCAGAGGTCGACACCTGAGGTCAACACCTGTCCAGAGGTCGACACCAGAGGTCGACTCATAGCCTGAGAATTCAGACTGGGCAGAACTATGGTTTTCTGGATTTTTGCCTAAGATAAACTGGAGGTCGACTCATGAGGTTGACACTTGACCCAGAGGTCGACTCATGGCATAACGGCTAGTTTTTCTGAACTTTTAATTTGATTTCTAACGGCCATAAACGGCCATATTTTTGATTCTAACGGTCTTGTGGAGTTGTTTCAGCTTGAATGAAGTATTTAACCTCCACCAAACTTCAAAAAAGACATGGAGACAAGGTGAAAAGGATTAGAGTGAAAGTAAAAAGCCTTCAATCAATTCCAAGCCAAAAAGAGTGAGAAATCCAAGAGATTCCTTAGCCAAGAGCTTTCCATCTTTGAGGAATCCAACTTTTAAGAGTTTGGCATTTGGTGAGGTCCAAGATTCTAAGAGAAAGGCTTGAAGAGTCTCCATCAAGAGCTACATCGAATTACCTTTTGCTCAAAAAGGAGTTTGTATTGTTTTTTATTCATTGTATTCAAATTCTATTTGTGGTAGGCTAGTTTCAAGGAAATTTGAAACTAGTGTGAGGTTTGTTGGTGAGCCAATTGATAAAACCAACTAGGGTTGCTTGTAAGCCCGAAGCCAAAACAAGTGTGTGAGGTTTGTTGGTGAGCCAATTGATAAAACCAACTAGGGTTGCTTGTAAGCCCGAAGCCAAAACAAGTGTGTGAGGTTTGTTGGTGAGCCAATTGATAAAACCAACTAGGGTTGCTTGTAAGCCCGAAGCCAAAACAAGTGTGTAAGGTTTTGACTTGTGAGCCTGGTAAAACAAGTCGGCTGTAATCTAAAGATTATAGTGGAAATTCCCAAGTGGAGCTTGGGGAGTGGATGTAGGTGCTAGGTGCACCGAACCACTATACTTCTTGTGTGTTTGCATTGCTCTTCTTTTGCTCTTTAATTGTTAATTTATTTCATTGCTTCCGTTGCATAATTATTTGAGCACTATCACTCTTCACCTTAAAACTTGATAGCACATATATTGCTTTAATTTTTTAAATACCCAATTCACCCCCCCTCTTGGGCACCATATCTGGGCAACAAGTGGTATCAGAGCTCGGTGCTCTGATTGAAAATCTAACGATTTTGAGCTAAAGATTATGGTAACCCTTGTAGGTATTAGTGTTAGACCATCTTTTTTCAATGGCATAAATTACATATTTTGGAAAACTCGCATGCGCATCCATATTCAATCTATTAGTTATCATCTTTGGAAAACCATTATTAGTGGTCCTCATATTCCTTCCATTTTGGTTAATGGCATTTCCATTCCAAAGCTTGAAGAGGATTGGAATGAATATGACATTAAACAAATTGAACTCAATGCTAAAGCAATGAACTTGCTTTATTGTGCATTGGACTTAAATGAATTTAATAGAGTTTCTACATGCACATCAGCGAAGGAAATATGGGACACACTTGAAGTTACTCATAAGGGTACTCTTCAAGTGAAGAACACTAAAATTAATTTGCTTATACATTCTTTTGAAACTTTTGAAATGATGCATTATGAATCTATATCTGATATGTTTTCAAGATTTATGACTATTATTAATGAATTAAAAAGTCTTGGCAAAATCTATACTAATGCTGATTTGGTGAACAAAATTCTTAGATCCTTGCCAAAATCATGGGATCCAAAGGTGACGGCGATCCAAGAAGCTAAAGATGTAGAAACCTTACCTTTGGAGGAGCTTATCGGTTCACTCATGACCTATGAGTTGAACTTATGGCAAAGGATAGTGGAAGCTGATACAGAAAAGAAAATAATAGCTCTCAAGGCCAAAAGGAAATTCAAGGCAATGATGGCAACTTGGAGCGATAGCGAAGATTCAAGTACGGATGATGAAGTTGCCCATCTTTGTTTCATGGCAAATGAGAAAAAGGTATGTGCTAAAAATAATTATGATTTTACCTTTAAAGAATCACATGATGCATCTAATGATCTTGTGCATGAATACAGATTGCTAAAAATTGAGCACAAGAAATTAAATAGGCATGTAGATTCATTTTCTCTTGACAACACCAATCTTGTAAATAAAAATGATGATTTAAATGCTAAGATTGATATTTTGAAAAATGAAAAGAATAATTTTTCTAAAGAAAAAGAATTTTTAGAAAAAGAAAATGTTATTTCAAAAGATTTATGTAAAAAAGTTTTTAATTAGAAAAATATTTTGATTGAGGAAAAGAAGCAAAAACTCTTGAAGAACTTCAATATTCCTGCTTCTTTCAATTCTTCTTATAAATGTGGTTTCAATGCTTATCCTTCTAAGAAAAGTTTGTGTTCCAAAAGGAACCATAATTACTAATCATAAAGGACCCAAGAAAGTTTGGGTACCAAAAATGTCCACTTAATTTGTTTTGCAGAAATGTCTTGCAACCCAACATGAAGAAAGGAAGTTCTTGAAAAGAGGTTGTACAAGACAATTTAAAGAAGTGGACAAGCTATATTTTGGACTAAATGGTAAAAGGAAGGATTATGTATATTGGTAAATTCTAAACATCTCCTTCCATAATTAAAATTGTAGATTAATTTTTATTGCATCAATTACTTTGAAAAATTATTTTAAATAGTTAATTAGAATCAAGTTTGGACTTATCATCATTGGATATGATCATGAACTTTTTGGTGTTGATGAATTTCATGCTATCATGATTAAATTTATGATTGTAAGACCTTCACTTGATTTTGATTAATGTATTTCATGAAAAATACTTTTAAAGATGCATATTGATTTGAAAAATGTTTTAATTGATTGATTAGAATCAAGCTTAGACTAATAATCATTTGCTGTGATCATGACCATTTTGATGTTGATGGATTTCAAGCTCTCATGGTCAAACTTGTGATTATTAGATCTTCACTTGATTTTGATTAATATAGTTTCTAAATGATTTCAAGTGAAATGCTATGATTTATATGTTTTTATTTTTGGCATCTATGCATAATCTAGAAATGATTTGGATCAAGTATAGAACTAGTAGTTAAGGGTTACTTTTAAGAAGAAGGTATGCTTATTGACAAACCCTTGCTCTAATAGCTAGACTTGATATCATATTACTTTTAGCATTTGTATGGATATCAAATCATCTTAAAATGAATTTGAAATAATGCTAAACATTTTTATGCGATATAAATGTTTTGTATTTTGAAAATCATGAATATCTTGAAAAATTTCAAATCTTGATGCATAAGCTTTCATGTTTTATTCCTGAAATAAATGCATATTTTTAAAGGAGGAATAACATTCAGGGGGAGCATCCAAAGATTTGTTATCATATTTGATGCTTTGAATATCTTGTTGATATCATGCTTTGCTTAAATTGCTCTGGTACTCCTTCTTATTTTCAAATCTAATTCTTTGGAGGAGTTACATTCAAATGGTATCATATTCTATTGGCATCAAATTTTTTTTATATATATATAAGAATTCCTAGTAACCGCTTTGGATTGGGTTAGTCACCATGGCCGTCCGGTCATAGGAGATAAGTAGGGCTTAAAGACCCTCTCTTTCCATTCAACGGACTCTCTTATGACGTGTAGGGGTGCCGCTGTGACCTTATCCCATGAACAAGTAAGGCGAATGGATAATACACATCAAATCATTTCTTGCATGTATCTTGTTCAATTTATATCATATTCAATTGATATCATAAATATTTGATTTCATGCATTGATTTTGATGACCTACTTGCTATTCTTTCCAACTTCATTTCCACTTTGTATTGCCTTTCACCCTTTTTCATGATGTCAAAAAGGGGGAGAAAATTGTTAAGTATGAAAAGGGGAAGATTGGATAAACATGAAAAATCTTTTGAGAAATGAAAGAAAGTGCAAAAGGGAGAGAAGAATGTAAAATGTTTTTATCTAAAGTGCAAAAGGGAGAGAAGAATGTAAAATGTTTTTATCTAAAGGAAAGAATTAGTAAGAAGAAGAAATTTTGAAAATTTTAAAATTTTCTTTTGCATATTTTAAAAAATATTTTTGAAGATTTTTTGGATCATATTTTGAGGGGGAGCTTGGTGCTTATTGTTTTGAGCTTACATGTTTATCTTATTGTTAATCTTTTTAAGCTTACCCTATTCATATACTTAAAGGTTTTGTCATCATCAAAAAGGGGGAGATTGTTGACTCTAGTCTTGATTTTGATGATTGACAAAATGTTTAAGTATATATGAGTACTAATTGTGTTTTAAGTGTATTTCTTAGATCTTAGTACTCAACCATGTTGAATGAAGAAATGCTTGTATTTCAGTTGAAAAAGTCCTTAAATTAATGGAAAATCAAATATATGGACTTTGGAATTAATATGAAAGAATTTGAAGATGGTTCAGCAAGGCCGGCACGGCAAAATTTCAGTGGCATGCTTCAGAGGTCGACACCTGTCCAGAGGTCGACACCTGAGGTCAACACCTGTCCAGAGGTCGACACCAGAGGTCGACTCATAGCCTGAGAATTCAGACTGGGCAGAACTATGGTTTTCTGGATTTTTGCCTAAGATAAACTGGAGGTCGACTCATGAGGTCGACACTTGATCCAGAGGTCGACTCATGAGGTCGACTCATGGCATAACGGCTAGTTTTTCTGAACTTTTGATTTGATTTCTAACGGCCATAAACGGCCATATTTTTGATTCTAACGGTCTTGTGGAGTTGTTTCAGCTTGAATGAAGTATTTAACCTCCACCAAACTTCAAAAAAGACATGGAGACAAGGTGAAAAGGATTAGAGTGAAAGTAAAAAGCATTCAATCAATTCCAAGCCAAAAAGAGTGAGAAATCCAAGAGATTCCTTAGCCAAGAGCTTTCCATCTTTGAGGAATCCAACTTTCAAGAGTTTGGCATTTTGTGAGGTCCAAGATTCTAAGAGAAAGGCTTGAAGAGTCTCCATCAAGAGCTACATCGAATTACCTTTTGCTCAAAAAGGAGTTTGTATTGTTTTTTATTCATTGTATTCAAATTCTATTTGTGGTAGGCTAGTTTCAAGGGAATTTGAAACTAGTGTGAGGTTTGTTGGTGAGCCAATTGATAAAACCAACTAGGGTTGCTTGTAAGCCCGAAGCCAAAACAAGTGTGTGAGGTTTGTTGGTGAGCCAATTGATAAAACCAACTAGGGTTGCTTGTAAGCCCGAAGCCAAAACAAGTGTGTGAGGTTTGTTGGTGAGCCAATTGATAAAACCAACTAGGGTTGCTTGTAAGCCCGAAGCCAAAACAAGTGTGTAAGGTTTTGACTTGTGAGCCTGGTAAAACAAGTCGGCTGTAATCTAAAGATTATAGTGGAAATTCCCAAGTGGAGCTTGGGGAGTGGATGTAGGTGCTAGGTGCACCGAACCACTATACTTCTTGTGTGTTTGCATTGCTCTTCTTTTGCTCTTTAATTGTTAATTTATTTCATTGCTTCCGTTGCATAATTATTTGAGCACTATCACTCTTCACCTTAAAACTTGATAGCACATATATTGCTTTAATTTTTTAAATACCCAATTCACCCCCCCTCTTGGGCACCATATCTGGGCAACAAGGCCAACTCGACCTTGGCCGAGGTGGACCCATCTGGGGGTGCCACCTGGCGAGGGAGTGGGGAGAGCCTGGCTTGACTTCGACGAGGTGGACCTGTCTGGGGGCACCACCTGGCGAAGGAGCAGAGGTGGGGCCACTCCAGCCGAGGTGGATCCTGCCTGGATCAACACCTGCGGGAGTGGCAGAGGCCAGCTCGACCTCGATCGAGGTGGACCCGTCTTGGGGTGCCACCTGGCGAGGGAGCGGGGAGAGCCTGGCTCGACTTTGGCGAGGTGAACCCATCTAGGGATGCCACTTGGTGAAGGAGCAAAGGCGGGGCCACTCCAACCGAGATGGATCCCGCCTGGATCGACACCTGGCGGAGTGGCATAGGCCAGCTCGACCTCGGCCGAGGTGGACCCGTCTAGGGTGCCACCTGGCGAGGGAGCGGGGAGAGCCTGGCTCAACTTCGACGAGGTAGACCCGTTTGGGGGTGCCACCTGGCGAAGGAGCAGAGGCAGGACCACTCCAGCCGAGGTGGATCCCGCCTGGATCGACACCAGGTGTAGTGGCAGAGGTGCCAAGCTCGACCTCGAGGTCCACTGAACGAGCCACCTGGCAGGAGAGTCCGTAGATGACATCACGCGGTGCTGCCTGGCGGCCAGCTAGATCTGACACATGCTCCACGTAGCGATGTTGCCATATCAGATAGAACATGTAATATGTATTAGTGCTCTTCACATGAAGCCACAAGCTAATCATATATTTTGGCATTCCTGAACCTATCCCCTTTGGACAGACAGGTCCAAGGAAGCTAGAGTACTTTAGCAACATAATACTCTATACCACATTTTCTAGTTAAAACACACAACTCCTTTTGGGTAGGCGATTGTATGTCACAACCAGAAAATATCTATCACATGATGAACAATCCGATGGACTGACACAAATAAACCACTTTGGTGATAAATATTTATGTCAACCCATAAAATTATGCATACAGGAAATAAATATTCAAGCTAAAACAAAAGGATATTTCAAAATATATGTATGTCCAATACGATCAATCGCAAATAGGATACTAATCAACATGTATTCACTGATCCATTTTATAAATATTATTGCATTCCAAAATATACATCATAGATAAAAATAACCATAAGAATCTGCCCATGCCCCTCTAACATTTTAGTTTGCACCAAAAAGTAATTATAAATGTTGGAGGGACTAAACTATAAAAGGGCTTATATTAATTCCAAAAAATTCAAGGGCCTAAATGCAAAATGGCCACCCTTTTTTAAAAACTTATTGGGGAATAGGTTATTGGATTTTGGGTTTGAACCCAAAACCCAAAACCCGATAGAGTTTATCTTCCCCAACGAGACCCAAACCCAGTGAACAAAAACATGACTTGTTCCCTAACCATCAGCCACCAACCCTTGGATCCATCCCGCCGGTGCAGCCACCAGCAAGACCACCGCCCGGGCCGGCCGAGAATGGCCAGTCGCCTGCTCCGGTGAAGATGCCAGAGGTCGGGAACACATCCACGACCATCAAGATGGGTGAGTTCCCAAAAAAAAAATTTAATAGATTGTGCCACCGGTGAGACAACAGCTCACCGGTCGCCGCCGCCGGGAAGAGGAGGCGGGGGGGGTGTGACCGGTCATGGGACTGACCAGGAACCACGATCGCTGGAGATGTTCGACCGTGGCCTCCGTGGTCGTCGCCCTCAAGCGAACGGACTTCAAACCAATTTTTTTTGTTATTGTGGTTTGGTTTGGGATCTCAATCAATCGACCAAGATCCAGCAGTTCCACTGACCGGGATCGAGTCTTGACACCCGATCGCCGTCGGGTTCTGTGATTTTTTTTTGTTTTATTGTTTCCAGGGTGTCAAAAATGGAGACAGCCGAACCCGCCGGGTTCTCCAACCACCGCCGGTATGGCAGCATCATCTTAATGCCGCCGATCACCCCACAGCACGGACAATGTTCGGCATGCATAGATCCATGAAGATCGGTGGGAAAAATTAGAGGGAGAAAGATTTTCTCATCAGATCTACAACATTAAATACGATGATTCTAATCCAATACCAAATGTAGGAAAAATAATCTCTAAATCCCAAGAATCGATGAAAGATTAGAATCATAAATAGATCTAAGAAAAAGAATTGCATACATGTATTCACTATAATCCCTGATCCTGATGCTCACACGAACACCGTAGATAAAGTCATTCTCTCCGATTTTCTTCAGAAAGGCGGCTCTTGATAGAAAAAATCACCGTATTATAAATTACCGAATATGTGATATATATAAATAGAGGAAGCGGAGAGGGGACCTAGCTAATAAAATAAAAATGCCCTAACTGATCCTTCCATCACGAGTCAAGTCGGATCAAGGTTTATATTGTGCCGCGTCAATCACACCAAATCATATGAGATGCTCCTAGCCCAATCAATGATCATATAGTAATGGGCTCAACCTACATCTATCAACATAAATCATAAAATCAATCCGGATTTTAATAAAAGAAAAATATCAATTAATGTTAATCCAAATCAAGAAAATTCTTACAATTTTAAGAAATCTAAGTAATATTTTATGGCAAATCTTTTTAGATGAGATTTTAAATTATTACAAATGGTATTAAAACTCCTCTGGCCCATAATCTATGTAGACTACTAAAAAATACTGTAGCATAGGTTCATTGAAAGTCGTGCATAAATAATCAAAGAAAACAACTAATTTATCAGATAACCTACATTTAGGTGTAAAACTCAAGTGGAAAAAAACAATTATATACCATGATATAAAACTAGAATAATTCATACAAATCATGCAAACATCAATCCACTTACCCAGTCCCTGCATTGACTTGAAGCCAACCCGGAATTGAATGGGTCCAAATTTTAGGTTGAGCCCCAACAAAGTATTATCGGGCTAGGCCCAGAGCATGACCTAATATTGCCAAGCCTACATTTTGTGGGTTTTTCCCATTCATTGTTACTATCACCTATTTGATGTTAGCATGCATCTTTCTCTTTCCAGAGAAAATAAACAATGGATTTACATTCACTCCCCTACGTGGCTTCAATCCAGCTATAACCCGACGGCTTCACCAACTCTCTTCTTTCGATCATTCTCCTCACCTTCTTGGCTTCCTCCCACTGGCCTCCCCTGGCATATATGTTTGACATCGTTACGTAATTCCCTGGGTTTTCCGGCTCCAACACGACCAACTGCTCAAATGCCAACCGTCCGAACTCCACATTCTGGTGGGTTCGGCACGCCGCTAGTAGCGCTCCCCACACACTCTTGCTCGGCCTCACCGCCATCCTCCCGATAAACCCTGACGCTTCCTCGAACCTCCCAGCACGAGCGAGCAAATCCACCACGCAGGCATACTGCTCCATCGTCGGCACCAATCCCCAGCTCCGACTCAAGTTCTCAAAGAGCTCGAGCCCCTCGTCCACCATGCCACGATGGCTACAAGCCATGAGAGCATTAGTAAACGTTATGGCATTGGGCTTGGGCCCCAGCCCCTTCATCGAGTCCATGAGCCCCAGTGCTTCCTTCCCCAGCCCATGTGACCCATAAGCCCCAATCATCGTGTTCCACGAAACCACATCCCGTGCAACCATGCGGGAGAACACCAGATAAGCATCCTTGATGCACCCTGATCTTGAGTACATGTTCATCAGTGCATTCCACACGAGGGTGGAGGATCCGATATCGTGCCGTGTCACGTGCGCGTGGATTTGCTTGCCGAGGTTCAGATCGCACACTGGAAGAATTGTGGCGGCCGTGGTCTCGTCGCTTCGGATGCCTCGCGACTGCATGTCTCTAAAGTATTCCAGCGCTGTTTGATCCAAACCAGAATGGGCGAATCCGAGGATCATCGCATTCCACGCCACGACATCGAAGGGGTCCACCGTCAGAAATACTTGTTCGGCCGTCGAGAGCTTATTGCAGGTAGCGTACATCGTAACCAATGCTGCTCCTGCGGAGCTATAGAACGCGTCCGCGGCAATGGTCTTCAGACCGTGGGCGTGCACCTCTCGGCCGTTAGCCAAACGTGCCACGTTGCGGCAGCAGGAGATGACACATGACAGAGTATCCTGGTCCGGCGGAATAGTTGCCGCACCCAACATCCTTCTAAAAATCGCCAGTGCGGCCTCGTGATTCCCGCAACGAGAATAGCATGAGATCAGCGTGGTCCATGAGACCACGTTAGGATCGGATATTTGATCAAAGATCATAAGCGCCTCATCGCAGAGGCCAGCGTGACTGTAGCCGTCCATTACTATGTTCCACGTCACCAGATCGGGTTTGCAGCCGTCAGATTCCATGGACATCAGAAGGTCCAGCGCCAATCCGATGCACCCTGCGTTGACGTAAGCGCTGATCATCGAGTTCCAGGAGACCGAATCACGGCCGTCCGTCAGATCGAAGGCACGGCGAGCGCTGGCGGGGTCCCCGACCTTGGAGTAGGCGTCGATGAGGGCGTTGCGGACGGGGAGGACGGCGTCGGACCCGAACTTGACGGCCTCGGCGTGGACGGCGGACGGGTGGGCGGCTGCGGCGGAGGAGCGGAGGACGGAGGGGAAGACGTAGCCGTCGGGAGGGACGGCAGCGGAGCGCATGGCGGCGTAGCTGGCGATGCAGCGTAGGTGGTCACCGGAGCGGGAGAGGAGGGCGAGGATGGGGGTCCAGGCGAAGACGGAGGGGCGGGGCAGGGCCGCAAAGAGTCGGAGGGCGGTGGGGAGGTCGCCGGCATCGGCGTAGAGCTGGAGGAGCTTGGTGGCGCGGAAGGGGGCGGAGGCGAGGCCGCGGACGAGAAGTTGCTGGTGGAGCTGGGAAATCTGGGGAAGGGATCCGGTGGTGGATACGGCTTGGAGGAGGGATTCGAGGGAGGAAAAGCTGGCGGCAGCGGCGGTGGTTCTCCATCTCATTTGGGATCGATCGGAAACATCGGGGCAGGAGCACAGAGACGGCTACGGGCGGGGGGCGTGTCCGAGAGGTTAGGCGCGTCGATGTGGAATTAGGGCATCACCGAGCTGGGCCTGGGACGGGCCTTTGGCAAAGCAACCTAGCCTGGATAAGTCCAAAGCAAGCCTCTCCCGTCACTAAGAAAAGTAAAACTGGGCCTGTTTGAAACCCTGGCACTGCATTACAACTCTAGCTGGAATTCTTACCAAAAAAACAAACTCCAGCGGAAATTCAACTTAAATTTCTTGCAGCTCTATCTATTAGGCTTAATCTCTCATTTTTGGATGGAAACGAGGGCTGAGGGAGGATGGAAAGAAGGATAAGAGGGAGGAATGGAAATGGGATGGAGAAATGGAGGGGGATACCATGGTTGAGGAAGAAGAGGATAAGGGGAGCCACAGCCAGTGGAGGCTTGGTCGATAGCGAAGAGCGTGCGCGGCATCGGAGGTGAGGGAGAAAGAGTAATTCTTTGTGCATCGCATGCGGTACAGCAAATTTAACGTAGCCTGCACCACATATTTTTATTGGTCCAAAAATATTCACTGTAGTATGATAGGATAAAAGCTGAGATGACTATCATTAATTGAAATTTTCATCCAGACCAAAATACCCTCACGATATCCTAGTTCAAAAGTTACCACGTTCCAGTTTAAAATCTACGATATCCTGATTCAAAAAATGACCTGAAACAGTATTACGACATCCTAGTTTAAAACCTATGACATCCTAGTTCAAAAACTATGACACTCTGGTTTAAAAATGACCTGAAACAGTATTACGATACCTAGTTCAAAATTTACGACACCCTAGTTCAAAACTTACGATACCCTGGTTCAAAAATGACTAGAAACAGTATTACGATACCCTAGTTCAAAAATTACGACATCCTAGTTCAAAACTTACGATACACCTGCAGAAAATATAAATTAAAATCAGAAACAGTATTACGACATCCTAGTTCAAAAGCTACGACATCCTAGTTCAAAACATACGACACCTCTGTAGAAAAATATAAATTAAAACCTGAAAAAGTATTACGACATCCTAGTTCAAAAGCTACGACATCCTAGTTCAAAACATACGACACCTCTGTAGAAAAATATAAATTAAAACCTGAAATAGTATTACGACATCCTAGTTCAAAAGCTACGACATCCTAGTTCAAAACCAACGATACCCCTACAGAAAAATATAAATTAAAACCTGAAACAGTATCACGACACCCTAGTTCAAAACCTACGACGCCTCTGCAGAAAAATATAAATTAAAACCTGAAATAGTATTACAACATCCTAGTTCAAAAGCTACGACACCCTAGATCAAAATCTACGACACCCCTGCAAAAAAATATAAATTAAAACCTGAAATAGTATTACGACATCCTAGTTCAAAAACTACGATACCCTAGTTCAAAACCTACGACATCCCTGCAGAAAAATATAAATTAAAATCTGAAACAGTATTACGACATCCTAGTTCAAAAGCTACGACATCCTAGTTCAAAATCTACGATATCCATGCAGAAAACGGACTGGAGGGAAGGGTATTTTGGTCTGAACGAAAGTTTCAAATAAAAGATGAATGATAATTAATGCTAGTCACGCTCAGCTCCCATCCCATTATGCTACAGTCGATACAATTGGACCAATAAAAAAGTGCAGTGCACGCTGGATTTTCTGTACCGCATGCGGTGCAGAAAGACTTTTCCAAGAAAGAAATGGGGAATTTTAGGAGGGGGGGAATTTTAGGAACTGAGGGAAAGGTTGGTACGCAATCAAAATTATAATCGAAATGAATTAAAATAAGAACCATGATGATGTCTCCTGGCGCGTTTAGTTGGTGGACAGAACTGGAATTAAAACTGGAATAAAATTTGAATAACAGGGGATAGCAGGTATTGGATTTGAAAAAATTGGAACATTCTCAATTTTTTTTATAGAATTGGAACAGGAATAAGATATTTTCTAACCAAATAGTTAAATAAAAGTTATTCATTACCATTCCATTATTTAACTCTCACTAACCAAACATGCTTAAAAAAAATTGGTAATATTGGATTTTTTGCTTAAGATCATTACCGCTAAATTAAATAATCATCATTATTCTAATTATAAAGGTTGTGCCGTTGTGGCGGGATTTTAAAAATAATAGGAAAAAGGATTATCCCATGATTTGATTAGAATTAAAGAAACAAAGGCCTCTTCTCAATTGAATCCTTGTCAACGGTTATTATAGGGTAGATGGATGGCCAATATGAGCCCTCTCAAATCGACCGATTAGGCAATGGAAGAAGGGGGCTGTATCTGAGAGCTCACCTTACGCCACCCCACAATCCCTGCAGGTTTTCACCTGGTATGGTATAAAGACCCTTCTTTCTCTAATGTCCATGTGGTATGATAACCCTCCTTTCTCCAATGCCCGCATCTCTCAAGCACCCACATCCTTCCCATCATGTAACGCTCACATCCTTCCCACTCTTTAATGCCCATGTCCACTTTCTTTAAAGCATCCCTCTCTCTATTTATCCTTGGGGTTCCCATCTGCTTCAAAGGGCCACCTGGTTGAGTGTAGCTTCGGCGGTAGGTGGGGAGCAGTGACTTAGGTTCTGTGCATCGAAGGTGATTCTTTTCGGTTCTCCGCCGAACACCTGCAGTGCTTTCAATAGAAGCAATGGTGGATGACGAAAAGCTTAGGAAGGGGGACGACAATAGAGCCTCCGACTCCATTGAGGAGGAGCGAAGCTGATCGCGTGTAATGCAGGGCTTCTCTCGTGGTGCGTCATGGACATTTCACTGTATCTCGGAGGAGGAAATCGAGCAGCTACAGGGCTTCTTCACGAGGGTGCTGGAGCTTTCACACTCGGAGTTGGAGGAGTCCCACCGACAGTGGGAACACAAGGCGGACTTCGTGAGGATCCTAGGACATCGGGTGCCGGCCGGTTGGGTGGCTAGAGAGTTCAAACTCAAGCTAAAGCTCGACAACGAGCTGGACATATTTGCTTTAGCTAAGATCATTTGATCGTCCGCTTTAAGAATGAAGGGGATTATGCTCTAGCCTGGGTGAGAGGCCCCTGGTTCATCACCGGGCAGTTGCTGGCGTTGGAGCCGTGGCAACCGAACTTTGCTCCAAGTCACCGTCTGATCCAAAGAACTGTGGTTTGGTTGAGACTGTCGGAGCTACCGATGGAGTTCTGGTCTTCAAATGCTTTAATGACTATAGCTGTAGAAGCTGGAAAACCCTTGGCCATTGATGACTTTATCGAGAATCTTAAAAAGATCGGGTATGCAAGGGTGAAGGTCAAGTTGGAGTCTAGCAACCCATTGTTGCCGAGGGTTCTTCTACGGGGGAGGAACGGGCTTTTCTGATATTAGTTCCAGTACAAGAACCTGCCGGCTATGTGTTTTCGATGTAGTAGGATGGGCCACGGGGAGGAAGCATGTGGTTTCACCAAGGGTTCTTCCTTACCAGAGAAAGGTCGCGATCGGGTTCTGCCGGATAATGTGATGGTTGATGAGGGAGAGGGATCCATGGATCGGCCGTGCCCTCTGGTCCAAGAGTCTGGCAGGTCGGATGGGGGAGGCCACCCCAAGCTTGGTCCTTGGTTGGTGATCTCCCGAGTCCGGCAGCCACGTGCTCCTAGGGCTTCCGTGAGGGGCAGAAGAGTCTAGGACAAGCCCAAAGAAGGGTGCCCTGACTTATCTGACCCATGCTTCTCTTCCCCTCCTCTGTGTTCCCCAAGGAACATTTCTTCTCCCCTGTGCTTGTCGCAGGATTCAAACGGCCGGCAGAAGCCGACAAAAGTGGTGCATCACCGGTCACCAGGTTCCAGTGGAGGCGAACCATCGAAGGAGGACTTGACGGTCAGGAAGGGTTGCTCTACTCTCAGTTTGCTTGGGGACAAGATGGAGGTTGGTGGTATCGAAGAATCGAGGTCGCAGGATGTGCTGATGTCCGATCCTTCTTTGGGGTCTTTGAAGAGTGCGAGAAGCCCACCAAAGCTGGATGTTCCCAAGTTGACATCTCCTGTTCAAAGTAAGCTGCCCATGGCTTCTTCGGTGACTAGCTCTGCTTCTTTGATCTCCAATCAGGTCAGCTCCCCTTCTCTGAGCTTGGGTGGGGGTCGGGATGAGGGTGGCCTTATGAGGCCTCAGTACTATTTTTCTTCTGCTTCTTCTTCTATGGCATCAGTTTCCTTTGGTTCTTCTGTTGCTTATGGTGCTGTGAATGGGGGAATGGATTATGCTATGGGACTACATGTCGCTGTTGGGGGAGGAGTGGAGGTTACAAGCAAAGTAGGGCCCTTGGGGTTACTTGCTGTCTCTGGTGATGACTGTCGACATAGTTCTCCTGTTGATGGTGGTGTTGTTGCTCAGGTGCAAAAGGCTGAGGGTGCAAATAATCCCAAAGATACTTCCACCATTGCTGTCTCTAAGAAGAAGGACAATCCCCTGAGTGAAATCTATTGCTGTGGGGAAGGAGCCTGCTATCTCGGTGGTCCACTCTATTGTTCAGGAGGAGCCAGTCCTGTGGCGGGTCTTCCAGAATGATGTAGGGAAGGGGATAGTCCTCTAGTGGGGGAATGGGGATTCCAAAACAAGGAGACTCTACCAGGCCTGCCGATGAAGATAAATCTAGCCATGACATGATCGTGAAGCAACAAAAGATTGCTTTGTTTGTAGGAGGATCAGGGATTTCCAAGCTCTTGGGGAAGAAAGATTAGATTGGATTATTTTTCTTAATCTCTATCTTGTTTCTATGAAGATTATGATATGGAATATGAGGGGTGCGAGAAAGCCTTCATTTTACTTTACCTTTCATCATTTTGGGTAATTATATAATCCTTATCTGTATTTGTTAGAAACTAGACTTTCTGGGCCTACTTTGGATTGGTTTTGTCACCGTATTCAGGGAGATTGGAGTTGTTTTGCAATCGAATCACAATGGCTATCGGAAGGTATCATTGTTGTGTGGCATAAAGAGTTAGCCAGGGTGGACATATTCAATCGATGTTCTCAACATGTGTCCATTGTCATTTTGAAAAACTGTAGCCTACTTGGTTATTGTCTGGGGTCTATGCTAGTACTAATTACAGGGAAAGGATAATTATCTGGCAAGAAATTTCTATTTTGATGGACCAGGGCATTCTTATAGTGGTTATAGGGGATTTCAATTGCGTGCTTGCTGCGGAGGATAAGAGAGGAGGTCGGCTCTTTGTAGAGGATGCTATTTTTAGAAAAATCTTCAATTCTTACATACTAATGGTCTGGTGGATGCGGGGTTTGTGAGGCCCTGCTTTACTTATTATAATAACAGGACAACGTGGCTAGAGTCTGGGAGCATATCGATAGTATTTGCTTCTCCAGACTGGCTCCTGTACCTTGACCATCAGGTTCGTCATCTTCCTAGGATTACTTCTGATCATTGTCCAGTCCTTCTTACTATGACTGTCTCTACCCCTTGTCATACTTCCTTTAGATTTGAAAAATTTTGGTTGGCTTATCTTGGCTCTTGGAATATAGTCGGGGAGGTATGGAGGATACCGATTAAGGAGGATGCACGGTATTAGATTTCCCGTAGGCTTTTCCTAGTCAAACATCGGCTCCTCAAGTGGAACAAGGAAGAGGTTGGGAACATAGAATCTTCCTTGAGTTCAATAGAGACTTCCATTAATGCTCTCCAGGAGGAGGAGAGGGAAAGGGGTTTGGGTGATGGTGATTTGGCAGCTCTTCGGCACTTCCTGTCTGTACATCACACCCTTCTGAGTCAATAGAAGACTATGTGGAGACAAAAATCCAGAGTGTAATGGTTGAAGGAGGGAGACAGGAATATCTGGTTCTTTCATCTGGCCATTGTTGTTCGTCGGCACAGGAACTGTATCAAGGCGGTGCGATCTTTAGAGGGGAGGTAGTTTGAGGGTGTGGATGAGGTTAGGTGGGAGATCTTCACCTTCTTTTCTTCTAGATGAGTTGGACCCTGGGAGGACCCCCTCTTCTTTCACTCCCCTCATCCTGGGACTCAGGTTTTTGTGGATGAGAATGGTTGACTGCTTAGCCCTATTTTGCTGAGGAGATCCGGTCTATCCTTTGGCCTATGGATGAGAACAAAGCATCAGGGCTTGATAGATTTTCTCCATTATTTTTTAGGAGGTATTGGTGTATCATTTGGAGGGAGGTTGTCTCTGTTATTCAGAAATTCTTTGTCATTGGCCATATGCCTGATACCTGGAAGCAGACCTTTATTACTCTTGTCCAAAAGCATCCTGATGTTTCTGAGCCGAATTACTTTAGGCCTATCAGCTTATGTAATACCTTATACAAGTTATGTACCAAATATCTGGCTAACAGGATAAAACCTATTCTTCCTAAGCTTATTTCTCCTGAGTAGGGGATTTTTCTTGGGATTCGGTATATCTCTGATAACATTCTTATAGCGCAGGAGTTTATGCATGATCTCTGAAGAGCCCCTGCTAGGCGGGCATTGATGGCCATCAAGCTTGATATGGAGAGGGCTTATGATAGGATGCACTGGAGATTCTTGGAGTCAGCTTTGGGGGACTTTGGATTTCATCAGGTTTGGGTAGACCGGATTATAGCCTGCATTATTGATCCTGATTATGCTATTCTTATCAATGGGACTCCTTTGGAATTCTTTCACTCAAATGTCAGTCTTTGTCAAAGTTGCCCTTTCTCCCCTCATTTGTTTATTTTATATACTGATTCTCTTTCACGAGCTTTGCGGGTGGCAGTACAGGAGTTGGCTATTCAGCCATATTGTCTCGCTCCTAGTACTTTCCTGATCTCATATTTGATGTTCATAGATGATTGCCTCCATTGGGCCATGCCTCTTTGATGATGGCAGTGGAATTCAGGTTGATTCTTGAGCATTATTGTTTGTCTTTGAGTCAAAGGGTTAATCTTCATAAATCGAAGGTCCGCTTCAACTCGAAAACTCCTACCTAGTTATGGTGCTCGATTCAGGAGATTATAGGGATTGCAATTCAGGATGGGTGCCTTCATTATCTAGGTGTTCCTATCTTTAATGGGAGACTACGCATGTCGGAGTGTCATAGGGTGGTCTATGTTATTCAGGAGAGGGTGAAGGGTTGGTAGGGTAGAGCCGTCTTTTCTATGGGTAGGTTAACTTTGATCAGGTCAGTCCTCACTTCTCTTCCTGTGTTCTTGCTCTCTAATGCTATCATCCTCAAGGTAAAACAAACTATCCGCTTCTTTCTTTGGTCATCTTCAAGTACTCATCGGGGAGTTCACTTGATGGGATGGAGTATGGTCTGTCAGTCGATTCGGGATTGAGGCCTTGGTATTCACTCTCTGGGGGTGATGAGGGAGGCCCTGATTGTGAGGCATGTTTCTAGACTCTGTTGGGTCCAGAGAGCCTGTGGACTTCTTTGATGAGGATGCGATATGGCCCCCTTCCCTCGGTGGTGGATGGAGAGCTTGGTACGACCTGTCAGGGTTCTGTCATGTGGAGAGATGAGACGAAGGGCCACTATTGTTATTTCCCAGATAAGATGGGTTATTGGAGATGGTAGATTGATCAGCTTCATGGATGATCCCTAGATCTCGAAGGTCCCTTTAGCCCGGTGGCCTACCTTTATTGCTATGGATATTTATGATATCAGGATAGTTACTGATCTCTTGTCTATTGATGGCTCTTAGCGGAGTTCTACTTTGGTCATTCGGACCTTAGGTTCATTTTGGGAGCTAAGGTCCTTTCCATTGCTCTGCCAGCCCATCTATGCATTGATTTTGTGTTTGGAGGTCTTCTATTGTCCTTAGAGCTCCTCTATCGGACTTGTATCCTATGTTCAACATAGAGCCATAGAGGAGTCGTCAGATTGGCTGGATCTGGTCTTTAGGAGTGCATCCCAGGGTGGCCCTATTTCTGTGGAAAGTTGCCTGGCATCGCCTCCCTACGAGAGCTCTCCTCTTTGCTATAGGGATACAGCTTCCACTCTCCTACCCAGCCTGTGATGCAGATGCGAAGATCATTGGACATGTGTTATTCATTTATTTGAGGGCTCGGCATGTCTGTAGGGCGGTGGGGTTGGACTTCATTCTTAAGCATTCTGTGGATCTGTTGGCTGCTTTTTTGGACCTTCTGAGGTCACGTTCTGCCTCCTTCATTCCTAGTTTTCCTACTTATGTGGCTTATCATATTTGGCTTTCTCGGAATGCACTAGTCTTCAGTTCCTCGAGGTGTTCCACTAGAATTCTTGCTGAGAGACTCGGGCTCATATGGAGGAGTTCCAGATGATGACTATGGCATCCACGGAGACCTGGGATTCTGGTTTTACTCCTCGAGCATCCCGGAGGGTTTTTATTTCTTGGGAGCCCCCTTCTCCGAAGTATGTCAAGATCAATTTTGATGTGAGTGTGAGGGGAACTGAGGGTGGGGCTTCCTTTGTGATACGGGGCTCGGGCTTGGGCATTATTGCCGCTGGGGATTGCCATCTTGTCAACTCTACTATACCTTAAACGGAGTTCACAGCGGCTTGGAAAGGAATTCGGTGTGGGTGTCGGTTTTTCCGGTGTGATCACCTCATTATTGAGAGGGATTTTGCCACGGTTATTGGGTGGATCAAGGGGGCAGTACGTTCTATTCATGCTCATCCTTTGGTCCGTGATATCGCTCTTTAGCTACCGGGTTGTTCCTTCTTTGTTGTTAGGCATGTATATAGGAAGGCCAATACGACAGCAGATTGGATGGCCTCCTTTGTTGCATGCCATTCGGAACAGGTGCTGTGGACTCAATTTGATGAGACGCCTATGGTTTTTAGGAATTGTATTTTTTTTTGAAATTTTTTTTGGATGTATTCAAACCAGGATTGTTGGTTGAATTATCTGCGTTATAAAATTTTAAAAAAAAAATCACCTAAAAAAAAATCATTTCATATTCTTGTGGCTCTTTTTTTCTCATGGCTCAAGATAACAAGCGTGAAGATCAATTTATAACGGATCCCCATGGATGGGATTTCTTTGCATGCAGATGGCTGGCGTAGAATAAAGAATGAGATGGGATGGAATGCAAGATATACATGAGAGAGATGGAAACTCCTGAAGGGGAAAAAAAATACGAGGATGAGAAAGAGAAGACCGGAAAAAAATACTACTTCTTTTTGTTGCGCTTCATTCGAAAATAAATAAGTTTTTTTTACAACTCTGACTTTTTAGAAATCGGTTTATCAAGATAAAACAGAAAAACAATAAAAACTAATCCCCGTGTGATGTGATAAGCCAGCAAACCACGTAACACCCGCGCAGTTAACGCGTTTTCTCTCCGCGCTTTCTCTCCGCGCGACTCGCGCAAAACCAAAGTCAGGATTATCTCCAACATACTCCCCCTTAATCCTGATGTGGGTCAAAATCATAAACGCCCAGTAATAATTTCTTCGCTGCAAACTTCACGCCTGACAAAGCTTTTGTGAGTGGATCGGCTCGCTGCTCTTCCGTGCGGACGAACTTGACCACGATCTGACCACCTTCAACACATTCTCGGATGAAATGAAATCTCGTGTCAATGTGCTTGCTGCGGCCATGAAATACGGGATTTTTCATTAAGGCAATTGCAGACTTGTTATCAACAAACAGCTTCACTGGCTTGAGTTCTTGCTTCGTTAGCTCCCCCAACAAGCTTCTCAGCCATAATGCCTGGCTTGCCGCCGCCGTTGCTGCCATGAACTCGGCCTCGCATGATGACAATGCAACCGACTTCTGCTTTTGTGAATTCCATGATACCAGATTATCATTGACATAGAATGCCATACCCCCGGTGCTTTTCCGATCGTCAACATCACCAGCCAAGTCACTATCGCTGTAGCCAATGATCTCTTCTTCTACGTTTTTCTTCCCATATACAAGTCCACAATGGATTGTACCTTTCAGGTACCTCAGGATTTGCTTCACCGCCTTGTGATGCATCACCGTGGGCCTTTCCATAAATCTGCTAGCTACTCCAACTGCATAGGAAAGATCTGGTCTTGTGTGGAGTAAATACCTCAAACAACCAATCATGCGCCGGTACTCCGTCGCATCTATCGGTTCTCCTTCAGGATCTTTGTGGAGCTGCGCCTTCTGCTCCATAGGGGACTTTGTTGAGTTGCACTCAGTCATGCCAAACTGAGCTAACACCTTCTTGGCGTAGGCCGATTGCTTTAGTATCACCCGATCTTCTTCTTGCGCCACTTCGATGCCGAGGTAGAAGGTGAGAAGCCCGAGGTCACTCATCTCGAACTCGGTCATCATCTGCTGCTTGAAAGCTGAGATCTCCTCCGAATTTTCTCCTGTAACGATTAAATCATCGACGTAAATACCAACAATGATACCTGTGTTTCCTTCTCCTCGTGTGTACACTGCTTGTTCTTGTGTGCACTTGATGAACCCGAGATGCCTCAAACTTTTGTCCAGTCGATTGTTCCATGCCCGTGGAGCTTGCCGCAACCCATATAGTGCCTTGCTCAGCTTGTACACACAATGCTCCGTGTTCTTCACAACAAAGCCCTCCGGCTGAGTTACATAGACCTCCTCCTCGAGTTCGCCATTCAAGAACGCCGACTTCACATCAAGATGATGTACCTCCCAGCTGCGATTGGCTACGATTGCAAGAATGACACGCACAGTGTCAAGTCTGGCCACCGGAGCAAACGCTTCTTCGAAGTCGACACCCTGCCGCTGAACATATCCCTTTGCAACTAGCCTCGCCTTATGCTTGATCACATCTCCGGCTGAGTTTTTCTTCACCTTGTACACCCATTTCAGACCTATGGGTCTTTGTCTTGGCGGTAGGTTGGTGAGCTCCCACGTTGAATTTCTTTCAATGGACTCGATCTCCTGCTGCATCGCTTTTTCCCAAGCGTTTTCTCCGGCAGCTTCTCGGTAGCAAGATGGCTCCTCCATCTCGACTAGCAGCGCCTCTTCTTCGAGCTCTTCCTGATGTAAGTCCACTCGCACCGCATCTCGCATAATATCGTCGATGTGCCTATAACGAACCACTCCATCATTGGTGCTGCTGCTGCTTGAAGTCGGAGAGGCCATTGCAGGTACAGCCGGTGCACCCGCCAATGAATCCGCTGTGGGAGACTCTGTGGCCGATGCGGTATCCTCCATTGGTGATGACGCCGTTGCTGTTACAGACGGGACTCCAACAGGGTGGGCCGAAGGAGTCCCGGAGTCACTCGAGTCCGTCTCGGGAGAGTAGTTCTCCCTCACAACCAGGACTGACGCATCTACAACGTTTTCACCTGCGTTCCAACTCCATTCTAGGTGTTCTTCGAACTTCACGTCTCTACTTACATGAAGTTTGCCACGCCGAGGGTCGTAGAGTCGGTGCGCCTTGCAGCCCTGCTCGACGCCAAGGTACACCATCTCCTGACTTCTGTCATCAAGCTTCTTCTGGTGCGGCAACACCACCTTCGCATGGGCAGTGCAGCCGAACACCCTCAAATGGCCGAGGTGTGGCTTCCTCCCAGTCCAAGCTTCGAATGGGGTGCGCTCTCCTAGCACCTTCGTTGGCAAGCGGTTCAGCAGATGTACTGCATGCCTTATGGCCTCCCCCCAGAATATGTTGGGAACGTGCATGCTCTTGAGAAGTGATCTCGCCATCGACATCACCGTCCGGTTTCTTCGTTCCACCACGCCATTCTGCTGCAGAGTGTAGGGTGCAGTCAGGTGCCTCACGATGCCTGCCTCTTCGCAGAGTTTGTTGAACTCAGTGGAGAGGAACTCTCCACCCCGGTCCGTCCTCAAGGTCTTCACTCGGTGTCCGGTGGTATTCTCCACCTGTTGCTTAAACTTTTTGAACACCGAGCAGGCTTCATCCTTCGTCTTGATCACGTACACCCACATCCATCGAGTGTAGTCGTCGACGATCAACATAAAATAGCTATTGCCGGCGATAGTCGAAGGGGTGATCGGTCCGCAGAGATCAGCGTGCAGCAGCTCGAGTGGCTCCTCCGCTCGACAGGTGGCTGCCTCTGGGAAAGGGTGTCTTGCATGCTTTGCTATTGTACACCCTTGGCACAGCTTGTCGGGGTGCTTAATGAGCGGCACACCTGCCACCATATTCTTCTCTGCCAGCATCTTCAAGGAGTGGAAGTTGACATGCCCAAGTCGGGCGTGCCATAGCCAAGCCTCGTCCAATATGTTGGTGAGCAAACACACCGGATCGTTGGTCTTCATCTCGGCCTTGTAAAGATGATTGGAGGAACTTCTGATTTTGATGAGCAATCTGCCACTGGGATCATACATCCATAGAAATTCTCCTAGCATAACAAACTTGTTTCCTTTCTTGGCCAACTGTCCACAGCTAATGATATTGCTTTGTAAGGTTGGGATGTAGTATACCTCGGTGAGAAGTCGTTGTTCCCCATTCTTGAACTGGAAGAACACCGAACCCTTTTCCTTGATCTGCACAATGGAGCCGTTGCCGAATCTCACATGCCCCTGGACTGTCTCGTCCAGCTCGTGGAATTTCTTCCTTTCACCCAACATATGGTTGCTTGCACCATTGTCAAAATACCAGGTGCTGGAGACTTCCTCGCTTCCAGCTCGCAGCTGCGGATCCATCGTCTCCTCATTCAACAAAGCAAGATCCCTTGATTCAACACTCGCAGACAGCAGTAAAGCCGGTTTCTCCTCCTCCGTGCATGAGAGGTTTGCTTCTTCTTTGCACGGTTTACTCCAGCATTCAGATGCATAATGGCCCATTTTGCTACAATTGTAGCACTTGATGTGGCTCTTGTCGCATCTACTGCCGCCAGAGCCACCTGAACTAGCCTTGCGCGGCGATCCGCTGTGTCTGCCTCTGCCGCGACCCCTGCCGCAACTGCGTCCACCCCGGATCCGGCTGCTACCTTCTGCAGGGGCGATGTACTTACCCATGTTGCTCAAGGATGAGTCCCTGCCGACTTTGTCCTGCCGCGCCTGCCATTCGGTTTGGGTGAGCAGGAGCTGCCCATCGTCGTTGCTGCTGGGGTTGCGCAAACGTGCGCGCTCCCCGTATGCCGTCAAACGCCCGACTGCTTCCTCGAATGGCATTGTGTCGAGGTTGCAGAACTGCTCAATGCCGGCGACCACCTGGTAGTACCTATCGGGTACTGTGTTGAGGAGCTTCTTTACCAGCGTCGCATCGTCGAGCGTCTCCCCCAGATTTGCATACTTCGCGGACATCCCACTGAGTCTGCCGGCGTAGTCGTCCAGCGTCTCCCCTTCCTTCGTTCGCATGACGTCAAAGTCACTCTTCAACGTCTGCAACCGAGCGGTCTTGACACGATCTGCCCCGACAAACCTTGTTTTGAGGCTGTCCCAGACCTCCTTTGCAGTCGTCTTCTTCGCCACCTGCAACAGGATGTCTTCCGGGAGTGCTTGGAAGAGAAACGCCCTCGCCGTCTTATCCTTCCTCTCGTCCACGTCCGCACCGTCCGTTGCTTCCACTGCATCCCAAATGTCTTGGGCCTGCATCAGTGCTTCCACCTTAATCGCCCAGGTGATGTAGTTCGTCGTCGTTAGCTACGGGTAGTTGAGAGATACGCCGCCACCGACCATTGTTGTCGCAGCTTGAGGGACGATCGCCATTTGCTTGAGACGAAGGCGCCTTGGTGTGCTAACCTGACGCTCTGATACCAGGTGAAGGGGAAAAAAAATACGATGATGAGAAAGAGAAGACCGGAAAAAAATACTACTTCTTTTTGCTGCGCTTCATTCGAAAATAAATAAGTTTTTTTTACAACTCCGACTTTTTAGAAATCTGTTTATCAAGATAAAACAGAAAAACAATAAAAACTAATCCCCGCATGATGTGATAAGCCAGCAAACTACGTAACACCCGCGCAGTTAACGCATTTTCTCTCCGCGCGACTCACGCAAAACCAAAGTCAGGATTATCTCCAACAACTCCGTTAACGAAAGTAGGCTATGCAGTTTATGGATTAGACTACGAGGGCCATGGAAAATCTTCTCGATTGCAAGGATATGTACCAAACTTTAATGCCCTCGTTGATGAGCAGAGGGAAAACAAAGGTATGACCGCGACCCTCGAAACTCTCATTCCTTACCAACACCAGGGCTACCGCTGCACACAGTCACTACTCACTCCCTACCAGCGCCCCTCAACGTCCTCGCCATCCTTGATGCCGCCATCTCAACATCTACTTTTGCTTGGATTACTTTATTGTCATTAGCACTTACACCAATTTCATCAACCTTGCTGCCTGCATCTGCTACAGCGTCCCTATCACCAGGCCAACCATCTTCAGGTCAGCAAGATACCAACCAAATTAGAACCAAAAGCTAACTACCCTAGATTAGCCGGATATCAATTGTTCAGAATCAAAGGTTAATCATTGATAGATTGGCCAAATAATAACTAGATCACAGCCCAAGACCGGCAATCTCTAGATCAATCAGATACCGACCAAATCAGAATCCAAGATTGACAATCTTCAGATAAGCCAATATTAACCAGGCTGACCATCTTCGTATTGGACAAATACCGACCAAATTCGATCATCTCCGAATTGACCAAATATCGGCAAGGTTAACTATCTTTAACTCGGCCAAATACCAACCAGATCTGATCTAGACTGAACATCTCTAGCTTAGGAAAATGCTAACCAGAATAGAGTAACATCATTCTGACATCAATTATTTTCTTTACTATTATTCTAAGGCTCGAGTTGCTTTAGATATTGGAGGGCTTGGTAAGACCCAATCTAGCAAGTTTTTTTATTATTTTCGTGCACACAGCATTTCCATCACTGCAAATTGAGCAGCACTCATCACGTCTCTCTCTGGATTCTTGACGAGATCCACTAAGCAGGGCCAAATTTTTGCGGCAATATCACCCATCATCAGCATCTCTTCTTCCTGAGCAGGTAGGTGGATCTTCCGGTTTTCATTATAAAAGATGGAGAAATTGTCAAACTCCCATCTCGAACCGTCCAAAATTTTCATTATTAAAATACTACCTGTTGTGGTAATGACTCAACTACTTGATCTTGATGAATCAACAAGGAAATATGATAAAATTGGTTGATGATGAAGTTAGCTAATCAAAGAGTATGATCAACTATTGATCGATAAACTATTAGCCGACTCATCTCCGGAGCACATAAAGGCCGACCAACTCATAAAGGTCGATCGACTTTAAGAAAAATGAAGATGGCAAGAAAAGATGTAGTTATCCTGCCAGAATAACTGCCAACCATTATAACAGGCTCGGGTTAGTTCTCAACAGAATAACATCGAAACTAATTGCAAGAAGTCATTTTTAACTAAATTCTGTTGAGACAAATACCTAGAAATACTGGCAAGAGGGGACCTCCGAGGTAAGTAAGAAAAATACTGATTGAAGTATTTTTAACTCTACTTTAGCTTCTCCAAGATTCTATATCTGTTACTCGAGTCCTTGCTGACTTAAGCATCAAAGTGTCTCCCATCGAAAATCCTCCGGTGAGTAGGTCTGTTTTGCAGGAGCATCGAAAGAATTGGCTGGCAAATCTAACGATACGAAGGGACACTCGGGTTCGGTGTCAATGTTGTGATAATGACTTAGCTACTTGGCCTCGATGAACCAACAAGTATGATAAAGCTGGCTGATGATGAACTTGACTAATCAAGGAGTATGACCAACTATTGGCCGACCAATTATTGGCCGACTTATCTCCGGAGCATATAAATGCCGACCAACTCATAAAGGCCAACCAACTCATAAAAGCCGACCAACTCATAAAGTCCGACCAACTTTAAGAAGAATGAAGATGGCAAGAAAAGAGGTAGTTATCCTACTAGAATAACTACCAACCGTTATAACGGGCTCGGGTTAGTTCTCAACAGAATAACATCGAAACTAACTGCAAGAAGCCATTTCTAACTAAATTATGTTAAGGCAAATGTCTATAAATACCGGTAAGAGAGAATCTCCGGGGAGTAAGTAAAAAAAAGTAAGAATAGCTAGCGGAAATATTCTCTCATTCTTTCCTATCTTCTCTGAGATTTTATATCTGTTACTCAAACCCTTACTAACTTAGGCATTAGAGTGTCCCCCACCGGAAATTCTCAGGTGAGTGAATTTATTTTGCAGGCTCCGAAGGGAACCCGATTGGCGAATCTTGATGGTGCGGAAGGATCACTTAGGTTCGGTGTCAAAAGATTGGTACGCTAGGTAGGGGAAGAAGAAAAAAAATCTTGATAGAGAAGATGGTAAAAGGAAGAGCACAGACACTTCGACTAGAAAGTTCACCCACCATCTAAGAAAAATGATCTACCCTTGGAGAACAATGATGTTGCCCCTATGGTGGATATAGGATGACAATAGATTGACATTCTCTTGGATAAAGTGGAGGTTTTGACTACTGCTATCCATTCAAAATCTTTAAGAAGTCACAATCAATGGGCAAACAGACCAATCGCTTCAAGATGCAGCCAACGATCTCCCTTACAAGAGGCTTGGTGACGAGAACCGAGTCAATGTTCTCGGTGTCGTCATTCTTTGAATCGATATTCTTCCATGCGGCAAGGCTCCTGACTTCATGAATTTGAAGAGAGCCATCTCAGAGGGAAATGCCAAAGATCTTTTTCCATATTCTCCAATGACTCTATCCTAAGAAGCTCTCACTAGAGTAGGGGAACTCGATAATACGATGACTTCAAAAGGAAATTCTAGAAGCTGGAGCTACAAATTGCTAACCTCGATGATCAACGAAGAAATAACGAGTGACTTATAGCTTATGACTCATGACCTCCATTCTATAGAAAAATTATGGAAGAAGTGATCCCATCTCACTTCAAGATCCCATAGTTGGAATCTTATGATGGAACCACTAATCCTCTTGATCATTTGGACAGCTTCAAAGCCCATATGATGATGAAGCTGGCTTATGATAAAGTTGGCTAATCAAGGAGTATGACTAACATTGGCTAACCAATTATTGGTTGACTAGCTATTGGCCGACCAACTAATAAAGATTGACTCGTCTCTACGTCAAAAGTCCGACCAACCTAGTATATAAGAAATATAGACTGGACTGCCAACAGATGGATCGATGACCAAACTTTGCTGACCAACAAAGAAAAAAGAAGAAAAATGTTCAAATAAAAAGTTAGCCCAATCCACCGACTCAATCAGTATGTTTGATAAAAATACAGTTGGCTTAATTGTCTAGCTAATCGGTATGTCTGATAAATAAAGAGTTGGTTTAATTCACTGACTTAATCAGTATGTCTGACAAACAAAGAGTTATCTAATCCACTGACTTAATGTCTGATAAGTAAAGAGTTGGTCTATCCACTGACTCAATTGGTATGTCTGATAAATAAAGAGTTAGTCAAACCACTGACTCAATTGGTATATCTGATAAACAAAGAGTTGGTATAATCCACTGACTCAATTGGTATATTCAATAAATAAAGAGTTGATCTAATTCATTAACTTAATCGGTATGACCGATGTTGCCGATCTAACCGCGATGGCATGTAGCTCGTGAGCTGGCGCCGATTCTTAGACTCTCCTACCTCGAGATCTCCAAGCCTCTGGTCCTGCAAAACAAGGTCAGAGACCTGGGCCGGGGATTCCAACGGGGACACTCCGATGATCAACTTAGGGAGCGACTAGATGGAACAGGTACTCTAAGACGGGTTCCCTAAGGATTCCCGTGCTTAGAGGAGATTTAGATGAAAGCAATGTGAGGAAGAGAAGGGTTGAAGCCCGGCTTCCTGCGCTGGGTTCACCAAGCTCGTGCCTAAAGACTTCTTGGAGGTCCCAGGATCATTCTTTCGATACTTTTTCCTTTTGTCGACTTACCTTTCAGTCCGCTTTTGCTATCCCTTTTATACCATCGGACCGCATTCAGCCCCCGTCCCTTCCCGGAGGCTCCCAGAGATCTCTGGATCCTCCTTCCCTCTTCTTCTTCAAGTCCGGGAGTTAAGTGGCCGACACGCCTCGTCCGCCGTGTGTCACGAAAGGGAGAAAACTAGCGAGACCTCGAGCCGAATGCAGGAGCCCTCCTTTCGGGGCATTGATGGTGGGCTTCTAGCGTTTCAGGCCTTTGTCCGCAAGGATTTTATTCCTCTATCGCAGGGCCCTGCTAATCTAATGTAAACGAGATTTCGCGTATCGCTGCAGGCCGTACTGGCGCCTTGTACGGGACGCGGTGCACGCCGATCCTGGTGGCGACCTCGTGACTCATGCCTCTACCTCCCCGAGACTTTGCAGAGTTTGGCTGACTTCAGCCGAGGTGGACCCGTCAGGGGGTGCCACCTGGCGGAGGGGCTGCCAGCTTCGACCGAGGTGGACCCCTCCTGGGTGGACACCTGATGAAGTGGCAGAGAGAGAGGCTCGACTTCGACAGAGGTGGAACCGTCTTAGGGTGCCACCTGGTGAAGGAGCAGGAGAGCCCGGTTCGACCTCGACAGAGGTGGACTCGTCTTGGGGTGCCACATGGTGAGGGAGCAGGGGGCCACCAGCTTCGACCGAGGTGGATCCCTCCTGGGTGGACACCTGGCGAAGTGGCAGAGAGAGGCTCGACTTCGGTCGAGGTGGACCCATCTTGGGGTGCCACCTAGCGAAGGAGCAGGAGAGCCCGGCTCGACCTCGACAGAGGTGGACCCATCTCGGGGTGTCACCTGGAGAGGGAGCAAGGGACTGCCAGCTTCGACCGAGGTGGACCCCTCCTGGGTGGACACCTGGCGAAGTGGCAGAGAGAGGCTCGACTTTGGCCGAGGTGTACCCGTCTTGGGGTGCCACCTGGCGAAGGAGCAGAAGAGCCCGGCTCGACCTCGACAAAGATGGACCCATCTTGGGGTGCCACCTGGCGAGGGAGCAGGGGGCCGCCAGCTTCGACCGAGATGGACCCCTCTTGGGTGGACACCTGGCGATGTGACAGAGAGAGGCTCGACTTCAGCCGAGGTGGACCCGTCTTGGGGTGCCACCTGGCGAAGGAGCAGGAGAGCCCGGCTCGACCTCGGTAGAGGTGGACCCATCTTGGGGTGCCACCTGGCGAGGAAGCAGGGGGCCACATCTTCGACCGAGGTGGACCCTACCTGGGTGGACACCTGGCGAAGTGGCAGAGAGAGGCTCGACTTCGACCGAGGTAGACCCATCTTGGGGTGCCACTTAGCGAAGGAGCAGGAGAGCCAGCCTCGACCTCGGTAGAGGTGAACCCGTCTTGGGGTGCCACCTGGCGAGGGAGCAGGGGGCCGCCAGCTTCGGTCGAGGTGGACCCCTCCTGGGTGGACACCTGGCGATGTGGCAGAGAGAGGCTCGACTTCGGCCAAGATGGACCCGTCTTGGGGTGCCACCTGACGAAGGAGTAGGAGAGCCCGGCTCGATCTCGGTAGAGGTGGACCTGCCTTAGGGTGCCACCTGGCGAGGGAGCAGGGGGCCGCCAGCTTCAGCCGAGGTGGACCCCTCTTGGGTGGACACCTGGCGAAGAGGCAGAGAGAGGCTCGACTTCGACCGAGGTGGACCGGTCTTGGGGTGCCACCTAGCGAAGGAGTAGGAGAGCCTGGCTCGACCTCGGTAGAGGTGGACCTGTCTTAGGGTGCCACCTGGCGAGGGAGCAGGGGGCTACCAGCTTTGGCCGAGGTGGACCCCTCTTGGGTGGACACCTGAAGAAGTGGCAGAGAGAGGCTCGACTTCGACCGAGATGGACCTGTCTTGGGATGCCACCTGGCAAAGGAGCAGGAGAGCCCGGCTCGACCTCGGCAGAGGTGGACCCATCTTGGGGTGCCACCTGGCGAGGGAGCAGGGGGCCGCCAGCTTCGGCCGAGGTGGACCCCTCCTGGGTAGACACCTGGAGAAGTGGCAGAGAGAGGCTCGACTTCGGTCAAGGTGGACCCATCTTGGGGTGCCACCTGGCGAAGGAGCAGGAGAGCTCGGCTCGACCTCGACAGAGGTGGACCCATCTTGGGGTGCCACCTGGCGAGGGAGCAAGGGGCCGTTAGCTTCGACCGAGGTGGACCCCTCCTGGGTGGACACCTAGCGATGTGGCAGAGAGAGGCTCGACTTCGGCCGAGGTGGACCCGTTTTGGGGTACCACCTGGTAAAGGAGCAGGAGAGTTTGTTTTAACCTCAGCAGAGGTGGACTTGTCTTAGGGTGCCACCTGGCGTGGGAGCACGGGGCCGCCAGCTTCGACCGAGGTGGACCCCTCCTGGGTGGACACCTGGCAAAGTGGCAGAGAGAGGCTCGACTTTGGTCGAGGTGGACCCGTCTTGGGGTGCCACCTGGCGAAGGAGCAGGAGAGCCCAGCTCGACCTCGGCAGAGGTAGACCCGTCTTGGGGTGCCACCTGGCGAAGGAGCAGGAACGCCATTTCGCGAGTGGGAAATTTTGAAAGACAAATCCACGCGGCACTGGCGGCATCCAGCTGGATCTGATGCACGTTCCACTTCAGCGATGTAGCCATATCAACCGACAATATCAAAATGGTTTATTTATCAGCCAAAGTTTGTTCATCGGCTATTACTTATTTATCAACCAATGTCGAGATCGATGAGATGACACTACTTCCTTCATCCAAAAATGAATAAAAGCTAAAGTACTTCATTGGTAGCATTTTGAGCTCGGGAGTGGGGGGCAATGTTGTGACAATGACTCAGCTACTTAGCCTTGATGAACCAACAGGGAAGTATGATAGAGCTAACTGATGACGAAGTTGGTTAATCAAAGAGTATGACTAATTATTAGCCGACTCATCTCTGGAGCACATAAATACTGACCAACTCATAAAGACCGACGAACTCATTAGTCCGACTAACTCATAAAGTCCGACCGACTTTAAGAAGAATGAAGATGGCAGAAAAGAGATAGTTATTCTACTAGAATAACTGCCAATCATTATAACGAGCTTGGGTTAGTTCTCAACATAATAACGTCGAAACTAACTGCAAGAAGTCATTTCTAACTAAATTCTATTAAGGCAAATGCCTATAAATACTAGTAAGAGGGAACCTCTGGGGATAAATGAAAAAAAAGTAACAATAGCTAGCTGAATTATTATCTCATTTCTACATATCTTCTTTGAGATTCTGTATCTATTACTTGAACCCTTGCTGACTTAGGCATTGGAGTGTCCCCCATCAAAAATCCTCTAGTAAGTGAGTTTGTTTTGTAGGGCTTTGAAGGGAACCCGATTGGCGAATCTTGACAGTGCGAAAGAATCACTTAGGTTCGGCATCAACATTACCTATACGAGAAAGGAAGCAATGATAAATTAAGTTATACATGCAAAAAAAATTAAGAATAGCAAATATAAAATTAATTGAAAAAATAAAAATAAAAATTTCATATAGTTTAATGCTTAGTGAAAGTCCCCCCTTCCCCTCTACCGTTACAATCTTATATTTACAGGTAACCATCCTTGATATTATCTTATTTTTATATAAAACCACCCTTGACTACTATGATAGACATATTTCTATTTTAATATATGTCCAACTCCTGGCCCTATGCAGGAAGAAAAAAAAACTCATGGAAGTTTTTTTTCCTTTCCAAAGGATTTGGGTTGAGAGATGTTCGGTTTAATATAAGCCATGCTTAAATGGATGTCCAATCTTTAAATCTAGCAAGAAATTTAACCCAAACATGCTAGCTTACCCAAAGAAGCACTTAAGGTTTGTTTGAATATTTTTGCAAGAATATCATATAAAAATTAAGTCTATTGACCCATCTAGCTTGCATTTTCTAAGGATACACCAAAGTTTTAGCCTAAATCCTAGCTTGTCTTGTTATAGTATTTAGGTTGAGGGTGCTGGGACGTTACGAGCCATGCTCCAATAGACTGCTTAATTCACGAATTCATCAAAAAATTCAGCCTAATTTTGCTAGACTACTAAAAAATACCCTTAAGATCATCAAACAACAAGAAATCCAACCGATGGATCATCTCTTAACATCTCTACTTAGGATCATTATATATCAGTATTATTATATAAATTTTTAAATATATTTTGAAGACATGCTATATTTTTTTATCTTAGTATAAAATATTTTTTATTCTCTAAACTGTTGTATGTATTTAGTTAAATTATTGTGATTATAAAATAGTAGTTTTATTACAATGCTAGTCTATCCTTTTATTTTCCGTTTTTGTTGCTCTCTACGACGTCGATCAACTTTATAATGATTTGCAGTGGCTAAGCATGGCTGCTATCATTTTGCTTATTTGAAGCGGTCAACACCATTGCAAACAAAGTTAGAAAGGCATGGTATCATGGTTTTTTTAAAATTATGCCTTATCACGATGGATTAAAATATAATGAAATCTAAATCAATTGATATTATTGGCCTATCAAAAGCCAAGTTACATTTCTTGGATAAATTCAACGAGCAAGAAGTCAGGATAATGTTTTGAAGGTGGAGAGAGGGATCGATGCAATTTGAAGACCGCGTGTTCTTACTTCTTACTTCTTGAAAAATGGGGGATAAGACTAGTCTCGAGATGGACAGATGGCAGCAGGTCATTATATAGACAGACTTTTATATCATCCCTTGGTCTTTGTAAACTAGTCTCTGGATGACTGACTGATGCCAATAATTTCTCCATCGAACAGTCAAAGTCAAGACCTTCTAATCGTTAGAATCGATATACAATCCATTAACATGGAGAATATCCATTGCTCAGAGAAAAAACAGGGAGAAAATCCATCTCGCGATAGCAAAATCTTGAAAGAAACTTATACAGAAGGGAAGAAGATAAAATATAAACAGAAAAAAAAAAAAAAAAAAAAAAAAAGCTTAAAAGTCAAGTGCTCATCGAACTAAGTCCGTATTTCTTATTTAGAATCCAAAAAGATTCAGAGCGGGCCTAAACGAACCGGCCCATGACAGCGCCACCAACGTCATTCCCGATTAAGACTCCGCATTCCCATTTCAATGGTCCAGATCGTCGGATACGTTAAGACTCCTGGTTGGTTTGGTGATGGGCCAGGTCCCTTCACCGTCCGCATCATGTGGTGGCTTAGGTGCGGCGTCGGCTACTCTCTCAAGAACATCTCGTTGTCGGTAACCGCACCGTCCACTCTAAGCGTGCCCGCCGGAATGATCTAATTCCACATTGATCGAATCAAACGGCTCTCAACGGTGGTAGTGGGATGCGAAGCTAGGTCCGCTCCAAATATAAACGGACGGCTCTGCGAGCAGGGGGACGAGGGACCACCGAAAAGTACTACCCTGGGATCCAAGGCTGTACGTTGACGACGGTTCCTTGGGCTTCGAGCTGCCGTGGGGATGTCAGGATGTGGGACCACGATACTGCCAGCGTCTGACGAAAAGTTGGACGATAGCGACCCCAGGCTTTGGGATTGCTAGATGAGCGCAAAGCATTTCACCGCGGCTTTTTTTTGATTCACCCAAACAATAACCACCATCCAAGACGGTAGCCAACTTAATTAAAATCGTACCTTATAACTAACGGATCATAAAAACTCGATTAAATTTTAAAATTATTTTTTAAAAATTTATAATAATTATATATTCTAATCTATTAATATTTTGATGATGTTTGATTGATATATTTATTTTTAAATAAAAAAGATCATAAAAGTTTTGTATCACATTTTTAGATAGTTGGAAAACTATGAAGATAACTACACTGAATTTATCCCATATCCTTTTTATAAAAAAATTAATAATAATAATTATTATAATTATTTTAGGGTTGAGCTTTAAAATAAATAGAGCCGTTTCGATCGGTATAAAAAAATACTATATATATATATATATTAAAAATCATCATTTATTTGAAATTTTGACATTCGTTCTAATCATCGTAGCAACAAATACCCTCGATACTTAGTACAAATAAATAATATTTGTTAAGATTTCATTTATGTATATATTTTTATATATAAAGAAGTTAGCTCATAAAAATATTATCTTATTTGAATTTTCTTTCTTAGCAAAGTAAATATAATCTATCCATTAAATTTGATTTCACAAACATGTTCTTTAAATTACAGTATTAATATTAGAAACTTCTACAAGCATCTACTTATAGGGATCAAGACATTCTTATTCACTTTAGAAATAGAATGGGAATGAGACTCGTTACACTAAATACTCGAACTTGCTAATTAAGAGTATCTGGGCACGCTTACTAAAAGGCATAATCGAGTGATTCAGCATATGATAAGTAACTCAAATATAAATGAGCAAGGCTGACTAATTATGATGCCTAGATCTGACTAACCATATATAATTATAAGTTAGTTAGATGATTGGTTCTCAGAATCAAGATACCCAAGTAACTTCGTCAGATATAAGATAAAATGCTTGATTTCTATAGTGCCAAGACATTATCAATGACTAAGTTATACATGCCAACTATTTAAAAACATTCGACTAAGTGGACAAAGAAGAAATAGCTGTCATAATAGAAAGTTATTATAACAAGCTGTTAACTGCAATAGAAAGAGATTTGCTCCAATAGAAAGTTGTTATAGCTAACAGTAGAAGGTTATATCCTAATAGAATTCGGTTACTATGAATATCTATAAATAGCGATAAGATAGAACTTTCAAGGGATAAACTAATTCTGTGTAAGGAGACTGTCATTTTGTTTTCTCTCGGTTTTATATTTGTTACCCAAACTCCACTGATTTAAATATCAAAGGATCCTCCCCCAGAGAACCTCTGGTCTAGGACTTCTTTTATAGGTGGAGGAGATCTCCAGTGAAAGATGCTACGTGTGGCCACATGACCATCCATTGTTCTCCACCTACTCGGCTTATTCGAGTAAGACTCTGGAGTTCTACTACCGAGAGTTAAGCAACAGATTTGCATGCCAGGTAAGGGAAAGAAGCATCTCTTGACTGCAAAAGGAAACTTGGAGAGAAAAAAAAGCAATGACAAAAGCAAATGCATAGAATGTTTCTACTAGTAGGGACCGTTAATCATCCAGATGGAATGATTCACCTAGCTAGCAACTAGAAATCAACGACATACCTCCAGTGGTGGAGCAGATCAGTAGCAATTCACTACTTTGATGAATCAAGTACAAGCTTTTGATGGTAGCTATTCAAAGTCTTCAACAAGCTACAATCAATAATCAATAATGCCCACTGGAGCTAGGCAGCTAGCTGCTCCAACCATTGCTTCTAGTCATAGCCAATATTCTTCACCATAAGAATCCCGGCACTAGCCTTCAATTCAAAAGATCATAGTATCGACGTTCACCTACTTAGCATTCTCCTACCCGACGAACTCCACCATGACGAACTCCTCTGCGGTGACCACGTCTGGAGCGAGATCGATAAAGAGAAAGTTGGTATAGGGAGAAGTGCCAAAGATCTCCCTCAGAGTCTTCAGGAGAAGGCTCCACTCTAGTAGATGCTTGGCGGGATCAAGAAATCTATTAATTCGATGATTATGAAAGAAAGTTGTAGGAGCTTGATCGATGACTTGTGAAGCCCTAGACAGATGATCGAGGACCTACCGATGCCCTCGATTATAATTCTTGACCTCCATTCTTTTGATGAATTATAAAAGAAGTGATACTGCCACACTTCAAGATGACTCAGTTGGAACCTTATGATGAAACCACAAATCCATTAGATCATCTGAGAAACTACAAACCCCACATGATGATTCAAGGTACTAGCGATGCCCTCCACTATATTGCTTTCCCAACGACTCTGAGACAAGTGGCCGGAGTATGGTACTCAGGCCTCAAGCTAGGTAGCATTCATTCCTTTAGCTTGCTAGAGGAATTATTCATGGCATACTTTCAAACAAGTAAGAGGATGCCATAAAACTTAGATAGCCTCTTTTTTATTCAGCAAAAGGAAGGAGAGTCTCTAAAAGACAATGTGGCACACTTCAACATTGCCATGCTTGAGGTCCAGGATCTCAATGAATCTATAAGCCTATTAGCAATGAAAAAGGGATTTCGATCATCCAGGTTCACTTTGTTGCCAGACAAAAAGTTTTCGAAGAGTTACTTAGAGCTCCTTGCATGTACTTAGAAATACATGCTAGTTGAAGGAGCGATTAGTAGGCACCAAGTTGAAGGAAAGTTAGCACCGAAGAAGAAGACTCTGAAAGATAGTTCTCAGTCTCGCAATGATAAAGATATCTAGTCTTGATGATAAAGTCCAAAGCCAAAGAACTTGATCTATAAGTCTAATAGCTACACCCCACTCTCTCTTTCGCGAGAAAAAGTTTTGATGGAGATAGAGGGTGAAAAGTTTTTGTAAAGGTCTCGGCCCATGTGTGTACTTTTACAAATTCCCAGCTAATGGTTAGTCAAACAAAGGAAGAATTTGAAGCCTGAGATCTAAAAATGATAAAATATCTAGAACAAGTACAAACTCTTATATCTAATTTTAAGTTTTATGAGATTTTTCATATTCCTTGAGCTAAAAATGCTCGAGCCGACACACTTCTTGGCTAGCAATATCAGTGACTGACTCACTTAGCAGGGCATGTATTGAGCATCTTGAAACACCCAGCATTGATAAAGGTGTAGAAGTGCTGGAGCAAAAGTCGGGCTAGATGGATCCAATTATCAAATACTTAACCGACAAAATCTTACCAAATAATCCCATAGAGGCCATACAAATAAAATGGATGGTTTCATAATATATACTTATGGACAGAACTCTTTACAAGAGATGCTTTACTCTACCCCTTTTGAAATATATGGGTCTTACGGATACTGATTATGCCCTTAAAGAGGTGCACGAAGGTATTTATAGAGATCACTTGGAGGGTAGATTCCTGGCTTACAAAATTCTGAGACAGGAATATTATTGGCTAACTATTCAGAAGGATGTAGTCGATTTTATTAAGAAATATGACCGGTGCCAAAGATACTCAAATATCCAATGATGGCCGGTGAGCCAACAAACTCAGCTAATAGCTCCTTGATTTTTGTCCAGTAGGGAATGGATATACTTAGCCCGTTTTTAGCTTTTGATCAGAGAAAAATTATTATTATGGCGATTGACTATTTGACCAATAAAGAGGATGGAGGTTGAGCTTTTAGTACATATAACTAAAGAAAAAGTTGAAGAGTTTGTCTACAAGTATATTATTTATTAGTTTGGGTTTCTTCATGCCATCATCATTTATAATAGGAGATAGTTTAATAATCAAAAGTTTAGAGATTTTTATGCTCAATACCATATTACCTATAAACAAACTTCTGTTGGACATTCCTAGTTGAATGGTGAAGCCGAGGTAACAAATCAAACAATTCTATATAGCTTAAAGATAAGGCTAAATGAAGCTAAAGGACTATAGGTCAAAGAACTAAACTCGGTTCTTTGAGCTTACCGAACAACTCCTAAGATTCCGGCAAGGGAATCTCCATTTAATTTAACATTTGGAATCGAGGCAGTAATACTAGTGGAGATAGATTTACCCTATTTGAGAGTCAAACATTTTGAAATGCCGAGTAACTCAGAGCGACGAAGGGCTGACCTTAATCTGGTAGAAGGGGCAAGGCTACAAGCTCACCTAATGATAGCCTCCTATCGATAAAGAGTTGCCCGATATTACAACTCTAAGATCAACCTAAAAACCTTTCGGCCATGCAATCTAGTATTGTGGAGAGCTAAAGTTTCAAAGCCCACAAAACAAGGAAAGTTGTCTTTGAATTAGAAAGGCCCATACTGGGTTACCGAGGTAATATGTCTGCGAGCATATCATATCAAAATTCAGATGGCGTAAGTGAGTGACATAGCACATGACAACCGAGTAACTCAACTATAAGTGAGTAAGGTCGACTAATTATGATGCTAAGATATGACTAACTATACATAATTATAAGTTAATCGAATGATTGGTTCTTAGAATCCAGATGTCCAAGTGACTTTGTTGGATATAAGATAAAATGGCTGATTTCTATAGTGCTAAAACATTATCAATGACTAAGGCATACACGCCGACTATTCAGAAATATCCGACTAAGTGGGAAAAGAAAGCTGTTACAATAAAAAATTGTTACGACAGACTATTAAATACAACAAAAAGAGGTTAGCCCCAACAAAAAGTTATTATGATTAATAGTAGGAGGTTATTTCCCAACATAATTCGGTTACTACGAGCATCTATAAATACCGGTAAGCGAGGATGTTCAGAAGGAGATTGTCATTTTATTTTCTCATAATTTTCAATCTATTTTTTAATTTTTATTGATTTAAATATTGAAGGATCCTTCACTAGAGAACCTCCGGTCTAGAACTTCTTTTACAAGTAGAGGAGATTTTCGATGAAAGGTGCTATAGGAGGTTATGTGATTATCTATTGTTCCCCACTTACTCGATCTATTCGGGTAAAATTCTAGAATTTTACTATTGGAAGTTTGGCAGCAACAAGACTATTACGATGGAATAGTGAAAATCATTCAATTTTTTTTCTATTTTAAAGTTAAATTTTTTTCCAACCAAATATGGTTTTGGATTATTCTTTATAAACAAAGCATTTAACTTGGAAGAGGAAAATTTTAAGGTTTAATGAATTATGTGCATGAAAATTACTACATAATTAGTCACCATAAAATCTCAAAACCTAATTTAAACAACAATCAAACTACCTTTTCTCCCTCCTATTATTAATATATTCCTTTGTCCGTTAACTTTCTCGACTCTGTCGCCAGCTCGCTCTCTTGCCCTCCCTCCCGCACACTCTCTCTCTAAATTCGCGACGCGTTCGGCGAGGCTGTGAGAGGGGAAAGACTTGATTTTGAACAAGAAAACGGAGATTCGAGATAGAAGCGAATCGAGAGAAGGGAAAGTGGGGCGGAGAAGAGAGAGGAGAGCGGTGGAGGCGTTTGATGGCAATAATTCTGGCTCACGAGAGGGGTTTAATAAGGTGGGAAAAAGCCAAGCGAAGCGGTGGGTTTTGATTTCTTAGCTCCGCGCCACCGCTACAGTCCCTAAAGAGCCTCCTTTGCGAAAAGAAGAGGATGATATAGTCAAAGGCAAAATTTTATTTTTGAGAGAGACATGGGAAGCAACAAGAGGAAAGAGGATTAGAATAAGGTAAGGGGAAGAAAACTGAGTGAAAGAAGAGGGGGAAGCTCATCTTTCTATGCCCTTTTTCTTAAGGGACCGATAAAAGGCCGAAATAAAAGCAAAAGATGGCAGAAGATTGCTGTTCCTTCAATAAGGTGATTCTTTTCTTCTCTCCTTTTCTTACCTTTTTTTCTTGTCTAATGCCGTCAGATATCTTGGTCTGGTTTTGATTTCATGAGGGGTTCAAAAAGTTGGAATTTTGATGTTGTCTGGTAGAGATACGAGTGTCCGTTTTGTTGGTAGAAACTGTTCTAGGATACTCTTCTTTTTTGTGGAATTGTAAGCTTTAGCTTAATATGTTTTGATCTGATATTTGTTTAATTCACATTTTCTTTTTCGGCCACTGTCACTCTTCTTTCGGCTGTTGGAGCTTTTGTTGGAATTGAATACATGATAGCATGTTTTTGTTTTTGTCTCTTTTTTTCTTTACTGATTGAATATTGCAAAAGCTCATTTCTTTTTCCTTATTAGGGTTTCTGGTTGATTTTTAAGATCTTTGTATTCGATTAATGCACCGGCTTGAACAATCTTCTGTGCTGGACTTTGAAGCATCTCATAGCTTGTGGGTTACCTCGATATTCTGGCGCCTTGCATTTAAAAAATTATTTCTTAGATCAGGATTTTTTTTTGGGTGAATTGTGGTATGAAATTCTGCTCTGGGTTTCATTAACTTCAAGGGACTTCGCATGTTCTGCTTCTTCTGGTCATCAACTAGTTGATTGCTTTGGGTAGAGAAAAAGACAATTCTTTTGCATTGCTATTTTTTCTGGGTCATTGATTTTCTTTTCTTTCCCCCCCCTAAAAGTTCGATCAGTTCAAGTTTTCCTTACTGATTAATGCACTGGTTTGGACCTCCCTTATCATGTGGTTTCCCTGTTGCTTTCTTTGCATCTCATTCAAAATATCATAGCTGAGCTTATTACTAAATATCTCAGTATCAGGTAGAGCAAAATATGAAAGCTTCTTGTGTGCTCATGGAGTTCCTCTCATGCTAAGTGAAATCTTGGTTAGAATTGTATTTACATTCGTATCTGGTCACAATGGGACTATCAGGGAATTTGCTTCTCTATGTTTCTTCGAATCTCTTACCATATTAAATACTTGCTTTCCTTTCATCTCGAACAGGATTCACTCATAATAAAGCCTCCAAAGAAATCACTGCTCGCATTGAGGATGGTTGTCTTAGCTGCTGTTATGATCTGTGGTGTTTATATTTTCTCTGTGTGTTTAAAGCTAATAGGAAATCAGAGTGTGCCCGGAATTATACAGATGGAACTAGCAGAACAGCCTTGTCATAATCCTGGTATTCCATGTTCTGAGATTTCTTATGTGCACTATCCGGAACCAACCACTTATAGCAGGTAAAGAGGCTTTTTTGAATATTATTATTGACTTTGATTTTATGATGACCATGCATAACAACTCTCCTAACCTGCCAGGGAAGAGTGTGCATGCACACCAGTTCGATACTTTGCTATATTGTCAATGCAGCGGTCTGGAAGTGGATGGTTTGAGACTTTATTAAATAGCCATATTAACATTAGCTCTAACGGGGAGATATTCTCGGCCAAAGAAAGGAGAAGCAATATATCAGCTATCATAAAGACATTGGATAAAGTTTACAATCTTGATTGGTACAGTAGTGCTTCAAAAAATGAATGCACAGCTGCCATTGGCTTTAAGTGGATGCTTAATCAGGTAAAGCTAAGAAAATTATTGTTGTGTTCTTTATTTAGTATGGTATGTACTATGGTTCTAGTCATGCATTTATTAATGTTGGACCTAACCAAGTATTTCTAAAGCATTTATATATGTTTTATTTTAATTTTGATTGAGCACTTATGTCAACAAGAATACTCTTGAATTGATTTATTTCTAAGCATGGAGTTGTTTTTATGATATTTTTTGGGAAAAATAAAGAGATTTTTGTCTGAGATTAACTTGTCCATTCTTCATTTCTCTGTTGGATTGGATCATCTTGTGTTAATTTGAATGTCTAAACCTTAGCTAGACTGAACCGGCTCAGCATTACTGGAACTTGATGACTTGTCACTTATAAGTCTCCATAGACTTGATTTTGCAAAATCAAATGATACAACAATCTGCTTCTTGTACTTAGTATTTTACTAATAAATCAACAATCATATTATACCTTATTAGATGATGCTTCAATGTAGAAATATGGTTGCTTGTTTATGATATTATGCAATCAATTGCATTATTGATCACCTTCTTGCTTCCCTTCTCATTCCTTGTTCTTGTTTGTTCTGATGACCAGTATGCTTATCATTCCCTCCAAAAATCTTGTTCCTAGTCTATCTAATACTCTTTCTATGCTTTTGCTCTTCCAATGGATAAGAAGTGATCCATTTTTAAAGATTTGTCTATTTGGTCATCTAAGTAGTTTATCCTTTTCCTATAACCACTGATTCTAGCGCATGCCATGCATGTGCCTCAACGTAGAGTATAGTTTTGATTACTTATTTCTATTCACAGAGCCTTTTAGTGACTTCTTTAAATTTTAATCATATATATAAATTTATCCAAATATAATAACAAATTAAAATTGGTTAAGTATTTTAGCAATTATTTTTTCTATAGTAGATAATTTTTAATAATACATATAGAATGCATTCATGATGTTTTTTTTCTCTCCTTTTCTTTTCCTTTTTATACATATGTGCACACATATTTAATAATAGGGTGGTTTTGGGAATTAAGAAATCTAAATTTCAAGTTTTTTGCCTTTGTTTTTTATCCTTTCTTACAATTGTACACATGCATTAAATAATTGGGCTTTGGTATGGGTATTAAGAAATTTAAATTTGATCATTTGATATTCAAACAATTATATGTTTTATTTTATAATTGGATTGTTTTGTTGGCCACTCCCCCTCTTCCTCCTCTCTTTCAAATTATGAACAATGAGGAGTAGACAAAAGCAACGTTGAAAATTAAGAATCATGTGTATCTTTTTCTTTTTTGGGGGAGGGGTTGGGGGGGTGGGGGGCGGGGGGCAGGGTGGGTGGGTGGTTGATAAAAGGAACTACAAAATGCTTCCCCCCCCCCCGCCCCCCCCCCCAAGTCCTAATATTCAATCTAAGTCCATCAGAGGCCAAGAGTGAGTGAAGCTTTAGGTGATTTAGAGTATGAAGGGGTCTAGATGAAGCAGCAAGTATATGAGGGAGATCAACTTGGGCTTGAGGACCTTACAAGGTGTGGATTGGGGGCTGGAGGGATTGGAGGAAGAAGAGTAGTTGTGATTGGTGGCGGTGAATGATCACTTGAAATTCTTGCAGTTGCCGGTGCTGATGGGGATGCTATGGCTTCATTGGCAATGGTAGGAATGAGTAAAGTGAAGAAGAGAGGGAAATAAATAAATAAATAGGCTGAGGGATTGGAAAAATGACAAGGTTGTTGAAACTTATCTCTTTGTTTAAGAGGCCATCATTAGGATAGTTTGTTTGCCTTAAAACTAATGGTGAATAGTGGCTTATCCCAGTTGTCACACCACTCTAGCTAACAGCAAACTAGGTTTGAGTCTTGGATGATGCTTCCAAGGTTCTTGGACTTGAGTAACTATGCATGGTGGGTCTACCGCCCTTACTCTCCAAAAAAAAAAAAACAAGAAAGTTGCTTTAATAATATTGAATTTCCTTGAAACCTAATATTCTCTCTTTATTCATTTATGGTGTTTTAGATGGTTACTTCTTGGTGGCATGAGCTTAAGCTATGTGATATGATGATATATTGCTCTTAAATACCAATTGATCATCCTAGTAGTGTGATAGATTTCTCGCTTGCTTATCATTACTTGCTAGAAATCCAGCACAAATTTGCAAAGATGGCATCATGTTGATTGCTATTCAACATAGTTCTAAAAGGTTGATGGATCATACTTTGATCTATAAGTTTATGTTACATTAATGAAATTTACACTTTCACATTAGGGCTAGCATATCTGATAGGGAATTTTTAATCCCATCATTTTTTTAAAAAAAATATAGTCCAATATAGTTCAAGTTTATCTTTTGTCTTTTTTTTTGTGACCGGTCAAATATAGCATGTAGTGGTGGGGCTGCACAGCTGAAGGCGAGATTTGAATTGAGTCTTAGACTTACCATTCTGTACTTAGATTTGATTAGGATGGCATGATAGTTAATGCAGTGGATCTTCATTGATGTGGTTTACTAGGGTGGAGCTTCGGCCTCGATGGAGTGACATCGTGCAGTACTGGAGCTCAACAGCCAAAGGCTAGCTTGAGGATAAGATTAAGGCATTCCAAATGGAGGAGAAAGGAGAGAGGAGAGGGATTAGGACAGAAGGGATCAAGGATCGTTGAATTGGTACCGGATCCATATCGGTTAGCGACCGGTATGGTATGGTATCGTACCATACCGTACAATATCGGTATATGTACCTGCTGCCTTGGTGAATTGAGAAAAAAATATTTTCCTTCCCCTTCTCAAGCAAGGTTCGCTGAACCGGACCCCAACCGGCCCGAATCGAGCCTGAATTGGACTGTACTGATCCGAACCGATCCGTACCATATCGAACCGATCTGTACCATATCGAACCGATCCGTACCAGTCTGGTTTAGATCAATTTTTATGATTCGGGTCCCGAATCATTTTTTAGGGTTGAACCGTACCCCAATTTTTGGCTGGTACGGTTTGGTACATCCTGAACCGGGTAGTTCGGGATGGTTTTGAAAAATCTGGAAGGAATGATAGTGGAGGAGAGGGGTAAGAGGGGAGAAGTGAGGACGAGACAGTGGCTAGGCTGGTCAAGATTTTGGATGGCTGTGTTTCTTTTTATTTATTATTTTCTTGAAAGTCTTGTGCATTATTTATTGGCATGGTACTAATATATTTTGGGTTCTGACCTGCCGGTGAGAACCCTACAACTAAAACCTAACCTGACCTGCCAGCTGGTCAAGTTTGTTGGACCTGCATTAGTCGTTCTTCTTTTCTGGTTATGCTTATTCGCATTTGTCATTCTTCTTTTCTGGTTATGTTTATTCACATACTCGCGTTCTGTATTGTGCTCTTATTTGTGGTTACTTATGATGTATCATGCAATTCCTCAGCTACTAATCATATTTCATGCAATTCCTCTCAATAGTATCTTAGCTCATTTAGAACATTCCTTTGTAAGTAGCATCAGACCTTACTAACTATAATTTACCAGTTGCTTCAGCATCCATGGTAGTGTTTGTTTGATCATCATCTATGGTTATCATTTGGAGTTGGTTCTTGGCCACTTTTTGTCATTATTATAACTTTCACTGAGCTGCCCCTTCCCCATTGCTAGGTGTTACCATTGCATTCTGGTCAGTCTTTCTTATGGGTAACTTGTTAACAATCAGCTATGGTTAGTGGTACTTAGTAAGCAATGCCTGGAAGTGAAAGTTGAGCTAAGATCTCAGTTTTGATAATTGATAAATAATATTTGGAATGAATCCTCAAGGCTTTTCTCATGCATGTCTGGTTACCAAAGTAGTGGAGTCATCGTTTTTACTCATTTACATTCACTTTTGACTACAATTTTGGCCTACCTGCAACTTGTTATTACATTAACATTTTTCTTCTATCTTAGATTCTGTATTAACAATTGATTTTTAAGAAGACTTCTGCAGAGTTCTTCTTATCTAACATCTCGTTTTATAAAGTGAAGTTTTGACTCCAGAGTTATCCAGTTTTTCTGGCTCCTTGCAGCTGTTGTTTATCTGAAGCACAGTTGATAAAATGGTTAAATGGTCCTTAAGCTCTTTCCAGTCTTTAAAAGGGTGTAATCAGTTTAAATGGACTATGAAATGGCTGTGAGTTTTGTGAAATATTAGAATTATGCGATTTACATAAAATTAATATCTAAAACTTATAAAATATAATGACTTTCCTAGACGAGTTGTTATTTAATAAATTTGGTGTTCTTTTTATCAACTTTAGGAGTAAAACCAGGAACTGTGCATAGCAATTCGTAGAAAATTATAAAACAGCGTTGTTGTCAGTGGTAGCAGAATAAACTGATAATTAGAAGATGAGTTTTTGTTCCAACAATTTTGAGAAGAGAGCATCTAAATATTATGAGAAAGGAAATACAAACAGATTAAATTATAGAGAGGAAGGAGAAGAAATTTTCCCTAATAAATATGGCTATCAGAAATTGCTTCTTGTTGTCAGTATAAATGCTAAGGTGTGGGTGAATTAGAAAATTACTTCTCTCTCTCTCATTTGAGCATATTATAGTGTACTTGCATGAAACTTCTAGGCTGCTTGATGACTGGAAGACACAGCATCCAAAAATGCATATTATGATCATATCATATTGATGAGATATTTTAGTTTGGTCTTGGAATCATGTTAAGACTAAATGTTCCTAAATATTTAAACTAAGGTTTTTGATAATGGTATCAAACCCTGTACATTTTTTTTTATTGGAACAGTTTATACGATTACCAGTGTCAATGGTTCCCATTAAAACTGGTAGCATCAAAAGAATGAAAAACCATCGGTACCATTGGGCATGGTCAATATGGTATGGTTGGTATAGGATCATTGGTATGACCATAGAATTGATACAGCTGGTATAGAATTGATACAGCTGGTCGTACAAGTGTGGATGATTTTGACATCCCGGCACTTGTATCGGTGCCCGTTTCTCATCGGAATGATAAAATACCAAATGACACCATCTTGTTCCGACAATTTTTGAATCCATGATTTAGATTGTACTGCTGAAATATTTATGCTTACCTAGTCAGTTAAGCAGCTGCTTAAGCACTATAATTGGCCATTTTGATGATGTTTCTCTAAAGTGATTTTTCTCCTTCATTGCAAGTCTCTTGCCATTCCATAATAGGAAAAGTGATTTCTTTCTTCTAGTTAGTTTTGTATTATGGTTTGCTGAATGTGTGTTCTCATAAGTTACATTGTCATATTTTCACTTATTTAATGTGCTCAAAATGAGATATTCTCCTTTTCTTTCTTTTGGAAAGGATGGGATCAAATTATTGACTATTCTCTATATATGAAAGTTTATGGGTGCATGTGTGCAGGGATGTTGAGGGTAAAGTTTGTAACTATCAACCCTATTTGCTTGACCTTTAGGCTTGGATGCAGCCCATAAGTTAATAGGATGTTCCTTGGGAGAAATTGTCAATCTAATGGATGTGCTTGTTAAGAAAAGGTTCCAACTTTCCTATGGATATCTCTTTGGAAAATTGACCAAAACTATTCAATGGACATATCTTGGAAACCCTTTACACCCAAAAGATGTCTTTTCTGAGGCAATTCAAATTAGAGGAATGACATAAAGGTGAAAGGATGTTTACATTCAGAGGAGAACTAAATATAAATTAGCAAGACTTGTAACTAAATTTGAATTGTAGAGAAATAAATTTACTAACATAATCCAACAAAGAATAACTAAGAAAGTCCTACATTGTGTAGATTGTGTAGCCTTGTATGGTAAACTGCTATATCCAAGAAGTGATTTTGACGCTTCAAGACATTCTTTGTTATGATGAAATTGCTGTTCGCAACAGCAAAAATTTATGTACTCTGTGATTGAATGAATAGGGTGATTGTTTGACAGCAAGATATGAAGAAACCCTTTGATTTTGTTGGTACATTATTTTCCTGATGAGAAAGAGAGCTTACAAAGTTTATTCCATGTAAAAATTTATCGTGGAATACAAATTTTCTATCCTTATCTGTTCATTGGTCTCTTTAACATCATTGCATGGACATGGATTATAAGAACTGGATTTAGATGCCTATCCAAGTGTCTAATTCAACAAGAAGTAAAAAAAATGAGATACATCGATATGTGGGATAGAATATAATTTTAACTAGTGTATATATATATAACATTATCTCTTTAAATGTTAAAAATAAATATTAAAAAGATGTTTTTTAAGGTCTTAGAATAAATGTTCTTGTTTAAACTTCTCAATTAACTTAAGGATATAAGAAAAACTACATTTTACCAAGTCTCGTTGCGGGCAGGAATGTGGTACACATTTGAGTATGGCCAATCATGGACAGGAGCATGATCATGAATTGTCCAAATGCCAAAAAAGTAGGATATGACTCGTAATAAACATATTATGATAATAATGCTAATCATGATAGTGATAAAGATAATGATGTTAATAATGATAGTGATAATAATAATAATAGCTTAATAATTATGTTAAGAAGCAATAAAATTATTTAAAATGAAATTCTGATTGAATGGAATTGATGATATGGTAATGTAGGATAAGCTTATCAAAGCTATGGTCTAATGAAAATTGTATACATTTAAATTGTTATACTGTCACAACTTGATGAACATACTGGTATCCTTGTTGAGATGGTCATATGAATGCCCAATTTTGATTGTTAATATTTAAATCATTATTTTCTCAGCATATATATTTATTAAAGAATTGATATTATTTTTATGCTCGTGTGTGCTTATAAAATCCTTGCTGAGCTGTTAGCTCATGCTATCATTTCCATTTCTTTTTCAATGTCACAAAACACCTGACTAAACGGGGGTGGGTTGAAACTTTTTGATGAGAAGTAGAAATATTTAAGTTTTGTATCTGATACTAGATGTATCTAAATCATGTATTTTGGATAGCTTTAATTTCTAATAAAGAATATAGTGTGTTTGCCTAAATTGTTTCTCTTAATGTTAAGTACTTTGGTTCAAATTATTAGGCCTGCATAACTCTAGAATTACACTTTAGGGAAATATGCGGCTGTGTCATGTGACCGACCTAAGCGTGGGGTTTGGGATGTGACATTAACTCTTCCGAATATTTACATATATTCTAATGGATACTTCTCGTGCATATTGGCCATCATGTATTCTCCTATATGATTGAAAAAAATTAAGAAGGAATTCATCTCAATCACTGAAATTTAGTGGAGAAGAATAGATGTGGGACGTGAATGAAAAGAAAAAAATAAAAAAAAAAAATCAAATATCTCTGGAATTTAATTCAATCAATCAAGCATATATTTCTTTATACAATTAGATCCTTTAAATAGAGTAACAAGTCCTCTAATCTAATGAAAGTCAAATTGCTTAATCCTAATAAAACAAGAAGTCCTAATAAAGTAATAATAAAATAGAAAAAACTCTAAATAAAGAAAAATAAAAGAAATTTTAGATAAATCATCCTTTTAGAATAGAATTAGAGTCAAGGTTCCTTAAGATATATAATGTTTCCTTCTGTAATAAGTACGAATTTTTTCGATTCCCATCATTTTTTCATGGATAGAAAAAACTCGACTTTGACGAGGAATTGAGATAGTCTTCTAACGGTGCAATTCTTTCTTATTAATCCAAATAGCATATGAATTTGGATGACCCTGCCATTTAATCAAAAATCTTTAAAATCCTCCATTAGCAAGAGAAATAATTTCATCCATGATAATGCATTTAATATGATCTAGCGAAGATATCGAAAGTGATTGAAAAACTAGAACTAGCATTGGAGACTGAGTGTATGCCTTGAGATCACTTGCATGCATAGTAGGAGGCTCGAATATGTCCCGATAAAGTAATAAATCTTTAATATTAAAAATAAAACTAAATTTTAAATCAGAGGGTAATTTTATATAATAAGCATTAGGTCCAAGTTTACGAAGGATGCGAAATGGATCAGTGGCTCGAGCATGCAATTTTTTGAATAATGTCAAGGATAACATTCTAGATGGATACAAACCATCACATAGTTATCCTCGTTAAATTTTAGATTTCTACGGTGAGCATCAGCAGCAAGCTTATATTTCTCAGTACTCATAGCAATCTTTTGTCTAATACCAATATGAATGTCTTGAGTATGTTTGACAATAGAAATGGTAGGTTCAGAAGTATGGTTATTCATAAATAGAGGAACAAGATCAATGGATTGGCGATGGTTAAAACCATAAATAATTTCAAAGAGACTTATGCTAGTAGACTGACTCACTGAGCTATTATATGCAAATTCCACTATAGACAATGACAAATTTCATAGACCAGGTTTATCACCAACCAAATACCTAAGTAAATTACCAAGACTACGATTCACAATCTTTGTTTGACCATCTGTTTAGGGATGAAAGGCTAAAGAAAACTTGAAAGTGATTCCAAACAGTTTCCAAATGGTCTTTCAAAAATAATTTATAAATTTGATATCATGATTGTATACTATAGAAGAGGGCAAACCGTAAAGTTAGACAACTTTCTTGAAGAATAACTTAGCAACATAAGGGACATCAGAAGTCTTTCGACATAGAATAAAATGTGCCATTTTAGAAAACCTATTAATAATAGCTAAAATTGAATCGTGTCCCATAACAATCTTAGGAAATCCAAAAATAAAATCCATATTAAGATCTTTTCATGGAAAATATAGAATGGAAGAGGAGTATACAGATTAGTGTTTTGCTTCATGTCTTTGGCTAATTGGCAGGTGCGACATTGTGCAAGGATTCTAGCTGTCCTTTTTAAGAGATGGCAAATATAATCTATCTTCAATCATGGTTATAATTTTATTACATCCAAAGTGGCCAACTAAATCTCCTGCATGAATCACTCAAATAAGAAAGTCCCGTAAGGATGTCCTAGATATGCAAAGATGACAACCCTTAAATAGGTAACTATCCCTAATTACAAAGTCAACATATTCTTGACGGTTATCTTAACTAATTTCTTGAAAGATAAGAACAAAATCAGGATAACTTTGATAATCGTGCTTCACTCGCTCAAAATCAACAATCTCTGCACTCATGGTTATAATTTTATTACATCCAAAGTGGCCAACTAAATCTCCTGCATGAAGCACTCAAATAAGAAAGTCCCGTAAGGATGTCCTAGGTATGCAAAGATAACCCCTAAATAGGTAACTATCCCTAATTACAAAGTCAACATATTCTTGACGGTTTTCTTAACTAATTTCTTGAAAGATAAGAACAAAATCAGGATAACTTTGATAATCGTGCTTCACTCGCTCAAAATCAACCATCTCTGCACTCATGGATTGGAGGCCACCGATGACCCTACTTAGTGCATCAACAACCCTATTCTCAACACCAGCTTTGTATTTAAGAACAAAGGTATAATCCTAGAGAACTCTACCCACTTAATATGTTTAGTACTAGGTTTCTTTTGTGACTGGATATACCTAAGAGACAAGCGATCAGAGTACAAGACGGAATTCCTAGGGTAGAAGATAGTATCGCCAATATCTAAGAGCCTAAATTATAGCATAAAACTCTGTTATATGTAGAATATCTTTGCTTAGCATCATTAATTTTTTTGCTAAAATATGTTATAGGATGACCCTTCCACTTAGAGCTTGTCCAATTTCAACACTTGATGCATCACAAGCTATCTCAAAAACTTTTGAAAAGTCAGGATAAATTAACAAGGAAGCTTCAGTCATCTTAAGCTTAATATCGTTAAAAGCTCTTGCAACAACAACAGACCACTGAAAATTTTCTTTTCTCATACCGTTCATAATAGGAGCCATAATAGTGCTAACTCCTTTAATGGAGCGTATGTAAAAAGATGCTAGACCATAAAAACTATGGACTTCAGAAAGAGATGTTGGTTTAGGCCACTCTCTAATAGTTTTAATCTTTTTAGGATCAGCCATGATATCCTGGGAAGACAACATATTTTAAGAATAATACTTGGTCTTGAAGGAAAGAATACTTTTAAGGTTGACATACAACTTTTCAGACCTAAGGACGAAGAAAACATTTTTAAGATGAACTAAGTATTCCTTCTTAAACCTACTATAAATGAGGATATCATCAAAGTAGACAACCAAGAATTTTTTAATAAAGGGTCTCAACAATTCTGTCATAAATCTTATAAATGTACTAGGAGCATCAGACAATCCAAAAGGCATAGCTAACCACTCGTAAAAATCATCCTGAATCTTAAAGATAGTCTTCCATTTATCCCTAGGCCAAATTCTAATTTAGTGCTACCCATTATGCAAATCAAACTTGGAATAAATTTTGGAGCCCGCTAATTGATCAAGCATGTCCTCAAGCTTAGGAATGAAAAATCGATATTTGATTGTGATCCTATTGATAGTCATACTATCCACGCACATTTTACATATACCATTTTTTTTGGATCAGTAGAGCAGGCACAGTACAAGAATTAAGGCTAGATAGAATATGATCTTTCTGCAGCAACAAACCATCTACTTACCTTTTCATCTCCTCACACTTTTTAGTGTTCAATCTGTAATGTGTGAGGTTGGATATTTGGGACCCTGAGACTAAGTCAATGGCATATCGGATGTCATGCATAGGAGGTAAGCTATTTGGTACGTCTTCCAGGGTCACGTTCTTAAACTCTTCTAGTAACAGTTCGATCTTAGGAGGTGGGTTATTTTAGGAGTTTGAGATTAATTTAATATCACCTTTATGAATCATTGCTAACATGATTCCAAAATTCAAACTTTTCTCTTCAAATTTTTTATGAGTTAAAATGTGGTAGTTTTTCTGATTAGAGATTTGAGAACTTTTATCTTTTTTAAAAGATCGGGATGCGCTAGGTTTAGTAGGATTTAATCTAATTTTCTTTTCATTATGTGTAAAAATATAGGTATTCTCCCTACCAAAGTTATGAATATCTACATTATAAATCCAGGATTGATCTAACAGGACACTAGTTACCTCCAGGATAACACATCACGCATAATCTCGATCGAATAGGCTTCTATCTGAATCGGTACTAAACAACATTCACTAACAGGAAGTGATGTTTTGTCGAACCAGGCAACTCGATAAAGGTGAGGATGGGGTTGAGGCTTCAGTTTTAATCGACTAACGGTATATTTAGAAATAACATTCATAGAACTATCGCCATTGATGACAAGATTGCGGACTTTATCTTCACATTGGATATAGGTATGGAAAATACTAGTGCATTTCCATGCTTCAGAGTCTATAGGAACAGTGACTATATATCGCATGATGTTAACATATCTTCCTGACTCACAATCTCCCTCATACTCTATCTAAAATAACCGGTTCTAGAGGGTTAAAGGTCTGAGAAGGTGATGGATAAGTTGATTACCAGGAAGGTCATCTTCCAATGGTTGTTTACCCAATCTTGACTCTTTAGGGACAATTAGTATTCTACCTGCTAACCTATGAGATTAGCTAGGTCTATATGGTTGTTAACTTGATTAGCATGAAGGTTACTAATTTCAATGTGAAGTTGGTCTAATGACCGGCATATTTGATTTGAGATCTCTTGGAATGTTATTTGGATATTTTTAACAAATTTAAGTTCTTTTTTCATGGCAGTATATGTATCTTTTAGGTTGCTAATGGTCATGATAGCAAAGAAGGATTGAATTTTAGGCTAAATACTATAATCACTAAAATATTTAGCTATGATGCTCATAATAAACTTGTAGAATCAAATGCGATATCAATGCATTTGGTACGTGCAATAACAAAAATATGTGGATGAAATATGATGACAAGTAAGATAAAAGCCTTAAGTGATAATAGAAATTATCCAATAATTTTTTAAAAAATGATTTTTTAATGAATGATTGTATCTTTTAGGAGATGGGCTCGAAAACTCCAGGTAGCTACTTGCAGGCCGAAGACAAGGTAAGAAGACTTCAAGTTTTTTTTTTTTCCTATGGACCGGGTCTATGGATTGGCTTGTAGATCACATGGTCTATGGGCTGGTCCGTGGACCGTAAGGTCTATAGGAACCCTGGACTGTGATAAAATGAGGGGGTGGAGGGCTCAGAAGTTTTTTTTCTTCTATCGGCCTCTCATTTCTGTTGACGATAGTCCCAGCGCTCGACGATGGGGGCAGGCGGCAATGGCGACAACTTTAGCTCCCGCACGGCAGCAGCGGGGCACTCAAGTGTAAGTTCGACGGCGAAGATAGGAATGGCGGTGGACGATGGCGAAGGTGGCAAGGGCGAAGGCGAAGTTGACGACTCTGGCAACGGCAATGGACGGTAGAGGTAGCGGTGGTGTTTTTACCTCGTTCGCGCTCCTCTTTGTTTGTGAGTGATGCGAAGACGGCTTTAGCGACGAGAAAGGTGGTGGTGAAGGGCAATGGTGAGTCTAAGAAGGGTGTTTTGCACTCTGGTAGTGATGGTAGTGAGGATGATGCAGAGGTGTGGTGGAGGGGCTGAAGATGGTGTTGATCTTGCTGCGATGGGTGGTGAAGCAAAGCTACACGATGAGGAGGCGGAGGCACCATTTCTTTGTGAGAAGGGCCGTAAAGGGTGGCGAGCATGGCAGCATGGAGCACCCGAGCGTGGGGCTCATGGGAGGCTTAGGGCAGCTGAATAGGGAATCATGGGCATTGTTTTTCCCAACTTTTCCTTAGGTTCTCTCGTTCCCAGGAGTCTCAATTGGGTGGGGGATTGGAATGACCGCATAGGAAACAATGAATCTCACAAACAGGAAGTAGTGAATCTCACAATGCAAATAGTGATTCGTGATTGTTGTTTGCTCTGATACCAATTTGATGCAGGATGTTAACAAAAAAGAAAAATAAAATAAAAATTAAATAAGAAAGAAAGAAAAGAAAAAATCAAATATTTCTGGAATTCAATTCAATCAACCAAGCACATCTTTCTCCATCTCTATATGGTTGGACCTTTTAAATAGAGTAACAAGTCCTAATCTAATGAAAGTCAAATTACTAAATCCTAATAAATCAAGAAGTCCTAACAAGACAATAAAAAAATAAAGAAAACTCTTAATAAAGAAAAATAAAGAATAGTCTAAATAAACTCTCCTTCTAGAATAGAATTAGGGTTAGGGTTTTTCAAGATACATAATATTTTCTTCTAAAATAAGTATGAATTTTTTCAATTTTCATCAAGAATGGAACCATTAATTGTTCTTGTTCAAGTTGGCATAGTTGCGCATCTTTGACATTCAATCACGTATTCCATTTCTCTGTGTATGTTTAGTTAAATGTTCCATCATCAGGGCTCTTGTTGATAGCAGATAATGTCTTGTATGCTAGTATTTGCTCTCTAGGTCATCTCAAAATAGTTGTAGAATCTGACAGTCTACCTGACATCCATGGTTGGCTACTGCAGGGTCTTATGACATATCATCAAGAAATAGTTGATTACTTCAAGATAAGAGGGGTCTCTGCAATACTCCTGTTTAGACGAAACCTACTTCGCCAGATGGTTTCAATACTAGCAAACAACCATGATCGAAGTACTAAGCAGTTAAATGGAACACATAAAGCTCATGTGCACTCAAAAGATGAGGTCATTCTCTCTCATCATATGCTAGCACAGACTCTTAAAAATCAAAACAAAAATCTGTGGCAGATTCTTATTTTTTTGGTTGATAAGTGCTTGCAGGCTTATGTGCTTGCACGATACAAGCCTACAATCAATGCAACAACAATGACTCCAAATCTAAGAAACACAAGGGAGTCGGCTGCCAAAACTCTCAAATACTTCAAGAGCACACGCCACATTGTTCTCTACTACGAGGATCTCATTCAGAACCATACTGTGAGTTCAATACTTATCTGCTTTTAATTTATAAAACATCTAAATTGTTCCTCAAACCAGCCTCGTCATAGCTTCCTACTTTATTTTCCTCCCAGAAAATGGTGGATGTTCTGGACTTCCTTAAAGTACCTCGGAGAAAGCTTGTCAGCCGTCATGTAAAAATACACACAAGGCCTTTGTCTGAGCAGATTCAGAACTGGAATGATGTCTACCATGCCCTTAAAGGAACTCAATACGAGAACTTCTTGACTGCTGACTATAAAATTTTTTCTTGACTGCTGACTACAAAATGTAGAGTGTGACCATGAGCTCAGTGGGTGTAAATAATTTCCTTTCTTCTCTCCCTGTTCCATTAGCTGGCTTTGTTTATTCAATCTCAAGCCAGAAAGTTTTGGTTGTTGAAATAGCATTTGATGCTAAAAGAATTATTCCGAAAGCCTTCCCGACTTTTTGGCTTTCTGAAGATCATTCCAGGTATACAAGTTGGTCCTGTACACAGATTGTTCTTGTTTTTATGTTGTGCTGACAACTTATCATTCTTGGTCATTTTCTCGCTTGGTACGTACCAGTCATTGATGGCAAAGTACTTGAGATGTTGATCTTGTTTGCAGCAGATGTAGTAAGTATAATGAGATCTGCTTGCAATGAATAGAGTGATCTCTAGTTATAGTAGTTCTTTTATCTATATATTTCTTTTTGGGTGCCGAGTGGGCTTTTGAATTTTTGATGATGATAAATGTGTTTGTCCTGGCTCTGCCTGGTATTATGTGCAATTGAAGTCGTTCTCGCATTCCACATTACGCATTATATTTTGGTGGTTCTCAACCCACTTTCAACTCTAGGACGTTGCTTGGGAACTATCTTTTGGATGTCTCCATGAGAGCTGTTAGACGGTATCCTCGAGCTGCTAACATTTATTTATGCGACTAAATTACTTTCCTTTATTGGACGACAATACCAGCCCCACCTTATACAGGTTTGAGCATTGTCAATCTATTTCTGTTTCTAAACAAAATAGAGTTTATCTTTATTTGGTATTCGATTTGTGCGTTTAATTTAAACTATGAGTTTGTTAGTGTTTATCTTTATCTAGATTATGGTATTCAAGTTCAGTTAGGAGTCTATCTTGGAATTTCTACCGTGTACATTGTTTAAAGTCTTGGAATAAAAACGGAAGAACGTGAGGGTTGCGGTGATCGTAGCAGCGTTTTGTTCCAGAAACTCAAAACACCGTCTGTTCTGTTTTCTAGTTGTTTTGTTTTCTTCGTCTGAATTTTGTTTTCCAGAAATCACTGGGTGTGTTAGAGCTTGTGAGCGTTTGTTTATTCTACAATTTTGGTATCAGAGCCAGCGTTCAAGGGAGCTCCATAACCAGCGATAAAGGACGTTCTATATCAATCTGTCATGGATGATCTTCAAGTTGTTGGCGGCATCAAGAAGCTCAGAACTACAACTCCTGGTCAACATGCATGATCTCGCATATGCAAGACCATGATTTGTGGGAGGTTGTAAACGGCAACGAAACATGGCAACCTGATGAAGACACGAACGGGACGCTGCGGAAGTGGAAGATCAAGGCGGGCAAGGCGATGTTTGTCCTGAAGACGACGGTCGAAGAAGACGTGCTGGACCATATCCGTGAGTTGAAGTCCCCCAACGAAGCATGGAATACTCTTGCTGTGTTGTTTTCTAAGAAGAATGATACCAGGCTTCAACTTCTGGAGAGCGAATTGCTATCGGTGGCATAGCGAGATCAGACGATCGCCCAGTATTTCTACAAGGTGAAGTCCTTGTGTCGAGAGATTTCTGAGTTAGATCTAGAAGCTCCAATCGGTAACACCAGGATGAAGCGAATCATCATCCACGGTTTGAAGCCTGAATTTAGGAGCTTTGTTGCTGCTATACAGGGATGGCAAAATCAGCCATCGCTTGTGGAGTTTGAAAATCTGTTTGCCGGCCAAGAAGCCCTAGCCAAGCAAATGGGAGGAGTCTCGTTAAAAGGTGAAGAAGAGACACTTTATACCAATAAAGGCAAGAAGAACTTTAAGCAGCATGTTGCCCAAGGATCTAAGAAGAAGGATGATGAGGTAGAAAATTATCAGGGCGAAGGGAACTCTCGTGCAGGGGGCAGATCAAGGAACTCTGGCAATGGTCAAAGGTTTGAAGGAAAATGCTACAATTGCAAGAAGAATGGTCATATGGCAAAGGATTGCTGGTTCAAGAAGAAGGAGGTAGAAAGCAGTGTTGCAACCTCAAAAATTGAGGATGAATGGGATGTTGAGGCACTTTTCGCTACAGCCGAGGTTGAGCAAGCCTTCACGGTAACAACAGTCACTGAAGTTGATTATGAAAATGACTGGATTGTTGATTCAGGGTGTTCAAATCACATGATCGGTGAGGAGAAGCTACAGAATCTATCTGAATATAAGGGAAGCCGGGTGGTGGTGACAACAAATAATTCAAAGCTGCCGATTGCTCACACTGTCAATATAGCAATTGCTCTTCCTTGCAATAACAGTGAGGTGCCGCTCCATAATGTCTACCATGTTCCGGGGATGAAGAAGAATCTCCTCTCTGTGGCACAGTTGACATCCTTTGGCCATGTTGTTGTGTTTGGCCTACAAGATATCAAGGTGTATTGGGATCTTCAGATTATCCAAGAACCAGTGATGAAGGGGTAGAAACTGGATTCAGTTTATGTGATGTTTACCCAAACCGCCTAAGTAGACAAAACCCGGAAAAATGAAACAGTTGATTTATGGCATATGCGGCTAGGACATGTCAGCTACTCCAAGCTTGATGTGATGATGAAGAAGGCGATGCTGAGGGGCCTTCCACAACTTGAAGTAAGGACTGATACGATTTGTGCAGGATGCCAATATGGGAAAGCACATCAGTTGCCTTATGAGGTGTCCAACTTTCAAGCAAAGGAGCCCCTACAACTGATTCATTCGGATGTGTTTAGACCAGTCAAGCAGGCTTCCATCAGTGGAATGAAATACCTGGTGACCTTCATTGATGACTTCTCGAGGTATGTTTGGATTTATTGCATGAAGGAGAAGTTTGAAACCTTCTCAAAATTCTGGGAGTTCAAGGAAACCGCAGAAGCGGAAACTGGAAGAACTGTCCGCTGTTTACGGACAGATAACGGGGGAGAGTACACCTCAAAGGAGTTCCTGGATTTTCTTCAGAAGTGTAGAATTCGCCATCAGTTCACTTGCACCGATACTCCACAACAAAACGGTGTGTCAGAAAGGAAGAACAGGCATCTAGCTGAAATCTGTTGGAGCTTGCTTCATGCAAAGAATGTACCAGGTCGATTTTGGGCAGAAGCAATGAAGACAACAGTCTTTGTGATCAACCGGTTGCCTCAAAAAAGGTTATCCTTTCTTTCACCTTTTGAAAAATTATGGAATTCAAAACCTGCAGTTGAACATTTTCGCATTTTTGGATCTGTGTGCTATGTATTTGTACCTGACCATCTACGCAGCAAAATGGAGAAGAAGGCTATTAGATGTATTTTTGTAGGTTATGATAGTCAAATAAAAGGGTGGTGGTGCTGTGATCCAGTTACAGGAAGATGCTACACATCGCGGAACGTGGTGTTTGATGAGGCGTCTTCATGGTGGTCGGCGGACAAGAAGGAACTGCCAAGTCTGGATGCCTTCAAAGAAGATCTGGAACCCTCACGTGTTCAGTTCAGTTCACAGCAATTTGAAGTTGCAGAAAGCAGCTGTAATGGCGAGGAAAGAGCTGTTCAACACTCGTGGCAGACAGGTGTTTATCAGAGAGTAGAAGAGGAGGACGAGCCATTACAGCAAAATATGCCGACTGCACTTAAAAGATCAACCAGGATTAGAAAAACAAATCCTAAATATGCTAATGTTGCAATAGTGGAGGATCTGGATACAAGGGAACCAGAGACATTTGAAGAGGCTTCATAGCACCCGCAATGGTTCAACGCAATGAAAGAAGAGATTGCTGCACTTGATCGAAATCAGACCTGGGAGCTGACGGCCAAGCCAAAGGATGTGACGCCCATCTCGTGCAAGTGGGTGTACAAAATCAAGCACCGTGCTGATGGATCAATTGAGAGATACAAAGCTCGTCTTGTAGTTCGAGGGTTCTCCCAATAGTATGTGTTAGACTATGATGAGACCTTTAGTCCTGTTGCAAAGCTCACAACAGTAAGAGTTCTCCTGGCTTTAGCAGCAAGCAGAGGGTGGAATTTATGACAAATGGATGTAAGGAATGCTTTCTTACATGGAGAGCTAGACCAGAAAATTTACATGGAACAGCCGCTGGGATTTCAGAGTGTTGAGCACCCTGAATATGTGTGCAGACTTCAGAAGGCGCTCTATGGTTTAAAGCAGGCGTCGAGGGCCTGGTACGGGAAGATTGCTAAATTTCTTATTCACTCCGGATACCAGGTAACTTCTGCAGACTCAAGCCTGTTTGTCAAAGCTAGTGAAGGAAAAATAGCTGCCGTACTGGTGTATGTGGATGATCTAATTATCACCGGAGATTTTGAGGAGGAGATAATTCGAACCAAGGAAAACCTGTCGATCCATTTTCAGATGAAGGAACTCGGATGGTTGAAGCGTTTCTTGGATTTAGAAGTTGATCATTCAGATGAGGGGCTATTTCTACATCAAAGGAAGTACTCCACGGATTTGTTGAAGAGATTTGGGATGCTCAATTGCAAACCGAGCACAACACCAATGAAACCTAATGCCAAAATCTACTTTCAGGAAGGCAGAAGTCTGACAGATATCACTATGTATCGGCAACTGATGGGCAGCCTTATTTACCTCAGTATCACTAGGCCGGATATTTCGTTTGCTGTTGGGGTGATGAGCCGATTCATGCGCAACCCAACGAACCTTCATCTGGAAGCATCTCAGCGAATCTTGAGGTACGTGAAAGGGATGCTTTGTCATGGCATCCTGTATAAAAAGAATAGCAGCTGCAAATTGGAAGGTTACTGTGACGCCGACTATGCAGGTGATCTTGATACTCGGCGGTTGACTACTGGGTATGTGTTTAAGCTTGGATCTGGAGCAATTTCATGGTGCAGTAAGAGACATCCTATTGTCTCTTTGTCAACCACAGAGCTGAATACCGAGCTGTTGCAATGGCATCTCAAGAAATTGCCTGGCTAAGGCAATTGCTGGAAGATCTGTATCAGTTGGAAGAGGGTGGAGTTCTCTTACAATGTGACAATCTGTCTACAATAAAGCTGGCAGAAAATCCAGTTTTTCATGCTAGGATAAAGCATGTGGAGGTTCATTATCATTTCATAAGAGAAAAAGTGCTGCAAGGGGAGGTTGAGCTGAAGTATATTCGAACGGAAGATCAAGCTGCAGACCAGTTTACCAAGAGCTTGTGCGGGAACAAAGTCGAAGATCATTGTCGTCAGCTCGGTGTGGTAAAGGGATTAGGTGCTGGTGTTGAGGGGGAGTATTGAACGACAACACCAGCCCCACCCCATGCAGGATTGAGCGTTGTCAATCTATTTCTGTTTCTAAACGAAACAGAGTTTATCTTTATTTGGTGTTCGATTTGTGTGTTTTATTTAAACTATGAGTTTGTTAGTGTTTGTCTTTATCTAGATTCTGGTATTCAAGTTTAGTTAGGAGTCTATCTTGGAATTTCTACCGTGTACGTTGTTTAAAGTCTTGGAATAAAAATGGAAGAACGTGAGGGTTGCGGTGATCGCAGCAGTGTTTTGTTCTAGAAACTCAAAACACCGTCTGCTCTATTTTCTGGTTGTTTTGCTTTCTTCGTCTGAATTTTGTCTTCCAGAAATCACTGGGTGTGTTAGAGCTTATGAGCGTTTGTTTGTTCTACATCCTTGACGACTGAAAAGGCGGCAGCAGTAATAATAGGAAGGGTTCTAACCCGCCCAAGGGGTTCCAATGCATGAGTTTTTCATCTGTAGGCACTGAACTTGGAAGCTGGTCAGATGGATTTCCTCCTGTACGTTACCCCTTTGGAAGGAATTTTTTAAACATTAACCAATATAACGTCGTAGCCGTTAGCCATAGCTATTACATGTCAGTTATCTTGTTCAAAGATCAAACCTAAGACCAACTTCTGGGGGATTTCAATAAAATTCTCTCTTTCCTGAGAAGATATCAAGCTGAATCTTGATCTACTTTGGATGTGTTAGCATGATTTTAGACATCATATCAACTTATAATAATTTTTTTATTAGCATATAATTTTAGAAATTATATATCAATTCATAATAATTTTTTTTGTTAGTATGATCTTGTATCAATCTATATTATTTCGAGTTTATATACTAATATAAATTAAGTCATCTTTTTCTCTTTTTATTCTTATTTTCTTCTTCCATAAATATTTTATCATAGTATCAAAGCCATCGATTATCTAAAATGATATAATTATCTTTTTTGCTTCTGATATAGGCACTATTACTGATTTATCAATTTTTATTTTTTATAGATCTTTTATTATTAATGGATCTGTAAAGCGTCTGTTGATGCTGAATCTCTGCCGATCGGATGGAGTGGTTCTTCCGCTGAATTGTCGTCGACCGGAACCTGCAAAACAGGTCCCTGACCAGAGTTTTTCCGGTGGGGGACACTTTGATGCCAAAGTCAGAAGAAACTCAGGCAGCAGCAGAATGGAGAGTTTTTTTTTGGAAGCAGAGAGGGAAAGGAGAGAATTCGAATTTCTGGGAATGAGATAAAACTTACCTCGAGTGTCCCCTCTTACCAGTATTTATAGGCTTCTACATAACTACTTACGGTTATGAAAGCTGGCAAATGTAACCACTTCATAACTGTAAGTAGTGGCGGTCGGAAAATTAGTTATTTCGGAGCTTATCTGATCTGAGAATTTCGATCATGTGGGTAATTGCAATAACTAGAGCAGGGTTGGCTGTTCTAATATTAAAAAGACCCACATGCTTAATAAGCTTCTCTTTTTTTTAGAGTAGATCCGAAGTGAGCTCAATATTCCCTTTATTAGCTCTCCTAAAGAAAATGTTAGCTACACACTTCAAAGAAGTCTTTTTGGAGGTAGCGAAAGTAAACACTTACAGTCAAGAAAGTGAGATAATATGCTCTTCGAATTATGTTGAAGGAATAAAGCGGAAGATATTCTCTTGAAAGGTTAAGTCTTCGGACCAAGATGACAACCCGAAGCCGAAGACATAAGGTTAATAAACTTAGCTTGAAACCATAGATGTAAAGATATGAGGCAGGGTCTTCGGACCAAGGTAAATATACGAAGACGAAGACATAAGGTCAATAACTTGGCTTATGAACCAAGATAAAGATACGAAGCCATATATCAGGCAAGGTCTTCAGACCAAGGTAAATATACGAAGCCGAAGATATAAAGTCAATAACTTGGCTTATGAACCAAGATAAAGATATGAAGCCATAAATATCAGGCAAGGTTTTTGGACCAAGATAAATATACGAAGCTGAAGACATAACGTCAATAACTTGGCTTATGAACCAAGATAAAGATACAAAGCCATATATATCAGGCAAGGTCTTCAGACCAAGGTAAATACACGAAGCCGAAGACATAAAGTCAATAACTTGGCTTATGAACCAAGATAAAGATATGAAGCCACAAATATCAGGCAAGGTCTTCGGACCAAGGTAAATATATGAAGTCGAAAACATAATATCCTTTTGCAGATCAGAATCTTCATTAAGCCCAATAATTAATTAAAATAAAACCGGGATATCATAATAGCTGCCCCCCACTCCCAAGTTCGAAATGATTTAATTTCGAAAAGTGGGAGTATTTGAAATTTGTCGTTTAGCGGTAACTGACTCCATGATGCTGTTGAACCCTGGCACATCCTTTCATAGTAACTGCCTGGTGGTGCGAGAGACGTGGAGAGGCCATGTGTCATTGCCTCATTCGCTGCTTCAAAGAAAATGCCTTGATTCTGAAAGATTATGAAAAATCTTTTTAGAAAAGAGTTTTTATTTTATCAAGGCAGAACACGTGGCACTTATCCGGAGATTGATTACAACCGAGAAGTCATCGTAGCCATTCACGCCACTTCACACGGATCGCAGCCACTATTTCATTAATGGGTGATTTTCAAGAAATCGTGCCCAGGATCGAAGCTGTTGATACGGCGTACGAATTAAGGAGGTCTCCGAAATGCCTCGAAAACCCCATAGCCTCAACTATAAAAGGAAGAGGGTTTCAGAAGAAAAGCTTTCATCGCACTCGCGCTCCATCTTCCTTCCATCTCGTGCTACAGTCCGCCATTTTTATTCCTTCAGAGGTTAGAAACCCTTCCTCCCTTTCCTTTTCCTTCTTTACAATGTCAGAATCCACTAGGCACCCTTCTTCTAGTTCTAGTAGAGGTTCACCGGGGGGTGAAACCGTTAGGGAACCACCGAAAAGGGAATCCGGTAGGAGTTCACCGGGAGGTGGGATCGGTAGGGGTTCGCCGGAAGGCGAAACCAATAGGGGGAAGAGTTTCGGTAGCAAGAGAAGCCCGGAAAGATCACCGGATTCCGTTGCCAGTTTCTTTTTGCTTGCTAAAATGGAAGAGGTTAAGCGACACTTTCATATCCCTCAAACCTTCAAACTTATTCTTCCAAAATCCAAAGAGAGAGTAGATAAACCTCCCATGCAATCCATTGCCATATACGAAGACCATCTCAAGGCTGGTCTTCGGCTTCCACTTCATCCTTTCTTTACAAAAATCTTTAATCTTTACCAAATAGTTCCAGCTCAGCTAACCCCCAACAGCTTTAGGAACATCTGTGGATTCCTGGTCCTTTGTAAACTTAGGAATATAGAGCCAAAGACATCCTTATTCACCTCTTTGTTTATGTTGAAAAAGATATTTTCAAGGCAAAGGGTGGTGGGTTATAGGTCCTCGGCCAGGCCGAAGACTAATAAAAGGGACCCCTAGTGCAATACATGGATGGAAACCTTGTTTCTTTTTTGTGTACTACACCCATTGGGGATTCAACACTGACTGGAGAGCTCCACGTTTGGATGCAAATACCGGAAAAAAGGTTCTGAAGGCCGATCTCAAAGACTTCGAAACTTTGTCAGAACCAGAAATTTCTTCATTCAAAGAATTGCTGAAGGAAGAAAATCTTCTCCGAGCTCATATCAGTGAAGTCCTAGTATTAGGTATAGAGATAGTGGTCTTCGGATTCTCATTCCCTCCATCTTTGTCTTTCCTTTTTCTTTTTATATGATAAAATCTTTTGATTGCAGGTGAAAGAATGAAGCCTCAACTTGAGAAAGTTCGACAGGCTTCCCGGAAGAGAGCAATGGTTGTTCCAGCGATATCCGAAGTCCGAAAGAAAAGGAGGGCCGAAGAGGGTTCGAGCACTCCTCCAATGAGGCCCACATCGGATAAAGAGATACCACTTGCTTCATCAAGTTCTCCTGAACCTGCCAGGAGTCCATCACCGAGGAGGTCTTCTCTGAAGAGTCCTCGTCCGATGCCCCCTCCAGATCAACATGATTTAACATTTGATAGGGAATCTGTAATTGCACCTCCAAAGAGAAAAGACAAGAAAGATCAAAGTTCCGATCCAAAAATGACCCTAGGTGGAATGCGTCTTCGGAAGGAGGATGCAATGTAGACTTCACTATCTTTTCAGATAGAGAAGGCTTAGAGAACCCTGAACTGGCCAGGGAGCTAATGAAGCGCACACTTCTTCCGAAAGACTGGGACAAAACTAAGTCCCAATGCATTGAAGAAGTCTTAGACTCAGTGTTCTCATCAGCATTGAAGGTAAATATCTGATTGTATTTTTAAAGTATAAACTTGTTGTTAACTCTTTAATCCCTTAATGCAAATGATGCATGACATCACTGTCATGGAGGAAAGCATCTTCGACTTTAGGGACAATTATAAAAAGATGAAGGAGAAAACGAAAATAGCTGAGATCGAGAAGGCAGTAGCCGAAGAGCAGAGGCAGGCTATGAAGGAGAAGCTTGCCCAAAGTGATACCTTGGTTCAGAGTTTGAAAGTTGAGGTGGAGAAACTCTAATCGAAGAACTCTGAGCAGGAAGCAAGGCTTAAAAAGAGAAAGAACAAAATTCGTTCTCTGGAAGCTCTTCTTAAAGAAGCTCATTAGAAGTCCGAGGAGGATGCGAAGAAATCCGAAGAGGCTGCCGAAGAAAATTGTTCTTTGAGAAATCAACTGGGAAGGGCAATAGAAGATTACAAGGCATCTCCAGCTTTTGAGGCCGAAATGGTTGAAGCCGGGACCCATAGTTACAATGGAGGCTTCAATGATGGGGTGGAGGAGGTGCAAAAACTTTATCCAGATTTGGACATTTCGGGGATTCAACTATTCGATTCTGAAAGTCTGAATGAGCCCGAATCATAAAGGGATCCCGAAGCACCAACAACAGCTGAAGAGGTGGCGGATCCGATTGATCCTACTGAAGACGCCCCGATAAAGGATATTTAATAACTTTTTTCCTTTTTGAAATGTAAAAAATCTTATCAATGAAATACCTTTCCAAAGAATTTTTTTATGAATGCATATGCGAATGGATGAAAATTTCTCAGTGTAAGGTCTTTAGATAATTAAGAATCCCGAAGCATATAAAATGATATTAAGTCTTCGGACTTAGGATAATAATCTTTTTAAGAAATAGAATTCCCAAACCTGACCCAAGATTATATTGAATACCGATAAGAATGAAATTTTAAGACACCAAGTCTCCAAAATGTACTAAGTCTTTGGACTTAGATAATTCCATGAAATTGATATGAGAGAATATCAAGTCTTTTAGACAGGAAAAACTTAGGAATAATTTCACATAAATGAGATGAGAAAGAATGTCATCTTTAAATGAGAATATCAAGTTTTCAAACTTGATAACACACTAAGTCTTCGGACTTAGGATAATTTCGTAGAATTGAGATAAGAGAATACCAAATCTCCGGATAAGGAAGCCAAGTTTTCGGACTCGAAGATTCACTAAGTCTTTGGAGTTAGAAGAATTCTAGAGAATTGAGAAGAGAATATCAAATCTCCAAATAAGAATCAAGTCTTCGGACTTGAGAATACGCTAAGTCTTCGGACTTAGAAGAATTCCAAAGAATTGAGAAGAGAATATTAAATATCCAAATAAGAATCAAGTCTTCGGACTTGAGAATATGCTAAGTCTTCAGACTTAGAAGAATTCCAAAGAATTGAGAAGAAAATATTAAATCTTCAAATAAGAATCAAGTCTTCGGACTTGAGAATATGCTAAGTCTTCAGACTTAGAAGAATTCCAAAGAATTGAGAAGAGAATATTAAATCTCCAAATAAGAATTAAGTCTTCGGACTTGAGAATACGCTAAGTCTTCGGGCTTAGAAGAATTCCAGAGAATTGAGAAGAGAATATCAAATCTCCAAATAAGAATTAAGTCTTCGGACTTGAGAATACGCTAAGTCTCCAGACTTAGAAGAATTCCAGAGAATTGAGAAGAGAATATCAAATCTCCAAATAATAATTAAGTCTTCAGACTTGAGAATACGCTAAGTCTCCAGACTTAGAAGAATTCTAGAGAATTGAGAAGAGAATACCAATTCTCCAAATAAGAACCAAGTCTTCAGACTTGAAAATATGCTAAGTCTTCAGACTTAGGATAAAATAGACCGTATGGGTCACCTACATCTCGATATTTCGTACGGTAGATCATGGAGATCATCCTCATACCTTTTAGAAATAGAATTAAGATAGAATAATTAAATCTATCGTGATAACCTCATCGTTCCTTCTCAGATATGAAATTCTTGCTATCTGTGCCTGCATAGATTTGAATTTCTCTTCGAATTCATAGTTGATCTCTCTTTGCCTAGCCCCTTCTGGTACAAAGCTTCTAGAAGAAACAGAGGGAGATCGTCGGATCATTTTCTTTCCACCATGATCCCCTACTTGTCGATCTTATGGAGAGGCATAGCGGTCACGAGATGATCGAATCTATGAGAAACTGGGGATGATCTCTTGACGTTGATCTTTCTCCTTCTTAGGTTGATGGCTGGATTGCGGAATAGGTGGTGGACATTGCTTTTGAGCTGCAGCTTCATGCAAATGCTGAACCAGTGCCATCAAGGCCTCTACCCTGTTCACCAGGCTTTCAAACTGCTGTTGCCCCACCATTATCATAGGGGTTTGTAGTCCCTGATCCGTCGGAGGATTGCTGATTGGAGGACCGTTTGACGGAGGAGCCTACTGCTGCTGACTCGTAGATGCATTCTTAGCTTTCCCTTTCACCATTTCGCTTAGCAAACCCTCCTTCAAAATAGAGGAAACAGAGCTTCTTCCCCTACTTGGCATGCCAATCCGTTGACGCTGAATCTTCGCCGACCGGATGGAGTGGTTCTTCTGCTGGATTGTCGTTGACCAGAACCTGCAAAATAGATCCCTGACCGGAGTTTTTTCGGTGGGAGACACTCCGATGCCAAAGTCAGAAGAAACTCAGGCAGCAGCAGAATGGAGAGTTTTTTTTTGGAAGCAGAGAGGGAAAGGAGAGAATTCGAATTTCCGGGAATTAGCTAAAACTTACCTCGAGTGTCCCCTCTTACCAGTATTTATAGGCTCCAACGTAACTACTTACGGTTATGAGAGCTGACAAATGTAACCACTTCATAACTGTAAGTAGTGGCGGTCGGAAAATTAGTTATTTCGGAGCTTATCTGATCTGAGAATTTCGATCATGTGGGTGATTGCAATAACTAGAGCAGGGTTGGCTGTTCTAATATTAAAAAGACCTACATGCTTAATAAGCTTCTCTCTTTTTTAGAGTAGATCCGAAGTGAGCTCAACATTTCCTTTAGTAGCGCTCCTAAAGGAAATGTTAGCTACACACTTCAAAGAAGTCTTTTTGGAGATAGCGAAAGTAAACACTTACAGTCAAGAAAGTGAGATAATATACTCTTCGGATTATGTTGAAGGAATAAAGCCGAAGATATTCTCTTGAAAGGTTAAGTCTTCGGACCAAGATGACAACCCGAAGTCAAAGACATAAGGTTAATAAACTTAGCTTGAAACCATAGATGTAAAGACATGAGGCAGGGTCTTCGAACCAAGATAAATATACGAAGCCGAAGACATAAGGTCAATAACTTGGCTTATGAACCAAGATAAAGATACGAAGCCATATATCAGGAAAGGTCTTCAGACCAAGGTAAATATTTGAAGCCGAAGACATAAAGTCAATAACTTGGCTTATGAACCAAGATAAAGATATGAAGCCATAAATATCAGGCAAGGTCTTCGGACCAAGGTAAATATACGAAGCCGAAGACATAAGGTCAATAACTTGGCTTATGAACCAAGATAAAGATACGAAGCCATATATATCAGGCAAGGTCTTCGGACCAAGGTAAATATACGAAGCCGAAGACATAAAGTCAATAAATTGGCTTATGAACCAAGATAAAGATATGAAGCCATAAATATCAGGCAAGGTCTTCGGACCAAGGTAAATATACGAAGCCGGAAACTTAATATCCTTTTGCATATCAGAATCTTCATTAAGCCCAATAATTAATTGAAATAAAACCGGGATATCATAACAGCGTCTATTTTTAGATAACCTAATACTCAAAGATCCTTTATATTTTTTAGATAAATCAGCAACTATTCTCTACCACTTTTTTTTTCAGCTTTAAATTTTGAATCATCTCCCTTTATCACCACATGGCAAATTTCTCTCCATTATGGATTTCATTAGCTAGCTTTGGCTCCATTGGCCCCAATTTGATGCTTTTTCTTTTTCTTTTTTTTTTTGCCATCTTTCTATTCCTAACTTTTTCGCTACCAAGTTTGAGTCATTTTTTTTCTCTTGCGATATTATCCTTTCTCTAGCTTTTTCGCTGCCAAGTTTGAGACATTTTTTTTCTTTATCTCCTTTACTATCCAGTTTGAGGCATTTTCTTTCTCTTTCGATATTTTTCTATTTCTGGCTTCTTTTCTATCGAGTTTGAGGCATTTCCATCTCTTCGGAGGTTATTATACACAATTGGCCTTCCTCCGAACCAAATCGGAGCCGTCGACCCTTTAGCCAAGTCGGACCAGAGTCCATTGTTTCGCTGGCTGACCCACCAGAGGTCTGACTGACCCACCAGAAGTCCGACCGACCCACCAGGGGTTCGACCAACCCACTTCAGTTAGGCCCATATCGGCCCAAGGATGGCCCGAGGCCCCGAGGTTCCTTTCAGCTGGTACCAGAAATTCTGTTACAACAGATTTCTGACATCTCAGCACCACTACTCTGCAGATCCCACGATGCCATCCCATCCTGGTGCCACCTGGCCACTACCAAGATTCCTCTAGGGGCAAATCGACCATTCCCAGCCTAGCCCCTAGTAGATTTTGGTAAAGTTCCGTGCCTATATAAGGTAAAAGGGAGACCCCGAGCCAAGGGAGCTCTCTCCCTTTTCCACAAACTATCTCTTTTCGATTCCTCCATTCTATTGCTCCGAGTCTCCCACTGACTTATCCATCGGAGTGTCCCCCGCTGGAACACCACCGGCCTGTGGAACCCTTCTTTGCAGGAACCGGGAGGCGCCCACTACAGCCAGCCCGGTCGAGAGAACTCGTTCTAGGAGATTCAGTGGCAACAGATTGGCGCTAGAGGAAGGGCGGCCCGAACCTCCATCCTTGTGTTCCTTCTCCAAAAGGAGGGATCCACTGTTAGAAAAAACGATGGTGAAAGGAAGAGCTCAGAATACCTCCAATAGGAGAGGCCGCTCCCAGACAAGGTTCAGAGAACCTCTCGGGGAGAACGATGCCGCCCAGCCTACTATCATCCTGGGACAACAACAGTTCCAGACCCTTCTGAACCGCATCGACACTCTTGCCATTGCGGTTCAGAACCTTCAAGATGCGGCCAACGACAGACAGTAGCCACTTGCAGCATCCAGAACCGGTCATCGACCTGCTGCCAAGGGAAGTCGACAGCAAGGAGTCCCTCGACTCCGCTCCTACACAACCTTGGAGCCCCGGAGGTCGTAGAGGACTCATGCCAACGAAAAGAGAGTAAGGTCCGCCTCGCACTCTTCTATGGATTCGGTCCCCGACGATGACCAGCGACACGACGGAGACCCGAGGGACTACACCAGCAAGCTCCAATGCATGGAGGAGCAAATTGCTGAACTGGTCAATCGGCAAAAGGGAGAAGAAGTGCTCGCGTATGACTCTTGGGGGAAGCTATCCCCCATCACTTCAAGATCCCCCAGGTGGATGCCTACGATGCACCATCGATCTTCTGGATCATCTGGGCACTTATAAGGCCCACATGAAAGTACAAGGCGCCTCCGATACCATCCACTATATCGCCTTCCCCGTGACACTCAAGAAGGTGGCTCGGATGTGGTTCTCTGCCATCCGACCAGGTACGATCCTCTCCTTTTTCCAGCTGAAAATTTTTTTTTTGTCCCATTTCAGGACCTGTAGTCGGATGCTGAGGAATATGGATTGCCTCTTTCTCGTGCAGCAGAAGGAAGGAGAAACCCTCCAGGATTACATGGCCTGATTTAATTTAGCGACTATAGAGATCTCAGACCTCAATGAGCATATAGCTATGTTGGCCTTCAAGAAGGGACTGCGATCATCTAGGCTCACTTTCTTACTAGACAAAAATTTCTTGACAAGCTACTCCGAACTACTAGCCCGGGCTCAAAAATACGTCCTAGCAGAAGAATAAGCGGCAACTCGATGCCAGGCTGAAGGAAGGTCAGCTCCCAAGAGGAGGAGTGACAGGACTCCCGAAGTCCAACCTCCCAGCAATGGCACCAACTCTGCCCGATGCCACAGCCCTAAGTCGAAGGACTTTCCCAGGAGGTTTGAGACTTACACACCTCTCTCTCTCCCGAGGGAGAAAATCTTTATGGAGATAGAGAAGGAAACCTCCTACAAAGGCCTCGCCCGATGAGGAGCCCTTCCATATCAAGGAATAATGACAAGTACTTCTGGTTCCACCGTGACCATGGGCACAGCATAGAAGATTGCCTCCAGTTGAAGGATGCGATCGAAGACTTGATCAGGTGGGGGTACCTGCACAAGTATGTCCGACCCCAGAGGGGTCGGGCTGAAACTTCCATCGCCAGAAATCCCCCGGAGAAAATAAGCTGCCCAACTAACACCCCATCGATGGAAATGTTGGCATGCTCTACCACCGATCCGATTGGAGGGAAGAAGAGGGTCAGGACATCTTGAAAAGGCCTTGAGGTTCTAACATAATTAGTTTTTTCGACGAAGACCTCCGAGAGACCCAGGTCTCTAAGAATGATCCTGTTATTGTATCGGCAGTATTTACTAATTATGATATAAGGAGGATCCTCATTGATAATGGAAGCTCCACTGAAGTTTTGCTGTATGATGCCTTTGTCAGAATGAACTTGCTTATAACCAGGCTACAAGAATCCCCGATATCGTTAACTGGGTTCGGGGGGAACTCCGTTGGCGTAGAGAGAGAAATAACTCTGCTCGTGACCATCGGGTCAGAGCCTTATCAAAAGACCATCCCTATCAATTTTGTGGTCGTCCAGATGATGTCGACTTACAATGCCATATTGGGGCGGCCGGTCTTGAACAAATTCCAAGCTATTATGTCTACTTACTACTTGTTGGCAAAATTCTTGACTCAGAATGGGATTGGAGAGATGAGAGGGGATCGCAGGATGGCCAGACAGTGTTTGACCATTCAGGATAGGCAATTGGGAGACCATTCCACCTTGGAGCAACTTGATCCCAGGGCCAAAACTGACTATTGCGGAGAACTGGTCGAGAGGATCCTATTCGTACCCCTCAGGGAGGACAATCCCACTAGGGTCCTGCAGATCGAAAGAATGCTCAGTGAGGAGGCCTAATCGGAGCTAGTCGGCTTCCTACAAGATAATGCCAACTTCTTCACCTGGTCGACATCAGACATGCCGGGCATCCCGTTGGAAGTCATAACCCATCGGTTCAAGGTGGATCCTACCTGCAAGCCTGTCCGATAAAAGAAGAGAAACTTTTTTCCTGAGAGATAGAGGACGATTGATGAGGAGGTCAAGAAGCTCTTCAATATTGGCTTCATTAGAGAAGCCCACTATTCTGACTGGTTGGCGAATGTCGTAATGGTGAGGAAAGCTAATGAAAAATGGAGGATATGTGTGGATTACACTGACCTCAACAAAGCTTGCCCGAAGGATAGCTTTCCCTTACCGAAGATCAACCAACTGGTGGATGCCACTACCGGTCACCAGCTTCCGAGCTTCATGGATGCCTTCTCCGGTATAACCAGATTAGCATGGTCCTGGAGGATGAGGAGAAGATAGCCTTCGTCACTGACAAAGGACTGTACTGCTATAAAATGATGCCCTTCAGCCTAAAGAATGCCGGAGCCACTTTTCAGAGGCTGATCAATAGGGTCTTCGAAGGACAACTTGGAAGAAATATGAAGGCATATGTTGACGATATGATAGTCAAGAGCCTCCAAAGAGCCGACCACATCAAGGATCTGAAAGAATCTTTCGATGCCCTGAGGCGGCATCGGATGAAGCTGAACTTGGCCAAGTGTACCTTCAGGATGACCTCTGAAAAATTCCTCGGCTTTCTGGTCACACAGCGAGGAACTGAGGTCAATCTGGATAAAATCAAGGCCGTCATTGACATGGGGCATCCAACTAGCAAGAAGCAAGTGCAAGAACTCACGGGCGGATAGCCTCTCTCAGACGCTTCATTTTTAGGTTGGCCGAAAGGTGTCTCCCTTTTTTCAAAATACTGCGGCGGTTAGATCGCTTCCATTGGACCGACGAGTGTCGATTAGCCTTCGAAGCACTGAAGACATATATAGAGACTCCCCCTTACTTGCTAAGCCTATGGAAGGAGAGTCCCTGTATTTGTATTTATCAGTATCAGATGAGACGGTGAGCTCCATCCTTGTTCGGATAGGAGAGAACAGCTAGCAAAATTTGGTCTACTATACCAATAAGGTACTCCATGATATCGAAACAAGGTATCCTGAGATGCAGAAGCTTGTTTGCTCCTTGGTTATAGCAGCCAAGTGGTTGCGGCCCTACTTTCAGGCACATCCGATCATTATCCTGACCGATCAACCTCTCAAGGCGATCCTCAGGAGTCCCAATACCTCGGGACGACTTTCCAAGTGGGTCGTCAAGCTTGACGAATTTGGCATCTCCTTCTAGTCTCGATCGATCATGAAGGCTTAGGTGATCGCCGACTTCATAACAGAGTGTACCTAGAGACATGAGACATCTCTGTAGATGGTCGACACACCTGAGGGTGATATTGCTGAAGGGTCAGACCCTGTCTGGACACTTCATGTGGATGGGGCGTCTAACCTTGCTGGTTGTGGAGCAGGCTTAATCCTGGCCAATCTTGATGGACAGAGCCTGGAATATGCCCTATATTTCGCATTCCAAGTATCAAATAAACAGGCAAAGTATGAAGCCCTCCTCATGGGGCTGAGGATAGCTGATGAGCTAGGCATTGGACAGATCAGAGCCTTCTTGGATTTCCAACTGGTGGTCAACTAGGTGAGAGGCGAATTCGAGGCGAGAGATTCGGCCCTAGCCAAGTACTTGAGTAAGGTGCAGAGCCTTATGGCTTAACTTAAATTTTTTGAGACCATCCACATACCTCGGATGTAGAATTCTCGGGCGGATGGCTTATCACGGTTGGACACTGTCACCACTGATCCCTCCGACCGAATTTTCATGGAGCACCTACAAAGCCCAAGCATCGCTGAAGAGACATCGAGAATCCATCAAGTAGAATGAAAGGCTTGTTGGATGGACCCTATCCTTGCATTCCTCAACGAAGGAATCCTGCCAGAAGATAAAGCCGAAGCAAACATGTGCGCTGGACGGTCTCAAAGTACATAATCCTTGGCGGAACCCTTTACAAGCGATCGTTTACGCAACCACTGCTCAAGTGCTTAGGGCCATCGGATACCGATTATGCACTCAGAGAAGTGTATGAAGGCATATACGATGATCACCTGGGAGGCAGATCCTTGGCCTACAAGATTATTCGGCAGGGCTATTACTGACCAACCATCTAGAGGGACGCTGCGGACTTTGTTAAAAAGTGTGATGCATGCCAGAGGTACTCCAATGTTCAAAGGCGACCAGCTAGTCATCTAACCTCGCTGACCGCCTCCTGGCCATTCGCATAATGGGGAATAGACATCCTCGGGCCATTTCTCCCAGCATCCGGACAACGGAAGTTCCTAATTGTAACCATCGACTACTTCACCAAGTAGGTGGAAGCTGAGCTGCTGGCGTAGATTATCGAAGCCAAGGTAGAGAGCTTCGTCTAAAACTGCATCATTTTTCGGTGTGGCATACACAGGCGGTCATCATCGATAATGGGAGATAATTCGACAACCCGAAGTTTCAGGATTTCTGCTAGCAATATCATATTTCTCATCGGTTGATTTCAGTCGGACACCCCCAATCCAATGGGGAGGCCGAAGTCACCAATCGGACGATCCTGCATGGCCTGAAGACCTGATTGAATGATGCCAAAGAACTCTGGGCAGAATAACTCCACTCAGTACTCTAGGCTTACCGTACCACCTCCCGGACGGTGACTAGGGAAATTCCATTCAATCTCACTTATGGGAGTGAGGTGGTCATACCAGTGGAAGTCTCCTTGCAGTCCCTCCGGATCAATCATTTTGTCGAACCAGCCAATTCTGAGCAGAGAAGGGCTGATCTCGACTTGTTCGAAGAGACCCGATTCCAAGCGGACCTGAAGATGGCAACCTATTGTTAAAGAATGGCCAGATATTATAATTCTCGAGTCAAGGCTCGAAGCTTCTGGGTTAGGGACCTGGTTCTGCGGAGAACAGAGATATCCATGCCAACCGAGCAAGGAAAGCTCTCCCCCAACTAGGAAGGCCCCTATTGGGTAGTCGAAGTGATCCAAGCAGGAACTTATCGACTTGAGCATCTAGACGGACGACAAGTGGTGCATCCTTGGAATGTAGATAACCTCTGCAGATATTATCAATAAAGGCGGCAATTCACTCTACAAAGTTCGACCTCGATCGGAAAGGCTCTAGTACAGCCCACTCAAAGTCCAACCTCGATCAGAAAGGCTCTAGTGCAGCCCACTCAAAGTCCGACCTCGATCGGAAAGGCTCTAGTGCAACCCACTCAAAGTCCGATCTCATCAGAAAGGCTCTAGTGCAGTCCACTCAAAGTCCAACCTCGATCGAAAAGGCTCTAGTATAGCCCACTCAAAGTCTGACCTCGATCGGAAAGGCTCTAGTGCAGCCCACTCAAAGTTCGACCTCGATCGAAAAGGCTCTAGTGCATCCCACTCAAAGTTCGATCTCGATCAGAAAGGCTCTAGGGTAGCCTACCACCACATCTGACCTCGATCAGAAAGTACTTTGTGGGATCCTTAAATACTTAAGAAATTTTTCTATAAACGACTAGTTCGAGGATCACTTAGAAATATCTCTAAAAGGGACAGATTTGGAATAGACCAACCTCTCGACACTTAGAAGTATTTCTTATAATAAAGCAAGAGACAAATGTCAAAATTATCATTTCATTAGTCAAAAAGCTTTGTACAAATATGGGCGGACTTTTATAATCGATTTTAAGTCTTGCCAAGTAAATCAAAAGGGGAGAGATCCTTCCCACTCATTGAGGGAGCTTCAGCTTCGGCCTCTCGCGTAGCATCCAAAGCCTTGACCAAAGCCTCCGTTAGTCCCGCATCGGCAACAGTTTGGGTGTCGAACCCGGTGTCGGCCGGACCCTCTTCTCCTTCTGGCGGTTGCCTCAGTTGTATCGAGGACATATCGAGCTCTGGGAAAGCTTTAGCCACATTCTTTAAGCAGTCGTCGAAGCCATATTCGTAGCTTGCCATCCCAGCCTCCTCCATTTCATCTTTGAAGTCGGTAGAAGCTTTGTACTCCGCTATGGTGCCGCGGACCTGCTCCGCCGCCGACTCCTTCGCCTCCCTTAGCTCAGTCAAGTACTTCCCTGCCAATGCCTGGTGGGCCTGCGTGCTCCTTTCGGCATTGGCGACCCGCTGCTCTTCATCAAGCAGCCGATGAGTCAAGGACTTAATCTTTTCCTTCTTCCTCTTTGATTTGGCCTCCCATTTGGCCAACTGAGTCTGCAGGCCCTTTGCTTGCTTCCTCAAGGATTCAGTTTCAGCTAGACTGGACAAAAGCCTCTCCTCTGCGACCTTCTGCGATGCCACTGCCACCACTGCCACCACCTTAGCCAACCCCAGCTCTTCGACCTTCCTAGCTGAGGCCTCTACCGCATCGACCATCTCGTTGAGGCCTTCATCCATCAGCGAGATTTCGTGAAGAAGCTACGTGTAACAGACCACGTTAGTCATACATAAGAAAAGAAAAGAAGAGAGAAGAAAATGAAAGGATGACAAATTATCTTCATTAGACCGAGGTAGGCGCCTCTCACCACCTCATGCTGCTTACACTAACTCGACTCCTCCCAGTCGTCTTGGGTAATGGCCCCATTGAGTAGGTCCCTAGCCTGCCTAGAGTTATGAAGGGCATGCCAATGCTAGAAAGTGTCATAGCTGACTTCTTTAGCCTCTATCCCTCCAGCCACTCCTTTCCCCTTATCTACAGGGCATACCACCTCCGTTGGCTCAGCCAATGACGAGGCTAGGGCCATCCCCACCTCGATCGGCTCAGATAGGTCTGGTTCCGATCGGACGGTAGACTCCCTGACAGTGGATGGAGGCCCTGATGCCTTTACTGCCAACCGCTCTGACAAGGGCATATTGTCCTCGTTGGAGTCCGATGCTATGATAACCGCGGGCCATTCCTTTGCCTGTTGTTTCTTCTGCTTGCTCACGGTCAGCTCCACGGTCTGGGTGGCCCTCTTCCTTGCTGCCTGCTCTGCTATCCTCGCATGATCGGACTTCATTTTCCCTCCTATTACAAGAGCAAAATCAAAGGAAAGAAGGAAAGATAACCGACATAATAGAAAAGAGATCGACGACAATGATTTCTACCCTACTTAAGTGTTCGTGATGGCTAACTCCGGCCAAGTGGAGGCTGTCCTCTCGAAGCAGCTCCGCCATCATTGTGATACCGACTGCCTCCAACTCATTAAAGTCATCTTGGTCGGCCATCAAGGCCGCCCTCCCTTCATTGGCTGTCAGCCTCGGTTCCCCCCATGACGGGTTAAAGCCCAAGGCTGAAGACTGTGTACGAAGAAAAATTTTGACTTCTGTTGATGCTGAATCCTCACCGACCGGATGGAGTGGCTCGTCTGCTGGTTCATCATCGACCAGAACCTGCAAAATAGATTTTCTGACCAGAAATCTTCAGGCGGGGGACACTCCGATGCCAAAGTCAGCAAGAACTCAGGCAGTAGAATGGAGAGCTCGAATGCAGAGAGGGAAAGGAGAGAATTCGAATAATCTGGAGTTAGCTTAGCTTACCTTGAGTGTCCCCTCTTACCAGTATTTATAGGCATAATTGTAACTACTTATAGTTATGGGAGTTGGCAAATAGAACCTCCTTATAACTGTAAGTAGTGGTCGTCGGAAAAATTAGTTATTCCATAGTTATCCAATCTGAGGGTATCGACCATGTGGGCGGTTGCAACAACCAGAATAGACTTCAACTGATTGGGTTTGGAAAAGCCCACATGTTCTATATGCCTCATTATCTTTTAGAGAAGATTCGAAATGAACCCAACATTCTCTTCAGTAGTTTCTAGAGGAAATGTTAGCTATATACTTCGGATAAATTTCTTTGGAACTAACAAGGAAAAATATATAAATACTTACAGTAATCCTGAGAACAAGATAGTATACTCTTCGAACTTAGTCTTCGGACCATGCTGAAGATACGAAGCTGAAGGAATAACATCGAAAGGCTTACTCTTCGGACCAGGCTGAAGATACGAAGCCGAAGGAATAACATCGAAAGGCTTACTCTTCGGACTAGGCTAAAGATACGAAGCCGAAAGAATAACATTGAAAGGTTTACTCTTCGAACCATGCTGAAGATATGAAGCCAAAAATATATCCTTTTTGTGGATCAGAATTTTCATCAAGTCAAGAAGATATTTTCTTTAGTAGACTGATTTGATTGATAAACCAAAAATTGGAATTGGTTCAAAGAATGAACCGGTAATTGCTTTAAAATTGAACCAGAATATCATAACAGCTATTGACGCTGAATCCTCGCCGACCGGATGGAGTGGCTCGTCCGTCGGTTTGCTGTCGACCGGAACCTACAAAATAGATCCCCTGACCGAAAATCTTTCAGCGGGGGACACTCTGATGCCAAAGTTAGCAAGAACTCAGGCAGTAGAATGGAGAGCTCAAATGCAGAGAGGGAAAGGAGAGAAATCGAATAATCTGGAGTTAGCTTAGCTTACCTCGAGTGTCCCCTCTTATCAGTATTTATAAGCATAAGTATAACTACTTACGGTTATGGGAGTTGGCAAACAGAACCTCCTCATAACTGTAAGTAGTGGTGGTCGGAAAAATTAGTTATTCCATAGTTATCCAATCTGAGGGTATCGACCATGTGGGCGGTTGCAACAACCAGAATAGACTTCAACTGATTGGGGTTGGAAAAGCCTACATATTCTATATGCCTCATTATCTTTTAGAGAAGATTCGAAGTGAACCCAACATTCACTTCAGTAGTTTCTAGAGGGAATATTAGCTATATACTTCGGATAAATTTCTTTGGAACTAATAAGAAAAAATATATAAATACTTACAGTAATCCTGAGAACAAGATGGTATACTCTTCAGACTTAGTCTTCGGACCAGGCTGAAGATACGAAGCCGAAGGAATAACATTGAAAGGCTTACTCTTCGGACCAGGCTAAAGATACGAACCTGAAGGAATAACATCGAAAGGCTTACTCTTCGGACCGGTTGAAGATGCGAAGCCGAAGGAATAACATCGAAAGGCTTACTCCTCGGACCATGTTGAAGATACGAAGCCGAAAATATATCCTTTTTGTAGATCAGAATTTTTATCAAGTCAAGGAGATATTTTCCTTAGTATACTGATTTGACTGATAAACCAAAAACTGGAATTGGTTCAAAGAATGAACTGGTAATTGTTTTAAAATTGAACCAGAATATCATAACAACTTCCATCCATGGATGGCCGATAGGAGACCTCCGATTATCTTCCACCGGGGATGGGGGCTGAACACCCACCACTCCTTACTCTAGAAGTCTTTCTTCAGGACAAAAAAAGTTGTAAAAAGAGAAGTCCTAGGCTTTACTCCAACCCTCTGGCACAAGACCATGAAGCAACTGATGGCCCGAATACTATTCGGGGTCAGCTGCGCAGGGGTGACTCGATACAAGTTGAAGACCTGGATGAAGAAGTCACACAAGGAAAATCGAAGGTCGGCCTTCAAATGATCCTCATACACCGGGAGGGCTCCCGGGCTCGGCAACCTGGTCACCCTCCCCTCCCAATCCGGGATGATGAGGTACAGAATGGAAGGGATATTGAACCTAACCCTAAGGGCCTCTACTCGATTCCGTGATAACTCAGATTGGACATGGTCAAGACCTAGTTCCTCTACCCTATGGCTAGAGCTCTAGCTACCGGTGGCTATTGCTATAAGGCTTGGAGAGAAGAAGGACTGACCTGAGGACTGGGTTTCCTAAAAGGAAGGAGATGGTGGAACAAGGCGATCTCTCTCCAAGGGCTGATACAGCAAAAGCTTCACCCAGAGTCTCAACACCCCTTTTTATAGCCCCTAGAGGAACCGGCTACCACCATTCCTCGAGCACCGTGACCCAAATGCCAGACGGTATAGCTCCCCATGCAATGGAAGTCGATGTGATGGAAAGAAACACATTCTAGTGATGATCAGCGTGATCGCCGGATTAGTGGCGTATAGGTCACCCCCAGCATGGAAATAACCGCCCAGATGTCACCATGGCACTCAAATTGCCTTCGAAGCCCGACGACCGAGCGGGCCAGGTTGGTCGCTCATCATTGCGCCCCTTTTACATTAACTCTCGCTCCCTCAGCTTCCAATGCGGAGTCGACACTTGTCCCGGGCACGAATTGCTGGAGCGGGGAATGACTAGATGCAGCACACCCGATCAGATCTACGATCCCCTCAAGGATGAATGCATTCAATACGAGAATGATGCTCTTGCCCTCCGAAATTACAAGCCTTACCGAAGGCCAAGAGCAAGGGGGCAATTGTTATACATAATCGGCCTTCCTCCGAACCAAACCGGAGCCATCAACCCTTTAGTGGGGTCGGACCAGAGTCCATTGTTTCACTGGCCGACCCACTAGAGGCCCGACCGACCCACCAGAGATCCGACCGACCCACTAGAGGTCCGACCGACTGGCCAAGGGTCCGACTGACCCACTTTAGTCAGGCCCTTATTGGTCCAAGGCGGGCCGCTCCAAGGATGGCCCGGAGGCCCCTTTCAGCTAGTACCATAATTCTATTATAACAGATTCCTGACATCTCAACACTACTACTCTGCAGATCCCACTATGCCATCCCGTCTTGGTGCTACCTGGCTATTACCAAGATTCTTCTAGGGGCAAATCGGTCATTCCCAGCCTAGCCCTTAGTAGATTTCGGTAAAGTTCCGCGCCTATATAAGGTAAAAGGGGGAACCCAAGCCAAGGGAGCTCTTTCCCTTTCCTACGAACTATCTCTTTTCGATTCTTCCATTCTATTGCTTCGAGTCTCCCACTGACTTAGCCATCGGAGTGTCCCCCGCCGGAACACCACCGGCCCATGGGACCCTTTTTTGCAGGAATTGGAAGATGCGCACTCCAGCTAGCCCGATCGAGAGAACCCATTCCAGAAGATTCAGCAGTAACAGAGGTTTTTCTGCTTCTAGCTTTTTCATCGTCCAGTTCGAGATATTTTCTTTTTCTTTAGATTTCTTTTTTTTTTTGCCTTTAGCTCCTTTATCACATAGTTTGAAGTCTTTTCTTTCTGTTTGGATATTTTGCTATCTTTGACTCCTTCACCATCTAGTTTGAAATTTTTTCTTTCTTTTTAGATATTTTTCTATCTTGATTCTTTTATTGATCGATTTAAGGCATTTTCTTTTTTTGGGATATTTTTCTATCTCTATTTCTTTTATCGTTTAGTTTGAGACCTTTTAATCCTCTTCTATGATATTTCATCCATGAGGATCATCAGTATTCGGCTATCTTCTCTTTGAGCACCAATTTTTTCTTTTATAGCATTTTTGTTTGCGAGGATCATCAACTTTTAATTATCTTCTTTTTTAGCATCATTCTTCTCTTTTATGGTATTTTTATATTAGCCTTTGGCAATTTTCTCTTTTAAGTATCAGCCTTCTCTTTTATAATATTTTTGTCCGTGAGGATCGTTGGCCTTCGATTATCTTTTGTTTGAGCACTGACCTTCTCTTCTATAGTATTTTTGTTTGCAAGAAAAATAATAATTTCTAAATTCAAGTAGATATCTATAGTAATATCTTGAGTTTGAAAGAAAATATTAGTACATGTCAATCCATAATAATTTTCTTTATTAACATGATCGTATCATTTTAAAAATCACATATTGACTTATAATTTTTTTTTATTAGCATGATCTTGTATTAGTCTATATCTTAACTAATATAAATCATTTCTGAGATGTATTGAATGAAATTGGAATAGGGGTCTTAATTTTTTTTTATTTTTTTTTCTTTCATAAATATTTTAACATGGTGCGGACTAGATTGGAAGAATATCCGGTTTAACGTCAGCGATGCAGTCAACGGGGAAGCTTGGACCTAGCTAATGGAGGCATTATCATCATGATGTCAAATATTTTTGAGAAAATTATATAGGATTTCTTGCATTTTATACACAGTGATTGGCTGAATATATAGCTCTCTCTCTCCATCCCTCGAGAGATATAACGAGCTCGGTGCGCATCACCATTCTAGATAAAACATGTATGGAATACAACGAGTTACTACTCACCATCCAGCATGGAACCTAGAATCTCTCTACTATAATGAGAACGGTGTCGATCGAGCAGCTGACCTCAGTCTTGTAGGCATCCATTGAACAAATTTATTCTAGCTTACCGAGAGCATGATAATAACATAGCTTAGCGGCAAATGTTGCTAAACATATCTTTAGTAGTTGTACCCGTCTTCCATTAATTTAGAGGTATACACGTTGTTGAATGTGTCTCTCCAACCTTTCATTTTCTCCTTGCAAACTTCTAGCTATTTCTTGGTCAACCTGATTGACATATTGTTGCGAGTTTTTGGGACTTCTACCTCATGTATCTTATGAGTGTTTAGCCTTGCACTAGAGTTGGCCAAACCCTGAACCCAGCACCAGGATCGACCACATGACTAGCCGTACAAATGCTAGAAAACATCCTACAAATCATGCAAGACCTTAAAAATCAATTACAATTTCAATTTTCAAGAATACTATTGATCACAATTCATATATAATAAAATACATAATATAAAGAAAACATATAATTCATATAATTATAAATTTAGTCATTTTTCGATCGTCCAATTGGTATCAATGACTCTATATTTGTATCCTTTCACTCGTGAATCCAAAATATAATTAAATTGAACATCCTGCAACTTTGAAAAAAAGAAAGTAGGAGTATGAGCTTTACAGCCAATAAAAATCCCCATACACTCATATCAATATAATATAATATAATTTAAAAATAATAGTAAATAGTATCAGATAGAACATAAATCTCAAAATCTTATATGAAGAGGTCAAGATAATTCATAATTAAACATGCATAAATTAATACCAAATATTCATCTTATTCAAAAGTAAAATATCACATATGTCATTAAGTAAAATATTTCTTTTTACTTATGATTTCACCTCTTATTATCTATATCTCATTAACATGATTCGGATCAACCACTATTATTTTTTTAGGATTTTGGACTATTTATGGTCAGCTCCAGCTTGTGACTGACAACCTTAAGATTAACTATGTACTAATAACTCATGGCTAGGCTATTACATACTATTCACTCATGGCTTAGCTATTTTACGTATTATCTATCTGTGGCTCGGCGATCCCATGCCTTATTTGCCTGTGGCTCGTCGATCTCACGTATTATCCATTCGTGGTTCAACCATTCTCTATTTAACATGGCTAGTCCAAATATTCTTTTTTTGATTATCAATCTATCAAATCTCAATATATTATCAAATTATATTCATTTCAAAGTTTTGAATAACTAGTACCACGATCCAAATTATCTAAAAATAATCATATTTTGATAGAAACATATCATATGAAAAATATAAATAGTAATACTGGCAATCACAAATATCTATCATGAAAATCAAGTCATATAATGTATAAATAACATACATACCAATATTCATATCCAAGAATCAAAAGTCATACAAAAAAGATATACATAATAAATTGAGTCCAAAAATTTTTATCTTTACTAGAGATAGATTTAACATGCTAGATATCAATCCACATCCGGATCCTCGATTTAGATGCTAAGGAACTTGCCCGATGTCTTCCTGCCCATAAAATTATTTTTCTACGGTATCAATCTTAATATTAATAAATAATTTTATGGTGTAATAATTATCGATCTAGAACCACCTTCTACCAAGATTCATCTAGGATCCACCCACCAATTCCTGATCTCAACTTCACAACCTTCCCAATCCCTAGGATAGAGAAATCTTTAGAAAGAGAAAATTTTAGAGAGAGAAAGTAGAGGGAGAAAATATTTTATAGAGAAATTAGAGAGAGGGAAGAGAGAAAAAGGAAGAAAAATTATTTTCTTCCTTCTTTTCTTCTTCTTTTGTTTTCTTCTTCTTCCTTTGTTCAGCTAAAATAGGGGACTTTTTTGAGCCCCCATTTTCTCCCAAGATCCTAGGCCATCTCATTATTTTCTTCTTTCTTTTTTTCTTTTTTTCCTTCTTTTCTTCTTCTTTTGTTTTCTTCTTCTTCCTTTGTTCAGCTAAAATAGGGGACTTTTTTGAGCCCCCATTTTCTCCCAAGATCCTAGGCCATCTCACCAAGAGATGGTGTCCATGGCTTGGCCCATGATGGCATAGCCACCGGTCCCCCATTCGGTGATCCACAGTGACTGGTGGTGCTGGAAACAAGAAAAAGAGTACCAAAATGGTGGAGTTGGTCTCCTTTGTAAAATTCGGAATCTCACTATCCCTAAATGGTGATAATATGCTTAGAAATAAAAGGAGAGTAAGACTTAGGTCTCGTACCCAAGTCCAGGGAGGGTTGAATGAGAGAAATCAGCGATCTTCTTCGGTGATAACTTAAGAAAAAGACTTAAAATAATTTTAGAATCGGTGGTGATTTCCTTAGGATTTGGTGATGGAATTTCAAGGAGAGGGAGATCTCCATTTATAGATGGGGTCTAGGAATTTCCAAACTAAATTTAGATAGGAAATCTCTCATTCTTTAATGGAGATTTGAGAGAGAAGAGGACTCCCATTAGGAGTCTTTTTCCTCCCCTGTTTTTCTTTTTTTTCTTTTTTTTGGTTGAGTTATTATATTCTCCTCCCTTGAAATAATTTCATCCTCGAAATTAGCTTGCTTGAGACTTAAACTTTGAAAGCACCTAATCTTTATATTATCCTCAAGCTCCTAATTAGTTTGCCTCTTAAAGTACTTACCTTACAAGATCATGCCATCTAATACTTCAATCCCTTCCATCTATTATACATATCAAATTTTTTTGAACTTTTCTAAAAGAATACTAACTTTTTGATGTTAATACAATTAATTATCCTTAATTAACTTTACAAGAACATCATGATGGTCCAAACTTTGGAAATACACAATCTTAACATCATCCTCGAGCTTCTAGATATATCTCCTCTTAGAATGATTTCTTCATAAGACTTTTACATAACAAAATTATATAGTATTTTTATTTAGATCCTTATTATCTACAATATATAGTGAATTCCTTAACTTCTTTTAAATGAACATGAATGTCTCAACCTTGAATTAAAATATATAAGTCTTTGTCCATAAAACTTATTACTCTTGATTAATTCTACGTAGGAATCGTAATTGGCTCTATCTATACTATTAGTACAAATAAAAGAAATCTTAGCTTTAAACACTCTTTAGAATCTGAAGCCTTTTTTTCTTCTCTTAATCTTTTCCATGATTTTATAATTTGACTTTTATCTTAGACAAACTTCAAGCCCCTTTAAATAATGAAATCATAATATTAAAACTAACATGGACTTTATATCAAAATGTTCCAGATATAAGCCCAATAGAAGAATCATAACTTGTTTACTCTAAATTTGGAGATGTCTAAAATTTTCCTTGGAGTCCCCTATACTAGAAGAACCTACTGATAAAAATTGCATGGCTATACCTTCAGACTAGCCAAAAAAATCAATAATTATCCTTTCCTTTATTAGTAAAATTCTTTTTTACTAAAAACTAGCTCAAGTCTCTGATCATAATAACTTTTGGTTCAAAGAATCAATGTTTCTAACTAGCTTCAAAATAAGTTAAGCCACCATACTTTTGCTACACACTCAGATATAAATTTATTAGATTCTTATTAGATTAGTTTTTGATAAAAATATCACTTTATACTAGAATCTAAAAGATCCAACCTTTCACAAATTTTTTTTTAAGTTTCTTTGTCCTTGCTATATCTTGAATATACTATATTAATATTAAACTTTGATCCACTTTCCATGTATGGAGTTCAAGCATAAACTTCACCATCTTTCTAGAGCTCTATAAATCTAGAACAATTCAAAGTGAATTAATCCTAGATTCACTTGACAATTAATTAGATGATTCCAAATTGACCTTTCTTCTTAAAAGGATTAACTTCAAATCCCCAATAAATTAAAAAATCTCAAATCAGCATATATATAAAATCTATCTTTTTATTTATCATAAGGCTTTCTTCACTATGATTCCCAAGCATTTATCAACAAACTAATTCAAAATCTTGTCCTTCCTACGTTAAACTTATATAACTTTTCTAAGATCAGTTTCCTTCACTCAGTTCGATAACAGTATTAAGATAACTAGATCAATTCATAAACCCAAACTTTGTTTGAAATCTTAATATGTCTAACAAACATAAGGAACATTAAATAATCTGATCCAAAGATGGCAATTAAATTATTAGAGATTCTATTAAGATGCATGTCTCAAATGATAAAATTTAACTCATCATTAGGGAATTATACATATTTATAGTATCCTAAATATATTTTTCCATTACAAGTCAATTTTATTCTTGATCTACATACAGGTCTAACCCTCGAAAAATATTTTATCATAAAACTCTTTAGGCTATACTCTACTTAACTTGTCGATAAACTCAAGAACTTGAATAGTACATATGATAGTACATAACCTATTAACGTAATGTTCTATATTTAAATGACAGTATCTCTAACATTCAAGTCAAACTTCATTTATCAAAATCAAAGATATTCTTTATCTAGCTTTTCTATACTCATCATTTGGATACTTATGATATACCAAACTTTGGACATAAAATGTATCACAATTTCTAGTGATCAAAAATCTAAATTTCAATCCATTTATACTACTTCTATCATTGTTCTTAGTGATCGTTAATCTAAAGCACAAATATCCTTTAACCATGATCCCTAGTAATTATAACTTAAATTTCAATATCATTTATATCATATTCTAATCACCTATATCAAAATTCTAAGTAATCATAACTTAAATTTTGATATCATTCATGTTAGACCCTAATCACTTATGTCATAGTCCTATGTAATTATAACCTAAGCTCCGATACCATTCTGTCATGTCTTGAATTTAGCATCAGGATCGGTCACGAGACCGGCCGCACGAACTCTAGAATGCATCCTAGAATTATGCAAGGCTTTAAAAATCTCTTACAATTTTAATTTCCAAGAATACTATTGATCATAATTTATAATAAAAATATAATGTAAATAAAAAATATAATTCATATAATTATAAATTTGGTCATTCTTCAATTATCCGATCGGTATCAATGACTCTCTATATTTTCATCCTTTCACTTGTGAATCCAAACTATAGCCAAATTGAACATTCTACAACTCTGAAAAAAGAAAGTAGAAGTGTAAGCTTTGTAATCCAGTAAGAATTTCTACACACTCACACCAGTATAATACAATATAATTTGAAAATGATAATAAACAATAAAAGATAGAATATAAATCTTAAAATCTTAGATCAAGAAGTCAAGATAACTCAAAATCAAACATGTATCAATTAATACCAAATATCCATCTTATTTAAAAGTGAGACATTACATATGCCATTAAGTAAAATCTTCATTTTTACTTAATTATAGTTTTACCTCTTATTATTTACATCTCATTAACATGATCTGAATCAACTATTATTATCTTTTTAAGATTTTGGACTAATCATGATTATGCTCCAACCTATGACTAGCAATCTCAAGATCACTATGTACTAACTACCCGTGGTTAGGCTATTCCATGTACTATTTACCTGTGGCTTAGTTATTCTATGTATTATCTACCTGTAGCTCGGTGATTCCATGTATTATCCATCCATGACTCAGTAATCCTACATATTATCTGTCCATGACTAGATGATCCCATATATTATCCATTCGTGACTGGCGATTCTATATATTATCCATCCATGGTTTAGCGATCCCACGTATTATCCATCCGTGGCTTGTCTATTCTTTGTTTAACATGGCTAGTCCAAATATCATTTTTTTGATTATCAATTTATCAAATATCAGCATGTCAAGTTATATTCATTTCAAGATTTTCAATAACCGATATCATGATTCAAATTATCCAAAAATAATCATATTTTGATAGGAACATATCATACAAAAAATATAAATAGTAATACCAGCAATTCCATCATAAGAAATCAAGTTATATAATGCATAAATAATATACATACCAATGTTCATGTCCAAGAATTAAAAGCCATGCATGTAAAAAGGCATACATATTAACCGATGATCATATCCAAAAATTCTTATCTCTACTAGAGATAGATTTAACATGCCAGCTATCAATCAACATTAGGATCCTTGATCTAGATACTAAGAAACTTACCTGACATCTTCCTACCCAGAAATTATTTTCTTATAAAATCAATCTTAATATTAATAAATAATTTTATGGTGTAATAATTATTGATCTAGAACCACCTTCTACCAAGGTTCATTAAGGATTCACCCATCAATTTTTGATCCCAACTTTACAAACCTTTCCAAATTCCAAACCCTAAGAGAGAGAAACCTTTAGAGAAAAAAAATTAGAAAGAGAAAGTAAAAAGAGAAAATATTCTAGAGAGAAATTAGAGACAGAAGAGGGAGAAAAGAGGAAAAATTATTTTCTTTCTTCTTTTTTCCTTTTTCTTCTTCTTTTCTTTTCCTTTTTTTTAGAGAGGGAAGAAGGAGAAAAAAGAGAAAATTATTTTCTTTCTTCATTTTTTTCTTTTTCTTCTCCTTCTTCTTCCTCCGTTTAGCCAAAACAAGGGACTCTTTTGATTCCCCCTTCTTCCTTAAGATCCTGGGCCATCTTACTGGGAGATGGTAGCCGTGGCTACAGCCCATGATGGTGCGGCCACCGGTCCTCCATCCGGTGATTAATGGTGATGGATGGCGCTAGAAACAAGGAAAAAAATATTTAAATGGAAGAGTTGATCTCCCTTACAAAATCTGGAATCACGCATGTCCTAAATGGTGGTAACATGCTTGGAAAAGAAAAGAGTTTAAAACTTAGATATCATATCTAAGTCTGGTGAGGATTGAATGAGAGAAATTGGCAATCTTCTTTAACGATAATTTAAGAAAAAGATTTGAAATGAGCCCAAAATTGACGATGATTTTTTGAGAATTTAATGATGAGATTGCAAGGAAAGAGATCTCTATTTATGGGGTTTAGAAATTTCTGAACTTAATTTAGATAATTTTTTTTTTTTTTATTAAGATTTGGAAGATAGCACGACTTCCGTCAAGAGTTTTTTTTTAATTTTTATTTACCGGGTTATTACACGTACGTAGCCTGTTTGCCGTAACTCTTGTTTTATTTGATATGCTATGGTTCTTGTTTGTGGTATCCTTTCTAACAAGAAGAGATTGGTGACAGCTATCACATACTTTCTATCAAAACAAGACAGCTATCACATACTACTAAACTTCTCTGTGTTCGACGTTCAGTTTTCTTCAAGCCGTTTGTTTGGTTCAGTTATTTTCGAGGACTTATTTGTATCAATTATTATGTGAGAACCCATTAGAGTACTAACTTGATGGTCATTGTTGGGATATCACAAAATTGATCTGTTTATGCTAATCTGTCAAGAGCCTGAAATTGAAATTGATCTATGCTCGAAAGGCACGACTATGATCAAATCCTTTTATGAAAGGTATAAAATCGATCAATGTCTAAAAGGCACGAATATGATCGGTACTTAACTAATCAATATCCAAAGGATGTGAAGTCGATTAATAATCAACAAGCATAAGATTGATCCGCTTCCAGGTAATGGATAGATTTATTTGAGAATAGAATTTGTTAATAATTATGTAGTGCAGGAGACGATCAACTCTGATGAAGACGATCAATTCTGGTGAAGACGATCAACTCTGGTGAAGGCGATCAACTATGGTGGAGCTGATCAACTATGAAGCAGCCGATCAATTACGGAGAAATTGATCAATTGAAGAAGAATATTAATTGGTTACGAACAACTTTGGATGCACATGCTCATATCCTGGATTAATCGTTTTACAGGCGGATGCCAGCTATAAGCGGTTAATTCTTTGGCCTATAAATACCCGTGGATGCGATGGTGAAAGGGGGTTTTTGGATAATTCATTCTTTCAACACTTTCAGTTTAGCCTTCCTTCAGAATTCATCTATTTCCGTCCAGACGCCATCAACGAGCTTGGGAACCTCTTCAATCCTCAAATTCTTCAGGAAGACGGCTAGGAGCTAGATCGAATCAATTCAATTTGGTTTATTATTATTTCAAGCTTGCTGTAATTTTGTTTGGATGCAACAGCCATGGACGAGCCAAGCGTTTGGGTTTTGAAGGCAAGGTGGTAAGCCGTCCTTCCGCTCATCATCACTTTAATGACTATCTATATATCAACTGGCAGTGATCTTTCCAGCCCAACCATCCTCGTTCCACCTATAATTAATAATCTGTCTATATATAAAAGAGGAAGGAAAAAAAAAAGATATGACGACGGTCATTTATATATCTACGTTCATTAGAAGGCAAAACCTACTCCAGGGACTTCAGAAGAACCAATATATTTAGGCTGCCATGGATGTCTGACCTCAGACTCAAAATGGTTTTGCCATCTTAACTCGAAATCAATTTGTGCGCCATCGGTGCACAGATGCAGCTCCTCATGCAACCATGGGGGTGCGAACACAGCGAGCTACAACTCTACAGTTGCTCGTCTTGTGATCCCCTTCGTCTCCATGTGCGCTAGCCTGACGGCAGATTCCATGTGCATCCCCCCCTATGCTGGGGGATTCTCTTTCCGACATCCGCCTTTGGAAGAGATTCTCCACCAGTCTTGGCATGACACTCTCCGTCTCGCTCCATCGTGATTCGATTATAGAATACCGACCTATGAAACAATTAATTCTAGAAAGACATCAAATGGGTCAGTAGATCTCACACTATATAATGAGTTCCTAACTCTTTACAGGTAGTCAAATGCAATGCGACAAGCAGCATACAGTTTGCTCCTTCAGTGCCTTGTATTAAACAAGACGATGGGATATCATAAACTTTTGCCATGGCATGCACTCTTAAGTCCTAATGCCGTTTATACTAGTGTATATAAATAAATCAAAGTTCCCTCCCTAGTCTAAGGAAAGCACTTACCCTTAAGCGAGGACTACATTGAAGGAATCTTTAAAGCTTTTGCCTTTTGGCTTCTAATGATCACATATACAATTTAAAGGGCTCCAATCTCGAAAGAGCGGGCCTCTTGTTCAGAGGATTTCTGGTTGGAAAGCAGGCTTTGTCGACCAATACTATGCTAAGCTCTCGCAGGAACCGTCCAATTAAACGAGTTTATTTATCTAAGCTTAGTGGGAAGGACCCCCCGGCCATCTTTTGGTGCATGTGAATAGTGGAGCTTTAAGGGCTTTATCCCATGCCAACTTGTTCCTCAGTGCACTTCAGTTGGGAGATAAAATATGGACTTTGTACATATCCCCGTATAATATTATAGTAATTAATTACACCTTAGAACAAATTGGAGCGAGGCTGTGTGGAAAGGCCTCCAGGGAAAGAATCACTAAGGTAGTGTTTGAATACCCATAACTGGGTGTAAGTCAATCCCATTTACAGGAGATCTTTAGATTGCTCTAATTTGACCGAAGTCCTTTAAGCCAAACTCTATTTGAAGGTTTAATGTGTCAGAAGCTCCTTTTACATCCAGTTAGTTATAAGATGAACTACTACAATTGGAAAAGGCTTCAGAGACATCTTTATGATATATTTAAGTCCCGACAAGGACAGTGAATGATAAATATACAAGTAAAAATAATTAAGATTATAATTTCATGTAATTAAATACGATATTTTACTTTACTTCAACTGCGAACCCATGGAACCAGAAGTTGGCAATGTAGTTACAAATTAATATAGCAAATAAAAGCACATATAATCCCAACTACGTTCATTTCTTCTGCCACAGAATCCTAACGCACCTTAAAATAGATCCGTGTGGACCGCATATATATGCTCCGCAGTTGCTACGCTTCGCGAATCTTGTCCATGAGCAAAAACAACGTCACAAGGAATGTCTTTTGACCAAAAGCCTTTTTTTTAAATTTTTTTGTTAAACCCGAACTTCTGATCCAAAGTCTTTCGTTAGCTTTTAGGGAAATAAATAGGAGCAGCGTCGGTGATGTTAAATGCGGCTCCACGATTTTAAACCCCCCCCCCCCCCCCCCCAAAAAAAAAAAAAGAAAAAAAAAAGAAAAGAAAATGCGACTCCAGAATCTCAGCGGCTGTAGGATATGCACATGCTCATACTTGACAAGACTAAGAATCTCGTACAAAAGCTTTCCGTTTAGTGGTGGATGTGACTTTGTAGTCCAACAATCATTTTTCAAATATATAGTGTTCCCCAACTGCATTCTTACTAACATGGTGCTTGAGCTATATAATTCCTTTTTTTTTTAATGCTAGAGGGGTATCCCAATCAAGGATTTTAATTTAGATAGAACGTTCCATGGAATACCGGGATAGGATATCATTCTATATATCAAAACAAAACATCATACTAGCAACCCAACATTTCAATTGAAACATCATTTATCTCGAGCATCGGGATGGGATGGGATACTGACATGTCCTATTTTATGAAAAAAATTAAGATACCTTGGTTCCATGAAATTTAAAATCTTGATTCCCAACTACCCGTTAACAGCTTGTTCCTTTATGGATCCATGGTTGGTATGACGTTAGAAGAATAAGAACCAATTCAAAGAAAGGAGTGGTGATTGATTAAATACAGTATTTTATAACTGGACTATGTAGAAGGAAAGGATACATGTCTATTCTTAAACAAATTAAGATTTATTTATGGTGTTCTGCAGTTTGGTATTCACATTTTTAGCAGCACGTATGTTTTGTGTTCTCCTAAAATTGCTGTAAAATATATAAAATTATGGGGTAAAATAATATCATTGGCTGTGCCTTTGACGGTTTCTGAAATTCCCTCTTGATGTGTTCCCGGCTTGTAGGATTGTTTTTGTTTTAGCTGGTTGAAAGTCTTTGTATGTATCTTGGATAGTTGGGACTCTGAATGGGGAGTGACATTTGTGCGACATCTTCCGTCCAAATCCCCGATTCACCTTGCTTGTTTAATGTTTTTTCCTTGTAAATATATATTAACGAATAATGCATTTGGCTTCCTCCTTTTCCACTTACAAAAAAAAAAAAAAAAAAACCAATTAACGGCTAGGTATATATAGATCTAGCCCCCCATACAGTACATCCATATAGTATGAGGCCTAAAATAATATGATGAAAGGAATTAAGTTATCTTTATTGTCATCCTGTATTGAAAATTTTTTAGTAAGATGGGCTTCATGATCACGGAGAAGATAGCTAGCCGGTCCAAGCCCTCGGGCTTCATGATCACAGAGAAGATAGCTAGCCGGTCCAACCCCTCCCCCTACGTCCTCTTATAAATAAAAAATAATAATAAAAAAAAACAGCACATCCACGAAGAGAGAATGGGGAGGAGAGTGTGGAGATCCTACTTTTTTATTATGCAAAAGCCCCATAACGTCCCTGGTTCGTACTATAAATACCCCTTGCAGCTGAGAGGAATCATCGTCCCTCACACTCTTTCATTTCCCTGGCGCTCTCTCTCTCTCTCTCTCTCACACACACACACTCTATCTATCTATCTATCTAATTATCGTCCCTCACACTCTTTCATTTCCCTGTCTCTCTCTCTCTCTCTCTTACTCACTCACTCACTCACTCTATCTATCTATCTATCTATCTATCTATCTATCTCTCTAATGGCTGCCAACAGGCCCTTGCTCAGCTGTGCACTTCTCATAATTGTCATGGTCCTTGCGTTTGAAACTATCATTTCTGAGGGAAGGACTTTAATGGAGGACAAGGCTCGGGTGTGCAGGAAATGCTTGGTGGAGAACGATAGTGCCAAAGGTATGATGGAAGGCCCGATTGTCCCGCCCGCAGTGGATGGAAAAAATACAACTTCGGTGGACACACAAGATTCCCGTCCCACGACCCCCGGGCACAGTCCTGGTGTAGGCCATTAGTTCTTTTAACAAGGACGTGACCAAGAAGAACCTCTAGGTTATAATTCTCTGGGTTTGGGTTGTGTCCTCCGCACAACAAAATAATTGTTCTCCTCTCACGACGTCCACCATTGGATCGCGTCCTAGCACAGCTTTCAAAGCCCTACAACCTTTCCTCGTGGATCGCGATATAGATATTGGCTTTGAAAGTCCACAAAAGAAGATATTCTCTTTATATGTGTGTATTCTGCATGTAACGATGTATTCTACTGTAGTATTCCTACAGAAGTTGGATTTCACTTTTTTCTTCTTTACCTTCAGCATTTTTATGTACTGTATTTGTGTGCCAAGGCAATTCTATGTGATGTATGCTGTTTAAATTTTATGTAATATAATTTTCTCTCTCTCTAGATCTTCATCCATCCATTCCTCCCTCCTAGCTTTGTAAGCAAACTAACAGATGACATTCATTTTCTACACAGAAGGGATCCTAAAAGCAAACAATTATTTGCATTTTTAACGTAAAATGTATCTTAACATAAAACAATTTTTTGTAATTTTTTTTTTCCTGTTGTAAGAATAACAGTGAGAATGCCACTAGAAATAATGCAAAAATTACCCATGTCAAATACTCGGAAAAACTAGTCTATCTTATATATATATATATATATATAGAAAACATCCTCAACATGAAATGAATCTTCTATAACAGTTTTACCTCATAGAATTAAGATCCCGGTCGGTGGATCTTTGGCTTGATGTCATAATAACTCGTATCATGGTCGGAACCTAGTGATGATTGCAAGCACACCCTCGATTAAGCTCTAGGTGCCCGAGTGTTGACCAACAATTCTAAATTTCGCATGATGTTCAGATCAGCACAGCAACCAAGACTCCATCCTTGAACAACAACAAGGTGACAAATACTTTTTATTTAGGGTGTGTTCTCTTCATGACACGAATTGAAATCAGAATGAGCTATAATGAAAATTGGAACGACCATATTCTCATGCACGTTTGATCCATGACTAAAATTGAAATTAGACCATCTCAAATGTTAAATTTTAAAATTCAACTAAAAATGGGGATATTTTTAGCAAATTATTTTTTAAAAATAAATTTATAGAATAGGATTTATATAATAGAGGAGAGTCGGAATTAGATTTTAGAGAACCAAAAAACATTTCTATTTTAGAAATAGAATCCCCTAAATCAAATAGCTGGATTGCAAATCACTATTTTATATTCTTATTATGAGACCCAACTCCCTCCAACGGAACAATGATGTCATACCTAAATCTGAGAACAAAAATCATATAGGATGGGCTTCATAATTTATCATGTTTCTTTTAATATCAATTTTAAAAAATAAATTAAAAAGTTAAAATTTTTTTCTATAAATGAAGTTGTTAGTTCCATGATTAAAACATATGACGGCATTCTCTTTCTTCTTTGTTTTCAATATATATTTTTTACCAACATATACTATATGACCATATGATACACATTAAAAAAACTAATCATCAAATAACTCAAAATACACCTATAAATAAATTAATATATAATTTTCAGAATATAAAGTTTACTAATATATAATATACAGTCAAATAATATATTATTAGCAAAGTAGTTATTTAGTAATCTAATGTATACCTCTAAGTAAATTGATATACAATTTCTAAAATATTATGATCACCAACCATATTATATGGCTTGGTGATACACACTCATCAACTTTCTAATATAGACCGCAAGATTCTTTGATACATACCTAATATTAATCTAATATAGATTTCTAAATAAAAAGCATATATTAGAAACTGTGTATTGATTTAGTTAGAGGTATGTATTAGATTATAATTAAGTATATATTAAAGAAGGTTGTAGTATATATCAAAAAGTTAATGAATGTACATTGTCATACTATGTAATATGTACTAATGAATATAATATTCTAGAAACTATGTGTCAATTTACTTAAAAGTGTGTATTGGGTTGTTAGATGACTAATTCATTAAGTATATATTACATGATTTAATGCTATATATTGGTGAACTTCATGTTTTAAAAACTGTGTATCAATTTATCTAAATATATGTATTGGATTATTGTTAGGTATGTATCAAAAAAAACTTGAAGTATATATCAGGAAGTCGATGAATGTGTATCACTATATCATATAATGTGTATTGATGAATATAATATTTTAATAATTATGTATTAATTTACTTGAAAATGTGTATTAGGTTGTTTGATAATTAATTTGCTAGTGTGTATCATCTGATCATTTATTGTATATTGGTGAACTATATATTTCAAAAGCTATGTATTTATTTATTCAGAGATGTGCATTGATTTGATGATTAATTTATTTAGTATATATTCTTTGGCCATGTAGTATATATTAATAAAAATATATTATAAAAGCAAGAAAGAAATAGAATGCTGTGCTTTTTTATTTTTAATTATAAGATTAACAACTCCATTAGTAAAAAGATTCTTTGACTTTTAGGATTTGTTTGGTTCATGAAAAGAGAAGGAAAAAAGGATAATTTTTGGAAAGTGAAGAGAAGTCCACTTATTTGGTTAGAGTTTCAAGGAAAGAATGGAATAGATTTTTCTATGAGAAGACACTTCTCACATTTCATGAAAAGTAAAGAATTATTTGAAAGGTAAGTTTCCAGACTTTCCATGAAATAGAATGTGATGGTCCTTTTTTCTTTTCAAAAATATTCTTTTAAGTTCTATGACTAAAATTCTATATAACATCAATAGATGGTTAAGATAAAATATTGAATAGTGATATTATTCTAATATTGATATTAATATAAATATTATAATATGTATAATATACTAATATTATTTCATTATTTATATTAATATAATGTTTTTTATTAATATTAATATAGTATTAATATAGTATAATATAATATTTTTATTTATTTTAAAAATAAATTTATTATATTAAGATGTTAATATTATATTAATATAATATTAATACAATAAATTATTATGATATAATATAATATTATAATATATTAACAATATATTTATATAATTATAAATATAATAATATTATTTATATGATATTTAGGAGTAAAAAATGTATGATCTTATATTTATTAAGGATATACTAGGTATTTTATATAATTTTTTCAAAAAAATGGATGTTTAACCAAATATAAATTAGCCTTAAATAAGTTACTTTTTATGGTCAACCAAACATGCCAAAATTTTATTTTCAGAAAGTATTATTCTGCCAAGAAAAGTCTTTCCTGCAAATCAAATGAATCCTTAGATTATAAAAATTATGTAAAAAAAAGAAGCCCACCTTATATGATAATTTTGGCTTAATTACTAAAATAGTCCCCAAAATTTAGGTTCAAAACTATTTTAGTTCTCAAGATTGAAATTGTGTCAATATAATCTTTAAGATTATCAAATGATTCTAATCTAATTATAGCCATTAAATTTTCATTAATAATCAAAAAGAACAGCATAGCTGATAATTTTTTTGTTGACATAGCAAGTTGGATGCCATGTATAGATCATAGAGATTTATTTGGCATTTTGAATGTGCCATGTTATCAATTTAATAACTAAATTAGTCTCCAAGATTTAGGCTCAAAATTATTTTAGTCTTCAAGTTTTAAATTGTGTCAATATAATCTCTGAGGTAATGATTAGATTGGCATCATTTAATAATCTCAGGGATTACATTAATGTAATTTGAAACTTGGGGACAAATAATTATGAGCCTAAACCTTGTAGACTAATTTAGTAATTAAATCTTTTTTTTCATGAGATGAGAATACATCATCTCCAAATCTCCCATATTTGCTCTTAAATTTATATAACACTAGCATCTAACATGCAAGGAGGTAATAAAATAATTTATTTATTATTTTTAAGATACAATGATACAAGTATTTGTGAGAACAAAAATCATATAATAGGATATAATTATCCAAGTCAAGTGCACATGTTGGACTTTAAAGTCCTCATTTTACACTTAGAGGAAACAATTCATAGGACTCCATCACTATTATTTAATCTCAAACAATTTTTATGATTGTTCAATAACTTATCTAATCTTAATTAGTCGAGTATGGTATGAAGCATCAAGTAGTGAATATGGTAAAATCATATATCCTATAAACATGAAATATTAGGGTTTGGCCAGTCATAATGCCAAGATCAATAATAAGGTTTTGGTTGCATGATCCTTCTTTGCAACAGAATTTGACGAGAAAAAATTAAATAATAGAGATGACGACCATCATTTCAGTGGATATCGTATGCTAATATCACCACAATAAGCCAAAAGAAAAAGATTGGCATCTCAATCACATGGGTCCAACATGATCTTATTAAATTCTTGAACTTATTTGCTTTTTTTAGTATTAAGTATCAATCTTAGACTTAAGAAGCCAAAAAATCTTGGCTAGAACATAAATTTCAAAATCAAACCATAATTTTTCCTTTGAAAACTATAGTCAATGTTTGATTCCTTCGGCACTCCCTTATCAATATTTATTTCAAAGGCACTCCATCATCAATGTTTGATTCCTTTGACACTCCATCATTAATTCCGAAATCCTCCTGCATTACAACATCCTCCTCCTCACATCCGATGTCAATGTTAATTGGAGTTGAAATCTTAATTGCAATGATCTATTTGGGCTTCTCCATAGAAAAATGCTCCATATATATTTCAATATTTTTACTTGCAGGGATATTTTTTACCATTTCTTTTATATCTTGATCATATTTAAGAGGTTTAAACATATAACCATCCAAAGTACTTCTTGAAGCTTTTCAGTAATAATTCATACTCAAAAATCTAATATATCCTAATTTCTTTAACATTTCATGAACTTCAAGGGTAGATATTGTATCTATACCATAATAGTCAAAATAGTAAACATAGTCATTAACATATGACTTATTTGGCTCTTCAACAAAATGAACATTGTGATGTAAAACCACTGTGAAATGGTTAGGATTGTTTGCCACTATAAACTACAAAAATAGTACAATGTTAGTCTCCAAGAATTAATAATGTTTAAGATTACAATCAAACCAATATTTTAAAAAAATAAAATAATATAAACGATCAAGTAGATAATGACAATTATTGTTTCTTATTTTGACTTATTGAAATAAATCAAGTAGACATTAAAAATACATTGCTACCATTCCTCTACGATTTTAAAATTAGATTTATTTTCTAAACCATAATTCATATTCCATTATTATTATTATTATTTATATAACTCAGGTATGGATCCAATTTCTCTCTACTCCCACCCTTAGCTATCCAATTCTTTATTATCCACTTTATTCTTTTCTAGTCATTGGTTAGGGATATAATTAACTTTTGATTGCTATTTAAGGTGGAGAACAAATATATATTTAATACAATGCTAAGCTTGCTTTTATGAGACCAAACATCATGTTGGTGCATCAAGCCCCCTATTTTTGGCTGTTTGACAAAAATCACATGGCGACGAGCATGACAAATGGACCACTAAAGCAAAACTATAGTAGAATTAAAGTTTTTACCCAGAATTTTAAAGATCATAACATTTTAATTTGATGTTTACTCTGAATTATATTAATTAACTTGGTCAAGACTTTTTAGCAAACACGAGATTTAAAAGCTTGAAAGCGACTTCACCTATCTACTATATCTAAAATAATCATATCAATAATTCTTGTATTACGATCCTATACACAATCTTCTTTTCATAAACAAATATATCTCTAATCACAAATTTCTATATAATCTTATTTTTATAAGCAACCGTAGATAAAATATGGGGATTACAGCCAATATATAACCCAAATCTCAATGACCAAATAAAAAATATAATTAAAACATTGGGATTATAGAAACATTACTAATGGAAGGACCAAAAAAATAAATTATCCATAAACACATGCAAAATAGGGATTACATGGGTATTACTCTTATCATAATGAGGAATCTCCATTTTCTAAGCCATTGATTTCCTTGGGCTTCTTAGAATGATGTATTGTATCCTTTTCTATCCATTGATTAACAGGACAAAGGCATCACCAACATAGAGATCTTCAAGGGTTCAAGCGAGATTTTGATTCAATGTTTCTTCCTCCTCTAAATTTATTTTCATCTAAAAAATCTTGGAATCTCCAAATCATTTAGCATTTTTGAATAGGATGACGTGACATATTAAAAATACCAAATAAGTCTATGTGATCCATTGGTGGCATCCAACTTATCACACCAAAAAAAAACTGATAGTTGTACTGTTCCATTTGATTGCCAATGCAAATCTGACGGTAATGATTAGATCGGCATCGTTTGGTAATCTCAATGATTATATTAATACAATTTAAAACTTGGAGACTAAAATAGTTTTGATCCTTAATATTAGAAACTAATTTAATAATTAAGTCAATAAAATGGCATATTAAAAATATTAAATAAGCCTTTGTGATCCATACGTTGTATCTAGCTTGCCACATTAACAAAATAAAGTATCAACTGTACAGTTCTGTTTGATTGCCAACAAAAATCTAATGGTAATGAATAGATCGCATCGTTTGGTAATCTCGATGATTATATCGATATAATTTAAAACTTAAAGACAAATAATTTTGAGCCTAAATATTGAAAACTAATTTAATAATTAAGTTGATGACATGACATATTAAAAATATCAAATAAGTCTTTGCAATCTATACATGATATCTAGCTTGCTACATTAACAAAAAAAAATTATCAACTGTACAGTTCCGTTTGATTGTCAATAGAAATTAATCTGACAGCAATGATTAGATTGGCCTCGTTTGATGATACGAAGGATTATATTAATATAATTTAAAATTTAAAAAATAAAATAAATTTGAATCTAAATTTTAGAGATTAATTTAATGATTAAATTATATTTTTTATAATATCCTATATTAATATAATTTAAAATTTTAAAAATAAAATAAATTTGAATCTAAATTTTAGAGATTAATTTAATGATTAAATTATATTTTTTATAATATCCGTTACCGTATGATTTTTGTTTTTAAAAAACGTTTGGTTCTTATGTGGTTGAAGCTACACCATTCAAGACAGCCTAGCAATAGGAAAGAAAGAATCATGCTCCCAATTTTCAATTCCGTTAAAAGGCTACTATGGTGGTTCCTCGACCTGAGGAGCCAAGCGAGTGCGTTGGAATCTCTGAAAGAAAAAAAATATTATGGCGCGCCGTGATGTGCACGCTTGGCAATTTCTTATTCGACCATTTCCAGCTTATCAATGTAGTTCCCATGACCAACGTGGGAGGAGAAGCGGGATCCAGCATTGTTATTCCTCCGAAATGGGACACCCGGTTGAGCCCACATTCTATTTGCCTCGACTTTGCTTTAAACAAAATAGCGGGCGGCCTTTCCGTGAAACAAACACGAGTGGGCGTGGGCCCTTAGCTTTTTTTATTATTATTATTTTGGAAGCCTCGCCTTAGCACGGAGAGTGCTTAACTACTTCGAAGTTTTTTGGTATTCTCTCTCGCAGACGCGCATTCGATCGCATGCATATTCATGCACAAACGCACGCTTACATGTCACATGAACAAGTAAGATTTTATAAATTTACCAGCTTAAGTATCCCATGAGTTCTGCATAAATAAAATTTAAATTCCGTACCATTTAACTGGGATTTTGCCTCAATGGCCGTGGCTTTTCGCTTAGCAATCCAAGGTCCTAGATTTGTTTCTTAACCATGGTTCGGTGGGCCTTCCCTGTTTTCCAACAAAAATCATATAGGATGGGTACTATAAAATTTTATATAAGACAGACTTTCTATTTTATCATTCTTTTAATATTAATTTTTTTTAAAAAAAATTAAAAATTATTAGTCTTATAATTAAAAATAAAAAAAATATAATATTCTTTTCCTTTCTTATTTTCATAATATACTTTTTATTGATATATATTACATGTCAAAATGAGACATATTAAATAAAATAATTATCAAGCAAGTCAATACATACCCTCGGATAAATCAATACATAGTTTTCGGAAGATAGAGTTCACCAATACATAATACATGATTAGATGATACATACTAGTAAATTAGTCATTTATCTACTTAACACGCATCTCCAGGCAAATTGATATATAATACTCAGAATATTATGTTCACCAATATATACTACATAGTAATTAATACCCCGGAGACGGATTATCCATTATGGCGCTAGCGATCCCCTGGCAGCTTGACATGTGTCCATGGTAGAGGATGATTGAGCAGTTGCCCATCCTTTGCCACCTGGTCTTTTAAGACTATGCCAAAGAAGCTTTGAAGTCTTCGATCCACAAGATAAGTGGCCAGCCACTCTCGCCTTCACTAAGTGAGATCCATAATCTCAACAATCTTAGGATGTGCATGCTATCATTCTTTGACAAATAATGCATGTCCCTGAAGAAAACATGGTACCCATCTTCGATCATAAAACCTTTTTCCTAAATCCTCCAGTCAAGTGGAAGACTTTCTTATATGCCCTCTCCTAAATATGGATTCTATATACACTAGAGCCTAACTTTTGTAAGGATCTGAGCTCAACTCCTTCATTCTCCATCTGTCACCTCCATCAGCCTTCCATACTTCATACTCTTTGCCACAATCTTTTCATCTCCATCCTTAGCTCAAACATCTTTTATTTGCTTTCGTGGAAGATCGACTTAGGCATTGAAGATCCATCATCAGAGAACCCCTCAGTGAGAGGACTTTTCTGTCTTTGATGATTTTACAGGATCAACTCGAGGGATCGACCAAGGACATGACATCATCACCCAGCTCTGAAGATCCCAGCCATCTTATGATCGCCACCATTTTCCGACTCTAGCTTAGCGAACTAAGCCAGTTCGACTCCCCCATGGTAACACATACTATAATGATACATACTCATCGATTTTCTAATATATATACTATAAGTTTTTCTGATACACATCTATTAGTGATCTAATACATACCTTTGAATAAATTGATACGCATCTTTTAAAACATAGATTTCACCACTATATAGTATAAGATTAAGTGATATACACCTAGTGAATTAGTCATCTAGCAATCCAAAACACACCTTTAAGAAAATTGATACACAATTTTTAAAATATTATATTCATCAGTACATATTATATTATAAACTTTTTTTGATATACACTTAGTAATGATCTAATAATATCTTCAAGTAAATCAATACATAGTTTCTAGTATACACTTGCAACTTGGAAATATATATTGAATTGCTATTAAGCGTATATCCAAGAAGCCTGCAGAATATATTAAAAAGTCGATGAGTGTGTATCACCAGGCTATATAGTATATACTGATAAACATAATATATGTTAGAAATTATGTATCAATTTTTTTGGAGGTATGTATTAGATTGCTTGCAAAATATGTATTACTTGACTGTATACTATGCATTGGTAAACTCCACATTCCGGAAACTATATATTAATTTATTTATAGATATGTATTGACTTAATTGATAATTAATTTGTTTAGTATGTGTTGTGGTTTTGCTAGAGATGTGCTAATTTGGCTAGAGGTGGCTGGTTCAACATGCAGCTCTAAGATTCCCTTCGGGATATACAAGCATTCCAGAACCTATAAAAGTAACAAAGACATAAAAGTTCAACCATATTGGAGGTTTCTCGGTGGTAGACCCTTCGATGTCTAAGTCAATCTCTCATGGAAGCAAACAAAAGAGAGGGTTTTATAACTTGGATGGAAGTGGAGTGCGGTGAATGTCGGTAATTATGAGAGGAACAATGTACAATTTGGGAGTTAAATGAAATATAATGGGTTGGATGGGTTCCAGCAAGACATGTCAACACATTATCCATTTTTAAAGATAAAGATATAATATTATAATTCTTATTAATTTTTACATTTAAAAAATATATTTTAGCTAATGGCATTAGAGTACCATTATGTGGAAGATATTTATAAAAAAATAAAGTTTTATAAGAGTATATATATAAGTATTAATTTTGAAAGGTTATTCAGGTAAATTTGAATATTTAGAAGGGTGCATGCATAAAAAATTATAAAAAGATAAATTAGATTATATATATATTTTAATATTCAAATTTGCATAAATACTCTCATCAAATATCTATTTGCACGTATACTCTCATATTTTTTTCATATTTATCTATAAAAATATTTCAATTATTTTAATTTGAAACCGTCAATTTTTTTAATGAAGTTAGATGATGTGACTATATATATAAAAATTTTGAAAAGTAATTATAAAATAATTATTTTATATATATATATAAATATTATTTTTTTAAAAAATATTTATATAAATTTGAATATTTAATAGAATATACATGTAAAAAAAGTTTTAAAAATTATTATGGTGTGCCTGAGCAGTGGCTTCTTATACCTATCTATGATTGATTAGCAATTTCACGTTTGACCATCCCCCTACAAAAAACAAGAAATTTCTCGACGCTAATATAGATCTTTCTCGATGTTTTAAAGTATCGCTAAATCCAGTTCTGATGCTTTAAAAAACGTCGTAAAAGCATCGTGAAAGAAGATGTGGAAACAGTTTTTCCTGACGCTTTTTAAAAGCGTCACTGTAGGTCCAGAGTTTTTCCTGACACTTTTAAGCATCGAGAATAAAGTTATTCTCGATGTTTTAAAGCATCAAGAATAAAATTATTTTCGATGCTTTTACTTTATTCTCGATACATTAAAGCATCAAGAATAAAGTTATTTCTGATGCTATTTAAAAGCATTGGAAATAAAGTTATTCCCAGTGCTTTAAAGCATCGGGAATAAAGTTATTCCTAATACTTTAAAGCATCATGAATAAGTTATTTCCAATGCTTTAAAGCATCTGGAATAACTTATTCCCAACACTTTTAAGCATTGAAAATTCTAGTTTTTTTTAAAAATAAAATAATTATTTTAAAATTTAAATATATGTATAATATTTTTTTCATGTATAATGCAGTAATAACAAATATTTCTATCTCATTACATACATTCTTCACACATCCAAATAAAAATCTAAATATAAAATTCATTACGATCAAATATAATAAAATTTTTTACACATGTCTGTTTAACAAAATTAAAAAATACATGAAAATATAAGAGATAAAATAATAAAAGGTCGAGGTTAATGATCTGCAAGAGGTAGGTCATTACCCTGCCCATGAGGATCTGATGCTCCAGAAGCCTATATAAAAAATTTAAAATATTTAATTTGTGAAACTATGAATGACAATATATTACATAAGTTATTGATTTAATATAATAATATATATTTCATATCATATATATGTACCTGACGTGGAACATATATCTGTATGAAGATATAAGCTGATATATATGCTCTCTCATGCTCTCCATCGTTGCTCTATCGGCAGCACGACTCTGTCGTATCTTCTCTATCTCCTCATCGAGTTTACGAATACGTGCATCCTGAGCAGTCATTGCAGTCTCACATGTATGTCTACTGATCTCATATAATTGAGTGGAGGTGACTCCAAGTCCATAGCCCCTCACTCGACCGTAGCACTCCGAGCCCATCAACTTGTAACCACCTCGGCCTCGATGCGACTACTCTATGTAGATGAAGTAGAATCATCAACATGCTCGGCAATAAGAGTTATAGCTCTTTCATGTATTAATTTAGAAAAATTAGTTAGATCTTAAAAAATAACAAAATCAAATTTAAATCGTTGCTACTCGTGTAAATTATAATAAAAATTTACACATATATCCCTCGACTCATCTCTGACAAAAGTGCCGTCACGATGAGTATGAGTCATCTGGTAAAACTCCACCTGATCGGGTCCCCTCCCATGCTCATCTGTTTACAAGAAAAATTTATAATTTTAAGCAAATAATTCAAATAAATTTAAAAATTATATAAGTATCGCGATATATATATGTATCGCAATACATATACATCCACGATATTACGATATATATATGAACCACGATACATTTATGTACCGTGATACATATTTGAACCGCGATATATATATCTACCGCGATACATATATCTACCGCGATACATATATGTATCACGATATACCATCCGCGATACCGCGATACATATATGAATTGCGATATATCGTCCGTGATATATATATATATATCGTGATATATTTTCTACGATATATAATATTAGTTTATTAAAATATATAAATACTTTAATATTGAAAATACAAGCGTATAGTTTAAGAAACTTATGAACTCCTGTTTGAGTCGCACATAACTCTTGGATCCCTATATATGGAGAACAGACATAGTAGCTTGTGTAGCTCTACTAATATCAGAATATGTCTGTAAAATCAAAATGATAACTTCTTATATCCAGAAAGTAATATATATATATATATATATATATATATATATATATATATATATATATATATATATGTATGTATAATGTACCATATAAACTAAATATTTTGATAAACTTGCTTCAAAAAAATTAGAAGATACCTGTCCCCTCTCAGAAAACTAATAATGAACCAACTCCACTCACTGATGAGGGGGTACATCAGGAGGACAGGTACGAACTACTTGCTCCTTTATTATACCCGGCAACTTGTACTTCATCTTCAACTGTGCTTTATATTCTTTCCATTTCCGGTTGAGAGACTTCAGTACAAAATCATGAGAGGATGAAGTACAAACTTAGACTGCAAAATAAAATAAATAATAAGAATATAAAACATAACATAATATTTCAACTATGCAAGATAACAAATAATTTAATATAAACTTTTTACCTGTACAAGTCGTAGAATATCTACTTTATATATCGAAAGCATATCATTCCACTTTGCATAACTAAGTGGACAAAGCTGACGCCTCTGTGCAACTGTCCCCAAAAAAGAACTCAATAAGCTGGCGGTTTTTTTAATTGGCTGCCCTAGCTCCTTGCACTCAATCACTATCTTCTCACCCTCGTGCATCTGCCACACATCCCGTACTGCTATGGGCTCGCGCCTACGAGTAACCCTTCCAGATCCATCTGCATAGAAATAGATAAAAGTAAGCTATAGTAAAAAGTATAATGAAATTTTATCTAACCAAGGATATTGAAATAAATTACCCTGAATATATAGATCATCATCTACTGGATCGACAGGAGGATCATGATGCCCCGAGGATGATGGACCTGTAGTAGTCTGGTGTGCTGAAGGACTGGATGCAACATCTGGTACGGAGGAAGGACCGGCATGAACATCTTATGCCGAAGTACTGGCCTCAGCTTGCTATGCCGAAGAACTACCGGCCTCTATCTATGAATGCTAGAACTGCACACCAAGAAATCATCGCGAGCGCAGCATGGTGTCACCTATCATTTACATCAAAGACAGAATTAGTGAAGATAAATAGTAATTTAATATAATAATTACTACAAATTACAAACATTATAAAATTTAATACCAATAAGAATCAAGCATTAACATTTTCTTCAAACTCCATCCTAATAAAGGATATTGTAGCATGTACGTCATCAACTGGTACAAAATTGAATGGCATGAAATGAGTATAAGTATCATCATCTTCATCATCTACCAGTTATTTTCCCATATCATATAAATCCCGAGATTTTGTTTTAATAATAGTAGCCCAATCTTTGTCTTTTGTATCTTGTACAAAAAATATTTGACGAGCTTGAGAAGAAAAGATAAATATATCATCCTTCAATAAGACATCAGTATGTATCAACCTTGTAAAATTTACAAGTGTAAATCTATTTGCTTCTTTTTTCAAACCCCATGATGAATTTATATCTATCCAATCACATCTAAATAATATGGCTTTAAAGATTCCGTAGTAATCTAACTCGTATATATCTTTAAGTGCACCATAATAAGTCTTTTTATCAGCTTCTACCATAACACCGCTATTCTGTATTTTTCTAAATTTCTCGTGATCTTTAGTATGAAAATTTAAAACCATTGATTATGAAACCATTATATCTAATGACAATGTTGTTAGGTTCTTGAGCCAGGACTATTAATTTATTTGAACAATTTCTCTTCATCATTGTTGGTACCTAAAAAAATAATAAAAAATGTTAACAAGTTATTCGATGATAAATCTATCCATATATTCTTTAAATATTTGTCAAACCTATTTTAAAAGCCATGTAGAAAATAACCCGACTAACCATCGCTGCTCAATCCTTGGATTAGGTCGAGTGCTATTATTAGCATGTCATTGAGATATTAAAAATTCATTGCATAAAATTTATATTTATTAATATAGATTAAAAAATAAGATATGATATTTAAACTTAAAATACATTAAATATGCTAACCTTTGATAGTCAGATATTATTTCATTATGAAATAATATATAACGATGTGCTTATGCAATTGATTTATGATCCAATACAATACTTTCACCTTTTCTCATTACTCTTCCAGTAGTAGAGAACTTATATAAATCTGCATTGTCTATGAAATTACTATACCGTTGAGGTCTATTAAATACAATCTCTATACCTTGAAGATATCTTGAACAAAATGTCAGATACTTTTCAGCAATATATCCTTCTGTAATCGAACCCTCTAGATAAGCTCTGTTTCGTACATAATCTTTCAACCGCACAAGATACCTATAACATTGAAAAATTTATTTACACATTATCATTACGCTACTTTTATTAAAAATTATATAGAGATAAAAAATTGATAATAATACCTCTCGATAAGATATATCCATCTATAATGTACAGATCCACCAAGCTTGACTTCCGAAGCTAAGTGAATGAGTAGATGTACCATAATAGTAAAAAATCCAGGTGAAAAAATCTTCTCCATCTGATAAAGTGTAACGACAACATTCGACTCCAACTGATCAAGCTCTCCAAGATCAATAACGTTTGAACATAATGCCTTAAAGAATGATGATAACCAAATTATAACTGAAAGAACTTATTTAGACACTGATGATCTTGAAGCTATTGGAAAGATATCTTGTATCAATATGTGACCATCATGACTTTTTAGATTAGAAATTTTTCGGTCTTTAAGATGCATGCACCTTGAAATGTTAGATGCATATCCATCATGACTTTAAGATTTTTCAATACTATCAAAAAATTATCTTTTTCTTGAGCAGACATGGTATAAGATGCATGAGGTAAATAAATTATATCATTAGCAAGTATTTTGAGATGAAGCTCATGTTAGATACCTAATTCTTGTAAATCTATTAAGGCCTTCATTTTATCTTTGGTCTTTCCATCAAGATTCAATAATGTTCCAAATAGATTATCATATACATTCTTCTCTATGTGCATGACATCAAGATTATGCCGAATAAGATTATGTTCCCAATAAGGTAAGTCAAAGAAAATACTTCTTTTCTTCCATAAATATTTGCTTGGCTAATTTGTAGATGCTATTTGTACGTCTTCCTCATTTTTATTTTTTAAAAAATTATCGGGATTTTCAAATACCTGTGCATCCATAGTACCAGTAGTCACTTCTTCTGCCCATCCTTCTTGATTATACCTTTCTTTTTTTAGAAGACTAAGAATTTATCATATATATAATTGATGGAATCCATTTGTCTACAAACATCAGTTCCAGAAGGTGAAATAGGTGCACATCCAATTTCTATGGTACCATCAAATAAATCTTGCTGAAAATGAAATGAATGATTTAGCTCTAACCATCAACGATGTCCTATATAATAAATTTTTTTTCATGTTTTAACCAAAGTGAATATGTCGAATCTGCACAACAAGGGCATGCAACCATCCTTTTGTACTCCAGCCAGATAACTGGCATATGTTAGAAAATCATTTATAGTCCATAGCAAAGTTGTCTATAGTTTAAATGTTTCACCATTGGAAGCATCAATTGCATCGATACTTTCTTACAACTATTTCAATTCCTCTATTAAAGGTTGGATAAAAATATCGATATTATTTCTTGGACCCTTATCGCCTGGAATAACCATTAACAAGATTAGTGATGATTGTTTCATGTACAACCTTGATGGTAAATTGTATAGTATCAAAATAACTGGCCAAGTACTATATGTAGAATTTAGAGTAAACTATTATGAATATTAGAGGCAAAATCAAAATGACTGGCATTAAATGTTTTCCATGCTAAACTATTTGCTAGATGTCTCAACATTCCATCCTTTGTACGTCTTTCATAATGCCATCTTATCAATGAAGCTATTTTCAATGATGAATATAGCCTTCTCAATCGAGAAATAAGAGAAAAGTAATGCAATACCTTCGCTGATTTCTTTGTACGTCACAGTGTATATGTTTTATTCACTATGCTTCATAATAAGAGGATGGTAAACTATTGCCTTCTGGAAATGCATCCTTTATTAACCTTAGAAGCATAGTGAAACTCTTTCCCGACCATCCATTCATATATTTTATATAGAATAATTGTATAAGAAAAGAGATTTTAGAAAATTTCAAACAGCCCGGATATAATTGTTTATCTGCTTCTTTCATTAAATTATGATACTGAGCTGACTCAGAAGTTGATGGTTGCATCTGCTCATCAATATATGTTTGTTCAATGAATGTAGAACCTTAAAATATTCCAGTTCTTTCATGTGTACCAGTTGAACCTCCAAAGTTTTGAACACCATGTCGAAAAGCATTAGTGATCAAACCCGTTATTTCATCATCTTCTACTAGATTATCTTGCATATTACTGGATCCAAGATTAGACAATGGTTGATTACTTGATTCTGACAACATAAGTTCTTCATAAAAAATTCACTAAGTATAACCTCTTGTAAAATCATTCCATACCAAATGTTTTTCAACTGTTTATGGATCTAGATAAGAACTGTTACCACATCGTCGACATGGACATGAAATCTTTTCATTTAAACTACTTTTGTCCATACCGAATTTAATGAATTCATGAACTCCATCTAAATATTCTTTGGTATTTCTCAGTTTATTTATCCAGCTTTTATCCATTTTAGGATAAAATGATCCAACTTTCAAGTTATCTAAATACAAATTTTTTTTTTCAGTCAATAACAATGCACTAAGTAATTTTTTTAAAAAAATATATGAAAAATAACATAAATTAAATAATAAATATATTATATCATCAACTAATAGATAAATAGGTCCTATCCCATTCAAGAATTGCATTAATTATATAGGTCATTTACAGTAATCAAACAATATGGAATAGGAGCTCCCGAAAGATTTTGACACCATTTTCCTTTAGTCTCCCCACACAACTAAAGATGTATGAGGAGAAATAAAAGAAAATGCTGTCCGAAATATATCTGGAACTCTATCAGTACTACTTGATTACTGTAAGTACCTATAAAATTATTTACAATTCTCAAACTGTCCAGTTTGGACAATCAATTGACCATTATATATAATTCTTCCATCCGAATAAAAATAAAATTAATATACGGATGCTATAAAATATGTACATTAATCAATTGACAGGTCTATATTTCTATGCAATGCAAATTTTATAAAAAATATTTAAAAAATCATTATTGATCATAGCAAAACTATATCAGGTATTGAAATGAAGGATTTGCAATAATGAACAAATCTTAAAGCATAACATGTTGAGTAAGATGCAGATATATACCAAGAAATCTATAAAGAAATAGAAATAATCTACTAAGAAAAAGAATAATAAATAATAAAAAATAACGAGGAGGCTCAGATCTACTATTTAATTTGCAACTAAATCAAAACAACTACAATCGGTTGCTACAAAAGAAGGCTATCCATGTTTGCTGCCATTAGAAATAGTTGAATCAGCTAAACATACATCCCAAGATCATCATAGCTTTCATATACAAACCTTAAATTAAATTTAAAATAGTTTAGAAAGCTTTTTTACTATCCAAGCAGTCAAGCACCTGATAAGAAAAAGGCAACAAAACAGATAGATCTACATGACAAAAAAGTTACCAACAACAACAATATCATGAATCATAGATCATGAGGAGCAAAGGTAATCGATAGAAACATTACATTTTCAAAGGCCTCCAAATTAGAAGAAAACCTTACAATCAATCTAATCACAAACAGCAAGGTATATCAAAAATTATATTCAGACTTACAACAAAAATCGATGAAAATGATGTAAACATATTTTCTACATCTAATGTCTATAGGCTTAGTGACAAATATAAACTCACTGGCTGACATAGAAACCCAAAACAAAAAAATTAATATATATGGTTTTAACCTAAAAGATTTTAATTGATTAGTCTTTAGCCATCTTATTATACTTGGAAAAATATATGATAGATCCATGAAACAAGTTTCTATTATTGTCTTGTTGTTTTGAAGTCCCTGAAGTGCTCGATGTGTAGTTTGGCTAGCTTATTGATCTACACTTTTGCACAAGTGTTTTCTTTGGATGTCCAAATTTTTTTAGATGGTTTTGCTAATGGATCCATTCAATCATATATTTTTCACCTACATGAAACTTTCTATAGTTGGGTCTCTACTAGAAGATCTTGTGAATTTGTTATGCTTAAGATCTCTTTTTTTCCCTTCCTTTTCTACTTCACTCTTTCTGAAGTCGATAAGAAAATTGAGATAAGTGCTCTTTTCCCCGGGTCAAGGATCTTGCAATCACTTTCAATGGGTTGTATAGTCTTGCAAAACTATTAGAAACGATGGAGAATCATAAACGTGAAAACAACGTTCCAAATTTTAGCCTGGTGCATGATGAGTGGTTGAAACCAGGAATGGACGATGGCACTAAGAATAGTGCTTTAGGTGAAAACGGGCATCCACATTTAATTCTTTCATGATCAATCCATCCAGATGATATCCACGCTCCATCCATTATGTTAAAGTTATGATTTGATGATTGATATTAGATTAGTCACAACTATATTCTAGCCTATGATAAACCAAATACTATATTGTTTCCCGGCCTATAGTTTATCCAACATACACACACTGTTTCTTGCATGGCAGACTAATCTAAACATTGCCGACATCCCATTAATTATATTAAATCTGAATTTTCTTTACTCTACATGATATGTATATCAAGCACTAATTAATCATAAACCATGCAACATTAAAAAACCATTATTGATCATAGCAAAATTATATCAGGTATTGAAATGAAGGATTTGCAATAATGAACAAATATTAAAGCATAACATGTTGAGTAAGATGCAGGTATATACCAAGAAATTTATAAAGAAACAGAAATAATCTATTAAAAAAAATAACAATAAATAATGGAAAATAACGAGGAGGCTAAGATCTACTATTTAATCTATAACTAAATCAAAACAACTACAATCGGTTGCCTACAATAGAAGGCCACCCAAGATTGCTGCTGTTGCCGCTCTTCCTCCTGAACCGGGCTCGACAGACGCGCTGGAGGGCTCCTCGACCAGATAACCTACAAGAAGACCCTAGATGCTGGAGGGGGCTCTGGCGGGGGACACTCCGATGCTTAAGTTAGAGGAGGGTTGGAGCAACAGAACGAGAAGAACTCGGGAAGAGAAAATTGGAGTGGTGAAGAAGAATCTTTTTTTCTCCCTTCTCGGAGGTCCCTCGGGTGCCTTTTATAAGCACGGAGTGCTGCCAAATTCTGTTGGGAAGTAGGCTGGGAAAGCCCGGATATGCTCCCGGTAGAATAGGCGTGGCGGCGAGATCGTGGGTGGCGGCGTGCCAGGTTTATCAGAGTAGTGGCCATGCACTGAAGTTCGTTACAGCAGAATGTCAGAACTGTCGGAGAGGAGAGGTTCCTGGAAACTTCGGCGATCCCTTCAGCAGTGGATTGGCTGGCTCCCGTAAAGCCGACCGGGGTGCCCAGCAGGATCTCCAGGAGCTGTCCATGGCAATTAAAGGGGTCGTCGCCCGGGCGGTGAGGCGCCTGTCAGCCCTCAAAACCTCCGGATCGGCTCTTTGAGAAAGCCGACCGTGGAGTCAGATTCCACGTGAGGACCAGCCGACCGGACGCCGGAAGCCGGTCCGATCGGGGACTAGCCGAATGGGCGCATCAACTACAATTAGAAATAGTTGAATCAACCAAACATACATTCCAAGATCATTATAGCCTCTATATACAAATCTTAAATCAAATTTAAAATAGCCTCTCAGTTTTTCTTGTACTGCAATATTATGCATTAGTTTATGTATGACTATAATCTATTGTTCAAACTTTGGTCCCACAGGTGCAACATAGACTTTTGGTTCTCAAATTGTTTTACATTTTGTTACAGCTGAAGTCTATGGCAGATGTTGATTGATTTAGAACGAAGATGCCCTGTCTCTCCTCATTAATGCTCTTGTATTTAACATAATGTATATGGAAAAACAACCTACTTTCCAATTCATAATGTATAATGATTGCTGAATAATAGTAAATCATAAATTTAGGGATTGTTTGCTGCTAAGTGCTCCTTAATTGAAATAGTAAAAATGTACCGATCATAAATACTTTCTGGTATTTTCCCTCGTATCGCTCTTTGATTGAAAAGAGGATTCTTCTCTGATTTCTTAACAAAAAAATAAAAAAAAGAGAGAGAAGAAGAACTACAAGTGTTTGTTTGAAATTTTCTACCTGTATTCCATAGCACCCAACGTCCCTAATTCCAATACTTTTTAGATCCCAGCTAGCTGTATTCCAAGTATTGCAATCCAACATTATTTTATTCCGTCCTCTCCTTCCATCTACTTCCTTCCCCCCAACCGATCCCCATTTCCGAGATCAAACCCGGCACTTTCGCAAGGAAGAATAGTTAAATCGGTTCAGGTATATAATATAAAGTATTATGTTAATCCTTTCACATGCTCAGGATTTCTCAGAGACATGCTAATTAATAATTTTATATGGACTTACAGCTGTTTTTGGGCAATAATCCACTTTTATATCATGAGATTAGGATCAGAGAAGTGCATGTTGACCATATATCAGAGAAGTGCATGGGTTTTTCTAGTGGATCTAATCTGACGACGTAGCGGTATTGTAATGGACAATTATGCCAAGGTCCTTAAATAAATGTTCAACTATTTTTCAGTTTTAATTTACAAATTTCATACAAAATCAACAGAAAATGTTGAAAATATGGCAGGGATGCTATAGGTCCCTAAATGAAACTCGAAAGTTAGGAAGATGAAAATATGATCAGAAAACTTCAAATCATGAACTAATGATAAGAATATTCTTCTATATCCAAGAAAAAAAAATAAAAAAAAGTTACTTGGGGACAAGGAATGAAGTTTTCAAGTATTTAATCTTTCCATAGGATTAGAGTTCCGACCGCAAATAAATCTACCAGAGACATCAATACCATTCAAACATTTCCAAGTATTTAATCTTTCCAAACATTTCCAAGTATTTAATCTTTCCATAGGATTTTTAGCCCGATCACATAAAAATAGCCAAACAAGCCTAACTTCTCTGTTCAAGACTAACTTTTAGTAGAACAAGCTCGAGAACTTACCAGATGGAGATCACTGAAGATCGGACTGGAGAAGCCCCGTGGATGGCGAGCTGATGGACATCGGTGAAGATGGGATGACCGAAGAATCCCCGCGGATGAAGAGCCGATGAAGATTGTTGAGAGAAGTCCCGTGGACGGCGAAGAAGGAGAAGGACTGGAGGGAGCTAGGTTGCGAGAGGAGGGAGGAATGAAGGAAGAGGCAGTGGCCGATCGATGTGAATGATTTTAGGATTCGAGAAGGAGCCTGCCGATGCTTTAAAGCGTCAGCTAAATCCGGTGTTCGTTAATGCACAAAAATAGCATTGGGAAAGGCTACTTACTGGCGGTTTTTAGCGTCGAAAAGGTTACCGGAGGTTTTTAGTGTCGGGAAAGACTATGTGCATTATTGGCGATTTTTAAAAACGTTGGCGGGCTGGCCGGAATTTGCGACGCTTCTCCTAGCATCGGGAAAAACCAGTTGGGAATTCTCCTTTTTACTATAGTGTTATCATTCTAGCCTAAACGCCAACATGGGAGTAGAGGTGGCAATTTATGATCTGACCCGCCAACTTGACTCATGTTCAACCTACCATAAATAAATTTGGATTTGGGATAAACGGGTTCGGATCGTAAATGGATCGACTTGTTTAATCTATTTAATAAATGGGTCGGGTTCAGGTTTTTTAGGCCCAACCTGTTTAACCTGTTTAATCTATTTAATATACGGGTCTCGTCTAATTGGATTAGGTAAATAGGTTATTTATTTATTAAACAGGTTGGGTCGGATTGGGTTGGATAAACATGTTATTCAATTGTTAAACGGGTTAAATAAATTGGGTCGGGTTAGCAGGTTACCCATTTAATAAACAGGTTAAATGGATCGAATCAGGTTATCTATTTATTAAATGGATTAGATTTAGATTTTAAATTATAACTTGTTTAATAAACATGTTATATTTAGGTTAAGATTTTTCTGATCTAATCCATATATGATCTGATCTATATATGCTCGGCCCAATTGGTTGCCGCCCTTACATGGGAGAACTTAATTTGCATGCAAGAAACGGGATCCCTATAGGATTTTGCGTGGTGCTCCTAAGCCTTGGAGAGACTTGGAAGGCCATGGCAGGGATGTTGGAGGCGATCCCTGGAGTTTGGAGGCGTGTCCCAAGCTGTCCTGGAAGTATTCCATGAGATTTCTGGGATTTTTTTCAGGGCCCCTTTGAGTCAATTTGGATCATGGCATATTGGGCCAGGGGCTTGGCCCAGGATTAGAGTTTTCATATGAGCTTATTGGGGAGAGTTTTTTTTGAGAGATTGTAACATAACCTAATTGGGTTATGGGGTTGGGTCCAGGTTTGTTAAATTGGTTAAGAGATTAGCCAGTTGGTTGGTTAGTTGATTGGTTGTAACCAATTAGGAAACCCAACCATGTGAGGTGTCCTAATCAGTTTGTTATTGGCCCAAGACAAGTCCTAATTGTCCATGTGATTGTAAACACCAAGAAGTTGTGAGCCCATATGATTGTAGTCCAACAAGATCAAGGAGTCCAAGACGTCCAAGGAGACAAGAAGTTCATCATCTCATGTGCTATAAATAAGAGGGATGGGGCGTGTGATTTGGAGTGTCCGAGAGAGGACGACCCTTTGTGGTCCGGTCCGGTATGGAGTCCGTGAGGACTTCTCATGGTCCTGGTCTTGGACCGTGAGGGCTTGAGGATGCCTCTTGGGGTATGGACCGTGGAGAGCCTCCTGGGTTTCAAGGAGGCCACGGTGTTGGGCTGCAAAGAGACGCACGTGAGGGAGATATTACGTAGAGAGCTTGTGCCGTGATGGTGTTTCACGGGGCTTTAGAGAAGGGATGCACGTTGAGGTATTCTCCGTGCATGGCGTACGTGGGTTCTTGGGTTGTGAGGCTTGCAAGAGAGAAGACGTGCAGGACAGCGAGAAGCTTTTGGGTTTTCATAAGGGCTGTCGGGTGTTGTCTTGTTTGTTGTAACAAGGTTCTTCTCCAAAGGAATAAAGCAATCTCTCTTTTTTCTCCTACATTTATATTTCCATTATTGCATGATATTGAATTCAAAGAACAGATTGTTGGACTGTATCCTTTCACGTTGCTTCCGCTACATCTGCTGCGTATAGGCCTGGTCTGGATCTCCTAACAAGTGGGATCAGTGCCTAGAATCTCCAACAACTAGTATCAGAGCTTGGTTTCAGCTATTGTTCGAGTAAAAGTGGAGCAGTTTCAGAGCCGCTGATTTGAAGGTGGAAGAGGAGGATTCAAGGAGTGCATCAAGGCAGGTGGAGTTGTACGTGGGTATTGTATCCTGTATGGATGGAGAAAGGAAAAGCCCGGGTTTTTTCAAGTTCACCGGAGTACATCAGCAGAGACGATGCTAGGGGCAGCTCAGGGAGACAGGAGACAGTCTCAGGAAGTGTCAGGGGTGTTGGATAGTTTGGAGTGTCTCGGTATGGCAGCATTAGCCTAGGGACGGAGATTGGAGCTGATAGAGATGGTAGCTCAAGGAGACTGTTGGGATAGGTCTTAGGAAGTGCCAGATACATCATGCAGCTGGGAGACAGGCTGGGACATGATAGAACAGCCAGGTGGAGATGGTTGCTGGGTTCAGTCGCTGGGTTAGCAAAAGAGTTGGGATGAGCTTTTGGTTTTGGAGGAGCATGCGGGATGCAGTGTATCCGAAATGAACTTGGAGGGGTCCGCGTGATGCGGAGGGTCTGAGGAGGCAGCGACGGTGTTCGAGGTGCAGCGATAGGCTCAATAGTGTAGCATTGAGTGGCTGGACTTGGGGTTTCTTTCTGTGGCATCAGTAGGACTTCAGTCTCAGGTGGAGCATCGGTGATAGGTGGCTTCACGGGTGGAGCAGGATTCGACACGAGTTCAGAATGGGAGGTGCAAGGATACTAGCCAGGTTCTAGCACGAGCGTCAGGGGTGCACTTAGCCAGGTGGAGCAGAGTGCGTAGAGATTGGCATGGCTCTATGGAGATGGTGTCAGGTAGAGCTCCAGTTACAGTGAGTGCCGGTTCAGGTTCGCTGTGGTCTCTCTATGGAAATCCAAGGAAAAGTCTGATGTAGCTGCCAGGCAGAAGGAAAGCTACAATCATGGTGCAAGAATACAAGCAAGGATCTTTAGCTGTGGAGGCGGTCATCCCAAAGGCCTCCAAGGGTGCGCAGCAGTTGAAGGATGTTGGCAGAAGCAAAGAGATCCGCACAAGAGGTTGTCAGGATATGTAGTTACAGCGGGATTGTGTAGGAGGATATTGCCAGGTTTGCCAAGGCTTGGGACACCAAGGTGGAGATTGTAGGGTTTTGCATAGTGCTCCCAAGCCTTTGAGAGACTTGGAAGGCCATGACAGGGACGCTGGAGGCGATCCCTGGAGCTTGGGGGCATGTCCCAAGTTGTCCAGGAGGTATTCCAGGAGATTTCTGGAATTTTTTCCAAGGCCCCTTTGAGTCAATTTGGATCACAGCATGTTGGGCTAGAAGCTTGGCCCAGGATTAGAGTTTTCATATGAGCTCATTGGGGAGAGTTTTTTTTGAGAGATTGTAACATAACCCAATTGGGTTATGGGGTTGGGTCCAGGTTTGTTAAATTGGTTAGGAGATTAGCCAGTTGGTTGGTTAGTTGATTGGTTGTAATCAATTAGGAAATCCAATCATGTGAGGTATCTTAATCAGTTTGTTATTGGCTCAAGACAAGTCCTAACTGTCAATGTGATTGTAATCACCAAGAAGTTGTGAGCCCATGTGATTGTAGCCCAACAAGATCAAGGAGTCCAAGACACTCAAGGAGATAAGAAGTTCACCGTCCCATGTGCTATAAATAAGAGGGATGGGGTGTGCGGTTTGGAGTGTCCAAGAGAGGCCGACCCTTTGGGGTTCGGTCCGGTATGGAGTCCGTGAGGACTTTTCACGGTCCTGGTTTTGGACCATGAGGGCTTAAGGATGCTTCTTGGAGTGTGGACCGTGGAGAGCCTCCTGGGTTTCAAGGAGGCCATGATGTTGGGCTGCAAAGAGGCGCACGTGAAGGATATATCATGTGGAGGGCTTGTGCCATGATGGTATTTCACGGGGATTTCGAGAAGGGACGCACATTAAGGTATTCTCCGTGCATGGCGTACGTAGGTTCTTGGGGCGTGAGGCCTGCAAGAGAGAAGACGTGCGGGACGGCAAGAAGCTTCTGGATTTTCAGAAGGGCTATCGGGGTATTGTCTTGTTTGTTGTAACAAGGTTCTTCTCCAAAGAAATAAAGCAATCTCTCTTTTTTCTCCTACATGTATATCTCCATTGTTGCATGATATTGAATCCGAAAAACAGGTTATTGGATCGTATCCTTCCATGTTGTTTCTACTGCATTCGCTGTATACAGGCCTGTTCCGAATCTTCCAATAAATGAGATTAGTGTCTGGAATCTCCAACAATCCCAGCGGCATCCTTCATCTGAAAACGGGACCACCGGTTAAGCTCACATTCGACTTGCCTCGGCTTTGCTTTATATAAAATAGCAGCCAACCTACTTGTAAATCAAACGCGAGCGGGTGTGGGTCCTTTTTGTTCCTCTCTCTCTCTCTCTCTTTTTAATTATTTTATTTTTGTTTTTTGTTTTTTTGAAGCCACGCGTTAGCATGGAAAGTGCTTAACTACTTTGAAGCTTACTATCCACTCTCTCACACACATTCAAATGTATGTCCAAGGCATGCACATACACACACTTACATGTCACATGAACAAGTAAAAATATATAAAATTACGAGTTTAAGTGGTGCGGCATGGGCCGACAAATCCTAGACCTAAGAATCTTAATGATATCGGTGAAATAATTAATCAAGTAATTAAAGATAAAAAACTAGCAGATAATCAATGCAATTAAGAATTTAAACTAAGAAATAATCCTAGTCAAATCAAGATCCAATCTAGGAATTGACCCGATCGGCATGCACAGTCAAAATATTCGAGATATTGGACCGTTGATCGTTAGGGAAAGACCACTAGGTTAGGGCTGTCCAATTTCAATAAAATTAGATCTAATTAAATAAAAGATAATCCAGCAATTGATTAGATCAAGTTATCGAAGTGGTCTCACCCAAAATACGGAATATCATGAATTCTAGAAGAGGGAGATCGTCTAGAGGTAGTCAAAATCCAGAACAGTGGTTCATGAACGAGAAGGATCAGAAGTCGTTGGACCTGAATCACCAAAAACAAACAATATTGTCAATCCCAAATCAAACAAAAAAATAAATCAAGTTAATCCCAATAAACCCAGTGCTCTGATATCTATGTGGCTTTGAGATCTGGGTAGCTTTGGGATCCATGCAGCTCTGGAAACCGTGCGACTCTGGAAACCGTGCGACTGGCCTCCTGCTTTCACGTTTGTGCCGAGTTCTTATTCTCGGTGGATCAACACAAAAAAAAAATAGAGGAGGCCGGATGGCTTGCGGCCGGATTCGCCGGTGTTGGCGTTGGGCGATGACAGCGGAACGGACGGCATTGGTCACGACGGAGGCATTGCGGCAGGGAACGGCTTCGGAGGGATTTCACTCGGTCGGAAGGAAAGGTAGAGTATGAGTAATGCTTCGGTCGATTAGCTTGGGAAAGGAGAAAAGAAGTGGGGAGAGAAACACAGAGGAGAGGGAGAGGAGCGAGAGGAAGAACCGGGAAGAGGGGAGGTAGAACCAGGAAGAAAGACAAGCGAGAGAAGGGGGAGAAGAAGAAGGAGAGGGGGGAGGAGTCGGGACACACCTTGACTTTTCTCAAAATATTCTTCGCTAACTTTTTATTCGATGACAAAAATATCTTAAATAAAGCAAGCAAACAACCGATAAAAATAAATCCCTAAACAGACTCAAAATAATCAAAACTACTAAGAGATTTCGATAACTCTAAACAGAAATAAAAACTAATCTCCGATTTGGAGATATCCCAAATCCCTCGTATACCCATAAAATACATCAAGATTCGTGTTGACTGATATCTTTAGGATTCGTGCTGGGCTGGTACCGAGATCTGGACTGGACTAGCTAGGATCTGGGCTGGCTGGATTTGCTCAATGTCCCCATCATTTCTCCTAGGGTGGGGAGATCTCGACTCCATCGAGTCAAGCTGGAGGTACTTAAATAAATTTGGATCAATTTTCTGTAGCTTTTCTTCAGTAATCCAGGAATCCTCTGACTCCGGCCTACCTCGCCAGTGAACCAGGTAGTGGTAGCAGTTTCAACTCCTCGAAGACTTGATCTGCTTGTCCAAAATACGTTTGATCACATTGTGCTTTCTTCTCGTTTGGGCTAGTGGGCTCTTAAGAGGAGGATCACTCTCAAAGGAAGGTGTAGGCTCAAATGGATCACTAGGTGTCAATGCTGGTTCTTCATATTCAATTAGATCTAAAATATTGAAAGTAGGACAATTCCCATAATCAAATGGTAGATCAATAATATATGTATTCAGTCAAATTTTCTTTAAAATTTTGAATGGGCATGCTGATGGAAACTGTTCAGCGAAATCCTTAACTTGCTGGTGAGAATCTGCTAGTCGTTTATTCATTTGATTACTTATATTAATTTTTTACTGATCTCCTCACTTTTAGGTTGGGTTATTACGCACCTAACCACTCCTAATCGTTCTTCAGCTCTAGCCTCATGGTCATTTTCTTCTTAGGCATCGGCTAATCCTGGGTCAACAGTGTAGACTTCCTCTTCAAGGACATGACCTAGATCTTCATGTTCTTTAAGTTTCCCTATATGCAATGTTCTAGATGGACATTGACTAGCCACATGACCTATTACATTATACCTAAAGCAGTGGATCTTAGAGCTGCTTTCTCGGGAAGTCTCTCCTATAATCCCTTTTCCTTTTCATCTCTCTTAATTGGTGGGGTTGTAGACAGGGGTCGACTACCAGGGGTCTGACTCATGTTAGGTTGTGGACCAGTTGGGGCTTAATTCATGCTAGGCTTTGGACCTAAAATTCCTGGTCTAGAAGGTTCAGGTCTACGTGTGATAGACATCCTCTGTAATCTTTCATAGTCCTGGACTAATTGATATGCTTGCTCTAGACTATAAACCTCTCTCATAAACAGTTCTTTTTGAATATCCACTCTCAGACCAGCTCTGAACTGGGATAAAGTGATATACGGGTCTTCATTCACATTACATCGCATAAGATATTCATCGAATTTATCAATGTAATTATTTACAGATCTGGTTCCCTAGGTCAACCTTTGCCATTGGTCCAGGAGTCGCTGTTGATAAGATGCAGGAAGATACTTCTCACGAAGCTTATCCTTCATCTCATCCCATGTTCCAATGGGATCCTGTCTCCTATGAGTGGCTAATCTTTGGACATTATGCCAATATAATTTGGCTTGACCCAACAACCTCATTTGGGCAAACCTAACTTTCTTATCCTCAGACATATCATACCAAGTAAAATAATGATCCATATCAGCTTCCCAGTTAATATATTCTTTAGGGTCCAAGCGACCTACAAAACTCGAGGCATCAACCTTAGCACTCCTCATGATTCGTTCATCTTGATCAATTGGGTTGCGATAAGGTCTAAGTGTTTGATGACTACCTACATCAAAACCTGGATAATCATGTCGATCCCTAGGGTTAGGTCGAAGGGTATCAGTACGACCACCATCATAACCCGGGTAGTCATTTCGGTCTCTAGGATCTCTTGGATCTGTAACTCTTGATAAAGAGTTCCTAATAGGGTGATTTGTATGCACTAGTTGTTCCTCCTCAAGGGTTCCTACCCTTGCATCTAAAGATCCTAACTTGCTATCAATTGCTTCAAGTTTACCAATGATTCCCTGAAGGACAGCTTCTAAACTGGGATCCATTTTGTTATCTAAGGAAGAAGGTTTTGCTTGATACTTGATCCCTGACCTAGTTGTCATGCATAAGATTTTTTTTTTTTTTGCAAATAAATTAAAAAAAATTAAAATTGACCCTAACCTAACATATTGCTCTGATACCAAAGTTGGTGCGAGACGGGCCGACAAATCCTAGACCTAAGGACCATAATGAGATCGGTGAAATAATTAATAAAGTAATTGAAGATAAAAAACTAGCAGATAATCAATGCAATTAAGAATTTAAACTAAGAAATAATCCTAGTCAAATCAAGATCCAATCTAGGAATTGACCCGATCGGCATGCATGGTCAAAATATTCGAGATATTGGACCGTTGATCGTTAGGGAATGACCACTAGGTTAGGACTGTCCAATTTCAATAAAATTAGATCTAATTAAATAAAAGATAATCCAGCAATTGATTAGATCAAGTTATCGAAGTGGTCTCACCCAAAACATGGAATATCACGAATTTTGGAAGAGGGAGATCGTCTAGAGGTAGTCAAAATCCGAACCAGTGATTCACGAACGAGAAGGATCAGAAGTCGTTGGACCTGAATCACCAAAAACAAGCAATATTGTCAATCCCAAATCAAACAAAATAAATAAATCAAGTTAATCCCAATAAACCCAATGCTCTAATATCTATGTGGCTTTAAGATCCGGGTAGCTTTGGGATCCATGCGACTCTGGAAACCATGCGACTGGCCTTCTGCTTTCACATTCGTGCCAAGTTCTTATTCTCGACAGATCAACACCAAAAAAAAATAGAGGAGGCCGGAGGGCTTGCGGCCGTATTCGCCGGTGTCGGCATTGGGTGGCAATGGCGGAACGAATGGCAGTGGTCATGGCAGAGGTGTTGCGGCAGGGAACTGCTTCGGAGGGATTTTGCTCAGTCAGAAGGAAAGGTAGAGTATGAGTAATGCTTCGGTTGATTAGCTTGGAAAAGGAGAAAAGAAGTGGGGAGAGAAACACAGAGGAGAGGGAGAGGAGTGAGAGGAAGAACCGGGAAGAGGGGAGGTAGAACCAGGAAGAAAGACGAGCGAGAGAAGGGAGAGAAGATGAAGGAGAGGGGGGAGGAGTCGGGACACACCCTGACTTTTCTCAAAATATTCTTCGCTAACTTTTTATTCGATAACAAAAATATCTTAAATAAGGCAAGCAAACAACTGATAAAAATAAATCCCTAAACAGACTCAAAATAATCGAAACTATTAAGAGATTCCGATAACTCTAAACAGAAATAAAAACTAATCTCCGATTCGGAGATATCCCAAATCCCTCGTACACCTATAAAATATATCAAGATTTGTGTTGACTGATGTCTTTAGGATTCGTGTTGGGCTGGCATCGAGATCTGGAATGGACTAGCTAGGATCTGGGCTGGCTAGATCTGGACTGGCTGGATCTGCTCAATGTCCCAATCATTAAGCATCCCATGAATTCTGTAAAAATAAAATTTTAATTATGTATCATTAAACTGGAATATTGCCTCAATGGCCGCAACTCTTCGCTTAGCAATCCAAAGTTCTGGATTTGTTACTTAACTATGGTTTTGGTAGGCCTTCCACCTTCCTTCCTTAAAAAAAAATTAAAAAAAATCCCAGGACAGAATATTTGTTAAAATAGACATTTATTTTATTTTTGGGATAGATATTTTTCTATTGAGGTTGAACTAAGGAGGCCTGGTCCTACACCTTGAGCCATTCCTTTATTGGGGGAAAATAATATGCCAAAAGTATCTTACAAGAAACAAGAATGTTAAATTTATGCAAATTAATTGGGTTATATCCAATCAGCTCTTTCCCAATCCGGACCAAAGATCCAACAGGCTCGAGGTCCGATCGATCCACTCCACCAGAGGTTCGATCGATCCACTCCACCAAAGGTCCGATCGATCCACTCCACCAGAGGTCTGATCGACCCACTCCACCAGAGGCCCGATCGACCCACTCCAGTAGAGATCCGATCGACTCACTCCACCAGTGGTCCGACCGATCGACCCACTCTACCAGTGGTCCGACCGACCCACTTCATCGGAGGTCCGACTGATCTACTTCAGCCGAGTCTGTATCAATCAAAAAGCTCCATAAGCCCCCTCCAGCTGGTACCAGAATTCTGTTATAACAAATCTCACGACATGTCCACGTCTTGGTGCCACCTGGCCACCACCCTGATTCTCCTAGGAGCAGTCGGACATTTCCATCCTAGCCATTAACAGAATCTGATGGTGTTCCATGCCTACATAAGGTAAATGGGAAACTTCGAATGGTAAGGGCACTTCTCATTTTCCATGAGCTGTTTCCTTTGTGATTCCTCCATTCTGTTGCTCTAAAGATCCCTTGCTGACTTAGCCATCGGAGTGTCCCCCACCGGAATACCACCGGCCGGTAGGATTTCTTTGCAGGAATTGAGAGAGAGGAGCGCTTTAGCCAAGCCGAGAGAGCCCGGTCCAGGAGATTTGGCAGCAACAGATTGGCACTAGAGGGATGACTGATCCTTCATCCTAGTTTCTCTTCTCTAAAAGGAGGAGTCCGCAGCTAAGTGAGGCAATGGTGAAAGGAAGGGCCCAGAATACCTCCATCAGGAGAGGTCACTCACCATCAAGATCGGAAGATCCTCCCAGGGAGAATGATGTCGCCTAACCTACCATCACCCTGGGACAACAATAGTTCCAAACCCTTTTGAACCGCATCGACATCCTTGCTGCCGCGGTTCAGAACCTCCAAGATGCAGCCAACAACAGGCAGCAGCCCCTTGCGGCGTCACAAACCAACCATCCACCTGCTGCCGAGAAAAGCCGATAGCAGGGTGCACCGCAACCCCACTTCCACCTAGCATCGGAGCCTCGAAGGTCTTAGGGGGCTCATGCTGATCGAAAGAGGGTGAGGTCTGCCTCGCTCTCCTCCGCAGACTCGGTTCTTGATGGCGATCAGCACCACAGTGAGGACCCGAGGGACTACACCAGTAAGCTCCAGTGCATGGAGGAGCAGATCGCTGAGCTGGTCGATCGGCAGAAGGTCGATGGAGCGTGGGCATATGACTCCCATCCATCTTTTTCCACCAGAATCATAGGGGAAGTTATCCCCCGCCACTTCAAAATTCCTCATGTGGATGCCTACGACAGCATCATCGACCCACTGGATCATCTGGGTACTTACAAAGCCCACATGATGGTACAGGGCACCTCCAATGCCCTCCACTGCATTGCCTTCCCTGCGATGCTCAAGAAGGCAGCTCGGATGTGGTTCTCCACCATCCGACCATGTACGATTCACTCCTTCTCCCAGCTAGAAAAATTTTTTCTGTTCCATTTCAGGACTTACAGCCGGGCATCGAGGAACACGGACTATCTCTTCCTCATGCAGCAAAAGGAAGGAGAGACCCTCCGGGACTACATGGCCCGATTTAACTCAGTGGCCATGGAGGTCCTATACCTCAATGAAGATGTAGCAATGTCGGCCTTCAAGAAGGGGCTGTGATCGTCCAGGCTCACCTTCTTTCCTGGACAATAAATTCCCGACAAGCTACTCTGAACTGCTGGCTCGGGCGCAAAAATATGTCATAGTAGAAGAACAAGCAGCATGCTGACGTTAGGCTGAAAGGAGGTCGATCCCCAAGAAGTGGAGTGACAAGACTACCAAAGTCTGACCTCCCAGCGATGGCATCAACTCGGCCCGACATCGTAGCCTTAAGCAAAAGGACTTTTCCAGGAAGTTCGAGACTTATGCTCCTCTCTCCCCCCCGAGGGAGAAAATTCTCATGGAGATCGAGAACGATACCTACCTGCAAAGGCCTCGTCCGATGAGGGGTCCCTCCGCATCAAGGAACAGGGACAAGTATTGCCGGTTCCACCGTGACCATGGGCACAGCACTGAAGATTGCCTCTAGCTGAAGGACGCGATTGAAGATCTGATCAGACATGGGTACCTGCACAAGTATGTTCGACCCCAGAGAAATTGGGCTGAAACCTTTACTGCCAGGGACCCCCCAGAGGAAGTAAAGCTACCCAACTAATGCTCCACCGATGGAAATATGGGTATGCTCCACCGTCGGTCGGACTGGAGGAGTGAAGAAGACCAAGACATTACCAAGAGGCCCCGGAATTCTAATGTAATTAGTTTCTTCGATGAAGATCTCTTAGAGGCCTAGATCCCTGGGAATGATCCTGTGGTTGTGTCGACAGTGATTGCCAACTATGATGTAAGAAGAATCCTTATAGATAATAAAAGCTCCACGGAGGTTTTATTGTATGATGCTTTTGTTAGAATGAACCTGCTTAGGGCCAGGTTGCAAGAATTCCCAATGCCGTTGATTGGGTTCGGAGGGAACTCCGTCAGCGTGGAAGGAGAAATAATTCTGCCTATCACAATCGGGTCAAAGCCCTGTCAAAGAATCCTCCCTATTAATTTCATGGTAGTACGTACAACATCAGCCTACAATGCCATCTTGGGATGGCCGGCCCTCAACAAATTTCGGGCCATTGTATCTACCTACCATATGCTAGCAAAATTTTTGACCCGGAATGGAGTCAAAGAAATGAGGGAAGACCGCAGGATGACCGGGTAGTGTCTGACCATCCAGGACAGGCAATCAAAAGACTGTTCCATCGTGGAACAGCTTGACCCCAGAGCTGAAGCCGACCACTGTGGACAACCGGTTGAGAAGATCCTGTTCGTACCCCTTCGGGAAGACGATCCCACTAAAGTCCTGCAGATTGGAAGCACACTCAGTCAAGAGGCCAAGCTGGAGCTGGTCAGCTTTTTATGGGATAATGCTGATGTCTTCGCCTGGTCGGCATCGGACATGCCAGGCATCCCAACCCACCAGCTCAAGGTGGATCTATCTTATAAGCCCGTTAGGCAAAAGAAGAGAAGCTTCGTCCCTGAAAGATAGCACGATTGATGAGGAGGTCAAGAAGCTCTCTGATGCTGGCTTCATCAGAGAGGCTCATTACCCCAACTGGCTAGCATACATTCTTATGATAAAGAAAGCCAATGAAAAATGAAGGATATGTGTGGACTACACCGACCTCAACAAAGCCTGTCCGAAGGACAGCTTTCTCTTACCAAAGATTGATCAACTAGTGGACGCCACTGCCGGCCACCAACTCCTGAGCTTTATGGACGCCATCTCTGGATACAACCGAATTAGAATACACCCGGAGGATGAGGAGAAGATAGCTTTCATCATTGATAAAGGGCTGTATTGCTAAAAGATGATACCCTTCAGTCTGAAGAACGCCGGAGCCACCTTTTAAAGACTAATCAACCAGGTTTTCGAAGGGTAGCTTGGAAGAAACATGGAGGCGTATGTTGATGATATAATAGTCAAGAACCTCCAAAAAGCTAACCACATCAAGGATCTGCAAGAATCCTTTGATGCCTTGAGGCGTCATCGGATGAAGCTGAAACCGGCCAAGTGCACTTTTTGGATGACCTCCGGAAGATTCCTTGGTTTTATGGTAACACAAAGAGGAATCGAAGTCAACCCTGATAAGATCAAGGCAGTCATTGACATGGAGCATCCGACCAACAAGAAACAAGTGCAGGAACTTACGGGACAGATAGCCTCTCTTAGTCGCTTCATCTCCAGGTCGGTTGAGAAATGTCTTCTTTTCTTCAAAACCCTATGGCAGTCGAATCGCTTCCAGTGGTCCGACGAGTGTCGGTCGACCTTTGAAGCAATAAAGGAGTACCTGAAGACCCCTCCCTTGCTTGCTAAGCCCATGGAAGGAGAGCCCCTATACTTGTACCTTTCGACGTCGGACGAAGCGGTGAGCTCCATCCTCGTCCGGAATGGGGAGAACAACTAGCAAAAGCCTGTCTACTATATTAGCAAAGTTCTCCATGATGTTGAAACGAGATACCCCAAGATGTAGAAGCTTGCTTATTCCTTGATCATAGCATCCAAGAGGTTGCGCCCTTACTTTCAAGCGCATCCGATCGTCGTCTTGACTGATCAACCTCTCAGGGCGATTTTCAGAAGCCTCGACACCTCCAGTCGGCAAAGGCTCTAGGGCAGCCCACTTCGAAAGTCTGACTCCGATTGACAGAGGCTCTAAGGCAGCCCACTCCGAAAGTCCGACCCCGGTCGGCAATGGTTCTAAGGCAGCACACTCTGAAAGTCTGACTCCTATCGGCAGAGGCTCTAGGGCAGCCCACTTCGAAAGTCCAACCTCGATCAGCAAAGGCTCTAAGGAAGCCCACTCCAAAAGTCTGACTCCTGTCGGCAAAGGCTCTAGGGTAGCCCACTCTGAAAGTCCGACTCCTGTCGGCAAAGGCTCTAGGATAGCCTACTTTGAAAGTCCGACCCCGATCGGCAAAGGCTCTAAGGCAGCCCACTCCGAAAGTCCGACTCCGATCGGTAAAAGCTCTAAGGCAGCCCAATCCGAAAGTCTGGCTATGGTCGGCAGAGGCTTTAGGGCAACCAAATCCGAAAGTCCGACCTTGGTCAGCAAAGGCTCTAGGGCAGCCCAATTTGAAAGTCCGACCATGGTCGGCAAAGGCTCTAAGGCAGCACAATCCGAAAGTCTGACTCTGGTCGATAGAGGCTTTAGGGTAGCCTAATATGAAAGTCCACCCCGATCGGTAAAGGCTCCAAGGTAGCCCATTCGAAAATCCAAGCTAGCTCGGGAAATTCTACGTGAAATTCTTAAGTGTTTAAGGGACCACCCTATAAGCAATCAACTTGAAGACTCAAACTAAACCGACCCTTCCATACTTAGAAATATTCCTAAAAACTTGGGTTCAGGCTGAGCGACTGTTCAATACTTGGAAATATTTTTAAGGATTCGAGTTCGGATTCAGCCAACTGACCAACATCTGGAAATATTTTTGAGAAAAAAGAAGAGTTCGGACTAATCCGACCATCCCATATTTAGAAGAAAGAACATTAAAGATATCAGAAGAAGAAATATTTTTATTTCTTAGCAAAAGTTTTTACAAAAGGTAGGTCAGACTTTTACAAACAACCTAAGTCTGACCCTGCAACTACATAGACTGGACTCCGACTTTGGCCTCCTGTGTCACACCCGAAGCTTCGACGAGGTCCTCTGCTGGTCCTGCATCGGCAACAACTTGGGTGTCGGCCCCAGGATCCAATGGGCCCCCGTCCTTCTATGTCGGCCACAATCTGGGCGTCAGCTCTGGTATCGAGCGGGCTCGCTCCATCTTCTGCCCCTTCTACTGGCTTCGGCAGCTCCAAGGCGGACAGGTCTAGCTCCGGGAAGGCATCGGCCACCTTCCTCAGGCACTCCTCATCCCCGTAGTCGAAGCTGACTATCCTGGCCTCCTCTATCTGGTCCTCGAAGGTGGCGAAAGCCTTATACTCTGCTATGGCCTTGCCGGCCACTCCTGCAGCAGGCCCATGTACTTTGCCGCCATAGATTGGTGGCCTCATGAGTGCCTCTCGACATCGGCTGACCGTTCTTCCTCTTCAGCCAGCTGGCGGGCGAGGGAGCTCACCTTCTTCTTCTTTTTCTTTAATCTGGCCTCCCAGTCAGCCAGTTGACTTTGCAAGTCTTCCACCTGCTTCCTTAAAGACTTGGCTTCAGCTTGGCTGGCTGATAGCTCTTCTTCGGTGACCTTTCACGACGCTGCCTTCGCCACTTTGGCCGCCTCCAATCCCTCGACTTTCTTGGCCGAGAGCTCTCTTGCAAAGCACATCTCGTTGAGGCCCTCGTCCATCAGCATAATGTCACGAAGAAGCTGCCAGCAGAGAAACACTATTAGTCACATACAAAAAAAAAGAAGAAAGAGATAAGCACAGAAGTTGGAAAGCAGACGGCTTACCTTCAGCAAGTTGAGGTAAGAACTCCTTGCCGCCTCGTTCAGGGTCTGCCGACTCGAGTTCACCCAGTCGGCCTTTGTGACCACCCCCTTGAGCAAGTCCTTGGCCTACTCAGGGTTGCGGAGGGCATCCCACCACCCGGATGTCTCGTGGCCGACTCCACCCGCCTCTGCTCCTTCAACCATCGTCTTCCCCTTGTCTGCGAGGAGTACTGCTTCTGTCGGTTCGATGGGTGGTGATGCTGGGATAGTCACCCCACCGGTCGGCTCCGACGGCTCCTATTTCGGTCAGGCAGCTGATTGCCTGACAGAAGGTGAAGTCCCTGAAGCCTTCGCTGCCAGCCACTCCGACAAAGGAACGTCATCCTCGTCGAAGTCTATCGACATGATCACCGCGGGCTACTCCTCCACCCGCTGCCTCTTCGGCTGCTCCGCGGTCGACTTCGCAGACTGAGTAGCCGCTCTATCGGGCTTCATTTTTTCTCCTGTTATAGGGACAAAGCCGAGGTTAGCACAGAAGGAAACAAAATTTGCAGAATGCATAAGGGATCGACGACAGAGTCTTCTATCCTACCTAAGAGTTCGTGGCAGCTAACCCCGGCCAGCTGAAGACCGTCCTCTTGGAGCAAGAAGTTTACTAGAGTGGGGCTGACCCCCTCTATCTTATTAAAGTCGGCCCGATCGGCCACTAGCCCCACCCTCCCATCAACGGCCTTTGGCCTCGTCTCTCTCCATGCCACTTCAAAGCCCCAGGGTTGGAGGCTATCCACATAGAACAACCGGGACTTCCACTCGTGAATAGCCAATGGAAGACCCCCTAAAATCGATAGGGACTGAACATCCACCATTCCTGGCTTCTAAAGTCCTTCTTCAGAAGGAAGAAATTGGCAAAGAGACTGGTTCGGGGTTCGGCCCTAGCTTTACAGCACAGGACCATGAAACAGCTAATCGCCTGAATGCTATTCAGGGTCAGCTGTGTAGGAGAGATCCTATACAGGTTGAAGATCTCTACGAAAAAAGTCGGGTAGGGGGAACCCAAGCCCTGCCTTGAGATGGTCTTCGTACATCAGAAGGGCCCCCGGATTCAGTGGTTTGGTCACCCTTCCTTCTCGGTTCGGGACTTTGAGATGCAAGGTAGAAGGGATGTTGAATCTAACCCTAAGGGCCTCTACCCTCTCCCAAGTCATCCCGATTGGATCTCACTAGGACCTGGTTCCCTGTCCCTATGAATGGAGCTGTGACTGCCGGAAGCCATTCTAATGGAGGTTAAAAAGCGGGGGGAGGACTAACCTGAAAGTCGATCTCTAAGAAGACGGGAGCAGGAGGAAGGAGGTGCACTCTCTTTCTCTTCACCCATAGATGCAGCAGAAAACTCCCTCTGGCTCTCAACGCCTCCCTCCTTTTATAGCCCCTCGAGGGACCGTTCCACACCGTCCCTTAAGCACCACAATCCAACCATCAGTTGATGCATTTCTCCATGCGATGGAAGTCGATACGATGCGGGGTGCATTTAGGTCGTGATCCGTGCGGTCGCCATATCAGTGGTGGAGAGACCATCCCAAGCACGGCGCCGACCGCCCGGATGTAGCCACGTCGCACCAATCACATCCAAAGCCCGATGCTCGAGCATGCCAGGCAGGCTGCTCATCATTGTGCCCCATCTGCATTAATTGCCTCACCCCGCCTCCAATGCGGGGCTGACACCTGTTCCAAGTGCAGGATTCTGGAATGGGATGCGATCAGACGGGATACGCCTGATCAGGTCCGCAATTATCCCAAGGATATATGTATTAAATGAGAAATGATGCTCTCATCCTTCGAGGCTGCAGGTCCCTTCGAAGATCAAGAGCAAGGGGGGCAACTATTATACCCAATCAGCTCTTTCCCAATCCGGACCAAAGATCCAACCGGCTCGAGGTCTGATCGACCCACTCCATCAGTGGTCCGACCGACCCACTTCATCGAAGGTCCGACTGATCTACTTCAGCCAGATTCGTATCAATTAGAAGGCTCCAGAAGCCCCCTCCACCTGGTACTAGAATTATGTTATAACAAATCCCACGACATGGCCACGTCCTGGTACCACCTGGCCACCACCCTAATCTCCTAGGGACAGATCAGACATTTCCAGCCTAGCCCTTAACAGAATCTGATGGTGTTCCGCACCTATATAAGGTAAATGGGGAACTTCGAATGGTAAGGGCACTTCTCCTTCTCCACGAGCTATTTTCTTCATGATTCCTCCATTCTGTTGCTCTAAAGACCCCTTGCTAACTTAGCTATCGGAGTATCTCCCACCGAAACATCACCAACTTGTGGGATTTCTTTGTAGGAACTGGGAGAGGAGTGCTCTAGCCAAGCCGAGAGAGCCCGATCTAGGAGATTTGTCAACAACAGTTTTATATACCCATCATTTATATAGGTTTGAGCTTGAAGCCCTGATGAGTTATTTTGTCAACATTTCTTTCCCCCTTTCTCTCTCTCAAACAAAAAAATCAGTGCAGATTATTTGTTGAAGTATATTATACCTTCTCGAAATTAGTAAATAGTACAATTATTTTGTGTATTTTTAAGTCAAGAATTGGAGGTCCAGTTCTATAGTATGAGCCATTCGTTTGTTGGAGAAAAATAATATCCTTAAAACATTTCATAAGAAGGAACAAGGATACTAAACTTATACAAATTCATGCTATATATGAACTCCCAGCCAATAAAAAGTACTGTCTAGTTGTACTTTCTTAACCTTCTAAAGTGTAAAAAATACTAAAAAGAGATAGAGGAGAGTAAGTGAAGAAGATTTCTTCCTTGTATTTCTGCATGATATGTACATCCTTATATGAAGATGAAAAAAAAAAATTAGGTAGGTAATGAGGAGATTATGCTATGATTCTATCAATCTTAGGAATCATGTAGAATATTTTAACAATCCTTAAGATCATGCAGAAAATACTAGCAATTTCAAAGATCATGTAAATATTCTAGTAATCCCAAAAATTATATAGAATATTTTAGATAATATACTTCTTAATATTCTATACATTCCTAATAGTCCCTCTCAAGTTGGAGTATGGAGATCTCGAATGCTCAACTTGCACATAATCTCTTGAAAATGATCATAGCCGAGAACTTTGGTAAAGATATCTGTGAGTTGACAATGTGTAGGGACATCGTGTGCAATGTTTTGAGACTACAATCGCTTTCTGACAAAATAATAATCAATCTTTATATGTTTGGTCTGCTCATGAAATATAGGATTTGCGGCAATGTGTAAAGCCACTTGATTATCATAATAAAGGATCATGGGACCATGATGTAGAATATTGAGATTGGATAAGAGGGCTCGAAGCCATAGTAATTCACTGGTGGTGTGCGCCATAGCCCAATACTCGGCCTCTATAGAGGAACGAGACACTATTATTTGCTTCTTGGCATGACAAGAAATTGAAGCATTTCTCAAGAAAACATAGAAATCTATTGTAGAATGCCTTGTCATGGGATATCCTGCCTAGTCTGCATCATAATAAGCATGTAATTGAAAAGTATTGACACTTGAAAAAATATACCTTGACCTGGAGATCCTTTCAAATACCATAACATAGAAAGACTGCATCCAAGTATGGTTGTCGAGGATATTGCATAAATTATGTCAGAATATGTACTAAGTATGCAATGTCCGACCTGGTAGTGGTCAGATAAATGAGTCTTCCTAGCAATCATCGATATGGGCCTGGATCATCAAATAGTTTCTCATTATCTACCGTGAGCTTGAATTGTTGCTACATGAAAAATTTTATGGGCTTGGTCCCCAACATCCTGGAGAGAATGTCAAGTGTATATTTTTGTTGGGATATAAATATACCTGAGGATGATCAAGCCACTTCTAATATGAGAAAATACTTTAAGATATCCAGGTCCTTAATGTGAAACTTGTCTTACAAAAATTATTTCAATGCCCGACGCTTTGAAGGATTATTCCTTGTAATAATCACATCATCCATATAAACAAGAATGGCAACGAAAAATCCATTATCCTATTTGGTGAATAGAGAGTAATCGGTTTTGGATTGAGTGCAGCCATATTAGAGCAAAGAGCGAGAGAATTTTTTGAACCACTATCTTGATACTTGCTGAGCCCATAAAGAGACTTATATAACTGACAAACATGTATATTACCTGGCTTTAAAAATCTTGGTGGGGATATCATATACACTTCTTCATGAAGGTCACCATGAAGGAAAGCATTGCTTATATCTAACGGATATAATTATCAATATTTGGCAGAAGCAATAGCTAAGAGACACCGCACTGTAGTCAATTTTGCCATCGGGATAAAAGTTTCAGTGTAGTCAAGCCCTTCTATTTATGTGTAACCCTTCACCATTAAACAAGCCTCGAATCGCTCAATAGAATCATCATCCTTGTATTTAATTTTGTATACCTATCTCGATTCAATGGATTTCTTCTAAAGTGATAGATGCTCCAAGATCCATGTACCACTTTACTGGAGAGTTGTGAGCTTAGCCCCCATTATTTCTCATCACTTAGGACCCTTTATAACTTGAAAAAAGATTTTAGGTTCTTCATGAGAGGTGATGGCTGAAAGGAAACCTCGATGGAAAGTATTAAGCTTAGAAGAAGTGAGGTAGCAAGAAATAGGATAAGCCTTACCTGAGGTCATTGAATTGGTGGATGTATCTGGGGATCTCCATACTCCTGGAGCATCGATAATATAGTCCTATAATTATACATGTTGCTTCTTGTCTCTAACAGGCAGTGAGTTAGGTCCAATTATCTTAGAAGATGAAGATTTTTCAGGAGAGAGAGTGTCAATTGCATCAAGAGTTTGGTTTGGACTTGATATTTGGTTCAAATCAATGGAATTGGTTTGTATTTAATATGACTCATGAAAAATCATAAGTTTTGAAACCTGTCCTTGAATCTGGCCAAAATAAGTTAAATTATTGATTTTTATAGGGAATTACATGTCATAGTCAGTCTGATTCAATTATGGAAAAGGAGGTACTGCTAAAAAAGAAGACAGTGTTCAAGAATAAGGAAATGTATTCTTATAAAAGATAACATTACATGAAGTAAATAATTTATAAGTTTCTAGATCATAGACATGATAACTCTTTTGACCAAGAGAGTATCCGACAAATATATAAGTACGAGAACGAGATCGAAAATTATCACTGAATATCTCACGCACATAACATAGGCTACCAAAAACTCTCAAATGATTATAGACAGGTGGTTTGTGAAATAAAAGTTCATAGAGACTCTTGCCATTCAATTTTGGTGTGGGTGTCAAGTTAATTAAATAGACGGTAGTTAAAACACATTCTTTCCAAAATGATACGGGCAAGTTGGCTTGAAATCTTAGAGCATAGGTAACATTTAATACATATTGATGTTTATGCTTAACCATCCCATTTTGTTCTGGTGTCTCGATACAAGAAGTTTATGATATGATCCCATGTTGTAGGAGATATGATTTCAATGGTCCAGCTACAAACTCTTGAGTATTATTACTACGTGTGTATTTAATATTAGCATTAAAATGATTTTTGGCTATAATATGAAAATTAACAAAGCATTGATATGCCTCAGATTTTCTTTATAATAGGTAAATCCAAGTAGCCCTTGTGTAGTCATCAACAATAGTGAGAAAGAAATGAGCTCTTGTATGTGATGAAGTACGATATGGACCTCATATGTCAAGATGCACTAAATCAAATAGTGAAGTTGATTTATTAATTCTTGAGAAGAAGGGCCTTTTTGTCTGTTTGGCATGATAACAAATATCACAATAATTATTCATGAAATCAAAAGGAGTATTTGAAAGAAAGGGACAAGTTTCAGATACTTGTAAGAGTAATGTCTTAACTGAGCATGCCAGAGATCAATCGAAATATTGACTTTATTTGTCCTACAGGATTTATTATCAAGCCTTTGAAGTAGTAAATACCATCTTGGAGTTCACCCAATCCAATCAGCTTCTTCATGGCAAGGTCCTGTAGAGCACAAAATGTGAAAAAAAAGAGAACAAAGATTTACAAAATGTTAAGTATTCGGAAGCACCACTACTAGGGATCCAAGATTGATGACAAGAATCAAGGCCTTACCAACAAAATTTATGCCATTTTAAGTCTTATCTTGTCCAAGGATGGAAATAAGTTACTGGTATTGTACGAGAAAAAGATTGGGTATTGCAAAGATTCTGCTCGTAGTCAGTGGTGTGGTAGCATTCATAGCAGCCCCTCCTTGGTGCTCATTACCGATCCCTGTCCCATTGCCTATACTCTTAAGTCGATCTTTGGATTGCCATGCAGATGGATACCCAACTAGCTTGAAACATCTATTGCAGGTATGTTCTACCTTCTTGTAGTGTACGCATCGAGAGTATTTTTTATTTTTTTCACTAGAGTCGATCTCTTTGTTCACCCTTTGTGTCATGGCCTTAGCAGCAAGAGCTATGGCTTCTAATTGAGGAGTTCAAACTCCTACAACTTTTCTTTGCTTTACATTTCGAATCAATAAGGCATAGGCCTTATTGACTGTTGGTAATGGCTCCATGGACAACAGCTGATCTCGCAATATGTTGTAGGAGTCGTTGAGGCCAAAAAGAAACTGATGTAATATTTCTTCTTCTTTTTCAATTTGGATATCTCTTGTGGCTCCACAAGAGCAAGTCGACATCTTGGAATAAGCCACAAGTTCCTTCCACAAACATCGAAGGTAGGTATAATAAGTGGCAATAGTTGTGTGATTGCCTTGCCCGAGCCTCTAGATTTGAGTCTTTAACTTATGAATGCGAACTGTTACCTTAAGAGTATCTTTCCTCAAGATCAACTTAAACATCTTGAGCACTTTCAAAAAAAGAGATGCTGTTATAGATTTCTGGTGCAACATAATTGTAAATCCATGACATCACCATTGAATTGCAGGTATCCCATGAAAAACATTCTTGCAATTCATCTGCAGGTCATGTGAGTGTCCTATCAATGAACTGAGCTTTTCATTTGGCTCGGAGAGCATGATCATGGCTCTTCTCTATGCTAGGTAATTTGGTCCCTTGAGCAGAGATGTCACAAGGGTATTCCCATGATTCTTCGAAGGTGAGAAGAAATAGGGAGATGCCGGGTCATGCGCAGTACTTAAGATCGATGACAACCCTTTTATCGTAGATTTGATTGTGTTACTTTGATTGATTTTGTCGAACATGTTAAGGAAGATGAGATGTGGCAACAAAATGTCTTCAGCTACGTGCAAAGAAGACGTTTCAATAATAATTTTCTGTAAACGCTAATTATAGGAACAAACTCAGATCGATGATGGCATGCTCTGATACTATATAAAAAATACTAGAAAAAGATAGAGGAGAGCAGGCAAGCGGAGAAGATTTGTTTCTTGTATTTCTGTATGATATGTACATCCTTGTATAAAGGTGAAGAAAAAAATTAGATAGGTAATGAGGAGATTATGCTATGTTCCTACCAATCTCAATAATCATGTAGAATATTCTAGCAATCATAAGGATCATACAAAATATACTAACAATTCTAAAGATCATATAAATATTCTAGTAATCTCAAAGGTTATATAAAATATTTTAGACAATATACTTTTTAATATTCTATACATTTCTAATATAAAATGTATTTTGATTGCATATGATTCCAATTGCTTGCAATCAAAATTTTAGTACAAGGAAAAATATCGTATACATTTCAAATTGCACTTAGTGTTTTATCTATAGTTCTAGTTGCAGCTAAGATTACAAGCTAATGCTTTTGATAAGCGTTGCTGCTATACTTTGAGATTGGGCTAAGGCCGGTAAGGCCGAAGCGAGCTCAGATCGGTATGGTTGTTGAAGCTACATGATTGACCTTTGAACTTAAAAAGGTAGTGCCCTTGTCATAATTATTTTGACGAAGAACTCTTTGACGTTTAAGTTAATCAGAATCCAAAGTACGATGGAAGAGAAAATAGAAGATTGGGAGTAAAAAAATGAAAAAATGAGTAGTGGAACGAGCTCTCCAACCTTATGTGGGGGTCCCCGATCTCGATCCCTTTATTTATATAGGGAGGTCAGCAGTGTTTCCACGACAAACGGTATGTGCGGTAACTACATGCAATGATTAGTTAATGGTTTAAGTGGGCTACAACAGCTAACCACATCTTCTGGCAGTTACAAGCACCTTAATTATGCGATAATATATAGTTGTGGACGTAACTAATATCATTATAATTCCCTGGCTAGTACGATTGTGCTTTCAGGTCATCTATGTCCAAGATGCCAAAGCCAGTCATGCTGAGCTTCCTTGGATCATTTTGAGGTCAGCCAAAATATTTCTCACATCATTAGGTAAAGAGGTCTCCTTAGAATTCATACGGATGCCAAAGGGATAGGGGGTTATTGTGGCATATACTAGGTGATGGTAGGGTATAACTTAATTTTCCTCTGCCTCTTAAATAATGGTTTGCAAGTTAGTTTGTGGTCAATTTGATTGCAAGTTGAGTTGCTTGACAATAACTCACGTCATATCCCCAAATACTGCAAGTCAAGAAACTTGCAGTTAGTCAAAAAAATGCTAAAGACCTGATTAATTGCAATTCAGAATCTTGTAGGACGATGTTTTTATCTACAAAATGGTGCCTTATTTACTTACTCTTTAAATTATAAAATTGACAGTAGCATTCAAACAATAGGTTAATAAAAAAAAAGCTTCATGTTACAAATAACTTGCTTGTTCATAGATAAATACGTGCACATCCCTAATACCTGGCTTTCTTGGTTTACAGTGATGAAAGAATCCAAGCTTGCTAAAAGTTAAAGGACCAAAAATATGATAATAGCCTAAAAGTTTGATTAATTAAAATCGTAGTTGGAGAGGAAATTTCATGGAATTAATTTTGTTTTTGTTAATTGTATATCAATGGTAGAGGTTTTCTATGAGTAATGTAACTTGTTAAAGCTATACGTATCTCATAAAATTGGGTATTTTTTAATAATATTTAAATTCACAAGGGTTTTTATATTATGCAACAAATGTTTTTTGTTTAATAGATCTAGAATCCTCGTTTTCACCTTCCTACTCTCCTTTGATTATCTGTCGTATGTGTTACGAACTTCTGGTAACCATAAAGGTAAAACAAGACAGGCTACAAAACAATCAGACTGAGAAATTGAAGATCTCAATCCAATGTTCCAAAAATGACTACTTAAATTAATTAATTAACAAGCTGATCTAGAGAGTCTCACTGTGTAGGATTCTAGCCATCCCAAGTATATCTAGATATGATTATGAAGCAAGATCCACCATGTCTAGCACTCAATCATAAAGCATGACTTCTGAAAGTCACAACTTTCTTATTTGGTACTTGTTTTTAGATCTTGAAATAGGTAGGTCAAAGATATAATTTTTTTTTGGATAAGATTTTGATCAGGTATGGATCACAAACCATCAAAAATTAAGTAATGCAACCGAAGATAAAGTCGATGCAGGAATCAAACTTACTTAGCTCCAAGGAGATTTCAGCTATTTCTTGATTATTTATAATTACCCTATAAGAGTTATAACACCTTCGAGCTATAAGAGAAATCCTAAAGCGATAAAACTAGCTAGTATAAACTGAGGGATCGTAATTTATTTTATAATTTAATTAATATATAAAAGAAAAATGGGATTTAGAGCTTTACTTTTGCAATTCTCTTATTGTCCAATATTTATCCTTCTTGAGAATTGGATTGCATGTAAAAACTGCTGTCTTCTTTGTCAAACTGGATCATAAGCAGTGAATCTTAAACTGAATCTCAAATCAATATATTATTGATACTTGAGTTCCTGACTCCATGTACGTACATCCGCCCACTAAATCAAATAAATAAAAAAGAACTCTAAATGGACGTACCACCGCCTTTCTCCATTTATATAGTCCCTGACAACCACATTAATTGGTTTTCTCTATGTATATAGTCCCTAATCAACAAATACATTAGTTGGAACTCTAAGATAGCATCTTACTTCAATGGAATGAGAGATGTGTCAAGTGGTGCTTAAAATAATGATACGAAACCTAAGATTTCTGGACGGTACCATAGCCTTTTTGGGGACCTACGTGCGTGTGTAAATATATACAGGGTGCCATTGGGATGCCCAAGAGCCAAGATATCTTTTGAAATTATTATGAAAAAGTATTTATAGTAATATATTTTACCGAGTACAACTAAGATTTTATCATTATAGATTATTTTTATTGTAGTGCATCTCGATCGCACTAACCAGCACCATTTATCGAAAGAGGGCCTTTGGAGAACTTCACAGGATTTGGTCGCAATACTTCCTTGTAGGCAACTATTTGAGAAGAGCACCACCATGGAATTACTGTCCTGGCACTTGCTATGTGCAAAGATTGTTGAAAGGAGGGTGCTTGTTTTAAATTTTAATAATTCACTAGCGATTGGGGGAAAATAAACTATTAATAAATCATGCATTTCATAATTTTCTCTTGTCTCGGTATAATTGTGGCTTAATTTGCTTTCATATGTAAAATATGATAAGGGACAGATTGATACTCAAAAATATTCTCAAACATTCATATGATCAATAAAAGCCAAAGATATAAAGACATACAAAGTTAGATCTACATGCAGGTTCCTATGGAATAAAAGACCTCTTTTCCATTAATCGTTGGCTCTCGTATCGGCATCCTTCTGTTTATGCAATAGCAAGAAGAGGATGGTTTACTTAGAGTCGTTGATTATAAATTCAACTTGTTGCTACTAAATCTTTCGGACCAGATTCCTGGAGCTGGCCGGAGTGCATGTCTTTCGGTTCCTGCAAGAAAATCTCACAGGCCGGTGGTGTTCCAGCGGGGGACACTCCGATGGCTAAGTTAACGAGAGCCTGGGAGCAACAGATTGGAGGAATCGAAGGAGATAAGCTCGTGGAGAAGGGAAAAGCTCTCTTACCGCTCGGAGCCCCCCATTTTATCTTATATAGGCGCGGAACATTGCTAGAATCTGTTAGGGGCTAAGCAGGGAATGACTGATCTGCCCCTAGAAGAATATGGGTAGTGGTCACGTGGCATAGGATGGGATGGCGTCGTGGGATTCGCAGAGTAGTGGTGCTGATGTGTAAGGATTCTGTTACAACAAAATTTTGGTACTAGCGAAAAGGGAATTCTAGAGCCCCCAGGCCATCCTTGGGGTGGCTCGCCTTGGGCCAATACGAGCCTTGCTGAAGTAGGTCGGTCGGATCCTTGCTACAGTGGGTCGTTCGAACCACTGATGAGATGGATCGGTCGGACCTTTGCTGAAGTGGGTCATTCGGACCACTGATGAAGTGAGTTGGTCATACCTCTAGTGGGTTGGTTAGACCTTTGCTGGAGTGTGTCGTTCGGACCACTGATGAAGTGGGTCGGTCGGACCACTGATGAAGTGGGTCGGTCGGACCTCTGCTGAAGTGGGTCGTCTGGACCACTGATGAAGTGGGCCGGTTGGGCCTTTAGTTCGACCCGGTCGAAGGACCGTCGGTGCCGGTTCGGTTCGAGGATAAGCCAATTGGGTATAACAGTTGCCCCCTTGCTCTTGGCCTTCAAGAGGACCTGTAGCTTCGAAGGATGCAAGCATCATTTTCATATTTAATGCATCTGTTCTTGGGATGATTGCGGATCTGATCAGGCATACTGCATCTGGTCGTTTCCCACTCCAGAATCTTGTGCCCGGGACATGTGTCAACCCCGCATTAGAGGCGGGGCGGGGGGGGCAGTTAATGCAGATGGGGTGCAATGATGAGTGGCTAGCTTGGTCCGCTCGACCGTTGAGCTTCAGATGCGACTTGAGTGACGTGGCGACATCTAGATGGTTGGCACCGCGTTCGGGACAAGCTCTCTGCTGCTGGTTTGGCGATCACGTGGATCGCGGCTCGAACGTGCTTCCTTCCATCGCATCGGCTTCCACTATATGGGGAGTCGCATCACCTGATGGTTGAGTCGTGGCGCTCGAGGGATGGTGGGAACCGGTCCTTCGAAGGGCTATAAAAGGAGGCGTTGAGAGTCCGGGGGGAGCTTCCTACTGCACTTGCATTCGAAGAGAAAAAGAGCGTCCCCTTTTCACTGCCTTCATCTTCTTAGAAATCCAGTTTTCAGGTTAGTCTTCCCCCCCTTCTTCAAACTTTATAACAATGGCCTCTGGTAGCCATAGTTCCATCCATAGGAACAGAGAACCAGGCCCTAATGAAATTCAGTCTGACATGACTCGGGAACGGGTAGAAGCCATTAGGGTTAGGTATAACATACCTTCTACCTTGCACCTTACCGTCCCGGACCAGGAGGGGAGGGTGACCGGACCACTGAGGCTGGGAGCCCTCCGGGTGTACGAAGACCATTTTAAGGCAGGCATCAGATTCCCACTGTGTGACTTCTTCGTCGAAATCTTTAATTTATATAGGATAACCTCTACGCAGCTGACCTCGAACAGTATTTGGATGATCAGCTGCTTCATGGTTCTGTGCCAAAGGGCCGGAGCTGAACCTAAAACCTCCCTTTTTGCCAATTTCTTCATCTTGAAGAGGGACTTCAGGAGCCAGGAGTGGTGGATGTTCAGTCCTCGTCCTGGATGAAGGATACTAGGATGTCTCCTATTGGCTATCCACAGGTGGAAGTCCAGATTCTTCTACGTGGATAGCCTTCAGCCTTGGGGCTTCGAACCATCGTGGAGGGAACCAAGGCCGAAGGCCATCGAGGGAAGGCAGTGCTGATGGCCGACCAGGTCAACTTCAGTGAGATGGAGGGGGTCGACCCCACCATGGTGCCAGAGTTGCTTCGGGAGGATAGCCTCCAGTTGGCCAGAGTCAGCCGCCATGGACACCTAGGTAGGATAGGAGCCGTTGTTGTCGGTTCTTCTTTCCTTCTATGGGCTTCCCTTACTTTGGTTTTCCCTTGTAACAGGAGAGAAGATGAAGCTTGACAGAGCCAGAGTGGCCTAGCGGGCGGCAAAAAAGAGGGCCGCCCAGTCCACGGAGCCGACCACGGAAAGGTCGAAGAAGTAGCGGGCAGAGGAATGGCCTGTGACCGTTGTGACGGTGGACTTCGATGAGGACAACATTCCTCTATTGGAGCGACTGGCGGAAAGGGCATCAGGACCTTCATCCCCCATCGGGCAGTCGGTCGCCCGACCAGAGCAAGAGATGTCAGAGCTGACTGATGTGACGACGGCCCCAGCCTCACCACCAACTGAGCCGACAGAAGTGGTTCCCCCCGTGGACAAAGAGAAGGGAACGGCCAAAGGAGAGGAGGCCGATGGTGTCAGCCATGAGACATATCGGCACTGGCACGCCCTCCACAATGCGAAGCAGGCCAGAGACCTGCTCAGAGGGGCAATGACGGAAGCCGACTAGGAGGAGTCCAATCGATGGAAGTTGAATGAGGTGGCGAAGGGTGCCTACCGTGACTTAATGAGGGTAGGTCATCACTCTTTTACCCTCTTCTTTCCATCCTTCTTTCTTTATACATGTCTAACTCAGATTTTTGCTTGCAGCTTATCCACGGGATCTTGTTGATGGATGATGGTCTCGGCGAGATGCTCTATGCGACAAAGGTCACGGTCAAGAAGGTCGAGGAGTCAGAGGCGGCCAGAATGGCGACAGAGGAGAGGCTGTCGGCCTATCAGGTCGAAGCCGAATCTTCGAAGAAGCAGGTGGAGGACATGCAAGCTCAACTAGCCGAGCGGGAGGCTAAGTTGAAGAAGAGAAAGGCAAAGATCAACTCCTTAGTCTGTCGGCTGAACAAGGAGGAGGAGTGATCCGCCGAAGTCGAATGGAGCACTCGGGCTTTCCATGTAGCGTCGGCAAACTGTGCGGCCCAGTTGTGGGAGGCTAAAGATCTGGCGGCGGAGTGGATCCGTGATGCCATAAAGGAGTACAAGGCCTTCATAGGCTTTGTCGATGAGCTGGAGGAGTGGAGAGCTATGCGAACGACTACGACGTTGCCTGAAGAAGGTAGCCAAGGCCTTCTCGAAGCTCGACCTATCCGCCGTACAGCTAGGTCGACTGGTCGAAGAAGAAGGAGGCCCGATCGATCCTGGGGCCGACGCTCAAGCTGCTGCTGAAGCGAGACCATCGGAGGCTTCGGTCAAGACTTCGGACGTCACATGGGAGGCTGAAGCTGAAGCCCTTCCAATTAATTTTTCTTTGTATCCGTTGGGCAAGGCTTAAGATTGGTTGTAAAAGCCTGCCCCCTTTTTGTATAAAAATTTTTGTCAATGAATAAAATATTTTCTTCCTTTGATATGCATCTCTGGCATTTACTTTTTTTTGAATGTGGCATGGTCGGCTTGATTTGAGCTCCTTTCCTTAAGATTATTTTTAAGTGTTGAACGGTTGGTCCAGTCCGAACCCAACTTCTTAAAAATTTTTCTAAGTGTTGAAGGGTTGGTTTAATCTGAACCCAACTTCTTAAAAATATTTCTAAGTATTGAAGGGTTGGTTTAGTCCGGACCCTCAAACTAGCTGTTTATAGGGAAATCCCTCAACTGTTTAAGGATCCCAAGTAGTATTTTTCGAGCGAGGTCGGACTTTTGGTGTGTGCTGCCCTAGAGCCTTTGTGGAGCGATGTCGGACTTTCGGTATGGGCTGCCCTAGAGCCTTTGCCGAGCGAGGTCGGACTTTCAGAGTGGGCTGCCCTAGAGCCTCTACCGAGCGAGGTCGAACTTTCGGTGTGGGCTGCCCTAGAGCCTTTGTCGAGCGAGGTCGGACTTTCGGTGTGGGCTACCCTAGAGCCTTTGCCGAACGAGGTCGGACTTTCGGAGTGGGCTACCCTAGAGCCTTCGCCGAGCGAGGTCGGACTTTCAATGTGGGCTGCCTAGAAACTCTACCGAGCGAGGTCGGACTTTCAGAGTGGGCTTCCTTGGACTTTCGATGTGGGCTACCATAGAAACTCTATCGAGTGAGGTCAGACTTTCAGAGTGGGCTGCCCTAGAGCCTTCGCCGAGCGAGGTCAGACTTTTGAGTAGGCTGCCCTAGAGCTCTGTCGAGCGAGGTCAGACTTTCAGAGTGGGCTGTCCTAGAGCCTTTGCCGAGCGAGATCAGACTTTCAGAGTGGGCTACCCTAGAGCCTTTGCCGAGCAAGGTCGGACTTTCGGTGTGGGCTGTCCTAGAGCCTTTGCCGAGCAAGGTCGGACCATCGGAGTGTGCTACCCTAGAGCCTTTGCCAAGCGAGGTCGGACTTTTGAGTGGGCTGCCATAGAGCCTCTGCCGAGCGAGGCCGGACTTCTTCATAGAAAGAATTATGGTTTGCATTGATAATATTTGCGGAGATTATCTACATTCCATGGATGTGCCACTTGTCAACTGTCTAGGTGCTCGAGTTGGTAAGTTCTAGCTAGGACAACTTCAACCACCCGATAAGGGCCTTCCCAGTTGTTGCCCAAGTGGCTTCCCAAGAGAGGGGGTGAATTGGGATTAAAAACTTTTCAATATTATGTGCACTTTGAAATTCTTTTAGTGTTGTGGTGCAATATGCAATACGGAAGTAAATAAGTAAATGCAATAAGGCAAGATAAGCACGAACACAAATATAAAGAGATTTAGAGTGGTTCGGAGCAACCGGCTCCTACGTCCACTATCCAAGCACCACTTGGAATTTCCACTTTATCCCCCAACCGGAATACAGTCAGATTGTTTTACCAGGCTCACAATCCAAACCTATACACTTTGGTTTTACAGGGATCACCAAAGAAATCCAAACACTTGGTTTTATACTGGGATCACCAAGAACCCAACTTAGGTTTTCACAAGGCTCACCTAAAAACCTTCAACCCTCTCTTAAGACACAGCCCCTTGCTGTTCTTAGAGAGAAAACAAAGATAGAGTGAAATAAATAAGAAACTACAACAAACCAAGTTTGTTTAAATGTTGTCGATGTAGATCAAGATGAAGCCTAGCTTTAAAAGATCTTTAATTGCTCTTCAAGCTGCTTCTTTGCTTCTTCAATGAGTGGATTCAATGATGAAGTGGAGTTGGTGAAGCTTTGAATCCTAACTTGAAAGCTCTTGAAGTAGGTAGGTGAAAGACTTGAAGGCTCTTCAATTTCTCAAGATAAATCAATAATAATGCTCTAATAATTGTTTAATCCCTCAAAAGAAATCCCTTTTATAGTTTTCCATGAGATATGGTCGTTGTAGGGCTTAGGGATTCATGAAAGAGTTGTTGGAGATGAAATAGAATTCAAAAATCACTTTCAGCAACTAGCCGTTGGAGTGCAGAAAATGACTACTCGAGTCGGCTCGAGGTCCACGAGTCGGCTCGAAGTCTCAGACATCCCAAAATAAATTTTTATGAGAGTCGGCTTTTCAAGCTGGAGTCGGCTCTTGCCTTCAATCAATTCAAAATAGAAAATTACAGGAGTTGGCTCTTTAGGGCAGAGTCGGCTCGAAGTCTAGTCACCAAAAATCATAACTCTGGATGAGTCGGCTCTTGGGGCTCGAGTCGGTTCGAGTTCTCATACTTCAAAAACATGAATTCTTCCATGAGTCAGCTCTTGGAACACGAGTCAGCTCTTGATATTGAAACTTTGAAATTTCATCGTGCTGTGCCACAAGGAATCGGCTCTTGATCCATGAGTCAGCTCTTGCCAAAACTTTAATTAATGCTTCAAACTTTTCCAAAACTCTTCAACACTTGAATCAAACAAAAGCTAATCTACATACTCTCAATTTTATAATTTTCCAGTCCTTTTCACAAGATTACAAGATTGACAGAATTAGGGCTTTTGCAAATTAAAGTTCATAAAAGTCCATACATAATTGAATTATCTCTCAATCAATTTGAAAACCAATTTAAATTAAAGGTAACCAATTTCCTGCAAAAACTTCTCAAGTAATTGAAAGAATTAGTATCAATTATATGCTCCAATATTTTGTGATCATCAAAATCATTCCAGGGGTCAATAATATCTCCCTTTTTGATGATGACAAAACATTGGGCATGAACAGAATTTAAAAACACTTTACAATTGCAGTGTATCATATCCATATGTATCAAATGATATTAGACATAGTGTGTATCAATCAATTAAGTATCAAGGTATCAAATTGTTGAATTGATAAGTAGTAATGCAACGTATCATATGTATCAAATGTATAATAAGACTGAAAACTATCAACACCAAGTATCATATGTATCGATACAAAGTTTCATATGTATCATATGTGTATCAAGTATCAAAAACATAATGTATCGAAATATAATGTATCAAATGTATTGCATATCGAAACTTCACAGAATTTACTAGTATTTAAAGTGAATTTCATGAAAACTTAACAAACATAAGCTCCCCCTTACTATTGTAATAGCATTTCTTTTTTATTTTCATCAAATTTTCATAAATTTTCATACACATTTTCATAAATTAACATTCATATCTTCATATTTTCATGCACATTCTCCCTTCTCCCTCTTTTTGTCATCAACAAAAGGTATACAAGATAGGAGAACATTCATTCACAATAAGTCATGAGTGTATCATAAGAAAACATGTAGCATAAAAAGTGATATATATATATATATATATATATGTGAAAAGTCAATACATCAGTGATACATTACAAATGTGCCTCGGCACGATAAAATAATATCATAACAACAAAATATATCTAGCATAAAGTCCTAAAAACATCAAGATGAAAGACTAAAACATCAAAAGGATGGACTAGGATCATCACCACTAAGGTCTTCCTCACTAGAGGAGGAACCGACCTCTAAGATACCTGGAGCAGGCCTGAACTTAGGGAATCTAGGCCTAAGGTCCTTGAGTCTAGTCCTAACAGGTGTGGTAATCCTAGAAGCTTTGGTATTGGCTTTAGCTTTCACTTTGGACTCGGAAAAAATGATAATAGGAGTGGGTCTGGTAGTGGGAGGATCAAAAGACAAGGCCAAAGTGCTGGTGGTAGACAATATCTGTGTAGCTGGAGTCTCTCCAATGTCAGATCCTGGAATCTCGGTACCAACCTTTGCCTCAGCAGGAGTGGCCTCTAAAAGAATATCACTGAAATGTGCTGCCTGTCCCTGCTCGCAATCAGTGCTAGTGTCAGGTGCTGCTATGAAGTAGTCGGTACAGACTGACTGGCTGCAGTAAGCTATCAAAGAATAGTCATGATGTCTTGGAATCCCTGGTGCATCTTCGACTGAAGAGCAGAAATCTTGGCATCAGTCTCAACTCTCCCTCTGTGAAGACTCGAGATCTCGTCCAGTACACGCTGCAATCGGTCATTAGCATCAGGTCCAACAGCTGTAGATCCTCTGACTGGTGAACGAGGAGTGGTAGGAGCTGGCTCTGAGGGTCCAGCCTCATCAGTATGTGCCTCTGCCTTTGCACCATATCCCTCTGCTGCCTAAATGTCCTTATCTGAGTCATCCTCTGAGTGAGCCACTGGAAGACCTGAGCTCTTCCTCATCTAGTGACCCTCTACTCTAATAAATCCCATCCGAGTCAGAGATTTTAAGTTGTATCTGTTTGTATGTAATAGTGGCCTACAGTCCTCACCAGACAAGTCAACTAGGGTATCCTGAAACAGAAGTGTGAAAACCATACCGTATGGTAGACATGCCTGTGCCCTATGAGCAGCCTCTCTCATCTATGAAAGCATAATGAATGGTAGATTAAGGGCCTCCCCCTCAATCAGGCATCTCATAAAGACCAGGTCGTGCTCACTAACCCAGTCAAACCTCTCCGTCCGGGGCAAGAAGATACGACTAATGATGTTGTGCAGTAGTCTCATTTCCAATGATAATTGGTTTGCACTAACTTGAATAACTCCCTTTACATTTGTTTTTTCCAGTACTAATCTCAAAGTCTTTTGCTTCTCCTTCAAAACTAGGTAACTTTCACCCTCTTTTGGAATGTGAAGAATACTTGATAAGTTTTGTTCACTAATTTCAGTATGTTTTCCCTTCACTATACCTTCAATGTGGAATGCACCTAAGGACATACTTTCAAAAAATTACCTAACCAGGTTGGGATAAGTTTGAAGATTTAGCATACAAAATTCTTTCCAACCCTATTTAGTCAACCAATCCCCAATGTGCAAATGCTCTTGTTCTAGGAAATTGAAATCAATGCATCTACCCGATGTAACTTGTCTATTTCCCATTAAAGTAACTTGCATTGGTGCCTCTTGCTCTTTCTCATGCTCTATTTGCTGTTCTTCTTCCGGATTTAAGGTATCCAAACACCGCTTTGTCCTTCTTTCCTCTGCAATCGTCCAAACCACTCTCCTAGGTTTCTTGGCTACGGCCTTACGAGGAGCCATCTAGCTTGGATTAGGACTTTGGAGAGTTTAGGAAGTGTTCTAAGAGCTTTTCCTAGGTTGGGAAGAGGAGTTGGCTAAGTGGAAGTGAGAAAAATGAAAAAAAAATAGTGAAAACAAACCTATGGAACCATATTTAAAAACCTTCGGCCCGATTCTCGAGTCAACTCACCGAATCACCTGATGACTCGAGTCGGCTCGAGCCAAAATTCAGCCTAAAACTCGAAAAAGGTTAAAATCAATTTCTATGGATTTCTAGTCACTAAAATAGGTTGTCATAAGCTCTAGAGTGAAATTTGAAAAGTCTAGATCATTTTTCCTTATTTTTTAAAAAATTAGGTCAAAACATTCAGAATGGGTCACATAGGCCTAATTCGTCTCTAATCTTCTCAAATCTTTCTTGACTAAGGGGTTTAGCAAAAATGTCAGCAAATTGATTTTCAGTAGGTACAAATTCTAGCTCAACAATATTATTTAAAACATGATCATGAATAAAATGATGTCTTATTTCTATGTGCTTAGTTCATGAATGCTAAATAGGATTTTAGGATAAGTAAATAGCACTAGTGTTATCACATTTAATAAGAATTTTAGATTGGGCAACACCGTAATCTTCTAGTTGTTGCTTGATCCATAACACTCGAGCACAACAGCTCCTAGTAGCCATATATTATGCCTTAGTAGTAGACAGTGCTATAGAGTTCAGCTTGCGACAGTGCTATAGAGTTCTGCTTGTGACAGTGCTATGAAATCAAGTTAACACCTAGAAATTGATAGGTGCCACTTGTACTTTTTCTATCAATTTTACAGTCTCCATAATCAGTATCAAAATAACTAATTTATTTCAAATATATATGCTTAGAGTACCATAAACCTAGATTGCATGTGCCTTTAAGATACTTAATGATTCTTTTAACAACTATAATATGTGACTCTTTTGGATTAGATTGAAAACGTGCACACATACAAACACTAAATAAAATATCATGTCTATTAGCTATCAAATAAAGTAAAAAACCAATCATATTTCTGTACAGCTTTTGATCAACATTTATGCCATTCTCATCTTTATCAAGTCTACATGCAGGACTCATGGGTGTTCCAATTTCTTTGTTTGATTCCATGCCTAATTTCTTGATAATCTCCTTGATATATTTGGCTTGGTTTATCAGAATACCTTCCTTAGATTATTTGATTTGAAGCCCAAGAAAGTAACTTAGCTCACCCATCAAGCTCATCTCGAATTCACCCTACATTAGCTTAGCAAAATCTTGATACAAAGATTCATCAGTAGATCAAAAAATAATATCATCAACATAGATTTAAACAACTAAAATATCATTATTTTTTCTTTGAATAAATAGTATGGTGTCAACACTACCTCTTATAAAATTATTTGAAATTAAAAACTTACTTAGTCTGTCATACCAGGCTCTAGGTGCCTGTTTCAGACCATACAAAGCTTTGTTTAATTTAAAAATATGATTTGAAAATGAGTGAAAGATAAAACCCGATGGTTGTTTGACAAAAATTTTTTCAGATAGAAAACCATTAAAAAATATACTCTTTACGTCCATTTGAAATAACTTAAAATTCATAAAGCATGCATAAGCTAATAGTAATCTAATGGCTTCTAATCTAGCTACTGGTGCATAAATTTCATCAAAATCTATTCCCTCTTCTTGATTATATCCTTGTGCTACCAGTCTAGCCTTATTTCTAATTACATTTCCTTCTTCATCTAATTTATTTCTATAAACCCACCTAGTACCTATAATAGGATGGTCATTAGATTTTTCTACTAGGGTCCAAACATTATTTCTTCTAAATTGGTTTAATTCATCATGCATTGCTAACATCCAATTAGGATCAGTTTCAGCTTTTTCTATAGTGTGTGGTTCTACATGAGAAACAAAAATAATTAAGTCATGTGTATCTCTATGTGCAGCTCTAGTTCTAACACCTTGAAATGGGTCTCCTATAATTAATTCTTTGGGATGTGAGTGTACATACCTCCATTCTTTGGATATATCATCATGATTTTTGCTTACCTCTTCTTCATGTGGTTCAGTTGATTGTTTGTCTTTGAGAGTCAAATCTTTCAGTCCATGTTCTAGTGCACCTGCATCATCATCAGCAAGATCTTCTTTTCTAAAAAATGTAATGTCAGATTCATTGAAAACAACATATATTGATTCTTCTATAATCAATGTTCTTTTGTTAAAAACTCAATAGGCTTTACTATTTAAAGAATATTCAAGAAAAATAGCCTCATCGGATTTTGCATCAAATTTACCAAGATTATCTTTTCTATTATTAAGAACAAAATATTTACATCCGAAAACATGAAAATATTTGATATTAGGTTTTCTATTGTTTCACAGTTCATAGGAGGTTTTTCTAATGATGGTCTAATCAAAACTCTGTTCAAAATATAGCAAGCGGTATTTACAGCTTCTGTCCAAAAGTATTTTGGAAGATTTTCTTCACAAAGCATTATTCGGGATATCTCTTCCAAAGTATGATTCTTTCTTTCTACAACACTATTTTGCTGTGGTGTTCTAAGTACTGAGAAGTTATGGTCAATATCGTGCTTTGCACAAAAGTGATCAAAATATTGATTTTCAAACTCAGTGCCATGATCACTATGAATTGAAATAACAGATAGATTTTTCAAATTTGTAACTCTTTTATAAAACTTTTTGAATACTTTGAAAGTTTCATCTTAATGTGCAAAAAACAAAATCCATGTGTATCTTGAAAAATCATCTACAATCACAAGGCCATATTTCATACCACCTAGGCTTGTAGTCCTAGTAGATCTAAATAGGTCCATGTGAAGTAGCTCTAAGGGTCTAGTAGTAGAAACAATATTTTTGGATTTAAAAATCCCCCTCACTTGCTTTCCTAATTGACAAGCATTGCAAACATAATCAAAATTAACTTTAAATTTTGGCAAACCTTTGACTAAATCCTTTGAAATTAGTTTTGCTATAGTATATATACTAGCATGTCCAAGTCACCTATGCCATAGTAAACTTGATTCCTTGCTCTTGTCATTCATTGCTACAAGACTTGTGTTGCTTGACATAGCCAGATCATTAAGATCTACTACATAAATATTACAAAGTCTATGTCCAATGAATTTAGTACTAGAGTCAAGTGGATCAACTACTATACACATTGATGACTTGAAGAAAATATTAAAACAAATGTCTCACAGCTGACTAATACTTAAAAGATTATGTTTTAACTTTTCTACTAGTAACACATTTTCAATAAATATAGAAGGAGTAATTTTAATTTTACCGATATCGATTATCCTTCCTTTTCGATTATCACTAAATGTTACCATTCCACCATCTTTTTGTTCTAGGATGAAGAATTGATCAGCGTCACCCGTCATGTATCTTAAACAGCCACTATCTAGATACCATCTTTTCTTTATATTTGTGGCTGCAAGACATCTGTTGCCCAGATATGGTGCCCAAGAGGGGGGGTGAATTGGGTATTTAAAAATTTAAGGCAATATATGTGCTATCAAGTTTTAAGGTGAAGAGTGATAGTGCTTTAAGAATTGTGCAACGGAAGCAATGAAATAAAATGGCAATTAAAGAGCTAAAGAAGTTAAAGAGAAAGGCAAAGCAAACACACACGAAATATAGTGGTTCGGTGCACCTAGCACCTACATCCACTCCCCAAGCTTCACTTGGGAATTTCCACTATAATCTTTAGATTACAGCCGACTTGTTTTACCAGGCTCACAAGTCAAAACCTTACACACTTGTTTTGGCTTCGGGCTAACAAGCAACCCTAGTTGGTTTTATCAATTGGATCACCAACAAACCTTACTCACTTGTTTTGGCTTCGGGCTAACAAGCAACCCTAGTTGGTTTTATCAATTGGCTCACCAACAAACCTCACTCTAGTTTCAAATTCCCTTGAAACTAGCTAAAGACAAAAGAGTATGAATACAATGAATTAAAACTAAACAAACTCCTTTTGAGCAATAATAAATTCGTTGAAGCTCTTGATGGAGACTCTTCAAGCCTTTTCCCTTGGAATCTTTGGATCTCACTAAATGCCAAACACTTGAATGTTGGATTCCTCAAAGATGGAAGACTTTTTGGCTAGGGAATCTCTTGGTTTTCTCACTCTTTTGGCTTGGAAGTGATTGAAGGCTTTGTACTTTGAATCAACACTTTTTCACTTTGTCTCCTTGTCTTTTTTGAAGTTTGGTGGAGGTTAAATACCTCATTCATGCTGAAACAACTCCACAAGACCGTTAGATTCAAAAATATGGCCGTTTATGGCCGTTGGAAATCAAATCAGAAGTTCAGAAAAACTAGCCGTTATGCCATGAGTCGACCTCATGAGTCGACCTCTGGATCAAGTGTCGACCTCATGAGTCGACCTCCAGTAAAATTTAGGCAAAAGTTCAGAATACCATAGTTCTGCCCATTTTGAATTCTCAGGCTATGAGTCGACCTCTGGTGTCGACCTCTGGACAGGTGTTGACCTCTGGTGGTCGACCTCTGAAGCGTGCCACTGAGACTTTGGCGTGCCGGCCATGCTGAACTTTCCTTTTCTTCATGAGTCGACCTCTGGTGGTCGACCTTTGACAAGGTGTCGACCTCTGGGGGTCGACCTCTGATCTGAATTTTTCTGAAACTCTTGAGATATGCGTGCCATGCTTGAGTTTCTTTAAGCCTTTGTTTCTTTTGTCAAATATTTCTTAACAAGAAGGTCCATTATGAGAATTTTGATCTTGTCCAAGGTAGAAGAGCTCTTTTCCAAATCAGGTAAACTTTGTTTCATCATTGTCCTTTTGATACTCTTTTTGAATAACCTAAGTCCTGAAACTTTATCTTGAGATTAAACATTAGTCCAAACATATACTCAACCTTTTGTTGATCATCAAAACTAAGGAGTCAAAGCCAACAATCTCTCCCTTTTTGATGATGACAAAACCTTGAGTATATATGCAATTAAGTCCAAAAGCAAGATATAGCAATAATAAAATATTCTCAAAGAGTCCTTACATGCATGAGTGTATCATAAAAATTTACTTTTCATCTTCTTTTTATGAAAAATATTTTCATGAGTTACTTTTTATTTACTTCTTTCTTTTTGTGAAAACATTCTCATGAGTCAAAAAGGTAAGAATCATATAAACTTTACTACTCATAAGACGGAGATCTCATAAATACATATATACTTTACTAAATTTGATCTCATAAATACATATATACTTTACTACTCCCCCTTTTTGTCAGGAATCAAAAAGTTCATTGTGAAAGATATATTAATGAAATTTATGATCAATTATAATGAAGTATTTAGGTGCATAAAACACATGCTCCCCCTCAATTTGTGCATTCAATATAATAAAATATTCTAACTTGAGAGTTTAAAAAAAATAAATGTTAAGAGCTGGTATCAGATAAAATGTCACAAGATAAATAAAATATCACAATGTAGATAAAAAACAAATATATTTAGTTATAAAATTGCTTACAAAGTAGGCACAAAATACTGATACAACAGATCATACACAAGCAAACTAAGTATAACAAATAAAACTATGAGGCTACTCCTCATCAGAAGGTATGTCAAAAGATATATGAGCCATGATCCTAGATGAGGATTTTGGAGTCCTATGAGAGGAACTCCGAGTCCTCAGAGAGGGACCAGACCTAGGGATAGTCCTACGAGATCTATATGTCCTAGGTAAGGGCTCCATAGATGTCGAGATAGAGGCAGTAGCTGAAGGAGTGGACGGATCAGCATGCTGAGTAGACTGAGCTGGGGTCTGCCTGCTGACTAGCTCATAAACTGTGGGATCATCGATATCTGTCTCTGTATGCTCATCTATGTCATCCGGAATCCCAGTGATAGTCTCAAATAGTGACTCTGTAGGCTCAATATCAACTGGCACAGCTGTGGCTGGAGGATCTAAACTCGGAAGATCAGTGGAAGGAGGATCAGCTGAAGGGGGAATCTCTGGAATCGGCTCTGCAGGTGGAACATTAGAACTACCTGCTCCAGGCTGATCTCCATCACTGTCACTGTATCCACCAGAGTCATCATCATCATCATCATCATTATCATCATCATCATGTGGAGGAGATACTGTCGGATCTGCAGTCCCTAATGGTAGTGCTAATCTCAATAAGCTGAGGATCTGTCTGAATCCTGTATCCATACTAGCTGAGAGAGCACTAATGCGTGTGTCTGTGTGTATCCGCAGATCATGAAGCTCCTGTCGTACACCAGTGATCTCTGTCCGGACCTCTGAAATCTGATCAGTCACTCGCTGCTCGAAGTCCGATATCCTCACTGAAGTCCTCCGTGATGTAGCAGTAATAGTAGGTGCCGGAGCTGATGAAGGTGGTGGCGTGAATGGCTCAGGCTCCGCAGTCTCTGTCTCCGGTGCTGGGCGAGGAGGTGTACCATGATCAGTAGGCCCTGAAGGCCCTGCCTCAGCAGCTCGGATCTCATCCTCCTCATCTGGCTCCTGGCCAGACTCTCGTCGTACCCATCGATCGCCAATCAGTCGAAATCCCATTCTATGTAGGGATTTCTCTCCATAAGTATCTGTGTGCTGTAGCTGACTGAAGGGTATGCCGTCGAATGAGACACCATGCTCTCTGAATATCTGAGTCAGTCCCATACCGTACGGTTGAACGAGTCTCCTGTGAGAAGCTGCCTCACCCATCTGCTGAAGCATGATCCTGGGGAGGTTGATGGGAGTCCGCTGTCTCAGGGACACCATCAACACCAGCTCACGCTCAGTGATAAAATCAAATCTCCCGCTCTTCGGAATCAAGATACTGGCGATGATGTGATGCAGCACTCTCATCTCCAGTGAAAGCTGGTTAGCGGCTACTGTGGAAATGCCGCTAACATCCTCACGCTCTAGGATACACCTGAAGGCGTGCTCTCTGTCGCTGATCGTAGTGGCAGCAGTGCCATGAAGTGGAATCCTCCAGATGCGACTGATGACCTCAGGTGTCACTGGAATCTCGATCCCTCGAACTGTAGCAGACCATCCAATGCCATCAGTGGCCATGGATCCATAAAACTCCCTGATGAGGTCTGGGTAGAATCTCTCAGACATCGTACAAAAATGGACCAGACCTGCATCTCTCAGTACATCTCCAATGAAGAAGTGATGCTGATCCCAGAATGGAATATCTACGCGCCTCCCACTAGCAATGCTCTTCCGGACTAGGCTGGCTGGCACTGGTGTAGGTGGCTCTGGGGTCGGCTCACGCTCATGTCTGACTTTCCTTCGCCGCTCAGTACTACCCTGCCCCTGTTCCAATCTCCTTTTCCTTACTGCCTGGTGTTTTCTCGGACCCATGTGTAAGGATGAGGGGTAACTTAGGGAGTAAGACTAAGAGAGGTTCACTGATTGGAAAAAAGAGGAGAATGTGAAATAGTGAAATAGGGTTTGTGAGATTGGAGAAAATCGAGAGTAAATGAGGAAAAGGTAAGAAACGGACGAAAGAAATACGTGTTTTCAAATGAAAAACAGCCGAGATTTGAGGGTAGAAAGATTCGAGGGCTTTTGGTTGTCTAAAATCAAGAAAACGGTCAAATAGAAGGTTGATTCCAAGAAAAGCAAGAGAGGAGGTGAGGATTTCCCAAAAAGATCGAGGAGAGGGGTGGAAATCCACTATTTGGAGGTTTAGAGAAGTTGTAGGGGGACCACACGAAGGAGAGGTAAAGAAAACAATGGAAAAAAAAGGCTTGCGGACGGGTTTTAAAAAAGCAGGTTTTCGTTCAAGTGTCGACCTCTGAGAATTTTCAGGGGTCGACCTCAAGTGTCGACCTCCATAACTTAGGTGTCGACCTCAAGTGTCGACCTCTGAAAAACTCAAGTGTCGACCTCCAACAATTAATTACTTAATATAAAATTCTGTAAGAAAGAAAAAAATGATAAAATTTAGAGAAAAAGCCTTTAACCATATTTGAGAATTTATAAATCATTTTTGAGAAATTTTGATGAAAATTGAAGAGATTCAAGCAAAAGGATCAATGACTCCCAGTTCTCTTCTAATCATACAAAATCTATCTTCATTCAATGGTTTTGTGAATATATCAGCCAATTGATAATCAGTACATTTAAATTCTAACAACACATTAGAGTTTTGAACGTGATCTCTTATGAAGTGATGTCTTATTTCAATATGTTTGCTTCTTGAATGTTGAACAGAATTTTTCGTTAAATTGATTGCACTAGTATTATCACATCTTATGGGTGTCTTAGTTAGTTTGATGCCAAAGTCCTCGAGTTGTTGTTTGATCCATAAAATCTGAGCATAACAGCTTCCAGCTGCTATATATTCGGCTTCTGCCGTAGATAGAGCAACCGAATTCTGTTTCTTACTGCTCCATGAAATCAAATTAACTCCTAGGAATTGACAAGTTCCACTAGTACTTTTTCGATCAAGTTTACACCTAGCAAAATCAGCATCAGAATATGCAATTAATTCATATGATGACTCCCTAGAGTACCAAAGACCAATTTCGATAGACCCAGATAAGTATCTAAGTATACATTTTACAGCTAAGAGATGTGATTCTTTAGGAGCAGACTGAAAACGTGCACACATACAAACACTAAACATTATATCTGGTCTACTGGCAGTTAAATATAGCAAAGAACCAATCATGCCTCTATATAATTTTTGGTCTACTGATTTACCACATTCATCTTTGTCTAATTTACATGAAGAGCTCATAGGGGTACCTATTGGTTTTGTGGTCTCCATCCCAAACTTTTTCAAAATTTCCCTTGTGTACTTGGCTTGGTTGATGGAGATCCCCTCTTTGGTTTGCTTAATTTGGAGTCCGAGGAAGAAGTTGAGTTCTCCCATCATGCTCATCTCGAACTCATTCTGCATTAACTTCGCAAATTCTTGACAAAGACATTCGTTAGTAGCACCAAAAATAATATCATCTACATATATTTGTACTACTAAGAGATCATCATTTTTCTTTTTCAAAAATAATGTATTATCTACATTACCTCTAGAAAAATCATTTTTCATCAAAAATGAACTTAATCTATCATACCAAGCTCTAGGAGCTTGCTTTAAACCATACAATGCTTTATGCAATTTAAAGACATGATTAGGAAATTCATGATTTTCAAAACCAGGAGGTTGTTCAACATAAACTTCCTCTTCAATAAATCCATTTAAAAAGGCACTCTTTACATCCATTTGAAATAACTTGAAATCCATAAAACAAGCAAATGCAAGTAAAAGTCTAATTGCTTCTAGCCTAGCAACAGGAGCAAAGGTTTCATCGAAGTCGATCCCTTCTTCCTAGTTGTAGCCTTTAGCAACAAGTCTAGCTTTGTTCCTAATTACAATACCATGTTCATCAAGTTTATTTCTAAAAACCCATTTTGTGCCAATTACAGAAACATTAAGGGGTCTTTCAGTTAAAGTCCAAACATTATTTCTTTTAAATTGATTTAGTTCATCTTGCATAGCATTAATCCAGTTACAATCTTTTTCAGCTTCTTCTATTGACTTAGGCTCTATCTGAGATACAAAAGCTAAATAATCACAAATATTTCTAATAGAAGAGCGTGTACTTACCCCCTTTGATGGATCACCTATTATTAGCTCTTTAGGGTGTCCATGTGCATACCTCCATTCTTTAGGTAATGGTTTTGGTGAAGTTGCATTGATTTCTTGAATTTGATCTTGACTTTCTTGATCATCATCTCCTTTGGGCTCATCTTCATTGATTGTCAATTGTTCAAGCTTCTTTGTACCTGTTTCAACATCAATAGAATCTTCTTTTCTAGAAGATTTTTCGTTAGATTCATCAAACACTACATGAATTGATTCTTCAACCAGAAGAGTTCTTCTGTTGAAGACCCTATATGCCTTGCTAGAAGTAGAGTATCCTAAGAAGATACCCTCATCTGACTTGGCATCAAATTTACTGATATTATCTTTGCCATTGTTTAATATGAAACAGCGGCAACCAAATACACGAAAATACTTGAGATTAGGTTTTCGATTTTTCCAAAGCTCATATGGTGTTTTCTTCAAAATAGGTCGAATTAAAACACGATTTAAAATGTAACAGGAAGTATTAATGGCTTCTGCCCAAAAATATCTAGGTAAATCATTTTCGCAAAGCATTGTGCGTGCCATTTCTTCAAGAGTCATGTTCTTTCTTTCTACCACCCCATTTTGTTGAGGTGTCCTAGGTGCAGAGAAATTATGACTAATACCATTTTCATTACAAAAAGTTTCAAAATCATGATTTTCAAATTCAGTTCCATGATCACTACGCAAAGAAATAATAGTGAGATCTTTTTCGTTTGAAACCCTTTTATGAAATTTAACAAAAGCTGAAAAGGTTTCATCTTTATGAGCTAAAAACATTACCCAAGTAAATCGTGAGTAATCATCTACAATTACTAGCCCATATTTTTTACCTCCCAAACTAGTTGTTCTGGTTGGTCCAAAGAGGTCCATATGCAATAATTCAAGGGATCTAGTAGTAGATACTACTCCTTTAGGTTTGAAAGTAGATTTGGTTTGTTTTCCAAATTGACATGCAGCACAAATTTTATCTTTTTCAAAAGTGAGTTTTGGCAATTCTTTTACAAGATTCTTTTTGCTTAATTTTGAAATCAACTGCATACTAGCATGCCCTAGCCTACGATGCCAAAGCCAACTAGTTTCACTTGCCTTGGCTTCCTTAGCCACTAGGCATTGACCACTTTCCATGGCTAGATCATCAAGATCAACCATGTAAATGTTTCCATGCCTAAGACCAGTGAACTTGATGCCATCGACATCTAGACTAGATACCATGCACAAAGATGATTCAAAAATTACTTTAAAACCTTTATCACAAAACTGACTAATGCTAAAAAGATTATGCTTCAAGCCATCAACAAATAATACATTATCTACATAAGCATTAGGGGTGATATGGATTTTACCAATTCCGACGATTTTGCCTTTTCCATTATCACCAAAGGTAACGTTTCCACCATCAATAGCAGCTAGTGATGAGAATTGCTTCACATCCCCAGTCATGTGCCTTGAGCAACCACTATCCAGATACCACATTCTTCTTTTATTTTTGGTTGCAAGGCACACCTGCAAAAATTGATCAAGTTGAAACTTTAGGTACCCAAGTCATCTTGGGTCCTTTAGGGTTAGTCAAATTGGTTCCTTTTGGAACCCAAATCCTTTTAAAGGTATTTAATTTCCTTCTATTACAAACATATGATTTATGACCTACTTTACCACATGCATAGAAGGTAATATTAGAAGATGCTGGTATGAAAAAGTTTTTGTAGAGTTTTTGTTGATTGTGTGGCTTAAATCCAAGTCCAGCTTTATTAAACACTGCATGTTGACTATTTAAAAGCATATTTAGTTTTTCTGAGCTAAAAGTAAACTTTTCTACAAAAGGTTTTACTTTTTCTAACTCTTCCTTGTAATTCTTATTTTGAAGCATTAGTTCTTTATTTTGTTTCTCAAAGTTCTCATTAGTTTTAAGATTTCTATTATTTTTCAAGGAATCATTTTCTTTTAAAAGATTATCTTTATCATTTGTCAAAGTTTTTACATGTTCTTTTAATTCCTTGTTTTCTTGAGTTAAATTTTCAATTTCACTTGAAAACTTTTCTGAATTTTTGGTAAGCTCAAAATTTTGCTTTCTTAATTTCTTATTTTTCAATTTTAATTTTTCATATTCCATTACTAAGTCATCAAAAGCATCATGCAATTCATTGAAAGTGAATTCAATTTCAGGTTCAGAATTTACCTCATTATCCTCGTTGGCCATGAAACATAAGTTGGCGACTACCTGCTGCTCTTCTTCACTGCTGGAGTCCTCACTCTCACTCCAGGTAGCCATCATGGCCTTCTTTCTCAACATCCTTCTACTTTTTTTAAGCAAAGGGCAATCCGTTTTGTAATGTCTAGGCTTCTTGCACTCGAAGCAGATGGGTGGATCCCTTTCTTTCTCTTTCTCCTTCTCCTTGTTGTGATCACCTTTTTGTGGCCTTTTCTTGTAGAAGCCCTTCTTCTTTCTCATGAATCTTTTAAATTTTCTTGTAATTAGGGCTGTCTCATCATCATCCTCTTCTTCTTCAGATTCATCACTTGACTCTTCTTTTGTAGTGGACTTGAAGGCTATGGCTTTCTTTTTCTTGTCATTGTCCACTGTCTTCTGCTTTAGTGAAAGCTCGTAGGTCATCAGTGATCCAAGAAGCTGCTCGAGAGGTAGAGTGTTGACATCCTTGGTTCTTCTATGGCTGTAACTTTCGCATCCCATGAAGCCGGAAGAGACCTGAGAAGCTTGTTAACCAGTTCACCATTAGATATAATTTTTCCCAAACTTCTCATACCATTTACTATATTTGTAAATCTAGTATACATTTCACTTATACTTTCAGTTGGTTCCATCCTGAACATCTCATACGTATGAATGAGCATGTTCACCTTAGTGGTCTTCACTCGGTGTGTACCCTCATGGATGACCTCAAGTGTATCCCAAATTTCTTTGGCGGAAGTATAATTTGATATTCTGTTAAATTCACTAGGGTCAAGTGCACAGAATAGCAAATTCATCGCCTTAGCATTTAACTCAGCTTGTTTGATGTCATTGTCATCCCATTCTTCTTCAGATTTCGGGGTGATAATGCCATTAACCAAGTGAGTGGGCTGATGAGGCCCTTTGGTAATTACTCTCCATATATGATAATCTACAGCTTGTAAATAAATACGCATACGAGTTTTCCAATATGTGTAGTTTGTGCCATTAAAGAAAGGAGGGCGATTTGATGCTTGTCCTTCAACTATACCCATTCCAATTGGGGCGGCCATGATCTTTCACTCAAGATCGTTGGACCTACAAGAGAGTACCGGTGCTCTGATACCACTTGTTGCCCAGATATGGTGCCCAAGAGGGGGGGTGAATTGGGTATTTAAAAATTTAAGGCAATATATGTGCTATCAAGTTTTAAGGTGAAGAGTGATAGTGCTTTAAGAATTGTGCAACGGAAGCAATGAAATAAAATGGCAATTAAAGAGCTAAAGAAGTTAAAGAGAAAGGCAAAGCAAACACACACGAAATATAGTGGTTCGGTGCACCTAGCACCTACATCCACTCCCCAAGCTTCACTTGGGAATTTCCACTATAATCTTTAGATTACAGCCGACTTGTTTTACCAGGCTCACAAGTCAAAACCTTACACACTTGTTTTGGCTTCGGGCTAACAAGCAACCCTAGTTGGTTTTATCAATTGGATCACCAACAAACCTTACTCACTTGTTTTGGCTTCGGGCTAACAAGCAACCCTAGTTGGTTTTATCAATTGGCTCACCAACAAACCTCACTCTAGTTTCAAATTCCCTTGAAACTAGCTAAAGATAAAAGAGTATGAATACAATGAATTAAAACTAAACAAACTTTTTTTGAGCAATAATAAATTCGTTGAAGCTCTTGATGGAGACTCTTCAAGCCTTTTCCCTTGGAATCTTTGGACCTCATTAAATGCCAAACACTTGAATGTTGGATTCCTCAAAGATGGAAGACTTTTTGGCTAGGAAATCTCTTGGTTTTCTCACTCTTTTGGCTTGGAAGTGATTGAAGGCTTTGTACTTTGAATCAACACTTTTTCACTTTGTCTCCTTGTCTTTTTTGAAGTTTGGTGGAGGTTAAATACCTCATTCATGCTGAAACAACTCCATAAGATCGTTAGATTCAAAAATATGGCCGTTTATGGCCGTTGGAAATCAAATCAGAAGTTCAGAAAAACTAGCCGTTATGCCATGAGTCGACCTCATGAGTCGACCTCTGGATCAAGTGTCGACCTCATGAGTCGACCTCCACTAAAATTTAGGCAAAAGTTCAGAATACCATAGTTCTGCCCATTTTGAATTCTCAGGCTATGAGTCGACCTCTGGTGTCGACCTCTGGACAGGTGTTGACCTCTGGTGGTCGACCTCTGAAGCGTGCCACTGAGACTTTGCCGTGCCGGCCATGCTGAACTTTCCTTTTCTTCATGAGTCGACCTCTGGTGGTCGACCTTTGACTCGACCTCTGGGGGTCAACCTCTGATCTGATTTTTTCTGAAACTCTTGAGATATGCGTGCCATGCTTGAGTTTCTTTAAGCCTTTGTTTCTTTTGTCAAATATTTCTTAACAAGAAGGTCCATTATGAGAATTTTGATCTTGTTCAAGGTAGAAGAGCTCTTTTCCAAATCAGGTAAACTTTGTTTCATCATTGTCCTTTTGATACTCTTTTTGAATAACCTAAGTCCTGAAACTTTATCTTGAGATTAAACATTAGTCCAAACATATACTCAGCCTTTTGTTGATTATCAAAACTAAGGAGTCAAAGCCAACAACATCCCTACAAAATAATCATGTAATAGATTTAAGTACCCAAGCTTTCTTGAGTCCTTGCAAGTTAGTAAAAATGGCTCCTTTTAGAACCCAAACTTTCTTAATTTTTTTTTTGTCATTATGTTTCAAATGACACTTAAATGCCTTATGACCAATGTTATTACAAGAATAACATACAATCCTTGATTTTGAATAATAAGCATGAGATGATACAAATTTAGGTCTAACTTATTTTGAAGTAATAAACTTAGGAGCATATGATGTAGATGCAGAAAATTTGTTTGAAATAGAGCCCTCGTAACCAATTTCAAATTTGTTATTTGTCTCTCTTTGATTTTTCAAAATTAATTCAAGCTTGTTGGAACTTAGGGTTAGTTTTTCAACCAAAGGCTTGAGCTTTTGAACTTCTCAAATCATCATTTTCATTTTGCAAACCTTTATTTTTCTCAAGAAGCTCTTCTTTTTCAAATTGAGTGGTCTTAAGTCTTTCACAAACTAGGTTTAATTCTCTTTGCAAAATTTTATTTCTTTCACCAAATTCATTTCTATCCATTCAAATGTATCACATTGAGTTTTCAAAGTTTTCATTTTTAAACCAGCTTTTTTATATTCTACAAGTAATTCACAAAATGCATTATGTAGTTTATCATATGTAAATTTTAAGTTAGGTTCAGAAGTAGTTATCTCATCCTCCAAACCCATAAGACAGATTTGTGCAGTCTTTATTGTCTCTTCATCCTCTTTAGTGGATGTAGATTCATCGCTGTCACTCTATGATGCAAGCATAGCCTTCTTCTTCTTTTTGATGAACATCTTTTTCTTTGATTCAGGACAGTCAGGACGGATATGTCCCGGCTTCTTGCATCCATAGCAGATTGGTACTTGATCTTTATATTTATCATTCTCCTTTTCTTTGTCTTTTTCTCTTTCTCTCCCAAAATCTCCTTTTCTGAATTGCTTTCTCCATCTATTTGTTTTTCTTCTGCCCATTAACCTTTTAAACTTTCTCATTATGAGGGCAATCTCATCATTTTCTAAATCATCATCATCTGATGAGTCTGAATCTTCATTATTGTCCTCTTCTATAGCTTTAAATGCTATAGCTTTCTTTTTCTTGGAGTCTTCATCAGTCCTTTATTGCATGGCTAATTCATGTGTAATTAGTGAACCAAGCAACTCATCCAGTGGTAGAGTGTTCAGGTCCTTTGCCTCTTGAATAGCTGTCACCTTAGCTTCTCATTTATCTGGCAAGGATCTTAAAACCTTTTGAACAAGATCAGCATTAGTGTAAGTTCTACCAATACTTTTGAGACCATTTATAATATCAGTAAAGCGAGTATACATAGCAGATATAGTCTCACTAGGATCCATCTTAAATAACTCATAGTTATGCACAAAAAGATTGATTTTTGATGTTTTAACTTATGATGTGCCTTCATGTATAATTTCTAGCTTGTCCCAAATTCCTTTAGCAGAATTACAAGTTGAAATTCTGTTAAACTCAATTGGATCCAAAGCACAACACAATAGGTTCATAGCTTTGGCATTTAATTCAACTAGTTTCATATCATTTTCGTTCCATTCCTCTTCAGGTTTGGGAACCTCAACATCATTAACTCTAATAGTGGGTGTGTGAGGTCCTTTCAGAATAATTTTTCATAAATGAAAATCTATGGCTTGAATGTATATTTTCGTTCTTGCCTTCCAGTATGTATAATTGGTTCCGGTGAAAAGTGGAGGTCGATTTGTGGATTGACCTTTAGCCAATGAAGTGCTCATAGGATATGCTATTTATCTTTACTCTAAGTAAATTTCAGAGACTCTGCTTTGATACCACTTGTTGCCCAGGTGGATTTCCAAGAGGGGGTGAATTGGGATTAAAAACTTTTCATAATTATGTGCACTTTGAAATTCTTTTAGTATTGTGGTGCAATATGCAATGTGGAAGTAAATAAGTAAATGCAATAAGGTAAGATAAGCACGAACACAAACACAAAGAGATTTAGAATGATTCGGAGCAACTGGCTCCTACATCCACTACCCAAGTACCACTTGGAATTTTTACTATATTCCTCAACTAGAATACAATCGGATTGTTTTACCAGGCTCACAATCCAAACCTATACACTTTGGTTTTACCGGGATTACCAAAAAAACCCGAACACTTGGTTTTATACCGGGATCACCAAGAATCCAACTTAGGTTTTCACAAGGCTCACCTAAAAACCTTCAACCCTCTCTTAAGACACAGCCCCTTGCTATTCTTAGAGAGAAAACAAAGATAGAGAGAAATAAACAAGCAACTACGATAAACCGAGTTTGTTTAAATGTTGTCGATGTAGATCAAGATGAGGCCTAGCTTTGAATGCTCTTTAATTACTCTTCAAGCTACTTCTTTGCTTCTTCAATGAGTGGATTCAATGATGAAGTTGAGTTGGTGAAGCTTTGAATCCTAACTTGAAAGCTCTTGAAGTAGGTAGGTGAAAGACTTGAAGGCTCTTCAATTTCTCAAGATAAATCAATAATAATGCTCTAATAATTGTTTAATCCCTCAAAAGTAATCCCTTTTATAGTTTTCCATGAGATATGGCCGTTGTAGGGCCTAGAGATTCGTGAAAGAGCTGTTGGAGATGAAATAGAATTCAAAAATCACTTTCAGCAACTAGCCATTGGAGTGCAGAAAATGGCTACTCGAGTCGGCTCGAGGTCCACGAGTCGGCTCGAAGTCTCAGACAGCCCAAAATAAATTTTTGTGAGAGTCGGCTCTTCAAGCTGGAGTTGGCTCTTGCCTTCAATCAATTCAAAATAGAAAATTACAGGAGTCGGCTCTTCAGGGCAGAGTCTGCTCGAAGTCTAGTCACCAAAAATCATAACTCTGGACGAGTCGGCTCTTGGGGCTTGAGTTGGCTCGAGTTCTCAAACTTCAGAAACATGAATTCTTCCACGAGTCGACTCTTGGAACATGAGTCGGCTCTTGATACTGAAACTCTAAAATTTCATCGTGCCGTGCCACAAGGAGTCGGCTCTTGATCCATGAGTCAGTTCTTGCCAAAACTTTAATTAATGCTTCAAACTTCTCCAAAACTCTTCAACACTTGAATCAAACAAGAGCTAATCTACATACTCTCAATTTTATAATTTTCCAACCCTTTTTATAAGATTACAAGATCGACAGAATTAGGACTTTTACAAGTTAAAGTTCATAAAAGTCCATACATAATTGAATTATCTCTCAATCAATTTGAAAACCAATTTAAACTAAAGGTAACTAATTTCCTGCAAAAACTTCTCAAGTAATTGAAAGAATTAGTATCAAATACATGCTCCAATATTTCTTGATCATCAAAATCATTCCAAGGGTCAACATCAGTTAGGGGAGAGCTTTCCTTGCTCGGTCGGCCTGGAGATTTCTGTCCTCCACAGAACCAGGTTCCGACTCGGAAAGTTCGAGCCTTGACTCGAGAGTTGTAGTATCTTGCCATTTTTTGATGATAGGTCACCATCTTCTAATTCTCCTGGAGTCTGGTTTCTTCGAGCAAGTCTAGGTCAGCCCTTCTTCATTCTGAATTGGCCAGTTCAGCGAAATGATCAATCCGGAAGGATTGCAAGGAGATTTCAATCGGTATGATGGCTTCACTCCCTAGGTGAGGTTGAATGGAGTCTCCTTAGTTGGCATTCGGGAGGTAGTCCAATAGGCCCAGAGTACCGAATGAAGTTCTTCCACCCAGGGCTTTGGCGTCGTTCAGTCGGGTCTTCAATCTATGCAGGATTGTCCGATTGGTAACTTCGGTCTCCCCATTTGATTGGGGATGTCCGACTGAAGTTAACTAGTGTGCGATATAATATTGCTGGCAGAAGGCTCGGAACTTCAGGTTGTCGAACTGTCTTCCATTATCAATGATGATTGCCTGTGGTATGCCAAATCGAAAGATGATGTAGTTCTGGACGAAGTTCTCCACCTTAGCCTTAGTGATCTGTGCCAGCGGGTTGGCTTCCACCCACTTAGTGAAGTAGTCTATGGATTCAATCAAGAACTTTCGTTGCCTGGATGTTCGAGGGAATGGTCCGAGGATGTCCATTCCTCATTACGCGAACGGCCAGGGGGCGGTCAGTGGGGTCAGCTGACTAGCCGATCGCCTTTGAATGTTGGAATATCTTTGGCATACGTCACACTTTCTAACAAAGTCCGATGCATCCTTCTAGATGGTTGGCCAATAATAGCCCTGTCGGATAATTTTGTAGGCCAAGGATCTTCCTCCCAGGTGGTCGCTGCAGATGCCTTCGTGTACTTCTCTGAGTGCGTAGTCGGCGTCCGACGGCCCCAGGCACTTGAGCAGTGTTTGCATGAACGACCGTTTGTATAGAATCCCGTCGAGGATGATATACTTTGAGGCAGTCCAGTGCACACTCTTGTTTTCAATTTTATCTTCTGGCAGGGTCCCTTCATTGAGGAATGCAAGGATGGAATCCATCCAAGAGGCCTCTCGCTCCACCTGATGGATTGCTGATGTCTCCTTAGCAATGCTTGGGCTTTGTAGGTGTTCCACAAAGGTCCGGTCTAATGGATTAGTGACGGCGGTGGGAGATCTCAAAAAATTTAAATTGAGTTACGAGGCTTTATGCCTTACTCAAGTACTTGGCCATGGTCGGGTCTCTCGCCTCGAACTCATCCTTCACCTGGTTAACACTAGTTGGGAATCTGAGAAAACTTTGATCTGATCGATGCCTAGCTCACCAGCTATCCTCAGTCCTGCGAGGAGGGCTTCATACTCTGCCTGATTAATTGATGCTTGGAATGTGAAATGAAGTGTATATTCCAGGCTCTGCCCGTTAGGGTCGGTCAGGTTCAAGCCTGCCCCATAACCAGCAAGATTGGATGCCCCATCCACATGGAGTGTCCAGGCAGGTTTTGATTCTTCAACAGTGTCATCCTTAGGTGTGTCGGCTGTTTGTAGAGGTGTTTCCCGTCTCCAGATACACTCTACTACGAAATCGATGATCACCTGAGCTATCATAGTCGACTGAGGCTGGAAGGAAATATCAAATTCACTAAGCTTGACGGCCCACTTGGCGAGTCGCCCCGATATATCGGGGCTCCTGAAAATCGCCTTAAGAGGTTGATCAGTCAGCACTATGATTGAATGTGCCTGAAAGTAGGACCGCAGTCGCTTGGCTACCACAACCAGGGAGTAAACAAGCTTTTGCATCTTGGAGCATCTTGTTTCGGCATCGTGGAGAACCTTGCTAGTGTAATAGATTGGCTTTTGCTAATTATTTTCTTTCATCCGGACAAGGACGGAGCTCACCGCCTCATCCGACATCGATAAATACAGATACAGGGGCTCTCCCTCCATAGGCTTAGCAAGTAAGGGGGGAGTCTCCAGATATGCTTTTAATGCTTCGAAGGCTGACAGACATTTGTTGATCTACTGGAAGCGATCCGACCGCCACAGAGTTTTGAAGAAGGGGAGACATTTTTTGGCCAATCTAGAAATGAAGTGGCTGAGGGAGGCTATCCGGCCTGTAAGTTCTTGCACTTGCTTCTTACTGATCGGATGCCCCATGTTGATGACGGCCTTGATTTATCACGGTTGACCTCAATTCCTCTTTGCATGACTAGAAAGCCAAGGAATTTTCTGGAAGTCATCCCAAAAGTGCATTTGGCTGGGTTCAGCTTCATCCGGTGATGCCTTAAGGCATCGAAAGATTCTTATAGATCTTTGATGTGGTTGGCTCTATGGAGGCTCTTGACTATCATATCGTCAACATACGCCTCTATGTTTCTTCCAAGTTGCCCTTCGAAGACCCGGTTGATCAATCTTTGAAAAGTGGCTCCGGCATTCTTTAGGCCAAAGGGCATCATTCTGTAATAGTACAGCCCTTTGTCAGTGACAAAGGTTATCTTCTCTTCATCCCCTGGGTCCATGTTGATCTGGTTGTATCCAGAGAAGGCATCCATGAAGCTCAGAAGCTGGTGACCGGCAGTGGCATCAACTAGTTGATCGATCTTTGGTAAGGAAAAGCTATCCTTCAGACAAGCTTTATTGAGATCGGTGTAATCCATACATATCTTCCACTTTCCATTGACTTTTCTCATCATTACAACATTTGCCAGCCAGTCGGGATGATGGGCCTCTCTAATGAAGCCAACATCGGAGAGCTTCTTGACCTCCTTATCAATCACCCTCTGTCTCTCAGGGATGAAGCTCCTCTTCTTTTGTCTGACAGGCTTGTAAGTTAGATCCATCTTAAGCTGGTGGGTTATGACCTCCGACGGGATGCTTGGCATGTTCGACACCGACCAGGCGAAGACGTCGGCATTGTCTCATAAAAAGCTGATTAGCTCTAACTTGGCCTCTTCGCTGAGTGTGCTTCCAATTTGCAGGACCCTAGTGGGGTCGTCCTCTCGAAGGGGTATGAATAGGATCCTCTCTACTGATTGTCCATAGCAGTCAGCTTCGACCCTGGGGTCAAGCTATTCCAAGATGGAACGGTCTCTTGATTGCCTATCCTAGATGGTCAAACACTGCCTGGCCATCCTGTGATCCCCCCTCATTACTCCAACCCCATTCTGGGTCGGAAATTTCACCAGCAAGTGGTAAGTAAACACAATGGCTAGAAATTTGTTAAGGGCTGGTCATCCCATTATGGCATTGTAAGCTGATATCGTGCGTACGACCATAAAATTGATGGGGAGAGTCTTTTGATAAGGTTCTGACCCGATTGTCATGGACAGAGTTATTTCTCCTTCTGCGCCGACAGAGTTCCCCCCGAACTCTGTCAACGGCATTGGGGATTCCTGTAGCCTGGTTCTAGGCAGGTTCATTCGGACAAAGGCATCATACAGCAAAACTTCTATGGAGCTTCCATTATCTATGAGGATCCTCTTTACATCATAGTTGGCAATTACTGCCGATATAACCACAGGGTCATTTCTAGAGATCTGGGCCTTTAAGAGGTCTTCGTCGGAGAAACTAATTGCATTAGAACTCCGGGACCTCTTCACAATATCTTGGTCTTCTTCATTCCTCCAGTCGGACCGACGATGGAGCATACCCACATTTCCATCGGTGGGGCACTGGTTGGGCAGCTCTATTTCCTCTGGGGGGTCTCTGGCAATAGAAGTTTCAGCCCGATTCCTCTGGGGTCGGATGTACTTATGCAGGTACCCCCGTCCGATCAGATCTTCGATCGTGTCCTTTAACTGGAGGCAATCTTCCGTGCTGTGCTCGTGGTCACGATGGAACCGGTAGTATTTGTCTCTTCTTCTTGATGTGGAGGGGCTCCTCATCGGGCGAGGCCTTTACAGGAAGGTCTCGTTCTCTATTTTCATAAGGATTTTCTTCCTTGGGAGGGAGAGAGGTGCATAAGTCTCAAATCTCCTAGGAAAGTCCTTCGGCTTAGGGCTGTGGCATCGGGCCGAGTTGATGCCATCACTGGAAGGTCGGACTTCGGGATCCTTGTCACTCTTCTTCTTGGGAGCCGACCTCCCTTCAGCCTGGCATCAGCTTGCCGCCTGTTCTTCTGCCAAGGCATATTTCTGTGATCGGGCCAGTAGTTCAGAGTAGCTTGTTGAGAATTTTTTGTCCAAGAAGAAAGTGAGGCTGGACGATCGCAGCCCCTTCTTGAAGGCCGACATAGCTACGTGCTTATTTGGGTCCGGGACCTCCATGGCCGATGAGTTGAATCGAGCCATGTAATCCTGGAGGGTTTCTCCTTCCTTCTGCTGTACGAGGAAGAGGCAGTCCGTGTTCCTTGGCGTCCGGCTACAAGTCCTGAAATGGGACAGAAAGAAATTTTCTAGCTAGGATAAGGAGTGAATCGTACCTAGTCGGATGGTGGAGAACCACATCCGAGCTGCCTTCTTAAGTATCGTAGAGAAGGCGATGTAGTGGAGGGCATCGGAGGTGCCCTGTACCATCATGTGGGCCTTGTAAGTGCCCAGATGATCCAAAAGGTCGGTGGTACCATCGTAGGCATCCACTTGAGGGATCTTGAAGTGACGGGGGATAGCTTTCCCTATGATTCTGGCAAAGAAAGGCAGACGAGAGTCATATACCTATGCCCCGTCGGTCTTTTGCCGATCGACCAGCTCAGCGATCTGCTCCTCCATGCACTGGAGCTTGCTGGTGTAGTCTCTCAGGTCCTCGCCATGGCACTAATCATCGTTAGGGACCGAGTCTGCAGAGGAGAGTGAGGCGGACCTCACTCTCTTTCCATTAGCATGAGCCCTCTGAGACCTTCGGGCTCCAGGGCCGCGTGGGAGCAGAGCTGAGGGACTCCTTGCTGTCGACTTCCCTCAGCAGCAGGTTGATGGTTAGTTTGGGATGCCGTGAGTGACTGCTGTCTGTAATTGGCCGCATCTTGGAGGTTCTAAACTGTGGCAGCAAGGGTGTCAATGCGGTTTAGAAGGGTTTGGAACTGTTGTTGTCCCAGGGTGATGGTAGGTTGGGCGGCGTCATTCTTCCTGAGAGGTTCTTCCGATCTTGACGGGGAGTGACCACTCCTGATGGAGGTATACTGGGCTCTTCCTTTTACCATTGCTCTACTTAGCTATGGATTCCTTTTTTTAGGGAAGGAAAACAAGAACGGAGGTTCAGGCCCTTCCTCTAGCGCCAATCTGTTGTCGCTGAATCTCCCAGACCGAGTTTCTGACGCTGGCTGGAGTGCGCGTCTCCCTGTTCTTGCAAGAAAGTCTCACAGGCCAGTGGTGTTCCGGCGGGGGACACTCCGATGGCTAAGTTAGCGGGAGCCTTGGAGCAATGGAATGGAGGAATCGAAGGAGATAAGCTCGTGGAGAAGGTAAAAGCTCCCTTACCGCTTGGAGTCCCCCATTTTACCTTATATAGGCACGGAACCTTGCTAGAATCTGTCAAGGACTAAGCAGGGAATAATCGATCTACCCCTAGAAGAATCTGGGTAGTGGCCATGTGGCACCAGGATGGGGTGGCGTCGTAGAATTCGCAGAGTAGTGGCGCTGATATGTCAGGATTCTGTTACAACAGAATTCTGGTACCAGCGGAAATTGGTTTTCAAAGAGTTTTCAAGAAATTTTAGCTTAAAAAAGATTTTGATTACTCCCACTCACTCATTGCTCTTATCTTTATTGAAATTAAGTTCCATGATATCATTTACCATTTACCATTTTAGCATAATTCTCATTATCTTCTTATTTTACTTTCACTTATCTCTTCCTTATATCTCTCTTATCTTTCATTTATCTCTCCCTCTTTGTCTCAACATCACAAAGGTTGAAAGGATAAAATGAAGATGCAATAAAAGAGACTATATCAAATTCAAGAAACAGTGACAACATCAAAAACTGAAAGAGATAAATTTTATAAACAATCATTGATATAATAATTTCATTCATTGATACCAAATTTCATACATTGAAACAAGATTTTATACATTGATACAAGATGATAAACAAGCATAGATTCATACAAGTAGTACTAAAATGTAAGCTAACTAACATAGAGACTATGCTACTGAGAACTCTCCTCATTAGAGGATCTAATCTCAGTCGGTCCAGTATCTCTAGAAGAACGGGATCGCAGCCACATCGATCGTAGATCAGAGAGTTTGGTCCGGATAGGTCTTGATATGTCATGATGGCCTCATCCTCTGCATCTGACATATGCTTTACCTTTGGCTGGTGTAAAAGAGGTGGAGGCAATATCAGTAGCAGGAACAGCACTGATCGGAGCGGCTGTATCAAAAAAAAATCCAAGGGTATGGTCAAAGATGGGATTGGAATCAAGATGGTAGAAACCAGGGGTATAAACTCCCAGTTCCCATATAAGGGAAGATGTATGCATAGATGAAGAATGTATGACTAGTGTATCAGAAGATGGAATGATAGGTGTAGGTGCAGGAATGGAAGTAAAATGTAGATCAGATCTGGAAAGTGAGGTGGATAAAATCGGAGTCTAAAAATATGATCAGGAAGGATCAGGAATGGGGCTCCTAGGGACATCCGCTACTGCATCTAGCTTTGGCTCCAACATAAAATCTGTAGTATCGAACTCTACGGAGTCAATTTGATCACCTGCCATATTTGGTCCTGGAGTTGATGGTGCTGGAGGTGGATCTGATGTAGATGAAGGTGGAGGAGCTCTGCTCGATGAAGATCTCACCAATACAGATAAAATAGCAGAGATGCCATCACTCAATCCTCGATGGCTCTCCCTCATCTCTATATGCATCTGGTCAACTCGCTGTCTAATAACCATAATCTCAGTCTCAATGCGAGTGACCGTCCTCTAGGCTGTCTCTACTTCCAGGTATCTTTATATGAGCAGAGGTGGCTGGCTTGGTCTGAGGAGTAGGCTCTGGCTGAGTCTTAGGCTCGGGTTGTGCCTCTGGAATCTCTTTATGTAGCTCAAATGGCCTAGCTTTACCAGCAAAAATACGCTCCTCCTCTGCTACCTCATCATCTACATCGATGGCTTGACCGGATATACGCCATCTCCACTGGCCTCGACTAGATGATACCCCATCCGATGAAGTGATATGATATCATAAATGTCTGTATGCAATAACTGTCTGCAGGGCTCGCCATCTACAACTACTCCATAAGCCCTGAATAGTATGGTCAATCCCATCTCGTAGGGTAGACAAAGTCTCCAGATGGTCGATGCCTCTATCAACTGATGAATCATAAGCACTGGGAGGCATACCGGAGTGCGCTGTATCAGAGACACCATAACTAATAACTCGTGCTCTATGATGAAATGAAAGCATCCGGTCTTTGACAGAAAAATCTGGGCTACAATGTGGTGCAGCAACCTCATCTTAAGCGAGAGTCTCGAGGCAACAACTATGGCTCCCTCAAGTATAATGTCTATCTCGAAAATGCATTGGAGTCCACTGATCCTATCCGCTAGAGCATCCACCACTGAACCTCTCATAGGAATATCCCATGCTCGGCTCAAAATCTTAGTAGATACAGGAACCTCTCTGCCATGAACCTATGCCACCTAACCATCACTACCTCTGGAAAGAGATCTGTAGAACTCCCTCATCAGGCCAGGGTAAAATCTCTTAGATAGTGAGCAAAAATATGCAAGATCTGCATCCCTCAGCCACTAACCGATCCTGAATTGCTGCTAGTCTAGGAAATCAAAATCTACTTGACGACCACCAATGACAGTCTTCAAGCTCATCCTATCCGCTCCTAAAACATCTGGTCTGATAGGGACTTCAGGCTAATCCTCATGCTCATCGACTGCTCTATCCTCATGTCTAGCCTTCGTTTTTCGTTCTTCCTCCCGAACGGAAGGTCGAGGCCTTCGGACAACTTGCTTTCTATGTCCCATTCCAAGAAATCAAGGGAAAGAAGCAAATATGGGAAGAAATCTAGGATTTCTATGGTGAAAAACAGTGAAGAACGGATGAAGAATAGTAATAAACCAAAATGAACTTGTTCCAAACGAAGAATCGGGCGGTTGAAACTGAGATTAGAGGGAAGGAGGTGGTGGATTGCAGTTAGAAGGTGAGTCGGCTCAAAATTGGGAAGAAAACTCGAAGAAAATACTTCATTTTTCTTATTTTATCTTGGTTCACCGTCAACAAAGTATCGACTCACAACTATGGGTCAAGTGTCGACACTTGCAGGTGTCGATACTTCAAAGTGTTGACACTTCAACTTAAAATAAAAAAAAATGGGAAAAAGAGTATGAAGTAAATTAGGATATGATTTCAAGGGTTTAAGAGAGATTAAACATGATTCACAAGTCTTTTTGATCAATCAAAAGTTAAGAATTATAAAAAGATGAAAATTTTCAAACAAAAGGGTTGATGACCCCTAACTCTCTTCTAATCATATTGAACCGATCCTCTTAGAGAGGTTTAGTCAAAATGTCAACTAGTTGCATTTCAGTACAAACAAATTCAAGCATTATATCATTATTTTCAACATGATCTCTAATAAAATGATGTCTAATTTTAATGTGTTTACTTCTAGAATGCTAAACAGAATTCTTGGTTAAATTTATAGCACTAGTATTATCACATCTTATGGGTGTCTTAGTTAATTTGATTCCAAAATCTTCAAGTTATTGCTTAATCCATAAGATTTGAGCATAACAACTTCTTGCTACAATATATTCAGCCTCAACTATGGATAGTGCAACTGAAGTTTGTTTCTTGCTAAACCAAGAGATTAAGTTAACTCCAAAAAATTGGCAAGTTTCACTTGTACCTTTTCTATCTAACTTACACCTAGCAAAAGTCAGCATCTGAATAACCAATCAAATCAATAGATAAATCTCTAGAAAACCACAAACCAATATCAATTGAACCAGATAGATATCTAAATATGCATTTAATAGCCAATAAATGAGATTCTTTAGAAGCAGACTGATATCTAGTACACATATAAATACTAAATATAATATCTGGTCTACTAGCAGTCAAATATAGTAAAGAGCCTATGATACCTCTATATAATTTTTGATCAACAGCTTTACCATGCTCATCATTATCAAGTTTATAAGAGGGGCTCATGGGTGTACCTATTGATCTGGTAGTCTCCATTCCAATCTTCTTTAAGATTTCTCTTGTATACTTAGCTTGGTTGATGAAGATATCTTCTTTGGTTTGCTTGATTTGGAGTCCGAGAAAAAAAGTTAAATTTATCCATCATACTCATCTCAAACTCACCCTGCATAAGCTTGGCAAACTCTTGACAAAGAATTTTATTAGTAGGACTGAAAATAATGTCATCAATATAAATTTATAATACTAAAATATTATCATCTTTTCTTTTCAAAAATAAGATAGTGTCAACATAGCCTCTAGAGAATTCATTTTCAATCAGAAATTTACTCAGTCTTTCATACCATGCTCGGGGTGCTTACTTTAAACCAGAAAGTGCCTTGTATAGTTTGAAAACATGATCAGGATGTGCATGATTTTCAAATCTAGGAGGTTGTTCAATAAATACTTCTTCACCAATAAAACCATTTAGAAAAGCACTTTTAACATCCATTTAAAATAATTTAAAATTCATAAAATAAGCAAATGCTAAAAGTAATCTAATGGCTTCAAGTCTAGCTACAGGTGCAAAGATTTTATTAAAATCAATATCTTTTTCTTGATTATAACCTTTAGCTACCAGTCTAGTCTTGTTTCTAGTAACTACACCATTTTCATCTAGTTTATTCATATATATCCATTTTGTGCCAATAATTGAAATATTAGATGGTCTTCTATTAGTATCCAAAGTTTGTTTCTTTCAAACTGATTCAATTCTTCTTGCATTACATTAATCTAATTAGGATCTTTTTCAGCTTCAATGCATTTTGGTTCAATTTAAGAAACAAAAGTAATATAATCACATTCATTTCTAATGGAAGATCTTGTTCTTACTCCTTTTGATGGATCACCTAGGATTAATTCTTTAGGATGTCCATGAGCATACCTCCACTCCTTGGATAGATCTTGATGCTTTGGTGTGGATTGTATGACTTCTTCTCTTCTCTTCTGTTCTTGATCTTTTTTATTTTCTTAGGAGGGTTGATCATCCAAGGTAAGCTTCTTTAATCCTTCAGCACCTGTATATGCATCAGAAGTATCCTCTTTTCTAGAAGATTTATCAACAGATTCTTCAAATACTAAATGTATAGATTTCTCTACTATTAAAGTTCTTTTATTAAAGACTCTGTATGCCCTGCTATATGTAGAGTATCCTAAGAAGATACCTTCATCAGATTTGGCATCAAATTTATCTAAGTTATCTTTACCATTATTCATAATAAAGTATTGACAACCGAAAACTTGAAAGTATTTTAAAGTAGGTTTTCTTTGTTTCCAAAGCTTATATAGAGTTTTCTTTAAAATATGTCAAATTAAAACATGGTTTAAAATGTAACAAGATGTATTTACTACTTCAGCATAAAAATATCTCGGCAAATCATTTTTATAAAGTATTGTGCATGCCATTTCTTCTAAAATACAATTTTTTCTTTTTACCACCCTATTTTATTGAGGTGTCCTAAGTGCAGAAAAATTGTGTTCAATTCCTTTTTCATTACAAAAGTTTTCAAAATCTTGATTTTCAAATTCAGAACCATGGTCACTACGAATACAAATAACTAAAGTATCTTTTTCATTGGAAACTTTTCGATAAAACTTAACAAAAGCTGAAAATAATTCATCTTTGTGAGCTAAAAATAGAATCCATGTAAATCAAGAAAAGTCATCCACTATAACTAATCCATATCTCTTGCCTCCTAGGCTAGATGTCCTAGTTGGTCCAAAAAGATCCATATGGAGTAGCTCTAATGGCCTAGAAGTTGAAACAAAATCTTTAGATTTGAAAGATGTTTTTACTTGTTTTCCAAATTGACATGCTTCACAAAGTTTATTTTTCTCAAAATTAAGTTTTAGTAAATCTTTTACTAAATCTTTTTATATAATTTAGAAAGTAAATACATGCTAGCATGTCCTAATCTATGATGCCAAAGCTAGCTAGTCTCATTAATAGTGGAATTCATTGCAACTAGATATTCACCACAAGGCAAAGATAGATTATCCAAATCAACAAGATAAATGTTGCCATGCCTTTTTCCAATGAACTTCACTTCATTAATATCAGGGATAGCAATCATGTGAAAAGATGATTCAAAAATAACTTGAAAACCTTTATCACAAAGCTGGCTAATACTAAGTAGATTATGTCTTAATCCTTCAACTAATAGAACATTATCAATCCATGTAGAAGAAGAGATGTAAACTTTATCGTTACTGATAATTTTTTCTTTACCACTATCATCAAAGGTTACATTCCCTCCATTCAATACCTCAAGAGAGATGAATTGCTTCACATCTCCTGTTATGTGTCTTGAGCAACCACTATCGAGATACTACAATCTTTTCTTTTCTTTGGTTGCAAGACACACCTGCAAAATAAATTAAGTTTTGGTTTTAGGTACCCAAGTCATCTTGGATCCTTTTGGGTTAGTATTAAGAGTGGTTCCTTTTGGAACTCAAATCTTTCCAAAATTATTGATTTTTTGCAAATCACAATGATATGCTTTATAACCTGCTTTTCTACAAGGCTAACAAATGATGCTTGATGATGTGGGAATAAAGAGATTTTTGAAAATTTTTTTCTATTTTTGGGGTTTAAAACATAGTCCAGCTTTGTTAAAAATAACTCTTTGATTATTCAAAAGTAGATTCAACTTTTTAGAACTATAGGTAAATTTTTCAACAAAAGATTTTATCCTATCAAACTCATCTTTGTATTTCTTATTTTCTACTTCGAAATCTTTACTTTTTTTCAAAAGTTCATTGTTTGAAACATCAACTTTAGATCTTTTCAAAACTTCATTTTTCATTATTAAACATTGTTTCATTTTTCTAAAACATCATTTTTATTTTTCAAATCATTAACTTCATTCATAAGATTAGAGTTTTCATGCGAGAAAGAGTTTGCATGCTTTTTCAATTTCCTATTTTCAATCATAATTAGTTTATAGTCATGCACTAACTCATCAAATGCATTTCTTAATTCATCAAAAAATATAATCAATTTCAAGTTCAGAATGTACCTCTTCTTCCTGTTATGCCATGAAGCAAAAATTGGCGACTTCAGTTTGTTCTTTTTCTAAGCCGGAGTCCTCACTGTCATTCCAAGTTGCCATCATTGCTTTCTTTCTAAGCTTCTTCCTTGACTTCTTCAAGAGAGGGCAGTCATACTTGTAATGTCCAGGCTTCTTGCATTCGAAGCAAAAAGGTAGTTCCTTCTCCTTGTCCTTTTCTTTCTCCTTTTCTTTTTCCTTTTCCTTGCTTGGTTGAAACTTCTTCTTGTAAGGGAATTTTTTTTTTCTTATGAATTTTCTAAACTTTCTTGCTAATAGTGCTTCATCATCCTCATTCTCTTTTTCTTCTTCTGATTTATCATTTGAAGACTCTTCTTGTGTTGTAGACTTGAAAGCTATACCCTTCTTCTTCTTATCCATATCCATTGCTTTTTGTTTCAAGTTCAACTCATAAGTCATGAGCGAACCTACCAATTGCTCTAATGAAAGTTTATCAATATCTTTGGCTTCTTGAATCGCTGTCACTTTTAGATCCCAAGATATTGGTAGATACCTGAGTATTTTGTTCACAAGATCGGCATTAGATATAATTTTACCAAGACTTTTCATGCCATTAACAATATTTGTGAACCTAGTATACATGTCAGTGATAGATTCATTTGGTTCCATGCGAAATATCTCATAAATGTGCACAAGCATAATAACTTTTATATTTTTCACTTGATCGATACTCTCATGAGTAACTTCAAATATGTCCCATATTTCTTTAGCTGAGATGCATGTGAAAATCCTGTTGAATTCACTAGGATCCAATGCACAATAAAGAAGATTTATTACTTTTGCATTGATCTTAGATTGTTTAATATTATTTTCATCCCAATCCTCTTCAAGCTTTGGGATGGAAAATACCATTAACCACAATCAAAGGAATATAAGGACCTTTATCCACTACTTTCCATAAATTATAATCTATAGAATGTATATAAATTCTTATTTATGTTTTCCAATAAGTATAATTTGTGCCATTAAAGAAAGGGGATCTGTTTAAGACTTATCCCTCAACTACACTAGTACCAAGTGGGGCTACCATAGATCTTTACTCAAGACGGTTAGACCTATATACCAAGAACGTGGCTCTGATACCACTTGTTGCCAGTAAGCAACCCAAGAGATGGGTGAATTGGGTTTCTAAAACTATTTGTAAATATGTGAGCCTATTCAATAATCAATTCAAGTGCTAGTGAGATGAAAATGTTGTGTGCTCTTAAAAAGTATGCAGGAAAAATTTAAATGCAATGAAAATAAGAACAAGTAAAAAGGAGACAATCAACCATACATACAAGCAATTATAGTGGTTTGGTGCACTCCAAGGCACCTATATCCACTCTCCAAGTTTCACTTGGAAATTCACTAAAATCACTCATGAGTATAGCTGATTAATTTTTCGGGTTCACTAATCAAAATTTTTTTTGACTTTCACTAGGCTCACCAAAAGAAATCTCTTGGTTTTCAAAGGCTAACAAAAAATCTCCTTCGTTTTCAACTAGGCTAACCAAAAACCTTCTTGATTTTATTCTTAGGCTCACCAAAAATTTTGATACAATAAAGTAATAATAAAACTAAAGAAATCAATCAAGCTTTCTAAATAAAAGCTATTATCTCTTTGAAGCTTGTTGAAGATGCTTGTCTTCAATTCGATGAAGCCTCAATCAATGCTCAAAAGTGGTTGGACTTGAATGCTCTTGATTACTTTGAATGCTTGGGGGCTTCTTTTGCTTGGAAGTGGTTGCTCTCAATGAATTTGAGTGAATGCACTTGTTTTTCTTTTTCTTTCTCTTTCTTTTTCTATTCTCTTTTGTTCCACTTGAATTTAATTCACTTAAATATCTTTCCAAGGCTTAAATGATGGTTTATGACAGTTAGAGATGTACACTAGCCATTGGGAGCTAAAAGGATCGAGTTTTGTATTTGAAAAACTAGCTGTTACTGTTTCCAGAACTTCAAGTATCAACACTTTAGGCCGAGTCGATACTCAGGATCGACACTTAAATTCCATGAGTCGACACCTAGTTCAAAATTCTATTTTGAAGCTCTCTAGAAATCTCAGGTGAGTCGACACTTCATCTGGTGAGTCGATACCTGAGTTGCATGAGTCGACACCTAAGGCAAGTCTTGAAACTCAGCATGTTCTATAAAAATCTGTCTCAGGCTTTGCATCGATCCTTGAGTCGACACTTGTGTAGCATGTGTCGACACTTCAACCATGCCATCTGAAACTCTTTTCTGCATATCGGCTTGAGTCGACATTTGCACTATCATGATTCGACACTTGAACTATGAGTCGATACTTTGAGTCGATACTTGTTAAAACTTTTCAAAATTCGACTGAACTCTGCCAAATCTTCTTTAAACTTGACTCTTAAATTCTTTCAAGCAATTCTCAAATACTTAAGTCCATCAATCTTTAATGTTTCATTCATAGAAAGGGCTTCTCCAAACATTTGACAAGCAATTCAATTCAGCCAACTTGATGAGTACCTTTTTCTAATAAAAATATATTTTAAATAACTGTTACTACTCAAATATACTTAAGTATTTTGTTAATCATCAAAATCAATAGTGGAGTCAACAAAAAGTATAAAGGATATCATAAAATAAGATCTTGAAAGTGAGACTATCATATAAAACAAAAATATAAAAGGCTTACGAGCTAATACTTTCTTTCAAAAAATTATTAATTAAATTATCATCCTCTTTAAATTATAAAGAATCACTATCTAATTTGGCTTGTGATATGGATATTGTCTTAGACTTTTTTATAGGTTGACCGATCTCAAAATTAGGATCCAACTTTAGATGTGAGATTTCTGCTACTGAAGTTGTCTTTTCACCCTATTAATGATTGAAAGAATCAAAGATAATTCTTTATTTGCTATATCACCCTCTATCTTAAGGGTGTCCTTTCTCTTTTCTCCATCCTCGATTCTTCTTTTCACATGACTTCCATCTCCTCCTCTTTATCGTCCCCCTCCTCCCCTTTGTCATCTTCTTTATTTGTAATGCTCCCTTGTTTGAGCAATGAATTCAGGAGATTCTCAACTATGACAAGCCTTTTCTTAACCATTTCAAGTTCGAACTTTATTTGTGCACAGGTTGCATAACTTATTTTTGGATCCGAGAATGCTCCTTCTAGAGTGATAAGCCACTACTCTCAACTATGACAAGCCTTTTCTTAACCATTTCAAGTTCATTCTTTATTTGTGCACAGGTTGCACAACTTATTTTTGGATCCGAGAATGCTCCTTCTAGAGTAATAAGCCACTACTCCTATAGCATATGTACAATATCACCCTCTAACTGCAAACAAAGATAAAAATTAAATTAAATTAATAATTATAGTGACAATTTGTGGAATACAAAAGAATTATGATATCATGGATCATTTTTTCAACTCATAGGGCTCCATGTTGTCAACCTGAATGTTCTAAGATTTTGAGTCACTATCATAACACCTCAATAGCCTAGGTAGTTTATTAGGGTTAATTGGGGCTCTCATTGTGGTATGCTCGAGAAACCATATCTATATATTAGCATTTTCTATATTAAAACTATGAAAGAATTCTAATTTATTAATTACGGTCATTTCTACATGTGAATTATCTTTATCAATAGAGCTGCCAAACAACCAAACAGGGTAGGCTACCTCCTATCCTTATCATACCCCTTCACTTGGACTAGCTTCCTAAATCTCAAGTAATTGGCAATCTCTAAAAGATCCAAAAGTATCAAGTCCTTGATTGCAGAAGCCCAATCAATTGCTTCCAATCGAGATAACTCATCCAAGTAAGGGATGAAATATCTTGGAATATGTTTGATTTGACTTTAGTACCAAAAGTATTTTGAGCATGTATGCAATTCAAAGTCTAACATGTCCTCCTATATCTTCGAGGACTAAAGCTAAGCAATCAATTTCTCTAAACCCTTATAATGAAGATCTAATTTTTGTCTAAATCTTTAGAATAACATTTCCTTTTTATTTCAACCTATGATGGAGGTCTTCTTTCCATGGCATGAAAGATCCTTCATCAGTGCCACTTTCCCCACATCGAATCTAAATACTTTACTACAAAAAGTGAACTCGTCATCTAATTTATAACATATGATTCTATCTGCAAGAAGTGACCATTCAACTATGAATGGCTATAGGTCGATGAAGGTATCAAATGGGGTCTTCCAGATTATATCAATATAAATATTTGAAAAACCCATCTTCCAAACATTTTGAATATAAACAATGGGCTTGCAGAAGTTCTTAAACAGTTATGAGGACTTCACATTTTAAAGCTATTAAATAATTGAAAAATCAATTGCAACATAGGAAAAAAAAGAATATCATATTATACAAAAAAATTCTATCTTACTGTTATAATAAACCTAAGAATCCTAGCTTAAATTATGCAAAGGTGTCATAATTTTGTAAAGGGATGTCATAATTTTATAAAGTGGTATTATAATTTTGTATTAGGTTTAATAATCTTATAGAGATTATTTAAAATGCAATATTTCAAAAATCTAGTGTACACTATGATATGCAAAATAAATCTAAGACATTACAACTTAAATCTATATAGGGATGTCATAATTTTATGAAGGGCACTATAAAAAATTGAAGAAAAGGTGATACTAAAAAAGCTTTTTCCTGATGCTATTTAGCATCAACAAAAAATGTCCTGATGCTTTAAAAGCATCAACAAAGTATCGACTATGCAAGAGTGGAGATAACTTTCCCCAATATTTTTTGAAAGCATCATTAGCTAAGCTGCCAATGCTTTAAAGCATTGGCCTAAAAAAAATTGCTGACAATTTAAAGTGTAGAAATTAACCAGCCTCAGCCCAAGTATTTGTCTGATGCTTTTAAAAAGCATTGATAGTTAGATAAAATGCTGATGCTTTAAAGTATCAGTTAGAAAAAATTTTCAACACTTTAACATGTTGGCATCGACCTAGCCCGATCCAGGTATTTGCTAATGCTTTTAAAAGGCATTGGCAATTGGATAAAATTCCAATGCTTTAAAGCATCACCTTTTTAAAATTTCTTGATGCATTAAAGTATTGACATTGACCTAGCCCGGCCCAGGTATTTGTCTATGCTTTTACATGTATCGACAGTTTGCAACCAAAGTTGATACTTTAAAGCATCAACAGTGTTTTTTTAAAACAATAAATATAGAATTTTAAATAAAAAGTAATGTACAATTCTTTTATAAACTTGTATAATAAATAATAAAACTATAACAAATCCAAATATAAAATTCATTATAACCAAACATAAAAAGTTCACTATAACCTAAATCAATATAGCAAAACCATATAAAAAAGTTCATTACAATCCAAAGTTCAATAAAATAAAAAGAGAAATCAAACATGAGGATAAAATAAAAAATACTGAAGTCAATCATTTGCAGGAGGATGGTCATCACCTTGTGCACAAGTGTCGATATGTCAGGAGCCTACAACAAGTATATAAAAAGCTTGAGTTGCGAATCCATATATCACAATATGTTTAATATCATTGATATTATACAAAAATAAGTATTTAATAATATATGTGTTTACCTAATATGGGGCATACATCTGTACAATAGATGTGAGCCACCCAGGTGCTCTTTCATGGCCTACATCTGGGCCTCCATCGCTACTCTATCGATGATACGACCCTGTCGCATCTCTTCTATTTTCTTCTTAAGTTTATGAATACATGTATCCTGAGCACCATCTCCAATAGCATGAGTGATGGTGTCAAAATCTGCTCGATCACTAGAATAAGTTGGAGAGAAGACAAGAATGGCTATACTTGTAAAAGAAGTTCTGACTGGAGGAGATTCTGTTGAAGGCCCTTTGATAATCAAGTTAGTATTCTAGACTATCCAGAAAAAATAAGTGCAAGTGCATTAGAGTATATAAAAAATAGATTAAGGAATGTGCATGTACCTCTAGAGGTTCGCTAAGGACCTCCTTTTATAGTCAATCCAAGGGATAGTTTAGAGATAACTTGGCACGGTGGCTGGCAGATAGGTAATGATGGAATTCTAGAGCTGACATCTAGATTTTTAGATAAAAATCATTCTTTTTCTGCCTCGAATATCCTCCTTCCATTAATGAGGAGTTTTGTCTTATGTATCTTCCCACCATTTGCCTAATAGCTCTGAAAAATATGGCTTAGAGAAAGGCCATGCTTCTTTAATGACTGAGATTTATTCTAGATACTAGAACTTGATAGTTTGTCTATTATGGAGGGTATTTTAGGATGAGTATCAATAGATTCCTACGTTGACCCTTCAATAGATGCTCTCATAGGAGTAACTAACCGAGTTGGGGCCTTGTACTTCGTTTAGTAGGTTTGAAAGCCTCTTATGACTAAGGTTCTACAAAACTCGGGATTCGAGAAAGCTAAATCTCTAATATACCAAAAGTAGATAGGAGCATGTATCTTGTTCAGGGATCAATGCATTAGTAACCTAGTTGACCAGTAGTTCGTTAGGATCGTTTGGCCTAAACCTGTTAAGAGCTAGGAGGGCTAGAGATAGGTATTGAAGTAAAGTCATAAAAATATTTAGTCCAAGAGAGAACCAAGATCCTGAAGATTGGATATGCCGTATATTAAGTTTATCGTCGGTAGGATCGGGGGTCATTGTGCCTTTCTCGGTTCTTTCCTCCTAAGGGAGTAGAACTGGGCGACAAGTTTTTCCCCTCTGACACCCTCTGTTGGGGATATCCAATTTATCTAGATATTTTATCTACTTTATCCATACTTGAAAAATCATGGATCCAGATACCGGGATCCAAAATAGTCGAATGTGGCTCCTGTCCATCCTAAACTAGGTCTGATCAGATTGTCATCGATTCTAAAACCTTCAAGATCCTAGGTATGGGGTTTCTCCCTGCATCAATAGTCCCTTACTCCTTAGTCCGAATATTGAGTATTTAGGCTGAGGAGTAGTTCTAGTGCCTCGCTTCAAGGATCTCGATAGCTTCATTGATTTTCGAGTTCTCAAAAGGTGAGTTTGTCAAAAAGCTTTTATGTCACATTTATGATGTCTTTCTCGAAAGATGTGAGGAGCTACCATAGTCAGTCCCTTTATAAAGAAATTTTAAAGGTAGCTCGTAACCATTGATGCTTGAGTCAGGGCTATCCTACACTTGCCTCAGGGTAATTGATTGAGTCAGGGCTATATCTTGGATTTGCACGATGTTCGAGATTTACAGGGAACTATCCTAAAGCACCACAGGGATGATGTCTCGGGTAGTAGAGATTCAGGCATCCCTTTTGGTGTTCTTAGGGTTGGGACCTCGCGAAGTAATTTCGATGCCTTTGATGCTTCTGGGGGCTCGTTGTTTGCCAAAGAATGAGTCTGATCTTTCATTTAGGCCATAGGCGACTATCGGGCTTGCAGCGATAAGTCAAAAGAGCATGGGCTCATAGCTTTTAAGGTAATCATTTAGGTATACAGAAGGCTTATTGTATGATCTGCTATTTGATTTTTGTGTATCAGCTTTTTTAATAATATGGTGCTATTCAAATTTAATGTAGCTACCTCATCATTTATACTTTTTCATGATGTCAGCCAAAACTACTAAAGCAAAGGCCACCGTGATGGAAGAGAAAGTCATTGATGCCGAGTGAGAGCTTGGCGAGGCTGAAACCCCTGCTGTTGTAGTAGAGAGAGGATTTAGAGAACAGAAGAAATGCACAGACAGTTTTTCAAATAATATCGTTCATTCGGTAATAAAGTTGGGGGAGGTAGGTAGTCATCTTGCCTCAATGTATCGAAAGTTAGAGGCTACACTCATGGGTGAGGCCCAGCTGATCTTGTTGCCTAGAAAAGGTGCCCAAGAGGGGGGGTGAATTGGGTATTTTAAAAATTAAAGCAATATATGTGCTATCAAGTTCAAAAGTGAAGTGCGATAGTGCTCAAGTAATTTGTTCAACGGAAGCAATGAAAGATAGCAACAATTAAAGAGCAAAAGAAGATAGAGAGTAAAGCAATGCAAACACACAAGAAGTATAGTGGTTCGGTGCACCTAGCACCTATATCCACTTCCCAAGCTCCACTTGGGAATTTTCACTATAATCTTCTCTAGATTATAGTCGACTTGTTTTACAAGGCTCACAAGTCAAAACCTTACACACTTGTTTTGGCTTCGGGCTTACAAGCAACCCTAGTTGGTTTTATCAATTGGCTCACCAACAAACCTCACTCACTTGTTTTGGCTTCGGGCTTACAAGCAACCCTAGTTGGTTTTATCAATTGGCTCACCAACAAACCTCACACTAGTTTCAAATTCCCTTGAAACTAGCCTAGGACAAAAAGAATATGAATACAATGAATAAAACAAGACAAACTCCTTTTGAGCAAAAAGTAATTCGATGTAGCTCTTGATGGAGACTCTTCAAGCCTTTCTCTTGGAATCTTGGACCTCACTAAATACCAAACACTTGAAAGTTGGATTCCTCAAAGATGGAAAGCTTTTGGCTAAGGAATCTCTTGGTTTTCTCACTCTTTTTGGCTTAGAATTGATTGAAGGCTTTGTACTTTCACTCTCTTCTTTTCCACTTTGTCTCCTTGTCTTTTTTGAAGTTAGGTGGAGGTTAAATACTTCATTCAAGCTGAAATAACTCCACAAGACCGTTAGAATAAAAAAAATGACCGTTTATGGCCGTTAGAAATCAAATCAAAAGTTCAGAAAAACTAGCCGTTATGCCATGAGTCGACCTCTGGATCAAGTGTCGACCTCCAGTTTATCTTAGGCAAAAATCCAGAAAACCATAGTTCTGCCCAGTTTGAATTCTCAGGCGATGAGTCGACCTCTGGTATCGACCTCTGGACAGGTGTCGACCTCTGGAGCGTGCCACTGAAATTTTGCCGTGCTGGCCTTGCTGAACTTTTCTTTTCTTCATGAGTCGACCTCTGGTGGTCGACCTTTGGCAAGGTGTCGACCTCTGGGGGTCGACCTTTGGTCTGAAATTTTCTGAAACTCTGGAGAGGTGCGTGCCATGCTTGAGTTTCTCTAAGCCTTTGTTTCTTTTGTCAATTACTTCTTAATAAGAAGGTCCAATATGAGAAATTTGATTTTGTTCAAGGTAGAAGAGCTCTTTTCCAAATCAGGCAAGCTTGGTTTCATCATTATACTCTTGATACTCTTTTTGAATAACCTAAGTCCTGAAACTTTATCTTGAAATGAAACATTAGTCTAAATATATACTCAACCTTTTGTTAATCATCAAAACTAAGGAGCCAAAGCCAACAATCTCCCCCTTTTTGATGATGACAAAACCTTGAGTATATATGCAATTAAGTCCAAAAACAAAATATAGCACTAATAAAAATTTTCAAAGAAACCTCACATGCATGAGTATATCATAAAAATTTTACTTTTCATCTACTATTTTTTTTTTTGTGAAAGCATTCTCATGATTCAAAAAGTTAAGAACCATAATAGTTTTACTATACTCTATGAAAGAGTCATAAGAACCATATATACTTTACTATACTTTACCACTTTTCATCTACTTCTTTCTTTTTGTGAAAACATTCTCATGAGTCAAAAAGATAAGAACCATAATAGCTTTACTATACTCTATGAAAGAGTCATAAGAACCATATATACTTTACTATACTTTACCACTTTTCATCTACTTCTTTCTTTTTGTGAAAACATTTTCATGAGTCAAAAAGATAAGAACCATATATACTTTAGTATACTTTACTATATATACTTTACAAACTTTACCATACTCCCCATTTTTGTCAAGAATCAAAAAAGTGCATTATTTGTAGTAAAAGATATATTAAAGAAAATTATGTTCCATTACAATGAAGTACTTAGTTGCATAAGATACATGCTCCCCCTTAATTTGTGCATTCGATATAACAAAGATATTCTTATTTGAGGGTTTAAAAAGATAAATGCTAAGAGCTGGTATCAGACAGTAAAATATCACAATGTAGATAAGTATATAAATGAGTGTATTCAGTTACAAAATTACTTACATAGTAAGCACAAAACACTGATATATCAGAATATACAAAGCAAACTAGTACATCATACATCAAATCTATGAGGCTACTCCTCATCAGAAGGTATATTAAAAAAGATAGGAGCCGAAATCCTAGATGAGGATTTTGGAGTCCTATGAGTGAGACTCCGAGTCCTCAGAGAGGGACCAGACCTACGGGTAGTCCTACGAGATCTATAGGTCCGAGGAAAAGGCTCCACAGGTGTCCTAACAGAAGCAGTAGCAGAAGGAGTAGATGGATCTGTATGCTGAGTAGATTGAGCTGGAGTGTGCCTGCTGACTAGCTCATAAGCAGTGGGATCATCAAGGTAACATTCTGAGGGATTTTCCAAGGTAACATTTTTGAGGGATTTTTTGAATGAACATCTCCGAAGGATTTTTCGAGGAATAATTTTTGAGAGATTTTCAAGGAAACATTTCCGAAAAATTTTTCGAGAGGTTTTTCAATGCTCATCATGTCTCAAAGATGACTGATGAAAGAATCCTAAATAAGATATGCATTCCATGTTCTCCTGCCTAAGTAACAACAGGTATCCGATAAAATGGAGACATGCTACAAAAAACCTCTACCAAACCATGACCTGCATCATAAAGCACGGAAAGCAGTCAGAGCAGCAGCACAAAGCTACGTCCCCACTTGATACAAACTTTCAGGCTCGACTGGATTAATACAAGCACCAAACAAATTAATGGCATTGCCCTCCGAAGAAAGATACACAACACTGTTATCTTTAACAGAGTAAAAAATCCAAAAAAGCATTTCCCGGGAAACGTCAATAAAGCATACCACAATTTCAGTTGGAATGGAAAATAGATAACTTTAACTGACATCAAGATGGGACTCTGCCATTGCCCCTCCGCTAGTACGCTTCCATGCTTCCCCAGAGCCTGAAAAGTGCAAGCCCAACATGTATAGCCAATTATAGCTGTGTAATTGAGTCACTAAGTACGGCATCATGAGGTTTCATGAAGTCACAAATTTTTGTTTCCAACAAGAGTGCCTCATCCAAACCATACAACAAATGAACTAACCTGAACTTGAAAGTTGAAATTGGATCACTGATACAACATGCTAACATGTTTACAGAAATTGGATCCAGACAATTAAATTAGCCTGTTTATGATGAACCCAGAAACCCAATCAATAAAGAGATCTAGGTTGATTTCAACATAGCTTTTGTTAAAATACTAATCAGATTACAACCTGTTGTAGTCTGTAACATATTCTTGCATAGCATGAACATAAATAAAAAGCCATTAAGTCAGCTAAACTGGAGGATTACTTGGGCTGCATTTGGGTGGAAGATGACAGTACATTGGAGTAGGTAAGAAGCTATCCAATTCCATTTCAGCAACGATAAGTGGCCAAATGCATCACCAGACTCTCATGCTGTTCTCAGAGGTGGAGAAACCAGTATTACTCCATCCCCTCTGACAAAAAGAAATGGAACAGTGCATCTAGTAGTCTGGGAAAAAAAGGTAAGAAAAAAGTAAGAAAATGCAAGGATGATAGAAAATGTAAGGATGACATGAAGACAGATCCACAGACACAGCAATTCAAGAGTCAAACAAGTGTATCAGCCAATTGTTGCTAAATTTTAAGGTATCTCAAGCTTAAGCATAACAGGTTTCAACATACTCAAAGCATCATCTTCATCCAGTCATGCAAATTTGTGTGCTACAGGTGCTCTCTGTAGGATGATTGCCACCATAGTTAAAGGTTGCCCCCGGCAACCTATCAGTAAAATCTTCCAAGTTTATGTTGTTTATAATTTCCTTTTCTTAACAAGCAACAATAAATCATCCACAAATAACATGTACCATAGGTTTTCGCATATGTATCAATAGGTGGTTCATCGAATCTAACCATAAACATATAGGGTTTAAATAAAAGGCCATTGTGGAAGGCCTGTAACAATTCATAAGTCCCTGGGCCCTCCTATTATTTGCACAATTAAATTGCCAGAGCTATTTTTGTTGATGGTGACTAAGATACATAGCCTACAAACCCACCAAATAAGCCTTTCTTTATTATCATCCATCAAATAAGATGAGTCTTAATTAGTTTAATGTAATTCTCATTTATTATTTCAACCTGTAGTCCATTACCAATTCTCATAATTATTTTGATGACTCATATGTGTGATGATTAATATGCAATCTGATAGTGCAGTCAAATATATCTAGTTATGCCTTATATCATAATCATCAAACCTTGTTTCAACTGCTTCAGTGAGCTGCAATTATATCTGATTTATCATTTTAATTTTCATATGAGTGTCTTTTTTCAGTTAACATGTCTAGGGAAAATAAAACTTGTGAAATGAATTTGCTACAAGCAGGCCCTGTTGTAGATGGAGACTAATTTCCATCCCGAAAGCTCCGATCCACGTTCACCAACCCACGCGCGCGGGTGTGCGTCGTGCGACCCAGGCTCAGGTGGTCGGGTGCTGGGCGTGCGTTCCATTTTTACGTGCACGGATTTTGGCACGGTGACGTGGCTTCATATGAGGCACTTGTTTGTCTCGATCCAACTGCCCAGAAGTCTTCTATGGAGATTGGGAGTCTAGAGTTTTGTATTTTTTTGGATTCTTGGATGCCTACGAGCCCTGTTTCTTGTACTCTATATAAACAGAGGCTGTGAGGATTTATGATTATTGATGAAAAAATAGGGTTTTTTGAGAGGTTTGTAAGTGAGATTTCAGAGAGAATATCTGAGAGGTTTTGTGAGTACCTCCGGGTGCATTTGAGAGAAATCCTGAAATTTTTTAAGAAGATTAAAAGAGTTTCTGAGAGAGAGTGTTTTGAGGGCTTATACCTGATTCAACTCTTAGTGAAACCTTGCAGATCCTGTGCCGCCGTGGACGTAATCCAGTTTGGGTGAACCACGTAAAATCCCCGTCTCTCGCTGGTTTTGATTCTTGTTTCTTGTATTTTTATGTTTATTTATTTATTTCTTGTTGATTATATCGTAACTGTGTACTTGGCCGTATTAATAGTGATTCTATTAGAGGAATTTTTTGTTCCATTTCCTATCATACCCTCTATCATTGTGCTTCATATATGGCATAACAATATGTAGAACAAAAATTTCAAACGAAATATTTGGCATATTACGAACAAGAATTAATTCTTCAAAGAACTACATATTCCAAGATATGCCAAACAAATAGGAACTCAAAGAGTTAATGGTTCAAGGGTGCCTTGGTACCCTCTCTTTTCAAATGCTCACATGCCTTTAAATGAGAATACCTAGAATCCTCGCTTGCATGGAGTTTAATACACCAACACACTCGACTTGGCAAAGGTTGGACCATCGTTTAGGAAATTGTATATATCTAAAACTAGACTATAGTAAATATCTTTCTAACAATATTTCATCTATCAACTTTAACATGGATTCTTCATCTGAAAATAATTGTTATTCCTGGAACAATCTATGGAACAAAAATATGTTCATAAAGTTAAGAATGATAATCGCTACTATCATGATGACCCTAATATCAGCGATGATTTGAAAGATATGACAACGGCCAGCTTCTTAATTTTCATTAGAGCAAAAAAAAGGGGGAGAAACTTTCATAGTAAAAATTGCTTACCCAAACAATCTCTTCATAAGTTTCATCATCAATTTCTACAGTAGTGATTACCTCTTCCACATCTCCAAGTATCATATTTAGATGCTGATCATAAGCCTGAAATAAATGGAAAAAAGTTACTTCTTTATAAAAGAAGAAAAATAAGGCCCGCATTCTACCATAATACAATCTATTGAAAGAGCTGCATCGGCCACCAAGACAGGACAGCCCAGGAATTCATCATGCTTGAGTATGGTTAACAAGATTGATTATAAAATACCACTAAGTGTTGCCAAGAATGAGCTTCCCCATTGGCTTTTTTTAAAATATTAGCTGATATACCATATTTCATTTTTTAAAAAATTTAAGTATTTTTCCTACATTTATGATTATATTTATTAATTTTTGAACTTTTGGATCTCCTTGAACTGTGAGTGCTCATCTAGCAACCAGGCAGCCCCCTGCCACTCGTCCACTGACTGTTGTGTTTGAAAATATTACCAAAATCCAGATGCAGAGTCAGGAACAGGTAGAAAATTAGATCCAAAGAAAAATACTCCAGGAACATTTGTTCCATATATCACCCAAATAATAGAAGTCAAAAGCACAAGCATCCAAATAACCTTCTCCAAAATGTTTTAGAGGATTAGGAACACATCCACTAGTAAGCTTGGTGCAACCAATAAAACACGCAAGTAGGATAGTAAAGCCAAATAAAAAAGTTCAAGTAAATATTAACACATAAAAATTCTGAGGATTTCACTTTGAAAATCTTAGACCCTAAAATAAGAAACAAGCAGCCGCACTCCAGATTGCTGACATCCAGCATATCAGTTTCAGATCAAGTTAAAAAAGTCATTTTTGTCAAACAAAAAAAATAAAATGTCTGAGTATAGTGCCCTTTCCCCCCTTTCTACAATGGCATTAAAACATGATTTCTCATATGGGTAAGGACTATTAGCTGGTGCCCATTTTCAATGCAAATAAATTGAATAGCATTTTCTGTATCTACAGCAGAACAGGGTGTTTTTTGCACATTTTCAATACCCACCATGTGGGTTTTAACATCAAGATTAAAAGCGAAAAAAGGAATAATAACAGGTCATCTAAACAATTTACCTTTATGTTCAAGTATGAATAAGGATACTTAGAAAACATGCTCTAAAGCTTCAATCAAATGAATATCAGATTCTATGTAACTCATGAAATTTCAAATTCATGAATAGCAAGCAATAATTATTTAAACAGTATTCCATAAAGTCTGCTAGATTGGAAAGCAAAGAGCATTGCTAGAAGAAGCGAATGGAAGCATAGCGAGATATGCAACCCATCCCTCTCATCCAAATGTGTAACTCTAATGTCATCATAGGAAGCGGATAACACCATACTTAGGAAACAATAGCTTGAACATCCAAGAAGCCTTCACAGTATTAGACATCGAACTAACAAATTTTTCTGAGCTTATTTCCAAACCAAGTTTAATAAATAACAACCGTGAGATTGAAAAGAGTGCTTTAGTTTGTCTTTCCTTTTCTTCTTTTTCATATTGCCAAGTCAGAAGCATTGATAGGTATCCTATCCAATTCATGCATCCGTATCCACGCAAAATGGTCTCCACCTCTCCTTCATAATTTTTTGTTTTCTTTCACCTTCTTTCATTCTTTTTTCCTTTTTTTAACATAAAATAAGACCTACTGTTATAACTTTCAAAGCCCAAGTAATTACTTACGTGTCTAGTTCCACTCAATGCAAAGGTTAGAGACCACCAAAATGCATGATTTTTTATTTTAGATATTTTAGCCATATAGATTGTGATAAATGGTATAGATTTTTAGTTTGAATGAGAAGTAGATATACTCACCTCACCAGAGCAACATGGTCCATCCCTACACACAGACATACACGTTGATGCAGTTATATTACATACAAGGTGTAAAGAAAGGAGTTCATCTACCATTAAATCAATGTCTATAGTTGAAAAATGGAAATCTAAACCCTTGGATATGATCTAGATCCCTGAAATATCTACAATAAATCATGTATTTTGGAAACCCCTATCCCATGCATCAAGCCACCCCAGTAGGTAGTCATAATGGAATAATATACTGAGTTGATGGTGGGATTAATTGGTACACAAGCTAGGGGACACTGCAACATATGGTTGTTCGTAAGTAGACATTTTAGGACTTCTAGATCACATCCAACAATTCAAATTTATGTTTTCCAATCATTAGCATTGAATTTAGTAGTAGATTTAAATTTTTTTCATTCCTTACATGTATTATAACCTTACTAAAGTACAGCAATTACAACTACCTTACACCCAAGAAATTATAACAAACTTATCCATCCTCTTTAAAGCTAGAAAAATCCATGTCGGCACATTTTTCATCACATAACTAATTCATAAATCATGCTGTTAAGACCAGCATAGATAATAAATTTTAATTAATGATTTAGGATATCAGACAAAGGAAAGCTCACACCTTAAGTAATTTTATGCACAAAACTATCAACAAGTTATCATGAGAAGGCATTCTCCAAGAACAGAAATCCAAGCAGTAGTTCCATAAAACACAACTGATAAAAGTAATTACTTCAGGGCATTTACCTTCTCACAATGGCATATATATATTTAAAATAGCACTTGCAACCAACATTTTAAATCCCATGGAATAGAGATGTCCTAGTTTTTGGTAGAATAGGGACCATCCTCCTCCTCGTGATCATCATCATCGTGATCGTTATCAAAATCATCATCATTTGTAGAGGTAGCAACTGGAGATGGCGCTGGAACTATAGATAAAAATTATGCTAAGATAGATGGATTCATCTTCATCTTCTCCATCATAAGCCACATGAACTCCTCAGTATGGAAAACACGAGCAGATAACTCACTGTTTTGAGCTACTAATTGACTGTTCTGATTAGCTAACTCTTCATTTCGAGTAGAAACAGTCAGAAACATACTATAAATCTTCTCTTGCTCTTGAATCCACTCCTCAGGGACTTGTGAGGATGTGCGGCCAGAAGATGAGTAGCCTATCAATAAGCTAGCCCGTGATCCAAGTCCATAAATCCACCCCTTATTCACTCCAACTATCTCTTTCCATGCATGTATCATGGATGGCTGAAGCTGCTGCTGTGATAATTCTATCCCATCCTCCCCGGTTGAGCTCTAACTTGATTGCACCTCTTGCCACTTCTGTGCAAAATTAATCTGTAAAAGATATTAGATATAATCAGTTAAACATACAAATAGTATAAATATGCGAATTAAAATAGAGTTTTTTGAATACTTACATATGCCGTCTCTGCCTTCTTATTCATCCATTGATTGCCATCCTTTTTCTTTTGATGGGTGTGTCTAAAGAGCTCATCTAACGTAGGTGCTCGGTTCAACTTTTGCTCCTGAATTTCATAACATAAACAATATTAGTAACTTTAAATAAGTTATATGAAATAAGAATGGTTTATATGTAAAGAAAAGGATATTTGGCATAGATTCTAAAATAGAATCCTAGATGTTCAGATCTAAAATGTATTTTGGATGAATCACACTACCAGATATTCATTTCATTATATTAATTCTACTGCTTACTAAGAGGAGAAAGCATAAGGTATTAAATGCACATTAAATCCAGATGATTTTTTTATTTATATATAATAGATGTGAAGTTGATGAAAAATATATATGCATTAATAATAAATAAAAAAATAAATTAATATCAATCTTGTCGCATGGTCATTAATGCTGATAGAACTACTAGTGTGAAGTGGAAAGCATAATCCACCACAATCAAATGCACGATTCTTCTTATTTTTCTGACTTTTGGCTTTGAACTTATCATTATCCCAATATTTTCACAGCTCTTGCCATACACTTTCCCCAATTCAATCTGGCTTGTGGTCACAATTTTCATGAGCCGCGTTAAAAATATCTGTAAGATGACTTGAACCACGACGCTCCCAATTCCTTTGAATACGGTGCTCATCTTCTAGATCCCATTGAATTTTTTTCTAGAAAAAGAAAAAAAAATCAATATCAACAAAATATATAGGTACTTTAAATCAAGTAAAAATAAATAAAAATACTTAATAAACTTAAAAATATTCTTGCCTCAAACTCACGAAACCACATGTCTCGTGTCCTCTTTGGAATCTTCTTCCATGAAGAGTAAGGACCGTCATACTTGCTCTTAAGTATTTCAACCAAAGCACGGGTCACCATGTGGTCATCATTGAAACTGTAAATATTAACAACGGTCAAACAATCATGTATATTCATTTTAATGAAATAAAATAGTGTATTGAACTAAGTATTATATAGTTTTACCCATAACCACTTGGAATTAATGGTGTCCTCTCTGATATCTGTGTGTGCATGCCCTCTTGGCTAGAAGTTGTAGTGGTAGAAGTGTGCACAGGTTGGATAGGCGATGACTACCCAAGTGGGACCATGGTGTGGGGAGAGGAAGGACTGTACGTAGGGCTAGGTGTGTGTGACATAATATTTGGATATGAAAAATTTAGTGATGGATATGTAGGAAATGATGGTGGCATAGTAGATGAAGAGTGTGAGTTAGTGAAAGTGGTGGGAATGGAAGGTGGAATAGAACTAGAATATGGTGGTTGAGTTGTAAAAGTTCCTGAGGTCATAGTAGGAGATGTGGTGAATAGGAGAAAAAGGAGATGGCATTGTAGGTAGATGTGGTGAAATAGGAGAAAAAGGAGATGGTATGGTTGAAGAAGGTGGTGTAATAGGAGAAGAAGATGGTGTAACAGTGACAGAAGGTGACGAGTGAAACATCTAGGGGGCTATGGTGGTTGAGGGTAATGGTAAATCTATAATGGTTATGGTGGTTGTGTGAGTCTTCTTTAATCGAGTAGCAGTTAACTTTCCCTTCCCCTTCCCAACTTAGTCTGAAGGTGACATCTGTAAATGCACAATAATGTAAATGTCAAACAAAAAAAATATCAAGTATATTAAATAAGCATATATACAAACAAGTTATCAAATATTCACAAAAAAAAAAAGTAAAGAAATTACCTAGAAGCATAAATATTATACCGTAATTACTCTTCATTATCCTTCTTGTCATCTTCATGTATTTCATTACTTTCTAAATCGTCTTCATCAGTTAAATATTCTTCTTCTTCCTCTTCTTCTTCATCTTCTTCATCTTCTTCTTCATCTTCCTCTTTATCTTCTTTTTCTTCATCATAAATGGTGCCTTCAAGATATGCATCAATCTCCTCAAATAATCCTTCACTATCTCATAAATTTTCAATAGCCTCATTATCATCTATTGCATTGACTCGAGACTTCTCATCATCTTGAAAAGCAAGCTCCAAAGTATGATCATTATCTACTTAGCCTCTCGATCTTGTCTTGATGACCACCCACCAATCTACCTTATCTCTTATCCTTCCAAGATAAGGTAAATAATACACTTGCACCACATGTTTAGGAATAATGAATGGATCAAACTTTGGATACCTTCTATGATGTCGAGTCTCAATAATATCGTACTATTTATGCACTTTCATCTCCCGATTTATGACAGGATCAAACCATTCATAATAAAATAGTACCACCATTTTATCACCTTGTCCTGGATATTGTAACTCCACCACTTCCTTAAGAATACCATAGAAATCACTTTCATTATCACCATATCCTTTACCCTTAACACACACTCCACTATTGTTTGCTTTTTTGCCCTCACTATATGCATGTGTGTGGAATTTAAATCCACCAATGAGATACATGAGCCAGGTTTTTACCACTCTCATGGGATCCCAGGCTAAGTCATTCAAGTGTTGATTTTGTATCATACTACATGGATTGTGTACCTAATTATAAATTGCAAAAATAATATATTAGACTTATATTTCATATGAACAAATAATTTTGATTTGGACAAGAAGTTAAAGCTTACAAAATCTTTGAACCATGATGCAAACAAAGCCTCAATCCGTCCATCTATTTGAGCATTACTAAGACAGCCAGGTGTGGAAGCATGCACATACTACACAAACATGCTAAAATACCATATTGTATTAGTTTTGTCACATTCATTAACTGAGTATAAAGTTCTTTGTGGAGTTAAGGAGGATCCGATACTCACTCAAGATATGGCTTCACTTCATCATAATTTAATAATACATGTAATGTTGCAATAGTAAGCTCCTCATCAGTCAAATACTGAGTTTTATACTGACCAGATGAGTGACCAAACTGACTGGATATTGAAAGAGTTGGTTGGCACCTTATTACATCTCTTCCCTACTATCATTTTGATTAGCCTCAATGCCTGTAACATGTACATGAGTCTCAAAATAATACAAACATAAGTAAGATGTCTCATGTGCTAAGTATGTCTCATATATAGAGCCTTCAACACGAGCTTTATTCTTAACCATTTTTTAAAACTTGTTAAGAAACCTAAGAACATAGCATTGTAAGTTAGCACATGTGATATAAAAGAGTATATGGTTAAAGATTTGAAACAAATACAAAAATATTCTTTTTTACCTCTCAAAAGGATACATCCATCTATATTGAACAGGTCCACTTACTCATGCTTCATATGATAGGTGAACAGCTAAATATTCTATTGAGTCAAAGAAACTAGGTGGAAATATACGCTCCAAATAGGGATATTGTGTTCCATGTGTACCAAATCTTCCTCCCGCAGCACAGTTGAGCATAAGTCTTTTTTTTTTATAAACAAAAGGAAAAGGGGGGGATAAATCCCGTCGTAGCTATCCCCCACCGAGGCCCCCTCCCCGCCATACCATGTTCGATTCGGGTCGCATGTTTTCGTGTGCCATCCCCATCATAGGTGAGTACATCAGCCTGACCCCGCTAAGCCGACGAAGTAGTGCGCTCTCCCCCCACCCCGGTCACATATTTTAGGGCGCACCCTGAATTTAATCGAGTCACCTGCAGGGATCATGCCTCAAACTCGTGATCTGTGGGTGAGGGGTTTAAGTCCCTACCAACCGGGCTACCACCTTAGCAGTGAGCATAAGTCTTTAAAGAATATACTCAACTCAGTAAGAGGTTTTCATATTGGTTCCGGTAATGCAATAAAAGTAGTGGGCAACAAACGTTTCATAAATATATGACAATCATGACTCTTCATCCCAAATAACTTGCCTTCGTTCATGTCTACACATCTACCTAGATTTGAAGCATATCCATCAGGCATTTTCAATCCTCTTACCCATTCACAAACAACTCTTTTTTGATCTAGTGTAAAGCTAAAATTTGCTTTTGGTTTCATCACCTTCCCATTAGGTAACTCATAGAGTTCCAAATCTCGCCGCTTATAATACTCTCTCAAGTCCATTCTTGCTTTAACATTATCCTTCATCTTATTTTTTTCATCCATAACAGTATTAAGGATATTATCAAACACATTTTTTTCTATGTGTATGACATCTAAGTTGTGTCAGATTAAATTCATCTTCCAATATGGTAATTCCTAGAATATGCTTTGCTTCGTCCAATCATGATTTTCTCCATAGCCACAAAATTTACAAGGACCTGTTTCAGTTATTTTGGGATATCCATGAACTTTTTCCCGTACTTGGTCCCCTGTTAATTTTAGAGGAGGCTCTGATCTATCAATTTTGTTTTTCCGAAATGCATCCTTATTTCTTCTGAACACATGATCAAAAGGCAAGAACTGACAATGACAATCAAATCATGTATTTTTACCCTCATGCTCCAAGCGGAAAGCCTTTGTCCTCTCCATACAATAAGGACATGCTAATTTTCTAGCTGTGCTCCATCCCGATAACATGCCATATGCTAAAAAATCATTAATTGTCCACATTAAAGTAGCCTTTATGAAAAAATTTTGCTTCCTTGAAATGTTATAAATAACTACACCCTCGTTCCACATAACTTTTAATTCATCTATCAATGGTTGCAAACATACATCTATCCCGATTTTCAGATTATGCGATCCAAGAATGAGCAAGGTTAAAAACATATATGGAGCAGTCATACACATATCAGGAGGTAGATTGTAAGGCGTAACAATTACTGGCCAACAGAAGTATGGTGAAGTAGATAGACTGTATGGAGTAAAGCTATCAGCAAATAATCCAAGTCTAACATTTCTTGGCTCTAATGCAAACTCGGGATATGTACAGTCAAAATATTTCCATGCTTCTCCATCTGATGGGTGGCACAAAATACCTTGTTTCCCTCTATCTCATAATGCCATCTCATGTGTCCAGCCGATCTATGCGAGGCATAAAGCCTTTTAAGTCTAAGGATAAGTGGCAAATAATGCATCCTCTTGTAAGGTACTTGACTATGATTCATATTTCCCGTCCTACCTGGTTTGTATTGAGAATGACCATAGAACTTGCAATCAATTAAAGACTCATCATCCTTGTAATACAACATACATCCATTAAAGCAACAATCTATTTTTTTAGCAGATAGGCTAAGCTTTGAAACTAATTTCTTTGTCTTGTACAAGTCAGAAGGTATTAGATTACCGGGAGGGCTTATCTCTTTCATAAGCCCCACAAATTGATTAAAACAATGTTGAGATATATTGTTATCAGACTTGATGCTCATCATTCTAACCGCAACTAATAACTCTGAGTGATTAGTACAACCTAGCCAGAGCGCTATTGTGCTGCATGCAACATCTCATAAAACTTTTCAGCCTCTTTATTTGGAAGCTCCTCCACATAATTTGGAGCATCACTATTCCGATAAGCATCTATATTACTATTATAAACATCTTCAAAATTTGGACCAGTAGTATCAAAAACCATGGCTTTGTATCTACTAGTTTGCTTATTATTGACCAATTGACCACAACTAGAAGCACTAAATTGAGCAGTACTTGAACCAATAAATTGCATTTGATCAACACCATAATTCATAATTTGTTCAATTTCTCCATGTTCTGTCCAATACCAGTAATCAGGTTTGAAACATTTTTTATAAAGATGTACCTTCATTTTCTCTACAGTTAAGTACTTTATATTTTTGCACTTAAAACAAGGTCACTTAATTTTCTTCCCATTCAAAAATATAGGTTGTTGGCATGCAAAGTGAATAAACAACTCCACCCCCATTAGAAACTCATCTATATAACCTTTTCAGTCCGATAAAAGTCTATTATACATCCAACTATGATAATGATGAATGTCCATAATAATGAAGCTTTAGAGTATTTCCTTGATAATCAACCTAAAATTATAAACAATTGATGCATGTTAATCTTGAGTTTTTATGCATGTACTATATATACATATGCATGTTAACCATTATTGGAGTAAATAATGAGTAATGGTGTATAGGTACTAATTTCATTTTTTTTCCGTAGAATACATGGATGACGAATATAAATAATAAAAGTTGATCAAAAAACTAAAAGAAAAAGATAGTGGATAGGGTACCCATAAATTTTACCCTACCTATATCTGAACCCATTTAAAATCTTCCTACATAAACCCATCACAATCCTGATTACAATCTTTTTTAAAAATCTCAAAAAATTCTAAACCCATCTCATTTAAAATTGCTATAGCTGCTGGATACCCGAACTCAAGCAGACTTTTATATACATTTTTTTTCCATGAGTGCTTTCCTTCCTATAGGTGCTCTCATTCTTCAATTTAAAATTGGTATACCCGTCGAGTATACCAAACAATATATTAAATAGTTTAAAACCTCTAGTTAAATTAATAATGAATCATTATGTAATAATGAGGAAAATGATTTTGTGGGTCAAATAGTCTTCCATTTGTGCATGCATGTGTACAAATATATATTAATTATTTTAAATGTTCTCTTACTTTTTGTAACCTAAGAAATTCTTTTTGAACTTTTGGTAGAAATTCTATATTTTTTAGAATGCTAAGCTCACACCCTCACCAAATTATTTAGAAATGCCATGTTTTTCTTATGCTTAGAAAATCAAAATTATTTTGATACAAAAATAATAGCAATAATAACTAAAAGTTTAGATCCAGAATTACTAATAAGAACCTATAGAGGATCCGTATAGATTTTTTCTCTAATACATAGATTAGAGAATAAGATTAACCAACTATCATGCATACCTATCGATAAAATAATACAACTAAAAATTAATAACTTCCTTGGAGAAACAACAAAAAAAACATAGATTAATGAAAGACATATATCTATACAAAGAGTTCTTGAAGCATATGTTAAAGATTAAAGATCATAAGTATAAATCTTGAAAAAAAATAAAAAAATATATTATTATCTTTATATTCTCTCCTAATGAGAAAGTTACAAAACCAAACCCATGAGAACGGCCATCGAAATGATCCTATTATTCATAAAGTCGTTTAAAATAAGAAATATGATTAAAAATATGTTTCTAGGCAAGCATGTTAAGTAAAACCATGTAAGTAAAATCATGAAGGGAAAAAAGGCATTGAGGGGACCATAGAACATTGAGGCCGACATTGATCCGGATAAGATACTGGGTCACCGGTTCAATCGTTGGGTCAATGGTTGAACCGGCAGGTCAATGCACAGAACAAAAAAATTAACATTCATTAACTTATTTATGTTTAGTAATACAATAATGACCATGATAATATATATTTCAATATTATAAACATCAAAATATCAATAAAATATAACTATAATCTCATAAATATAAACAATTTAATTCAAACATTCATGAATATAAAGATTTAATTGAATCACCCATGAATTGTATATTTTCTTGAGAGGCCATTTTCATAATCTATGAAAGGATAAAATACAAAGTACAAGATAAAGGTACAAACAATTAAATAAAAAAAATTAGTGCAATAAAAATTACAAACATGGATCATATTTTAATTTTTATTTATTTATTATAAATTAGTGCAATAAAAATTATAAACACGGATCAATACTTTAATTATTATTTATTTATTATAAATTAATTTCTTTATTCCCTTTTCCTGTTTTTTTATTAAATAAAGTTTAAATATTTAACTTTTTTATTGGTTTCTGCCTGATTTCTCTCTCCCTTTCTTAATTTTTTTTTTCAATTTTTTACTTTTCTTGATAAATCAATTAGAGCATCAGACAATCACGATGGGGTGGCAGTGGTACTGTGACAGAGTCGGTGGGGTGGCAGTGGCACGGTGGGATCCTTCCCAGACTTTAGAATGAGAGAAGGAGTTGCATAAGTTATAGTTAATAGATGGCGAACCAACTGAATCAGAAAGACCATGTGCATCAAGCATCTAAGGAGGCTTGTCAAAAACCACAACCAGCATTGTGTCTAAGTACCAATAGAAGGAAACCCGAGATGACATAGATGGATGGTGTAATCTTAATACAATAGAAGGATGATGAAGAATTCATAAAGTCAATGCCATGTAATTAGATAAGATCTGATTAACATATTTTGATGCTATGCAGAAGCAGATTCACTTCTGGCTGTATAAAATAGCCCAAAATGCCAAATGTACATCAGTAGGAATATAGGATCGCAAGCAATAATTTATAGGAGAGAAATTCTTACTAAGTTATGAGAAGAATTTACATGAGGTTCATTATTTTAATATCTTTAGCTGATTGGCTCTCCTCCAAGAGTTCTGCATTAGGTGCATCTCATTGTCCTGATATCAAAACTCAATGTTAGCATCAACTTTAGTAACTACACTGAGATGGCATCATGAAATCTAAAGTCTGGCACTGTGGCAGTGGCACGGTGGTGTTTTGATTGGAGATGGGGGAAGGCTGGAAGTGGGGTGAGAGGGAGGCCGGGAGGAGATGGGATGGAGGAGCCGGCCCGAGCCTGCCGGCCGGTCGGCGGAAACAAAAATGAAAACAATCGATCGACTTACCTAAACAATGAATCGAAGTAACTAAAAAAGAAGAACGGTGAAGCATGGAGTTGCCGTTGCTGTTGCTGCCGTCACCATCATTCCCGCCGGCCGTCGCTTGCACCATCGTTCCCGCCGACCGCTGCTTGATCACCGGTCCGATTCCAAGAGGAAGAGGCAGTCGAAGGAGGAAGAGAGGGAAGCCCAACGGTCAAACAGAGATGGGCGGTAGGCGTGGGAGTTTAAGAGGTTTTAGATTTTATTAATTTATAAGAAAGGTTTTATATAGGTTAAATATTTTTTTAATAAATTTATAATAAAAAAAATTGGAAAGGTTATGATAATAGGTAGGTTTTTCCAAAGGTTCTAGGTTCAATTCTTGCTATTTATTATTATAAACTTATTTTATAAAAAAATATTAGAATAATTTTTTTTTTTTCAGAATAATTTTTTAATATTTTTCTTGGGCCTTTCTTTCTAGTTTTTCTATATTCAGTATTTTCTTGGATACAGTTGCGTACTAAGCTCAAAGATGCAACATGGTAGATAAATTATATATTGTTATTTTTCTTTTTTTCTGAATAATTTTTAATATTTTTCTTGGGCCTTTCTTTCTAGTTTTTCTATATTTAGTATTTTCTTGGATACAGTTGTATACTAAGCTCAAAGATGCAGCATGGTAGATAAATCATTGCAGGGTCACATTAATTTAATGAAAATTATATCAATTTGTGGACAAGGTGCTTTTAGAAACCTTCAACACTTCCAATGATATATTCATAAATAATATTCAGTCTAGATTATTTTATATATATGAACTTGGGGGCAATAAACAAAATGATTATCTCTCTTTCAAACATTAAGTATCATGTTAAAATTAGATCAAGCAACTCAATATGGCTAGAGTAGAAAAAATAGAATAGCCATTATGCAATTTAAAGTAAGCATCAATAATAATGGAGCCATCAAAATATCATAAATATAGCCTCTATCCATAATTAACTACACATAGCCCACATAACTATTAGGAACACTTTCTATACTCTTTAGCCAATCCACAGTTCATGATGGAACTTTCTCATCCAACTTAAAACTATCCATGTTTCTAGAATCTCCTTTCATGACAAACTTTTTTTGTTGATAATTTCACCACCACTACTACTTAAGATAGCATGACATGTTGTTAAAATAATTTACAGCCATACTCAGACACTGCTTGAATGCAGAAATATACTTTAAGACTTTCTAAGATTAATCTATTCCTCCATTTGAGGCTTTGTATGTCAATAGACAAAAAATAATTTTAGAGCAAATGAACAACTCATGATAATGAGATACCTTCTTCAAAAAAGTAGAGTTGCCATTATGTGGCTGACCCATCTTGTTACATTTCTCAGATCCAGCCCAAGGAACAACCTTCAGAGACAGTTTAATATTACGTCTCACATCCTACCCAATGTACATAACTGATAGCTCTTGGCCAACAGATACAACATCTGAGATTCTAGATACCTAAAAAAATGATTTTAACAAATATAGCCAATGTATGAAACCAATTGTTAAATAACAATGAAAATACATAGGCTTCTATTGGGACCCATGCAGACCGCTTATAATATATTGAATCTAATTCAAGAGAACACGGGTGTTGGCTTTGAGCCTATAGCTAGACTTGCTGATATATGTGTTGAGAGCAAAGGAGGTAATATACTGATCATACTGCAAAAACAGCTTCAATGTTCTAAACTAAGTAATGATTTATGCTGTTAGACAAAAATTATGGATGATAGCCATTTCTACTTAAAGTAAGAAAAAAACCTTAATATCATACAAAAAAATAAATATGCCCAGTTGAATTGAAATGCAGTAATTTCCTAACCAGTAACCATAACCCACTAATTTATAATGAATAACTACCTAGAAATATCAACTCTTGCCATTCATAACATCCTATAGTTCTTTTTGACAAGTTGTACTCCATCTTTAGTTTTTAACAAGATCTGGCAATTCACTTTCATAACATAAAAATTTTTCGAGAAATTTTTTTATTGAAAGTTTTTTTACTAAAAACCTAATTATGAAGAAAAGATCTCTCAAAAAATCTCTCGCAAAAATAATTTACAAGAGATTTTTGGAGAGAATTTTTTATTAAAATTTTTTTACTGAGAGCTCATTTATAAGGAATAAATATCCTTCCAAAAACCCCCCATAAAATTAATTTGTGAGGAATTTCTCCTAGAATTTTTTTATTAAAATTTTTACTAAGAATCAAATTATGATGAAAGGATCTCTTAAAAAATCTCTCACAAAAGTAATTTATAAGAGATTTTTCAAGAAATTTTTTTCATAAAAAAATTTTCTCTACGAGCTCATTTATAAGGAATAAATCCCTTAAAAAATACTCCATAAAATTAATTTACAAGATTTTTTTGAGAAATTTTTTATTAATTTTTTTTTTACTAAGAACCCAACTATGATGAAAATATTCCTTGAAAAATATTTCACAAAAATAATTTACGATGGATTTTTTAAGAAAATTTTTTATTAAAAAATTTCTACTAAGAGCTCATTTATAAAAAATAAATCCCTTAAAAAATTTCCCACAACATTAATTTTTAAGAGATTTTATGAGAAATTTTTTTTAAAAAAAAATTTTTTTACTAAGAATCCAATTATGATGAAAAAATTTTTCAGAAAATCTCTTGTAAAAATAATTTACGAGAGATTTTTCGTGAAAACTTTTTTTCTCAAAAGATTTTCACTAAGAGCTCATTTATAAGGAATAAATTTCTCAGAAAATTCCTCACAAAATTAATTTTTGAGATATTTTGTGAGGAACTTTTTTATTGAAATTTTTTACTAAGAACCCAATTATGATGAAAAGATCTATCAAAATATCTCTCACAAAAATAATTTGTGAGAGATTTTCTGAGAAAACTTTTTTCTCAGAAAATTTCTACTAATAGCTCATTTATAAGGAATAAATCTCGTACAAAATCTCTCGCAAAATTAATTTCCAAAGGATTTTGTGAGAAATTTTTTTATTAAAAATTTTTTACTAAGAACCCAATTATGATTAAAAGATCCAATGAAAAATCTCTCACAAAAATAATTTATGAGGGATTTTCTGAGAAAACATTTTTTTCTCAAAAAATTTCTACTAAGAACTCATTTATAAGGAATAAATCCCTCAAAAAATTCTCTACAAAAATAATTTCCAAGGGATTTTGTGATGAATTTTTTTATTAGAAATTTTTTACTAAGAATCAAATTATGATGAAAAGATCACTCGAAAAATCTCTCGCAAAAATAATTTGTGAGGGATTTTCTGAGAAAACTTTTTGTTGCCGACCTTATCGCTGTGGCCTGCAGCTGTGAGTTGGCGCCGGATTACAGTCTCTTTTTGCCACGGAATCTCGACGCTCCGGACCTACAAAACAAGGTTAGAGACCCGGGCCGGGTATCTCGGCGGGGGCACTCCGACGGTCAAGTTAGAGAGTGGTAAAGTGGAACAGATCCACTAAGACGGATTCCCCCTATGTCTCCGTACTTAGAGGAGTATTTAATGAGTGAGAATGAGCGAGAACAAGAGAGGCCAGCCCTCCAGTCCCTGTGATTGGGCTTGCCGAGCTCGCTCCTGCAATTCCCTTCGAAACCTGTCTCAAAATTGTCTGTCTTCTCTCCCGTGTGCCTGCTCTCTTGATTGCTTACCTTCCTTCTTGCCTGTGGTGCCCTTTTTAGATCATCGGATGCTTCGGTGCCTCAATTCTCCCCCCAAGGGGAGGCCTTGGAGGACAACGGCCTCTATCCCGTTCTCCTGAGGTCGTATTCCTTTATGGTTGGGAGTCAAACGGCGAGCCCATCTCATCTACCGCGCTGTCACGGAAAAGGAGAGCCAGGCGGGATCTCGATCCGCGTGCATGCATACCTGGGTTCGAGGCGTTGATCATGGCCCACTCCTTTGGGGGATTCCTGGTCATGGCCCACCGGATCTGGCTCCTCGATCGAGGTGTCCCTCCTAAATCGGTGCAAACGAGGTTCCGTGCACCGTTACAGTCATGGGAATGCCGTACTGAACGCGTTGCCTGTGCGTGCCGTCCTCAGCAACGTCCTCGGGGCTTTTGCCCTCGATCCTACAGATGCTTCATGGAGAGGGATCGACTCCGGCTGAGGTGGGCCCATCTGGGGGCACCACCTGGCGAGGTTGGGCCACTTCGACCGAGGTGGACCTCGCCCAGGTCGACACCTGGCGAAGTGGAAAAGGCCAGCTCGACTTCGACCGAGGTGGATCCATCTGGAAGTGCCACCTGGCGAAGGAGCAGAGGTAGGGCCACTTTGATCGAGATGGACCCCACCTGGGTCAACACCTGGTGAAGTGGTAGAGGCCAGCTAGACTTTGACCGAGATGGACCCATCTAGGGTTGCCACCTGGCGAAGGAGCAGGGGAGCCTGGCTCAACTTTGGTGAGGTGGGCCCATCTGGGGGCTCCACTTGGTGAAGGAGCAGAGGCAGGGCCACTTCGATCGAGGTGGACCCCGCCTGGGTCGACACCTAGCGAAGTGGCAGAGGCCAGCTCGACTTCGGTCAAGGTGGACCCAGCTGGGGGTGCCACCTGGCGAAGGAGCAAGGGGTGCCTGGCTCGACTTTGGCAAGGTGGGCCCATCTGTGGGCGCCACCTGGTGAAGGAGCAGAGGCAGGGCCACTTCGGCTAAGGTGGACCCCGTCTAGGTCGATACCTGGCAAAGTGGCAGAGGCCAGCTCGACTTCGATTAAGGTGGATCCATTTGGGGGTGCCACTTGGCAAAGGAGCAGGGGGTGCCTGGCTTGACTTCGACGAGGTGGGCCATCTAGGGGCACCACCTGGCGAAGGAGCAAAGGTAAGGCCACTTCGACTGACGTGGACCCCGCTTGGGTCGACACCTGGCGAAGTGGCAGAGGTGCTGAGCTCGGCTCGAGGTCGGCTTGACCGTTGGTCAAGCCACCTGGCAGGAGTGCCCATAGAGGACACCGCGCGGCACTGCCTGGAGGCCAACTGGGTCTGACGTACACTCCACGTCAGTGATGTTGCCATATCAGTTGCCTCCCACTTCCTAATCCCATCGAAGCACCGCTGCAGGGACGTGGGAAGTTAATGCAGAGATGACGTGGGAGGACAAAAATCCTGCACAATAAATACTGCGATCGCTACCGCTCCGCTTATCATGCCCGAGATCCAATGCGCGGGCACCATGTCCGCATGTTCAGTGGGTCATAATCATGCCGTACCAGACTCGAGGTGGTTTCCAGCGAACCGAAGTGTCGTCGTCGGGTGTCTCTACACGTGGTGCTCATCTGGTGGCTTAGGCTAAAAGGAGCTATACGGCCATTGTCGATTGGTTTGAAAAAAGAGAGGACTTTCCAGAAACGAGGTCTCTTGGCTTTCTCACACCTCACTGGCGGTTGTAGCGGTCCTTCTTCATCTCTTAGGTCACCATTCTTCCGCTACTACATCCCAGTAAGTGCTCTATCGACCCATTTCTGCTCCGGCTTTCCTTTGAACTTTAGCCCTCTTAAACTAGGCCTTTCCTTGCCCCCCTTCTTCTCAATGGCTCCTTCGGGCCACCATCGCCATTTCTCTTCCAATCCGGACGAGACCGACCCGTCCCAGTCGAGGACTCCATCATCCTCCTCCTCGAAGGATGACGTTCCCATCGACATCCGGCGGCGATTGCGGCCGAGCGGCATAACAATCAGAACCCCTAGAGCCCCTAGGGCCCCTCCAGTTACCCCTGCCGCCATTTCTGCTATTCCTATCTTTGCCCTCCCCCCTCCGATGGTAGAGACTCCTTCCGGTCCCTCCGGCTTCGCTTCGACGATGACCAGAGATGACCTTTCCATGATTCGAGACATGTTTGGGGTCCCGGAGTCTATCCAGCTCTTACTCCCGAGACCAGGAGAGCGAGTCACTTCTAGTAGCCCCAAGCGGGTTGTTTTCTACGAGGACTTCCTTACCGCGGGTCTTCATTTTCCTCTTCATCCGTTCTTCCTCTCCTTAGTCATTTCCATCTTGTTCCGGCCTAGTTGGCTCCCAATGCCATCAAGGTCATCTTCGCCTTCATAGTTTTCTGCCACTTCCACAGGTTCGTTGCCCGTTTTTCACTGTTCAGGACCCTTTTCACCCTGAAGCGGTACTCCACCGATGATGGCTGGTGGTATCTTTCTTCCCGACCTAGGTGCCTCCGGTTCGACCTCCCCACATCGATCAAGGGGTGGAAGAATCAGTTCTTCTTTGTTTCGGTTAGGGATGTCGACTGGGTCTAGAGTGAGCTGGACCGGTCTCCGAACCGAAATTCTCAGGTTGAGCTAGCGGACCAGGAGGTCTATTCCCAGTTGCTGAACGATGTGGTCCCTTCCCTCGAGGTTTTGCTCTCAGAGCAGAACTTGTTCGAGGTAGGGGTCAGCCTAATCCGGGCGATTGGTGGGCCTCTGTTCCTTTTTTTTTTATCATCTGACCCTTCTCTTTCATTTTCAAGAATGAAATTCTCAGTTGAAAGCCTGATGGAGGGGGCCCGAAAGAGAGGGGCTTCGGGTGTGGCCCAAGAAACTCCTCCAAAAAGGGCCCGCGTGGAGGCAGACCAAGGGCCCAGGCCCATTCCAGCCTCAGAGCCCAGGGCGGCAGATTCGACCCCCGGCCCATCCTTGCAGCAGGCCCCCACCGTAGAGGTCGTTGACCTCGATGGGAGCGGAGGGGAGGTGCGACCGGCACCTCCCCCAGCGACCATAGCACCCACCATTCTGGCGGTGGCCGCACAGCTGGTGGTGACGCCGAGGTCTTCTACTCCACCAGCTGGAGGGACTTCGGCTCAGTCCTCCTCCTCTAAGCCTTGCCCTGTGTTGCCTGAGCTTAGTAGCAATGCCTCCATCATCCGTGACCAGGGCCTCGTGGAGAAGATGATGGAGTACGTGGCCCGGCCCTAGGATCGCCGCCTGAGGGGCGGCCGAGACTATGCGGGCGCACTGCTTGGGATCCTTCCCTTGCTCTTCTCGATAAGCATCTCACTCTCCCTTTTTAATGTTCCAGTTGGATTCCTCAAAGATCCTAACTCCTTTGATGTAGATCGGGATGACGTACTGCTGCTCCAAAATTTCCTCTCCACCTCGGCGAAGAGGGAGGTCGTGAAGGAACAGGAGCTGGGCAAGCTTGCTGCCGATGTGAAGGACCTCATGGATAAGGGCCATGAGCTGAGGGGGAGCAACCAAGCTCTCTAGGTGGACCTGGCTTGCACCAAGGGTCGCATTAGAGATCTCGAGGCCTCTCTGTCCGAGGAGAGGATCTCGAACCAGTGCCGAGCTAAGGATGACGCGACCGAGATCTCCCACCTCGGGGGGCAATCTCGATCACTAGAGCATCGGGTTGAGGGGGTCCTGGTGGAGCTGGCGATAGCCCAGGAGAAGATGTCCTACGTTAATGGGCTGCTGGAGGCTTCGCGGAGGGAGACATAGGAGGCCGTGCCCCAGTTCCTAGCCTTCGAAGAATACAAGAAGGAGATGCACGAGGCCACCGTGGACTCCTTCCTAAAGGGTTTCGCGGTCTGCAGGAAGAAGGTGGCCTCTCTCTTCCCTGAGCTCGATCTGGCCAGGGTCATTCTGGGCGGCCCCAAGAAGGTGCCTGAGACGGCAACAACAGTAGAGGAGGTTGCCAGTGAGGAGGTTGCCAGTCAACCTCCCGAGGATGCAGCCGGCGATGCAGAGGCCTCCCGCCCGGGAAGGAATCGGTGGCAGCGGAGTGACTCCAGATCATTTCTTTTTGTACTCTATTATAGGGTTCTTTTTTGTTTCTTTGGGCCACTCGGTTTGTCGGGACCCTTCTGCTTGTAAGAACCTTATTTTAGAAATGAATTCACCTTTCTCTCCGTTCCCCAAATTTTGCCTTGGCTCCTGATTCTGCTTCTTGTCGATATTAAGCTTGATCTTGCTATAACTTTAACTTGTGAGTTAACTCTGATCCTTCGTTAGAAGCCAAACTCTGGAGGCTTCCAGGTTCTGGAAAAGAGCCTCCGGAGCTTCTGGCTTGCAATCCGAATGTCTTTGGTGCCGGGACTTAGGTTGTCAGATTGAGCTCCGAGGTCTCGCGGAGGAACTAAGCTCAACGCCACCCTCCAGACTGAACTCCAGGATCTCATGGGAGAACTGAGTTCCATGCCACCTTCCAGACTGAACTCTGAGGCCTCTTGCCAGAACTGGGTTTTGTGCGGCTCTCTGGACTGAATTCCGGGATCTCGTGGACTTCGTGCCATTTTTCGGACTGAACTCTGGGATTTTGTGGGGGAACTGGGTTCCATGCCACCTTCCGAACTGAACTCTGAGGCCTCTTGCCGAAACTGGGTTCCGTGCGGCTCTCCGGACTGAACTCCGAGATTTTGCATTTCTCGTGGACCGCTCACAGGATCTTTGTCTCACTCTCGTTTGCTAGACTTAAGGCCGGGCGATGCTAGTCCTACGAGATAGAAACAAATATTGCGTAAAGAAAGAATCTCATTTTTAATGTTCAGGAAGTCTTACATCATTGGTAATACATCTTTAAGTTTGTGGCATTCCATATCAGCAAAAATCGAGCCCTGTCGAGCTCGATAAGATAGTAGGCACCGTGAGGGAGTGCTTCGACCACCCGATAAGGGCCTTCCTAGTTCGGAGAGAGCTTTCCGCACTCCCGAGGTTGGGAGGCCTCGACGCGGCGCAGCACCAGATCTCCCGGACGGAAGGACTTCGACCTTACCTTGGAGTTATAATATTTGGCCACCCGTTGCCTGTAGGCCGCCATCCGAACCCGTGCCTTGTCCCTCGTTTCCTCGAGGAGATCTAGGTTGAGTAGCAGTCGTGCTGAGTTCTCAGCTTCATCATATTGTTTAACATGCAGTGTTGGCAGGCTAAGTTCCACCGGGATTACTGCTTCTGCTCCAAAGACAAGGTTGAAGGGAGTTTCATCCGTGGTCGTCCTTGGGATTGTATGGTATGCCCACGGGATGCTGGAGAGTTCTTCAGCCCATCTCCCTTTGGCCTGATCTAATCTGGTCTGGAGCCCTTGCAGGATGGTCCGGTTGGTCACCTCGGCTTCCCCATTGGTCTGGGGATGCGCCACCAAGGTGAAGCGGTGATGAATTCCGAGGTCGTTGCAGAACTCCTCGAACTCCCGACAGTCGAACTGACGTCCGTTGTTGGTGATGATGGTGTGGAGAAGTCCAAAGCGACATATGATCGACTTCCAAAGAAACTTACTGACATTCGGCTTCGTGATCTGGGCTAATGGCTTGGCCTCGACCCACTTCGTGAAGTAGTCGATGGTGACAATCAATAACTTACGCAGCCCGGGCGTAGGAGGAAAGGGACCGAGGAGGTCCATGCCCCATTAGGCAAAAGGCCAGGGGGCGGAGAGCTGGGAGAGCGACGCAGCCAACTAGCATTGCACGACAGCATGACGTTGGCAGCAATCACACCTCTTAACAAAGTTGGCGACGTCCTCCCTCATCGTCTCCCAGAAGTATCCTTGACGGAGGGCTTTATACACCAAAGTCCTGCCCCCCACATGGTTCCCGCAAAGGCCTTCGTGAATTTCCTGGAGCACGAGTGCAGCCTCCGTGGGCCTCAAACACTTAAGGAGCGGATAGGAGTATGACCTCCGGTAGAGCAGTCCGTCCATCAGCACAAAGCACATGGCCTTCCTTTTGATAAGGCCGGCCTCTACCCGATCCTCGGGCAAGGTGCCATCGATGATGTACTTGATGTACTTGTCCATCCAGCTAGGCTCCGGGGTGACCTGCTGGTTCTCTTTAGGGACTTCATAGCTCGGGGCTTGGAGATGTTCGATGTGGGCGCGGCCTAATGATGAGCTGGCAGGGTTGCTAGGCGAGAGAGAGCGTCAGCACGGGCATTTTCACCACGCGGGATGTGGGAGACACTAAAGTGCTTGAAGCCCACCACGCTTGCACGTACCAACTCCAGATACTTCAGCATTTGAGGGTCATACTCACCTGAGACCTGCCCGACGAACAGCTACGAATCGATGAAGACCCTCATGCTGGTCATGCCAAGTTCATGGGAGACTCTCAGTCCTACGAGGAGTACTTCGTACTCCGCCTGGTTATTGGTGGTGGCGAACTAGAGGCGGAGCGCGCACTCTGCTACGACTTTCTCGTTGTTGGCGAGGATGAGCCCAGCCTCGCTTCCATCGGAATTAGAGGCTCCATCCACATGCAGGACCCATATGTCCTCCTTCGGTTCAGGTCCTGGTTGTTGGCTTTGGGGGTTCTCTTCCGGTCCCTCGTCCAGGCCTGCATACTCAACTAGAAAGTCAGCCAATACCTGCACCTTCATAGCCGACCTCGGTTGATAAGCGATGTCAAATTCACTGAGCTTCAGCACCCACTTCGCCAGACGTCCAGATGTGTCAGGTCGACTAAGCACGGCCTTCAACGGTTGGTCCATCAGGATCGCGATTAGGTGCGCTTGGAAATAAGGCCCGAGACGTTGGGCAAATACTATTAGTGCACAAATCAACTTCTCGGATCGAGAGTACCTAAGCTCCGCATCATGGAGGAGCTTGCTAGTATAGTACACGGGTCTCTAGATTCCTTTGTCATCCGTCCGGACTAAGACTGAGCTGATGACCTCCTGAGTGATCGCCAGATACAGGAGGAGCTCTTCTCCATCCTCTGGCCGGGAGAGTAGTGGTGGTGATGCCAAGGTCTTCTTCAGCTCCTCAAATGCCTCCTGGCATTCCTTCATCCAGGAGAAGTCGTGCATCTTCCTCAGCGCCTTGAAGAAGGGCTGGCAACGATCAGTAGATCGCGAGATGAACCGGCTCAGGGCCACTACTCGACCGGTGAGCTGCTAGACTTGCTTCTTGGAAGTGGGCTGCTCCATGTTAAGGATCGCCTGAACCTTCTCCAGGTTGGCTTCTATCCCTCTTTGGGTCACCATGAAGCCAAGGAACTTCCCCGCTACCACACCGAAGGCGCACTTCGCCGAGTTCAGCTTCATTTGGTGAAGGCAGAGGTTGCGAAATGTCTCCGTTAGGTCATCGACGTGGTCCGAGGTCAACTTGCTCATCACCAGCATGTCATCCATGATACCTGCATGTTGCGGCCAATTTGGTCTTTGAAGACCTTGTTGACCAACTGCTGGTACGTGACGCCGGCATTCTTCAGACTGAAGGGCATCATCTATAATAGTAGGTCCCACGGTCTGTGATGAAGGCAGTGTGCTCCTCGTCTTTAGGGTACATCTAGATCTGATTGTACCCAGAAAAAGCATCCATGAAGGAGAGGAGGCGGTGACCCGAAGTGGCGTCCACGAGCTGGTCGATCTTCGAAAGGGGGAAGCTATCTTTCGGGCAAGCTTGGTTGAGGTCAGTGTAGTCCACACAGATCCTCCACTTACTATTGTTCTTCTTCACCATCACCACGTTCGCCAACCAACTGAGATACTATACCTCTCGCACGAAGCCAACAGTGAGGAGCTTCTCCACCTCTTTGTTGATCGCCTTCTGCCTTTCTGCAGCAAAGCTCATATTCTTCTACCGAACTGGATGGCACTTCGGATCGATCTTCAATTGGTGGGTGATGACGTCCAGGGAAATACCTGGCATATCCATCGCAGACTAGGCAAACACATCTGTGTTCGCCCAAAGGAAATCTAGCAAGCGAGCCTGCTCATCTTCTGGGAGTTGAGCTCCTATCTGCACTGTTCTCTGTGGGTCCAAGCTAAGGGGATATGTCAGCAAGTGCTCAACCGGGCCACCCCTGGGATCCTGCGCCCTTTGGTCGAGGTCATCAACATCAGAGTCGAGCTCGGCACTCCGGGTACCAGGGATAGCCTGCAAGCAATGCTGGCGGGCTGAACTGCCCCCTCAACTCCCCCACTCCAAAAATGGTGGGAAACTGCACCAACAATCTTCTGGTGGAAATGACTGCATCAAGCTGGTTGAGCCTTGGGCGGCCCAAAATGGCATTGTATGGTGACGGGAGTCGGACGATGGTGAAGGTCATCATGATCGTGCTCTGCCGGGATGAAGTTCCAACGGTAACAGGGAGAGTGATCTCTCCCTCGACTCCTACAGAATCTTCGATGAAATCCACGAGAGGGGTGTGTACCGGCTTTAATCGATCATGAGATAAACTCATTCGGGAGAAAGCATCGTAAAAAAGTACGTCGGTAGAGCTCCTACTATCAACCATAATCTGATGTATAGGATGCTTAGCGATGGTCATCTCGACCACCACTGCATCGTTATTTACATTTTCATTTTCATTTCCCTTCCCTTTTTCAAAGGGAAGTACATTTTCCAAGTCTCTCCCTCCCGGGCTCTCTTTGATGCGTGCCCTATCCCCCAAGAAATCATGCCCACCAGCTTCTCCGTGGGGCGGTTATCTACTGCAGGAATGGGAGGAAGGGCCGCAAGTGACCGGTCCTCCACCGAGGCCTTTCTTTCCACGAACTTCTTGAGATAGCCCCTCCTGATGAGGTCCTCGATCACCCTCTTCAAGTTACGGCACTCCTCCGTGTCATGGTCGTGGTCATGATGGAACTAGTAGTACTTTGTCTTGTCGCGATGGTTCTTCGGGTTTTGAGGAGGAGGTCGGTGGAGGTAACCCTCGCCCTTGATCTCCATAAGGATTTTGGTTCTTGGAGCAAGGAGGGGAGTGAAGGTCCACTCCAGAACGGGACCATTCTTTGACTTTAGCCTCAATCGGAAGTCCGCAGGCGGCCCGGGCCTACGGGTCCCCTGAACATCCTTCGAGACGGGCCTCTTCGAAGGCTTCTCGTCCAGCTCTCTGCTAGTACGATCAGCCTCCTCAGCTCGGATGTACTTGTGGATGCGGAGGAGGAGTTCGGAATACATCTTGGGTGGCTTTTTGTCCAACGAATACATCAGACAGGAGGTCTTAAGCCCTCACTTCAATGCCAACATGGCGACGGGCTCGTCCATGCTATAGATTTCCAGGGCAGCAGTCTTGAAGCGGGTGACATAGTTTTGCAGGAGCTCCTGGTCTTGCTGCCGGATGGAGAAGGGGCTATCCACCTCCCTCAGCACCTTTCGACAAGCATCGAAGTGTGCCACAAATTTTCCTTTCAATTGCTGGAAGGAGTTGATGGATTCAGGCTCGAGGTGGGTGAACCAAACTCGAGTGACCTTCCAGAGGGTGGCCAGGAAAGCAATGCAAATAAGGGCGTCCATCATCCCCTGGACTCTCATGAGAGCTTTATAGCTCTCCAAGTGGTCCAGGGGATCGGTGGTCCCATCGTAGGGATCCCACCTGAGGCATGCGGAACCAACTCGGAATCGGTTTATCTCGAATTTCCTAAGAGAAGGGGGGTCGGGCGCTATAGCCCACTGGCTCGCTGGGGGAGCTCTGTATGTTGGCAAACCGATGGGAGAGCTCCACCAATTTGCACTCTTGCTCTTTCAGGCACCTCTCAGCTAGACGCCTGATGGCCTCATCAGTGGAACCTTCCACTAAGGCCACTAGAGAAGAAGGTGCCGATGGGTCACGACGAGGGGCCTTGCCGCACGGTGCTTGCTGTGCTTGGCAGCATCATTATTGTCCACCGGGGATCGAATCTCGTGGTCCGCCGACCCAGAATGATTTCTCTTCATGGGGTTCTGGTGACTCCCACGGGGATTGGTCGCTACCCACGGATGGGACATCCTGCCTTGGATGGAACGCAGGCTTCTGCGGGGATCCCTGGCTGGGGTTGAGTTACCAGGGAGCATTGCTGATGCTGTAGCTACCTTACGACCATGGTCAGTGTCTGCAATTGTTGGACAATGGTAGCATACTGAATGTCCGTCGAGGGCAGCTGAGGAGGTAGAACAGGAGGAGCAGGGAGTTCCCTTTCCGGGCTACAGGGGCCCGGAGAAGAGGGAACTTCCCCCGCCCGGCTGGTGGAGGCTTCCCGTTCGCAAGTCACCACCATACTTGGGATCGAGCTACTCTCGAGCTCGAGGGGGGGCTTACTTGTATAGGTGCCTTGCCGCCCCTACCTGCTACGCCAATCTGTTGCCGACCTTACCGTTGTGGCCTGCAGTTGTAAGTTGGCGCCGAATTATGGTCCCCTTTTTATCGCAGAATCTTGATGCTCCGGACCTACAAAACGAGGTTAGAGACCCAGGCCGGGGATCCCGGTAGGGACACTTCGATGGTCAAGTTAGACAGCAGTAAAGTGGAACAGATCCACTAAGATGGATTTCCCCTAAGTCTCCATACTTAGAGGAGTCTTTAATGAGTGAGAATGAGCAAGAACAAGAGAGGCCGGCCCTCAGGTCCCTACGACTGGGCTCGCCGAGCTCACTCCTGCTAGTCCCTTCGGAACCTTTGTCTCAAAATCGCTTATCTTCTCTCCCGTGTGCCTGCTCTCTTAATTGTTTACCTTCCTTCTTGCCCGTGGTGCCCTTTTTAGATCATCGGATGCTTCGGTGCCTCGATTCTCCCTTCTATGGGAGACCTTGGAGGACAACGGCCTCTCTCCCATTCTCCTAAGGTCATCTCCCTTTATGGTTGGGAGTTAAACAGCGAGCCCGTCTCGTCTATCGCACTGTCACAGAAAGGGGGAGCTGGGCGGGACCTCGATCCATGCATAGGCATACCCGGGTTCGAGGCGTTGACCGTGGCCCACTCCTTTTGGGGATTCCTAGTCATGGCTCGCTAGATATGGCTCCTCGATCAAGGTGTTCCTCCTAAATCGGTGCAAACAAGGTTCCACGCACCGTTACAGTCCTGGGAATGTCGTACTGAACGCATCGCCTGCGCGCACCATCCTCAATAACATCCTCGGGGCTTGCACCTTCGATCCTGCAAATGCTTCATAGAGAGGGCTTGACTCTGGCTGAGGTGGGCCCATCTAGGGATGCCACTTGGGGAGGCAAGGCCACTTTGGCCGAGGTGGACCTCGCCCGGTTCGACACTTGGAGAAGTGGTAGAGGCTAGCTCGACTTTGGTCGAGGTGGACCCATCTGGGGGTGCCACCTGGTAAAGGAGCAGGGGGAGCCTGGCTCAACTTCGACAAGGTGGGCCCATCTGGGGGTGCCACCTGGCGAAGGAGCAGAGGCAGGGCCACTTCGACCGAGGTGGACCTTGCTTGGGTCGACACTTGGCGAAGTGGCAGAGGCCAGCTCGACTTCGATCGAGGTGGACCTATTTGGGGGTGCCACCTGGTGAAGGAGCAGGGGGAGCCTTGCTCGACTTCGACGAGGTGAGCCCATCTGGGGGCACTACCTGGCGAAGAAGCAAAGGCAGGGCCACTTCGATCAAGGTGGTCCTCGCTTGGGTCGACACCTGGCGAAGTGGCAGAGGCCAGCTCGACTTTGGTCGAGGTGGACCTAGCTGGGGTTCCACCTGGCAAAGGAGCAGGGGGTGCCTGGCTCGACTTCGATGAGGTGGGCCCATCTGGGGGCGCTACCTGACAAAGGAGCAGAGGCAGGGCCACTTCGGTCGAGTTGGACCCCGCTTGGGTCGACACCTGACGAAGTGGCAGAGGCCAGCTCGACTTAGATCAAGGTGGACCCATCTGGGGATGCCACCTGGTGAAGGAGCAGGGGGTGCCTGGCTCGACTTCGACGAGGTGGGCCCATCTAGGGGCGCCACCTGGTAAAGGAGCAGAGGCAGGGCCACTTCGATCAAGATGGACCCCGCTTGGATCGACACCTAGCGAAGTGGCAGAGGCCTGCTCGATTTCAACCGAGGTGGACCCATCTGGGGATGCCACCTGGCGAAGGAGTAGGGGGTGCCTGGCTCGACTTCGACAAGGTGGGCCCATCTGGGGGTGCCACCTAGCAAAGGAGCAGAGGCAGGGCCACTTCGATCGAGGTGGACCCCGCCTATCGACACCTGGCAAGTTGCAGAGGTGCCTCGCTCGGCTCGAGGTCGGCTTGACCGCTAGTCAAGCCACCTAGCAAGAGAGCCTGGAGAGGATGCCGTGTTGCACTAGCTGGCGGCCAACTAGGTCTAACGTACACTCCACATCAGCGATGTTGCCATATCACTTTATTTCTTAGAAAATTTCTACTAAGAGCTCATTTATAAGGAATAAATCACACAAAAAATCCCTCACAAAATTAATTTCTGAGGGTTTTTATGAGAAAGTTTTTATTAAAATTTTTTTTACTAAGAACCAAATTATCATGAAAAAATTCCTCAAAAAATCTCTCGAAAAAATAATTTTTGAGAGATTTTGCAAGAAATTTTTTTATTAAAAATTTTTTTACTGAGAACCAAATTATGATAAAAAGATCCCTAAAAAATTCTTTTATAAAAATAATTTGTGAGGGATTTTTCGAGAGAACTTTTTTTCTCAGAAAATTGTTACTAAGAGCTCATTTATAAGGAATAAATCTCTCAGAAAATCCCTCACAAAAGAAATTTCTGAGGGATTTTACGAGGAATTTTTTATTTGAAGATTTTTTTACTAAGAACCAAATTATGATGAAAAGATTCTTTGGAAAATCTCTCACAAAAATAATGTGTAAGGGATTTTCAGAGAAAACTTTTTTTCTCAAAAAATTTCTACTAAGAGCTCATTTATAAAAAAAATCCCTCAAAAATCCCTCACAAAATTAATTTCCGAGGAATTTTGCGAGAAATTTTTTATTAAAAATTTTTTTACTAAGCACCAAATTATCATGAAAAGATCACTCAAAAAATCTCTCGCAAAAATAATTTTCAAGAAATTTTACAAAAAAAAAAATTATTGATTTTTTTTTACTAAGAACCAAATTATGATGAAAGAGCCCTCGAAAATTCTCTCATAAAAATAATTTACAAGGGATTTTCGAAGAAAACTTTTTTCCTTGGAAAATTTCTACTAAGAGCTCATTTATAAGGAATAATTTTTTCAAAAAATCCCATACAAAAAAAATTTTGAGGTATTTTGTGAGGAGTTTTTTTATTTGAAATTTTTTTTACTAAGAACTAAATTATGATGAAAAGATTTCTTGAAAATCTTTCACAAAAATAATATATAAGGGATTTTCTGAGAAAACTTTTTTTTCTAAAAGTTTCTACTAAGAGCTCATTTATAAGGAATAAATTTCTCGAAAAACCCCTCATAAAATTAATTTTTGAGAGATTTTACGAGGAATTTTTTATTAAAAACTTTTTTACTGAGAACAAAATTATCATGAAAAGATCTCTCGAAAAATCTATCGCAAAAATAATTTTTGAGCGATTTTACAAGAAATTTTTTATTAAAATTTTTTAATGAAAAACCAAATTATGATGAAAGAATCTCTCAAAAAATCTCTCACAAAAATAATTTACGAGGGATTTTTTGAGAAAACATTTTTCTCAAAAAATTTCTACTAAGAGCTCATTTATAAGGAATAAATTTCTCGAAAATTCTGTTATAGTAATAACCAACCCATTCGGCCATGACACAACAATGGGTCCACTTAAAGAGATCAGCCCCTGTGGCGGCCAGGTCGGCACCTCGGCCAACCCAGTTCGACCGTGCCTGGAGCCCAGCTCAGCTAGGCTGGCACCTCGACCAAATCGACAGCTTGGCCAGCCCACTTCGGCCATGCCTGGAGCCCAGCCAGGCATGCTGGGCAGCCCACTTTGGCCCATGAAGCTCTCCGGCTCCGCCCTGCGAGCGCCTGCATGGCTCCATCCACCTCAGCACGTGTCGATCCGGCATGTTGGGGAGTGGCGTGACCCGGCAACAAGGCTAAGTCCACATGGGGTCCAGTTCTGACCCCATGGTGGGACTCCCTAGTTCGACACAATCGTAGCACACCCGCACCTTGGTCCGTGCATAAGAGAGATGAGCGACCCCAACCGTTCGCTCCGTGCGGTCCAGCCCAGATCCACCAGTGATAGGCACGTGCGACCCCGGCCACTTCGACCGCGAAAGCTCCTGCTTGGCACCCAGTCCGGCCGAGGGAGGCCTCTACCCGCACCTTCGCCCGGCTCCGCCACATTCCAGCTCCGCGGGGTCCAGCCCGGATCCACCTGCGATAGGCACGCACGACCCCAGTCGCTCCGGCCCTGAATGCTCCTGCCCGGCACCCAGTCCGGCCGAGGGAGGCCTCTGCCCAACCTTGGCCCGGCTCCTCCAGCTCGGTGCTCCCGCGTCCAGGGCGGCAGGGCCCCGCTCCAGCTCCCCGGCTCTGGTGGCGCAATCTCGTGCTTCTGCATGCGGTGCACCCAGCTCCAACCCGGCACAACCGTGCCTCAGTCGATCCCGCGATAGGTCCGGCCATGCCCGACACGGGTGGCGTGCTCCACCTTCGCCCGGACCGGTTCTGCCCGCTTGGGCCTAGCTCCGGCTTCGAGACAGAGCCCTCTGGTCCGCCCACGTTCGCAGGGACGTGACGCGGGTTGCCTCCAGCCCGCACGAGTCCGATTCCACCCGAAGCCCCGCACCTTGCCTCCGGCATCCCGGCTCCGTGCCTGGGTTTACCTGAAGGAACATCCACGGAGTTCCCAGCTCATCCGGTCGACTCCGCCCGAGTGCAGTCTGGCACCGTTCGGCGCACTTGCACCGGTTTGGTAATCCTGCGACCCACACGGGCTCTCCCGTTGGGAGGCAGCAGGTCTCCACCCACCTCCGTTCGGCGCCACCCCGCACGGCCTCACCCGTTGGGAGGTAGCAGCGTGCCCGCGTGGCATGCTCGAGTCCAGCTCGGCATGCTCGCATCTAGCTCGGCGTGCCCGTGGCAAACCCAGCTCTGCCCGCTCGGGAGCAGCGCACCTCTGCGATCCGGCATGTCCTGCATGCGTTGGTTCGCACCCACGTGCTTGGGCCATGCACCTCACCTCGACCAGCGTGCATGGAAAGCCTCTACGGGTCTTTCCTCGGTCCATGGGCAGCCTGGCACGTAAAGTTTAGTGTATCGATCGTGCCTCAGGATGGTTCCGCCCCCGGCTCGCTTCCATCCATTTCGGGTACGTTCTTCTTAGCCCATATACTATGCAGGAGTAGTGCCCTGGCCAGTCTGGCACTTCGGCATCTCAGCCCGACTCGACCACTGAGAGCATCGCTCGGTTCTGTCTCATCCACGTGGGCCCAGCACTCTTTCCAAGGATCTCCATCCACGTGGGTCCTATGGCATGCCGCCTGACACGCCACCTGCAAAGAAGGTTTGCATTCAAGCTTCTCAAGCCATTGTTTACACTAACCAAGAAATAGTGCCCTGCCCAAGGCACTGTACCCCTACACCAACTTCCTGAACCACCCAGAGGAGGAAGGTTCACCAGCCCATCATGGCCTCATAGGCTATCCTAGCCTGACAAGTCTACATCAAGACCAACATGCCTCCCCCGAACGATAGGAGTCATTCGTCTACATAAAGACCGGTATGAAGAGGTAAGGGGAGGTAAGAGACAACACACTCTCTTCATTCTTACATTATCGTCCATTTTCTATCACCCTCTGGCGGTAGAGAGTCCCCCAAGCTCTCTGCCTCAGAGGTCTCTTATTTCCTTCGATCGTCCCACTGACTTGATCGTCGGAGTGTCTTTGCCGGAATCCTCGGCCCAGGTCTCTCCTGTTTTGCAGGTCTGCCCGATGGAGGGATAATATAGAGAAGATTTCTCCCCACCGGAGAGACCCACAGGAGGACCACAGCACAGCTTTAAGCCCCTTTATCCCTACAACGACCCCTCTGAGCACGGCGACTCCTCCGAGCCCCGTGATGGAGGGTATGTTCCCCTTGATCATCTCTGACCGATGAGCCCAGTGACGCTGGCGGGGAGTCCACTCACCCAGGCCACGCAAGAAGCTGCTGGCCACGGTGATCTAGGCGGCAACATCCCTCACAAAAAAAAATCGAGGGATTTTGCGAGAAATTTTTTTATTTGAAATTTTTTTTATTAAGAACCAAATTATGATGAAAAGAACTCTTGAAAAATCTCTCGCAAAAGTAATGTGTGAGGGATTTTCTGAGAAAACTTTTTTTCTCGGAAAATTTATACTAAGAGCTCATTTATAAGGAATAAATCTCTCAGAAAATTCCTCACAAAATTAATTTTTCGAGAGATTTCTCAAGGAATTTTTTTATTAAAATTTTTTTTACTAAGAACCAAATTATCATGAAAAGATCCCCGAAAAATCTCTCGCAAAAATAATTTCTAAGGGATTTTGTGAGGAATTTTTTTATTGAAAATTTTTTTACTAAGAACCAAATTATGATGAAAAGATCCCTTGGAAAATATCTCGCAAAAATAATTCATGATGGATTTTTAGAGAAAACTTTTTTTCTCAAAAAATTTTACAGTTAATTTTTTTTTACGGAAGATCCCTCGAAATTATGAGGAATTTTTTTTTCTCGATAAAATCCCTTGGTAAATCATCCTTTTCTAGTAGTGATCCCCATTTTACTAGCCGGCATCTTAGTGGTGTCAGGTTGACGTACTCACCATTTGGTGAGAAAAGACTGTGAAAATCTGAGCATCTCAAATCGAACATTACCTGGCAGGATGGGGGCCTGCAGGGATAGCTACACCAGGATTTATCCACCCCTACCCCTTTTGTTTATCAAAAAAAAAATGTCCTGACTTGATTTGTTTTCCCTTTTCCTTCTACTCTTTTCCATTTCTCTTCTTCTCTAAAGATCCTAATCCTCTCTCTCTCCTCCATCTTCTCCCCCTATTCCATTGCTGCAAACCTCCCACCTAATTAAGACTCCTGAGAATGGAAAACTTAGGATCTCGCTCAAAGCCTCCCACCTGATTGAAACTCCTACAGATGATAAAAAAATGAAGCTGCATCAAGCTTTCCACCCGATCCAAACTCCTATGCACGGAGAAAATGGAGGAAGTCCACCGATGGAGACTTCTATGGGCATAAAAAATAGAGAAAAACCAGGAGAAACCATAGGAAGAATCAACAAAAACAAAAAGAAAGATAGAAAAATTAAAAGATAAGACCTCTTCCCACTTAAAATAACATTTTTTTAAAAAAAATGCTTCTCTTTTTCATAGATCTATGGCGAAGAGGAGCACTTAAGGATATAGTGTATTTGGTTTTTTTTTTCTTAATTATATGGATCCGTGATGATGGAAAAAATAGAAAAAAGATCTAAGAAAAATATTAAAAAATTACTTTTATTTTTTAGAGGTACGTGGGGAAGGAGAGCACTTGATGGCCATGGAGCCGCTGGAAGAGGGTGAGGGTGAGGGAGAGGGGGAGGGCAAGGAGGAAGGGGGAGGAGGGGAAGGATGGTGTTGTGAAGAGAGAGGTGGCGGGCAAGGAGGCGGAGTTCGATAGTGGGTGGGCGACGATGGAGGATGGGTGATGGGGATGGATCGTTGGTGAGCCTAGAAGTCACCAAAATTAGGGTATCACTAGTTTTTCTTTTATTTTTTTAATTTTCTATGGAGGTGGCGAAGGAATAATAGAGATGGAAGACAGGGATCGGGGCTTTCATAAACTTTGGGACTCACACTCACAGAGAGATCTCACATCTCTAGGGTATCCCACCTCACTAATGGAGCCGTACAGAGAGATCTCACACCTCTATGGCATCCTACCCACCTCACTAATAGAGCCGTACGGAGATATCTCACACCTCTAGGACATCCTACCCACCTCACTAATGGAGCCATTAGGATGATTTTTAAAGGACATGAGGGCTTTAAAAAAGATGGAATTAGGGAAGGGGATAACTAGACATGACCTCGCATCATGTTCGGGGATTGCACCTCACGTGCTCTCTTTACGAAGCGAAAAGTGGGCCTCTCACCCTTGCCATACGGAGTGAAAGAAGAATCTCTCTTCTCAAATTTTCATTTCATTCAAATTTATTTTTTCATACATGAAGGGGTCCTTTTATAGTTGACCCTAGCCCTTGGATTACATGGAAATAAGAGAAAAGAGAGGAGGCGCCACATTATTTCCTTGTAGGTGGAATGAAACATGGAGAGGATCAAGGGATGGTGCCATCTATCTTCCATAAAGGGTTAGGCAGTACAAGGAAAAATCTCATGAATCAAGAAAAAGAGGGACGGCGCCCATATACTACCTAGTCTGTCTGGACGCCATATGAGTTTCTTCCATCTTCTCTTGGGCGGTCCATAACTTCCATATTGGGGCGTTGATCTGCTTCCTTTTGGGCTTGGATGATGTCATGAAGATCTTAGGATACCTAACAGGGTGGATGACGCCTGCTGTGACTGGGATTCCATATGGCTACTGAGGTGGCTGGGCTCTCGAGTCCCCATCATTCCCTTGGAGTGGGGAGAACTCGACCCCATCAAGTTCGGATCAGCGGGGACTTTGGTGGGATCGAATTTCAATCAACTCAAAAGAGGCTCTTCTTTGAGATATGTGCAACTCTAAAAATTGAGCAACTCTGAAATTCGTGTAGCTTTGAGGATCATGTAGTGTTGAAGTTGGCAACAGGGAGGGGCAATGCTTTCACGATCATGCGGTGCTTCTCGTCCTCCACGGACCAAAACTTTTGAACAGCGGAGGCTTTTGGAGGGCAGTCTAGCGGGCGTTCTCCGACGACGGCGATGAGAACGATGGTGGCGGTATAGGTGGGGACGGCGTTCAGCGGTGGAGGTGAGGCATCGGGCATTGCGGCACAGATACAGGGAGAGGAGGGCACAGTTCCTTCAGCACGGGCATGGGTTTGCCGGAGAGATAGGGATCGAGCATGCCGGAGGGGACACGGGCGGCACGGGGGGGCGGCTCGGAGGCGATACAGGGATGTCGACTTGGAGGCGATACGGGCGACGGCTAGGGGAGGCCCAACGGGCCGGCGATGAAGATCTGGACAGGAGGACGATGATGGCGCTCGGGTTCTAGTAGTGCGTAGGCCATGATCAGTGGCTTTGGAGGCGCCGATCGGAGGAGTGGAGGGTGGCGATGGTTCTGGTCGGGATGATCGGGTGTTCGCAGCAACAAGGGGGTTCCAGATGGCGGTGATCACAGTCAAAGATAGCGGAACTAAGACTTCAATGGCATCCGAGGATGGTTCTAGTGGGGCTTTGATTTGGGTGGCTGGAGCATGGTCGTCGACTGCTGTGGATTTGGGCGGAAGAGGGCGAAATGGACAAACCGGAGAATGGCAGATCCGATGGAGATTGGAATCGTGGTCGGCTTGGATGAGTTTCCACTCACTGGTGAGGGCACGAAGAGTGAGGGAACGGCGGATATGATCGATGGTGGTGGGGCATGGGAGGAGTCACAGGAGGGAAGGCGGGGCACCGGCATAGAGATGCTCAGCGACAAAGGAAGGGAGATCTTCTTCTTTTTTTTTGATCTAGGAAGATGAGAGGATGGAAAAGATGGTTCGGTGTAAAGTGGAGGGGAGATCTGGGGTGATATGAAACGTACCCTAATTTTTTAGTTCTGATACCAAAATTGATGGGGTACGGGATGGGATGGATCGTTGGCGAGCCTAGAAGTTACCAAAATTAGGGTATCACTAGTTTTTCTTTTATTTTTTTAATTTTCTATGGAGGTGGCGAAGGAACAATGGAGATAGAAGACAAGGATGGGGCTTTCATGAACTTTGGGACTCACACTCACGAAGAGATCTCACACCTCTAGGGCATCCTACCCACCTCACTAACGGAGCCGTACGGAGAGATCTCACACCTCTAGGGCATCTACCCACCTTACTAATGGAGCCGTTAAGGTAAATCTTAAAGGACATGAAGGCAGTAAAGAAGGTGGGATTAGGGAAGGGAATAACTAGACATGACCTCGCCTCGCATCATGTCTGGGGGTTGCACCTCATGTGTTCTCCTTACGGAGCGAAAGTTGGGCCTCTCACCCTCTCCATACGGAGCGAAAGAAGAATCTCTCTTCTCAAATTTTCATTTCATTCAAATTTATTTTTTCATACACGAAGGGGTCCTTTTATAGTTGATCCTAGCCCTTGGATTACATGGAAATAAGAGAAAAGAGGGGAGACACCACATTATTTCCTTGTAGGTGGAATGAAACATTGAGAGGATCAAGGGATGGTGCCACCTATCTTCCATAAAGGGTTGGGCAGTACAAGGAAAAATCTCATGAATCAAGAAAAAGAGGGAGGACGCCTATATACTGCCTAGTCTACCTGAACACCATATGAGTTTCTTCCATCTTCTCTTGGACGGTCCACAACTTGCATATTGGGGCACTGATCTACTTCCTTTTGGGCTTCGATGATGTCATGAAGAACTTAGGATACCTCACAAGGTGGATGATGCCTGCTGTGACTGGGATTCCACGTGACTGCTGAGGTGGCGAGCTCTCGGGTCCCCATCAATAGGCAATTCTTAAATCTTGAGGAGTAGTGGAAGAAGATGAAGAGCCTGTAGAGGAGAGTCTGGCGGTGCCGCCCCCGCCACCATTGCTTGCACTAGTGGTGGCCGTGTTACCAATTCGGTGGGGGGATGGTTGCCTGCAACAAAAAAAAGAAAAAACTAGGATTTGAGATAGAAGGGAGGAGGAGATTTACCTGAGGCTGGCGAACTTGATGATGAAGGTGCCAATGAGAGGATCAACACCGACGAGAGGATCAATGTCGGTTGCCATGAATCGACCAAGGAGGAGGTCGGTCTGCCATGAATCCACCAAGAAATGGAGAAATTTGGGAAGGGTAGGAGGAAAACCAATGGGAGGATGGGAGAAATAGGGGATCCAGGGAGTAGAAAAATAACGAGAAAGAGGAAAAGTGTCGAGGGAGGAGAAAAATTGCTTGGAAGGAGGAAATATGCTAGGAAATGGTGCCATGAAGGGTTTGAGGATAAAAAATTCTGATGATGCTTTAAAACATTGTTAGCTGATGCTATAAAATATCAGCTAATATTATCAATACTTTAAAGCATTGTTACAAGATAATACTTGATAAAAAGTATGGATATATACTCGTAACACCTGATACTATATTTTTTTATGCTTAAAAGCATCATTATTTGCTGATACTTTTAGAAAGCATAAACAGTCGTGCGCTACTTTTTAATGCTCTCTACTTTTACTCTTTTTCCTGTAGTGAGGGTATCATAATTTTATAAAATAGATCCTAATTTTATACTAAGGTATAATAATTTTACATACAGTATTTAGATTACATTTAGTGTATTGCCAAGCAATTTTGAAAGATAATATGGATTGCCAATAATTGAATATCCAGAAATATAAATTACAGGTAATATTACATTATATACTATGATGTAATAATCTTACAAAAAATATTTAAAATACAGGATTTTATAAGTTTAGGATATACTATGACATCTAGAATAAATCTAAGGCATCATGGCTTAAATTTGTATAGGAATGTCATAATTTTATGAAAAGATGTTATAATTTTATGAAGCTCTGTCAAAATTTTATATTATAATATCATAATTTTAAAAAATAATATAATAATTATAGAAATGATATTTTGATATAGAGTATCAAAATATTATATAAAAATATATAATTTTTTTACCTTCTTATGGTTCTTCAATTTATGATCTCTTTCAAACTTTGAAGGGATGTCACACTTTTCTGTATAAAGAATAAGTACTGTACCACCTTTTGATAATTACATTTATTATTTGCATTGCTATTGTATTCATCATTTGTATCTGAATACAAAATTTTTAAATTTTACTAATAGACAAAATTAGAAATCTTAATTTTTTACCGTTCACTCAAGTATCAAAAAGTTCAATGCCAACTCATCTTTTCTATCGACATGGTTGCTGCTAATTATTAAGATGGAAATGTGGACAATCGGTGAACTGAAAGTAAAAATAATAAAGTGGATCCTTTAAGAAAGTGTTTCGGATGCCACCTTTTTCTTTTTCGAATGAAAACAAAAATAATAATTTATTAATTTAAAAAGATATACAGACATTTTATGGTTTCATTTTTTTTGATACCATCGATTTGATATTTATTGCAGTCATATCTCATTACATTGTACCAACTCGGATCCGCATGGCCTAATAAGGAGAGGCAGTGAGACCGGTCTGGATTTCTCATACCGCGTGCGGTGATTCCGCTTTCAATCATTTTTGGTTATTTGCAAGCACGCTGCAAAGCAGCCCAGAAAAAACCCGACATCCACGCGGATGCGGTCAACCGCGGCTGGACCTCCCACGCGCTCCAATCAACGGCCACCATCCCCAATAACCCCCTCCATCCGACGGCTAATATCAAACCTGGCCTCCAAGCCGCCTCCTATTAAACCCACCCCATTCCTCCGAACTCTCCCTCTCCGAGCTCATCGAACCGGCGGTGATGATGCAACGGGTGGCCGGCGGAGATACCCAGCAGCAGAAGCCGCTGCGGCCGCCGCCGCCGCCTCAGACGTGGGTGGCGGTGCAGTACCCTGCGGCGATGGCGATGCAGCACCAGATGATGGGGGCGGTGCCGCCGCCGCAGTACCCGCAGCTCTTCCTGCCGTATCCCCAGCGCTCTCTACCGCCGCCACCACCGAATCAGCAGCACCAACAGCAGGGAGGGGCCGTGACGTTATCGTCGGATGAGAACAAGACGATCTGGGTGGGGGATCTCCATTTCTGGATGGACGAGAGCTATCTCCACAGCTGCTTCGGCCACACCGGCGAGGTTCGGGCTTTGCCTTCTCCAATCTTGATGCCTTCTTGTTTGTCTTCTTTGTTGCGCTTCGTTTTGGCAATGAAATTGAGATTCTTGATGAGAAGTTTCTTTTCTTTATTTGCTATTGGTTGAAGTTAATTCTTTTGATCATATATATTTATTCAATAACTGTTTTCGATCTGATTAATCTGTCATATTTATGAAAATATTCAAGAAAAAATGTTTTTTTAGTGGCATCTGCATTGAATATGGTGAAAGAAAGGGAAATACAATTATAAGGGCTTCAACAATATTTGGACTTCTTAACTTAATTATTTTCAAGAGCTTGGAGTGAGGAAATTGTTAATTGAAGGAAAGGTTAGATATATGAAAGCAGCCTTTTTTCTGAAAGTTACTGTTAATTGTAACAGAATAATGAAAGTTGCGTTACTGGTTTCATAAGCTGTCTTCGCATATCTGTTCACTGACCAATTCCAGTGGTTGAACTTGAATTTTCATATTCTAATCATTTTCTTTATCACACCTGCCTGTATCATCATAAACTTTTTATTTGGTGGGACTCAAAGATTTTATAAATGGTGATAATTCGTTGAAAATTGCCTTAGGTGCAACATAGATCATGATGTGAGATTGAAATGTCTGAATTGTCTGCAATCTGTTTACTGTTATATGATTAATTAATGGTATTATACAATCAGATATTATACCATCACCTTCCTTTCGATTTATAGGTGGATATCTAGAAATAATCTAACAATTGGATCTATGAGATGAAATTCACAGGTACAACAGAGTTTCTAAAGAAGAAAGTGAGAACAAGAATGTTTAATAAAAGCCATGTCAAAAGTTGGATTCCACCATTCACAAAAATAAATAAATAAATAAATAAATAAATAAATAATTGTAGCTTATGGTTTCAAAACTACAAGACACCACATGGCAGGCCATTTTAAACTATAACCTTTTTGGATAAGAATTCTGTTATATTCAATGTTCTGCAAGAAAGTATATGTAAGTGCAATTTTAGTGATACAAGGCCTATTTTAAGGAGAAATAATTGAAATAAGTTGACTAAATTATTTTAATGAATTTTTGTGCATACAAGTGTTAGGCAATCTATATTACTCCTTATGACTTTCTTAATCAATCACCCCTCTAGAACACGATTGTGTCACTTGCTTACTCTTGAAGTACAATCACACCCCCCCCACATACCAATCTTGTTTCAGGAGCTAGGGGTGTCAATGGGTCTGGTCTAGCCTAGGCCTGAAGCAAGCTCCAAGTTTGAACCTCAAGTTTGAACTTGGTCCAACCTGGATTTGGCTCCAAGTTGTTAGGCCTATGCCTGACACAACATAGTATATGCTTTCAGGTTTGGCTAGGCTCAAAACTGGCCCCCATTAAATTTTGCGATTTCTTTAGCTCAGGCTTGGCTCGAAATTGATTGGGCATCAGCTTCTAGGCATAAGCCCAGCCCAGGCTTTAAAACCTGAGGTTGAGCCTCGTTTTTTCCTGGTCAGGTCTTAGTGCCATTTAGGCCAACCCAATCCATTGATAGCCTATCACAAGCAAATAGTAGATGGATAGCCTCTAGTAGCCTGAAAATTTTTTGAAATATAAGAGAAGAAACACAATTTTCGTAGTCAATAAAACTTTTTTTTGCCATTCTTGCAATGAAAAAAGGGTAAAAAAGTAATCATTAGGCTTAGAAACCCAGATGAACCCCACAGCAAACCAAATGTCGTGAACATACAGAAAATTTTGAGAAGAAGTTTACATTTGAACAAGTTGAACACCACAACCTATTATTAATAAGTGCTTGCAATTGGTGATCTCTCCAATGATCACTAAAAAAAACTAGAATCATATGAATGATATCTAGAACAAATGATTATCTGAAGCCATCTCTTTATTTTCGATGGTAAAATAAAAAGTTTTCAATCAAAGAAAAGCTTTAAATTGCTTAAGTTGTGAGCATAATTTTTAGATATGCTAAAACCTATATCATTTTTTGCCATGTAAGTACTAAGGAATAGAATTAGCACACTTTATTGAGGTGAGGTTGAGCCATAACCATCGAGCCATGTCTCATTTCCTTCATTTTAAATTTAGGGTTTTTTGATTGTATAGCCTCCTAAATATATAAAATTGCATGAACGCCCTTGCAAAGTTGCTATTTGCCCGTATATTCTTATATTTTATTCTTTTTGCAGTCATTTTAATTTTAAACTGCTTATTTCTTAATGGCATTAGATGGCATGGGTACATATGCCAAAAAAAAAAGAAAAAGAAGGGTATTCATGCAAAGTAAGTGTTTCATGAGGGTCTGCATGCAAATAGAAATTTTGCAAAGGTATTCATATAATTTTTCATATTTAGGAGGGTATACATATAAAAAACCCTTAAATTTATTAACATTATTCTCTAGTTGTTTCTATTAAAGCTAACATTTAATTTAATTATGTCTCTATAATCTCCTTCCATGTTAGTTAGGTCTTACCTTATTTCCAGAATAATTGAGGGTCGTGAGCATTACTGCATAGTTCATACCAGTACTTGCTCAAAACCTTTGTTGCCGGAGACTCTGATGGAAAGTGGTGAAGTCAATTATTAGACTCAAAAAGCCGTTCAAACTATGTAGTTAATCTCAATTTATTTATAGGGCCCCACCCTCTGCTAGCTGCACCCCGCTTCCCCCTGTGGTCCCCCCCCAACCCCAACACACACACCAAAAAAAAAGAAAGAAAAAAAGAGGCCGGGGATGTGCGTGCGTGCGTGTTTTTTTTTTTTTTAGATTTGATACTTTACAACATTCTAGTTATCTTTTAGTTGTGATGCTTCATAAGTAGCCATTTGAAGCCATACAAATTCTGCACTGCAATTGGATATTAATATTTTTACACTGTGATTTCATGCAGGTTGTCTCTATTAAAGTTATTCGCAATAAGAAGACTGGACAATCAGAGGGATATGGATTTGTGGAGTTCTTCTCACATGCAGCAGCTGAGAAAGTACTTCAGAACTTCAATGGCTATGTGATGCCTAACACAGAACAGCCTTTTCGGTTGAACTGGGCATCATTTAGCATGGGTGATAAACGTTCAGATGCTGCTTCAGATCATTCTCTATTTGTTGGTGATTTAGCTTCTGATGTGACCGATGCCATTTTGCAAGAAACTTTTGCTAGTAGATATTCATCAGTAAAAGGTGCAAAAGTTGTTATCGATTCCAATACTGGCCGTTCAAAAGGTTATGGGTTTGTAAGGTTTGGAGATGATAAAGAAAAAACTCGTGCCATGACTGAAATGAATGGTTTATTTTGCTCTAGTAGGCCCATGCGCCTTGGTCTTGCAACTCCTAGAAAGTCTTCTGGTATGTGATGGGTTTACCTTAGTTTTGCACTTCCATCCTTGTATGTGAGATTTCAGTTTTTCTTAAAAATATATTATTCGCTAAATAGAAATTATTATTTCTAGTCAATTTTCTTCTTGTGTTTTCCATTCTGTAACTTGGGCTTCCTTAGTTGGTATTACGGTTAACATGATATTTTTAGTTTCATATCATGAAAGATTGGATACTATCTGTAACCAACTTGACTTCATCTAGTCCTGATTGCAGAATTTAGTTTTGTCTTATGGAACATGTCTGGTCTGTTTCTCTGTGGACTATCTGATTGGCCAACAAAGCATAGGTTGTATATTGTTCCATAAAAAAGTATGGGATGCTTGGACATGATGTCAGTGCTTGATGACTTTGGTGTTGACAATGCTTGCTATGTATCCATGCTCTTTGGAGGCACAATGTGTGGGCCAAGCTGCTCTGAAAATTTAACTTGTCCAATGGCTTCTAACTTAACCCTTCCTTCTTTAGCCTTTTGTTGTTGGTCATTTCTGCTGCTGGTTGATGTTTGAAAATCTTCTGACTTTGTTTATTTTCTATGCTTTAGTGGGACCTTGTGCTAGTGTCTCAAGAATGTCATCATAAGCATGACTGTCTTAGTTTCATTCCTTTTCTGTGCTTTTTTCCCTTTTCCTTTCCTTATTAAGGCCTGGGGTTTTCCCAGGAGGTCAGAGATTGCTTGCTTGTCATAATTATGCAATGAAGGTTAAGTATGTCCATTTCATGATGTCCTTGAATACATGAAGTGCATGGACAGCTGGAGCTTGATCGATATACTATATTAACTTAACACACATATTTGTTACTTAGCATATATTTGAATATTAAGAAATGAGTTATTTGTTAACCATATTTATGGAGTTGTGTGTAATTTTTTCTTTAATTATGCTGAGCCCAGATAGTCAGGACAAGGCTAGATGGTTATGCTTATGGTTGTTCAAAGTCAAACAAAAAGATCAGGGGCTCATCTTGAATGTTATGTTTGTCAGGGTTTCCTGCCACTTGTTAGGAGTTGGAGACCATAGATACCCTAGCATTCATCGTATATGTTCATAATTATATTATTCTATATATGGATATAGGATAATATAGATGGACTGAAGATTTTATGTGGATTATTTTAATGGTTGTCTTCTTAGATGTTGAAAATGAAGGGCAATTATATAATATAAAGGATAAGGAGTTGAGTTGAGTTTTTTTTTTTTAAAAAAAAAAATTTGTCAAAGTTGAATATTATGAGAACTTTTATTCAGAGTAATGATTTTTTTTTTTTTTTTGGAGGGGGTGGTGGTGGGGAAGAGGTATATGAGTATATTTGCTAGATCCTTACTCTTAGCTTCCATTTAGGTTAGCTTTAATCCTTCCCTATCCTTAGCCTTGGGGTGGGGCTTCTGCATTGCACATTCTCAAATCTTCATAAATTAGTTCTTTATTACTTTTCATCAATAGGTGCATGGTCCATTTTTCCTCTTTACAGCTTCTTTCTTCACCGTAGCTGCCCCAAATTTACCATGCGCTCAACATTCTCATATTTAATAGGTTCATCTTGTTTTTGCAAGACATCTCTGTTGCCCAAAATTCTGAAATGCAGAACACTGTAAGCCTCACAAATTCTCCTTAAACTGTGTTAAGGTGTGCATTGGTTGCATAACATCCCACAAGGACCATTCTACTTCACCCACCTAAATTTTGTTCTGTTAGACATGTCCTCATCTCTCTCTCCATTCGTTTGTATGATCTATCCAAGATATTAAAACCAATGGCACCAGTATCTCTTGGCTATTCGTTCTGATTTTAATCTTATTAAGACCACTATCTCCAGTCTTTCTTGGTTATTAATTTTGTTAAGAGTTATATTAAAACCAATCGCACCATTTTCTCTGGAGTATTTATTTTGGTTAGTGTCATATTTTCATTTCAATCTCATTGAAAATGCATTCAGTATACTTTCATTCTAATAATGTTTAAGCTCTTATCCTCTTAGAGTTTGTCCAGGATTCCAATTTGACAATTAGCTTGTCCTCATCTGATCAAACATGTTTTTTTTTTTGCATGAATAAATATTATCATACTTTTCAAATATCTGCTATGAGTTCATCCATGACTAAGGTAAATAATCATGGTCTCATAGATGACTCTTAGTGTAAGCTTGTTGAAACTAACTTTATATTTCCTTGAGGACATAATTTCATAAGGGCATTTATGGAATTAACTTTATAGGGTAACATCACATTGTTATGAATATAGTTAAGATCACTGACTTTTTTCTCTGCATGATACTTTTTAATCTTACAAACTTGAGATTTCTGTATCTTCATTAAATCTCACTTCTTCTGCCATAGTTTCTATTTGTGAATGGTACTTCTTTTTGTCTTGCCCTTTCTCTGCCAAATTTGGTTTTCAATACTGAATTTGTGCTTAATAAGTTATGCTCTGCCTTGTTTAATGCCATTTAATATGATAAAATCATGTATGCCTACTAAATATATCACCTCTTAATCTAAAAACCTGCAATCTACAACAGTCATTCATCTTGAAATGCCTTTAAGTCCTCTTTCACTTTTATCAGGTACCCATCAATATACATTTATGTGCAAATGTTCCCAAAAATTATGGTCATTAATTCTAATTGATAAATAGTTAACTAAGATATAGACTGTAGAATTTGTTATAACTTATGCAATTTTTTTTCCCATCATGTGACACATGCCTGTGTGCTAGTAAACCCCAACTTTTTCCGAAAGTAGGTTAACAAATTGTGACATAAAGAAACATATTCATCTGGTTAGGTAGGGAGAGTTTGCAAGTCCTATGCCAAGGTGTTCATAGTTTGAGAAGCTTAAGTGATTTAAATATAACCCTTCTAGTAGTTGAAATTCCAAATTTTTAGTTGCATTTAGCCCCAGGGTAGTTCTGAATGTCTGTATTTGATGGGTTGGGAACTGAAGAGGGGCAGTGGTGACTTGCTAAAAACTTGAGTGATGCTATGGGGTTCCACTTGATCAACTCACCAGTTCCTTGTGCTGATGTTGCACCTTGGTGTGTGATTCATGAGGTTCGATGTGATGCATGATGGCATTGATGCATTTCACAAGGGTTGGCATGATTTACAGGGGGTGGCCAATCATGACAATCCATGCTAGCACCACGTCAACACAAGGAACTCACAGAATGATTGAAACAATCCTTATAGCATCTTTCCTTAAAAAGAAATTTTATAGTATGGGAACATAATGTTCATGCATTGTCACTTTGCTATGCAATTGCTGAGCTGGACATGGTTCCATGAATATCATATTTTGGATAGGGGAAGACAGTGATATCTTTTCTGGATAATCTGTATATGTTACTCTCCGGTGGTGTGGCCCATGATGTCTAATGTAACATGGCATGGAGCCAACAAGTTCCACTTTAGATTAATGACTTTTTGGGCAAACTTTTGAATAAGACTGTAATTGGTGAGAACTTTGCCATGAAGAGGTATAGTTTGAGAGTAAACACTTCATATCATGGAAGAAGAGAACACATTGCATCTCCTATTGAAAATCCTATTAAAAGATAAAAAGTGTCAGCGTATTTGGAGTTTCTGTTCATTTTCCTTGTCCTTGGATGTTTTGGTTATTACAAACTAGAATGAAGTACATTTCCAGATCTAAATAATGTTTGTTTGAACTATATAGGTAATGTTTTTTTTTTGGAATGGATTGTCTTGCACCCCTGTTATCAGTCAACATCATTGTGGAAGGTCTTCATAATTCACAGTTGAAGAGATAATAGTGGTTTTCTGAAGAAGAATTGTTCTTCTCTTATGATGTCATAGTACATTACATGTTTCAGATGTTTTTAACTTCATGAGACATGGAGTTTCGTGGGGAGGATTGATTTTTCATAAACTCATTACAAATGCTATTACCAGGTGAGCTTCTCTGAATGCTTCAATTTGTGTATATCAAGGTGAATTCTTACATTTGACACTGAAACTGCAGTTTCATAAAACTTAGGGAAATATATTAGAGGTTGCTGACAAGGCTGAAAGCCTTAATATATTTGCATTAACTAACAAAATATAGGCATTTGCCATTCTCTCAGAAATAGGTTGCAAATGAATTTAAGTGTTAGACAACATTCACCCTAAATTGTGTCAATCTGCCCTGATGCAAAACATTTGGATTTAACCTGCAATACACCATCCAACCTGCAATACACCATCCATATACTGCTGATGATAGTTAGTATATTAGCTTGGTTCAACCTGATCTATTCATTAAATAGGTCGGTTCTCAATCAGCATTTTCAGATCAGCTCTAAATTAAACCTACCAGCTGATGTAGAAAGGTCCATTTGCTGTTCTTTCAGTAATTCTTGTTGCTTAGTCTTCTGCCAATTAACTGGTTATTGGCTCTTGACCTTTGAACTAGCAATGATATCATAGGTTGACAGAATTGATTTGTTTACTGGTTGATTTGGCTGTGTCATATCTGATATGTCTTTTCTAAAAGAATGTTCCTTGGGCTTCTCATTCATTTCACTTTGACCTACAAGCATCTGTCAGAACTTTTCTTTTGGTGATTGGGTGTGGTTATGCTGAACTGGCATGTCCTTTCACTTTGCTGACTATCAGTTTTTTTTTAGGTGGTTTTGGTTCCAATGGTGCTTCTGCACAAAGCTTCCAGTCAGATGGAGATCCAACTAACACAACAGTGAGCAGGAATTTTACCTACATGGGTTTTAGGGTGGTGTATAATTGTATCATTTTGTTTAGAGATCTTTTTGCTGCTGTAGGTTTTTGTTGGAGGGCTTGACCCAAGTGTCAGTGAAGATGATTTGAACCAAGCCTTTTCTCAATATGGTGAAGTTGCTTCTGTCAAAATTCCAGTTGGGAAGCATTGTGGTTTTGTGCAATTTGTCCACAGGTAATCCTATTAACATTTGCTTCTGGATATTGTGATGGAATTAGCTTATCATGGTGCATCTTTTTTAAAGCCCCTATAGTGTATACTTCATACATATGGTTACTTTTCACAGAAACAATGCTGAAGAAGCATTGCAACAGTTAAATGGAAAAGTAATTGGGAAGCAGGTGGTTCGCCTTTCATGGGGCCGGAACCCTACAAATAAGCAGGTATGGGCATTTTTACTGTTTGAAAATTCATACATATGCACTGCTCTTATTTGCAGAAAGAATTAGTGTTTCCCAAGGTTGAGATGAACCTTGTAGTATATAAATGATTTGTTTGTTCATTGTTTTTTAGATTTGCGATTGCTTACTCTCAGTTTGAAATCATCCTGGGGAAAAATAAGTCTGATGAAAGCTCAGTTCTTATTTTCAGTTTTGAGTCCTAACCAATAAAAAGATGAGGTAGTAAGACCCAAGTATGGTTGGCGTGCTTCCTGAAATTTTTCTGAACTTGCTCAGAATGTTGCAGTTTCAGCTTATTCAACTGAAATAAAACTTTTGCAATGGTATATACCTACTGCAATCAAAATGATTAGGAGAAGACCCTTGCTTGACCATGTAAAACATATGCTTCAGGTGAAATCAACTTGGATTTTATCAAAATCAAATTAGCAAGTCCATACCATATGTATGGCAATTTGAAATATCAAGTTCGGACCGACCATTTGGGGTGGGCAAACCTATAAATGGTAATAATTACAATTTGATAGGTGATCCCTATCATAATTATAATAACATATTTACATTTGTTACCAAGTGGTTATAATATACAGAGTACTTTCTTGATACCACTGTTTTATAGCTAACTTTCCTAAATTATCAAGTAAACTACTGATATTCCTTATTTCTAAAGTTTAAGTTTTTTTTTAGTTTGACTCTGATTTCATCTGACACTGTCCGCAAAGAAATAAGCCTATATATTTTGGCCCAAGTTATGGACCAAGACATGCTCTGAGAAACTGAAACTTGCTCAGATAATGAATTATAACCATAAGAGATGCCCCAGTCGGTTTAGTGCATTTGATAATTGTACCAAAAAGAATATGTTGGCATCTAAGATGTAAACAAATGACATTAGCTAATGGAAAAACTATATGTACGCAAATAACAAAATTCCTGACCTATCAAAGTCTTGATTATAGGTAGATGATGAGCAACATAATTTCAGTCCATATTGTTTAATATATCGATCTCTGTGCTTTTGACAGTTGAGAGCTGATCCTGGCAGTCATTGGAATGGTGCATACTATGGAGGACAGGTTTACAATGGATATGGTTATGTCTTACCAGCTCATGATCCAAGCATGTATGCTGCAGCATATGGTGCTTATGGATTGTACGGTAATCAACAGCGAGTTAATTAAAATGGAGTTTTTTGTTGGATCCGGCAAAGCTTTACTGAGTTATGTGGAAACCGGCTTAGTTTAGCAAGTGACTGATAAAGAGCAGAAGGTTGTGATTAAGTTGGCATAAAATACCTCGTTTATGTACTGTGTGTGCTTGTGAGCTACAGTTTTTACCTAATGCCACTATAGTCATTTAAGATTTTGTCTGCTATATGTCAGAAAGAGGAAAAACCTATTTTGTTGCTGTGTGGAAAGATGGTTGTGCTATTCATTTAGGGTATCATCATTCTTTTTATAATCAGTTTATGGGCTTCTAAATTCTTCTATTTTTCAAACAACAATTTAAACAACGAATGATTTGTTTGGAGAGCTATTGTTAGGCATTAAGACTTAAAGATGCTCAAAATGCCTGTAGGCATTAAGACTTGGGCGTTAAGAAATATGTCTGGCCCCTTCGACCTGTACAAGAGTATTCAGGGCAGGGCAGTTCTATTGACTGCAGTTAGCATTGGGCATTCATAAACAAAAAATGGATCAAATGGTGTTCTAGCAACTGGTTTTGAATCTCTGTGAGCTGCAATTATTTGGCCTGGATGGCAGTTGCAAGAACTTTGTTTTATACCAAAAGCTGATGAGAGGTTCCCAATACGAGCTCAATGGGTGATTGTTCACGGAATTACCTTGAATTTTCGCCATGTAATTGCTACTTCTGCTTGGGAATAAATTTGAAAACTTCTGGGGAATTCATTGCTTCATCCAAAATATTACTTTCGGATACAACAGAAGGGTCAATTCAATTCTGAGATATAAATTTGTTAGGATATCTCGGTCTAGATATGAACCAGCTGCTGGTTCGATCAGCTAAAGACATTTTTTTCGAACCACAAATTTTGGACCAAGGTATTCGAAAAAAGTCAGACAACTTATAGACAAGCCAAAGCTCTTACTGGACCTACGGTACCTGAAGACATCGTTTTCGGATTACGTCTTCGTCCTTCGTCGAAGACCAAGTCCTACGGTCCTCGAAGACAAGGTTCTCAGCCTGAACCGAGAAACGACCTTCATCAACTCCCGAAGACATGGTCTCCGGTTTTTGCCGAAAACATAATTTTCGGCCTATGATAAAGATCAAGTCCTCGATCTATGCCGAAGGCAAGTTCTACGATCTATCTCGAGAGGATCCGAGGACGAAGACATTCTCCCTAAAAAGGAAGTCCGAAGACGGTCTCTCGACCTGTAACAGGTCTCTATGAACAGGGCAAGCAACAGTTATCATCGACTATTTCCGGAATATAATCATGACGTGTAACTCCAGCGACAATGCCTCCGGCTTAACCGCCAGAACCACCTTCTTCCTCTTCTCTCGAGACCTCCCTCCTCTCCCCATCGCCGGAGCTGTCCCTCCCCTGCCCTTCATCCCTATTGCCGAAGCCCTCCCGACCCCACCTCCCCTCTTCCTCTTCTCTCTAGCCATCCCTCCCCTCCCCACCACCAGAGCCATCCCTCCCTTCCCTTGCCCTCTATCCCCATCACCGAAGCTCTCCTTCCCCTCCTAGCTCCTAGCTCCTTTCTTTGTCTTCTCTTGAGACATCCCTCTCCTTCCCACTACCGAAGCCATCCCTCCCCTCCCTCGCCCTCCATCCCCACTACCGGAGCCCTCCCTCCCCTCTTGGTTCCCACCTCCCATCTTTCTCTTCTCTTGAGACCTCCCTCCCCTCCCCACACCAGAGCCCTCCCTCCCCTCCTCTACCCAACTGCCTCCATCTCTAGTGAGATATGGGGTTCGAACTTCAAAGGGAGATGGAGAGTGCGGAGTTGAAGGTAAAGGTTGAGGAAGACAAGTACCGAGGGATGCTAGGGCTCGGGCCCAAGGGAGCAGCCAGAAAGAAGAAGAATTGGAAGGAGAAGGTGGAGGCGGGGTGGCAGCGCGCTCAGTGCTGTAGTGCCTGCTGTAAGCTAAAGGTAGATTTTTTTTTTTTTTTTGTTAATCGGGTTAGAAATGGGTTGGACCAGAATTTTTGAGTAAACGGGTCATAAACAAATAGAATTGGATAACCTGTTTAATAAGCAGGCCCAGTTCGGATTCTAAAATATAACTCATTAAATAAACAGGTCGAGTTCAGGTTGAGTCTTTTTTTACCCAAGCTGAATCATATCCAATTCTTTAATTTATACCTGACTTCTATTCGATTGCCACCCCTAGTTGTTAATGATTTAATTTTTTGTAATATGTATTAGATGTTTCATTAATTTTTCTTTAATAAAATACTTAGGCTCAAACTTGGTCCCAATCTAATCATCCCCAATATATATTTGATTATCCGAATATGTCTCGATCTTTTAATAGATGTGATATGGAACAAAAATTAAATCCAAAACACCATATAATACCACCCCTATGCATGGCATCAAAGGTGAGAAACTTGGTGAGGGCCTCAATTCGAATATGTGTGGTAACTCTTTAAAGGCTTCTACTTCAATTCTTTTTGTTTTCTCTTCCAAGAATAAGGAACTTGTCTCGAGTGACGATGCATTTGATTTTGGGTATCAAATAGTAGCACATGATTTAGAGAAGTTGACATCTCAAGTTCAAGAACATGAAATGGATGTTTGTTTGCTTAAAAAAGTAATACAATTACTAGTAGAAATGCACCATAATGAGGATGGGTCCGAAGCTCTGGAAGGCATCTCACCTAAAGCAGGGCCTTCTTCTTTGAGCAATAATTATACATGAAGATTATTTTATGTTATAGAGGGGCAAGTAAACCCTCTTTTATGCCTAAAGTTAGGAGATTGATTCAATTATATAACCCCCTTATTTGTATCTTTTTTGAATCAAGATTATATGATTGCAACTTGAAGTTGGCTAGATGCCATCTTCCCCAATAGTTGGGATTTTATGCTATTGAATCACAAATGGTGGTATTATAGCTATTTGGTAGTAAGGAAATATCAAGATTGATGTCTTTAATAATTGCTCGCAATAGATTATTTTTGTGATATCAGATCTAGGGAAAATGATGCGGGATGGGATGTAGGAAGGATCGTTGGCGAGCTGAGAAGTCACCAAGGATTAGGGCTTCCTTGGAAGAAGAAAGAAGAGGGTGACTAGGGCTAGGATTTGGAAGAAGCTAGGGCTTAGAAAGATAACCGGATAACTAGGGCCTCATACCTCTCGATGTTTCGGAGAACAAAGACAATAACGGGTCTCACACCCACTCCCTCACAGAGGTCGACATTCAAAGAACGAAGGCAAATAAAATAAGAGAAACTCTCAATTTTTTTTTCATTCATCAAGTTATGTTTACAAGAGGGGGAGGGGGTGTGTATTTATAGATTCACCCAGGTCCGTGGACTCCCTGACAGACGGGATTACATGACTTGAGGGCCAAGAAAACTCAATTCCCTTGGACTTGGGCTGGGGTGCTAGGCTAGGGCGGCTTGGATTGGGGTGCCATCTTCATGGGTTGGGGGGGCGCTCCCTTATGGGCTTGGCGGCATGAAATGACTCAGGTGCCTAGCTGGGGGCTTGAGTAGGGGCCCAAGTGCATGAAGTCTAACTCTGGTTGGGGGGGCCTGGTGAATCTCCTGGTCTGGTAGCTCTCCTCTTGGTTCTAACTTGAATGAAAATTACATGGACTCGATTGGACTTGACTGGACTGAAAACAACTAGACTTGACTAAATGGACTCAACTGGACTCAGTTGTCTCACTTATTACAGGACTCAATTGGCTGATTCAGTACTAATGGACTCTAATAGACTCTCGGGTCCCCATCAGAAAATACTGTGGGTACTATTAGCTATGTATACTGATCTTGACTATTGACAGAGATGGAGTCTTTAGAATGAAGCCTCAACTTTAATGCACTAAGGGTTACCTACCTTGATCATGGGTGATTTTAATTATATTGATGACCTAATGGCAAAGAAAGGAGGCAAACCTTTTACTAAAAAAATTTTGGTTAAAGAATTTTGAAATTTTATTTCTGTTAATGGTCTTGTTGATCTTGGATATATAGAAACTCATTATACCTGGTGCAATAATCAAAAATGATGAGCAAGAGTTTGGGAGCGTATTGATTAAGCTTTTGCTACTAGTAATTGGATTCAATAATTTTCTAACTATTAGGTATGCCATCTACCATATATTGTTTCTGATCGTTGTCCTATTGTTAGTAATACTAACTTGGAGGTCACCTATAAGCTACCTTTTCAATTTAAAAATTTTTGGATACAATTCCCACATTCATGGGATATTGTTCATAGTGCCTGGATTATGTCTATGAGAGGAGATGTTATGTATAAGGTGACTTGCAAATTATAACTTACCAAAAAGAAACTGAAATTCTAGAATAGAACTACTATGGGAAATATCTCCAAGAAACTAGAAAAACTTGAAGCTACTCTTTCAAATCTGCAACAAAAGGAATGTGATAGTGATGGTTTAACTGCAACATAATTAAGTATACTTTGTAATAGTTTGGCCCAACATCATTCTATTATGAGATAGAAGTACATAATAAATTGGGTTAAAGTGGGGATAGTAATACAAAATTTTTTCATTGGGCTACCATCATCACAAGAATTGGGAACATAATTCGTTCACTAAAAGACAATAATGAAAATATTCTAAAAGAGGAGGCTATGATTGAATATGAATTACTACAATTTTTTCAATCTAGATGGACAGCCATGGATGAGGATGTAATTAAAGTTGAGTCTCTTATTCCACCTCTTGTTACTCTCTCTAATATGGATAATGATTATTTGATGAGATCAGTGGATGATAAGGATATTAAAGAAACTTTGCGATCTATGGCTAAGGATAAAGCACTAGACCCTAATGGATTCCCTCCATATTTTTTTCAAATTCTACTAGTCTATTATATGAAAGGATGTTTGTATGGCAGTGAAGTAGTATTTTACCTTGCACTTTATGCCTCAATCTTGAAAGTATACTTTCATCATGATAATCCCTAAAAAATCTGATGCCTATCTCTCTTTACATTATCATCTGATTAGCCTATGTACAATTTTATATAAAATTATAGAAAAGCTTTTAGCTAATAGATGCAATAAATGTTACATCCCATAATTAGTCCAAAGCAGTGTGCTTTTATTAAGGGTCGAAGTATAGCTTATAACATTTTAATGGCTTAAGAGATTATGTATGACCTATAAAAAGCTTCTCCTAAAAAGGGGTTAATAGCACTTAAATTGGATATGAAATGAGCTTATGGTCATATTCAATGAGATTTCTTGTTTTTAACTCTTCATCAAATGGGTTTTCAAGATAGTTGGATCAATTAGATTAGAGGCTATTTTGTTGCCCCATCATTTTCTATTCTAATCAATGGGACTCCATTAGATAGCTATTACTTTTCCATGGGTATCTGGCAAGGCTATCCTCTTTTCTCTTATTTATTTATTATTTGCTTTGAGATTTTATCTAGAATGCTTAGAAATACTATCTTGATGAATACTTTTGCAGTTTGTAGGCCTGATGAGTCAAACATTAATATCTCTCATCTTTTTTTTATAGATGATTATATCCTATTTGCTTGGGCCACCTTAAGGAATGCTATTGTCATTTCAAAGATTCTATTAGAATATTGTAGGATTTCTGATCAGAAAGTTAACTTGGAAAATTTAGCTATTAAGTTCATTCCGAAAGTTAAATACACTAACAAGACAACAAATTAAGAATCAATTGCATATTGGTGAATTTGATGAATTTGGAATTATTTGGATGTGCCTATCTCAGAAAAAAGGTTAACCTCTGTTGGCTCTATCCCATGATTTTGATGAAGAACAAAACGTTGAGTACATATTTTATACTAATGGTAAAATTGTAGTTATGAGTTTTCAGGTTTCAAGCATATCAAATTCTTAAAGTTAGAGTATCATGGCACGCTTTGGAAACAAAGCATTTTTCATGCTTTGAAAAGTCTTCTTCATTGAAAAAGGACACAAACAGGTTCAATTATTGTTTATATATGTCACATTTAAGTTTCATGAAAAATCTTTATGTTTTTTGCTTGTTTGGCACTTGCTTTTGAAATTTGTAGAACCAAGTGTCGACACCTGAGAGCCCAAGTGTCGACACTTCAGTATTTGGCACGCAAAATTTTTTTATGGCATGCCAAGTGTCGACACTCAGAACTCAAGTGTCAACACCTGAAATTCAAGTGTTGACACTTAAGATTCCAAGTGTCGACTCAAGGCCTGAGACTTTTTTAAAATACAGAACTTGCCTTTGAAGAATTTTTGCATCAAGTGTCGACACCTGACAATCAAGTGTCGACACCTGAAAGTTCAAGTATCGATACCTGGAAACCAAATGTCGACACCTGACAGCCAAGTATCGACACTCGGGTTCTGACAGCAACGGATCTATTTTCTAATAGCCTGAATTTATGTTTTTTAGCTCCTAACGACTAGTTCTTGATCCCTAACAGTCTAAAACAATTTTTTGGATGTTTTTCATATATTTAAGCTTCACCAAACTCATTCAAGAAGCAAGACAAAAGAGAAAAAAAAAAGAGAAGCAAGAAAATATCAAAGAGTTAAAGACATTCTTCAAGAACTCCACTTCCAAAAGCTAAAAAAGAGAGATTTCACTGAAAAAGCCTACATTCTTTTTATTTCATCTTTCCAAAAGTGTTCTTGAGAAGATTCCAAGTCAAGTCACATCAAGCAATCATTCAAGAGCTTCAAAGATTCCTTATTCCACTCTAAGAAGAAAGTCTGCTTGTGTTTAAATTCTTGTATTCTGAATTTATTATTGTTTGACCTAGCTTTCAAGGTTCTTGAAAGTAGGTTATAAAGTTGTTGGTGAACCAAAGGTACAAAACCAACTAGAATTTTACTTGTGAGCCCGAAGCCAAAACAAGTTGTAAGGTTTGTTAGTGAGCCTAAGTGACAAAACCAACTTAGGTTTTGACTTGTGAGCCTTGGAAAATAAGTCGGCTATAATCTTTGAAGAGATTATAGTGAAAATTATCAAGAAGAGTTTGGGGAGTGGACGTAGGTGCTTGGAGAGTACTGAACCACTATAAAACTTGGTGTTTGTGTGTGATTGTCTCTTTTTACTACTTGCACTTTAATTCCTGCACTCTATTTATTGTTTATCACTGCATATACTCTAGTGCATTAATCACATTATTCACAAACACTACAAGGCATGCACATTATTATTTTAATTTTTGAAAAATCCAATTCACCCCCCTCTTGGACTCCATTTTTGGGCAACAAGTGGTATTAGAGCACCAGTACTCTCTTATAGGTCTAAGGATCTTGAGTAAAAGATCATGGCAGCCCCAATAGGTATGGGTGTTGTTGAAGGTCAAGCTTCAAACCATCCCTCACTATTTAATAGCGTGAATTACACGTATTGGAAGACACGCATGCACATATTCATTCAAGCCATTGATAATAATCTTTGGAGGACTATTGTCAAAGGTTCTCATCAGCCAACTATTTTGATTAATAGCATTTCCACTTCCAAAATGGAAGATGATTAGGATGAGAATGACATTAAGCAAATAGAGCTTAATGCTAAGGCTATGAATCTATTGTTTTGCTCTTTGGATCCGAGTGAATTCAATAAAATCTCTAACTGTCTCTCCGCTAAGGAAATATGGGATACACTTGAGGTTACCCATGAGGGTACACACCAAGTAAAAATAACTAAAGTTAACATGCTCATTCACACATATGAAATGCTCAAAATGGAACCTACTGAATCTATAAGTGAGATATATACTAGGTTCACAAATATTGTGAATGGCATGAGAAGTTTAGGAAAGATTATATCTAACGGTGAACTTGTAAACAAACTTTTCAAGTCTCTTTCGGCTTCATGGGATGCAAAAGTAACTGCTATAGAAGAAGCTAAGGACGTCAACACTCTTACTCTCGAGTAATTATTGGACTCATTGATGACATATGAGCTCTCATTAAAGAAAAAGAATGTGGACGGTGACAAGAAGAAGAAAGTGATCGCTTTCAAGTCCACTAATAAAGATGAATCAAGTGAAGATTCAGAAGAAGAAGATGAAGAAGATGAGACGGCTCTCATGGCTAGAAAGTTTAGGAGGTTTATGAGAAAGAAGAAGTATAACTTTAAGAAGAAATCTTTAAAAGGAGAGCCTAGCAAAGAGAAGGAGAAAGAGAAAGAAAAGGAGAAGCCCACATGCTTTGAGTGCAAGAAACCGAGACACTTCAAGATAGACTGCCCCTTGCTTAAAAAGAGCAGAAAAAGATTAAGAAAGAAGGCTATGATGGTAACCTTGAGTGATAGTGAGGACTCCAGTTCTGAGGAAGAATAGCAAGAAGTTGCAAACTTCTATTTGATGGCCAATAATGATGAGGTATTATCCAAAACCAAAAATGAATTTACTTTTGATGAACTGCATAAGGTTTTTGATAAATTAGTTATTGAATTTCAAAAACTGAAATCAAAGCATAAAGAATTAAAGAAATAAAATCTGGTTTTGGCAAAAACAAATGATAAGTATTTAATTGAAAATAATTGCTTGCTTCAAGAAAACAAAAAGTTAAATGATAAAGTTTGTCTTCTTGAAAAAGAAAAAGAAGATTTGAAAAATAAATTTTTTTTTGTTTCAACTAAAAAGTTTACAAAACAGAACAATGAGATTTTGCAAAAAAATAAAAAGTACAAAGAAGAACTTGAAAAGTTAAAGCCACTTGTTGAAAAATTTACTTACAGTTCTGAAAAATTGAACATGCTTTTAAATAATCAAAGGGCTATTTTTAACAAAGCCGATTTAGATTTTAAAACTCAAAAATAGTAAAAATTTTTCAAGAATTTCTTTGTACCTGCATCATCATCTATTACTTGCTATATTTGTGATATTGTAGGACATAAATCTTACTTGTGCAATAGAAGGAAAATTAGCAAAGTTAAGAAAGTTTGGGTTCTAAGAGGAACCATTACCGCTAACCTGAAAGGATCCAAGATGACTTGGGTACCTAAAATCTCTTTATTATTTTTATTATAGGTGTGCCTTGCAACCAATAAAAGAAGAATATGGTACCTCAACAGTGGTTGTTCAAGGCACATGACTGGAGATATGGAGCAGTTCTCATCACTTGAATATCAGAATGGTGGTAATATAATATTTGGTGATAATAGAAAAGGCAAAATTATTAGAATTGGTAAAGTCCATATCACCCCTTCTACTTATATTGATAATGTTTTGTATGTTGATGGTTTGAAACACAATTTACTTAGCATTAGTCAATTTTGTGACAAGGATTTTAAAGTTATTTTCGAATCTTTAATGTACATTGTTTCTAGTTTAGATGTTAATAGCATCAAGTTCATTGGTTATAGACATGGTAATATTTATATGGTTGATCTTGATGATCTTCCTGTTCAAAATGGTTAATGCCTAGTGACAATGGAAGCCGGGATCAATGAAACTAGTTGGCTTTGGCATCGTAGACTAGGACATGCTAGTATGCATTTAATTTCAAAACTTAGCAAAAAGAATTTGATAAAAGATTTGCCAAAACTTAGTTTTGAAAAAGACAAGATTTGTAGTGCTTGCCAACTTTGAAAACAAATAAAATCATCTTTTAAACCAAAAGGAGTAGTCTCTACATCTAGACCCTTAGAGTTGCTTCATATGGACCAACTAGAACATCTAGTTTGGGAGGTAAGAAGTACGGTCTAGTTATTGTAGATGATTTCTCATGTTTTACATGGATCATGTTTTTAGCTTACAAAGATGAAACGTTTTCTACATTCATTAGATTTCATAAAAAAGTTTCGAATGAAAAAGTTGTTTCTATTGTATCTTTGAGAAGTGACCATGGAACTAAATTTGATAAGTTTTGTAATGAAAATGGCATATCATAATTTTTCTGCACCTAGGACATATCAATGAAATGGGATGGTAGAAAGGAAAAATAGAACTCTTGAAGAAATGGCACGCACCATGCTTTGTGAAAATGACCTACCTAGATATTTTTGGATGGAAGCCATAAACATTGCATGCTATGTTTTGAACCATGTTTTAATCCGATGGATTTTAAAGAAAATACCTTATGAGCTTTGGAAGGGTAGAAAACCTTCAATAAAATATTTTCGAGTTTTTGGATGCCGTTGTTTCATCTTAAACAATGGCAAAGATAATCTAAGTAAATTTGATGTCAAGTCAGATGAGGGTGTCTTTTTAGGCTACTCTATATCTAGTAATGCATACAGGATCTTCAACAGAAAAATATTTATTATTGAAGAATCCATACATATTGTATTTAATGAATCTAACCAGAAATCTTCTAGAAAAAAAGATGTGCTTGGTGATGAAATAGGTACCAAAAGAACTGAAGAGGTGAACAATAATGAAGAACCTATCAAGGAGCAAGAAGATGATCAAAACAATGAAAGAGGACAAGATCAAGAAAATAAAAATGCATCATTACCTGATCCTTTACCTAAAGAATGGAGGTATGCTTATGGACACCCCAAAGAACTTATATTGGTGATCTATCTAAAGGTGTAAGTACTCGATCATCTCTTAGAAATGTTTATGATTATTTAGCATTTGTATCTCAAATAGAACCTAAAATTATTGAAGAAGCTGAAAATGATTGCAATTAGATTAATGCTATTCAAGATGAACTTAATCAACTTAAAAGAAATAATATTTGGACTTTGGTAGATAGACCTTCAAATGTTTCAATTATTAGTACAAAATGGGTTTTTAGAAACAAACTTGATGAAAACAGAATTGTTATTAGAAATAAAGCTAGACTAGTTGCCAAAGGATACAATCAGGAGGAAGGGATTGATTTTGATGAAACCTTTGCTCCTATTGCTAGACTTGAGGTAATTAGGCTATTATTGGCTTTTGCTTGTTTTATGGATTTTAAATTGTTTCAAATGGATGTCAAAAGTACCTTTTTGAATGGTTTTATCAAAGAAGAAGTTTATGTTGAACAACCACCCAGTTTTGAAAATCATGAATTTCTAAATCATGTTTTTAAACTTCATAAAGCTTTGTATGGTTTGAAACAAGCTCCAAGAGATTGGTATATTCGTTTAAGTTCTTTCTTGCTCAAAAATAATTTTACTAGAGGTAATGTAGATACTACCTTATTTTTTGAAAAAAAAGAATGATAATCTCTTAGTAGTACAAGTTTATGTGGATGATATCATATTCGGTGCTACTAGCGAATCTCTTTGTCAAGAGTTTGCAAAGTTAATGCAAGGTGAGTTTGAGATGAGCATGATGGGAGAACTTAACTTCTTCCTCGGATTCCAGATAAAACAAACCAAAGAGGGGATCTTCATCAACCAAGCTAAGTACACAAAAGAAATACTAAAGAGGTTTGGGATGGAGAACACCAAGCCATTAGGTACACCAATGAGCTCCTCTTGTAAGCTTTACAAAGATGAATCAGGTAAATATGTTGACCAAAAGCTTTATAGAGGAATGATAGGTTCATTATTGTATCTAACTACTAGTAGGCCAAATGTTATATTCAGTGTTTGTATGTGTGTAAGATATCAGTCTGCCCTAAAGAGTCTCATCTTTTGGTTGTTAAACGCATACTTAGATATCTGTCTGGCATAATGGATAATGGTCTTTAGTACTCTAGAGATTCTTCATTTGAATTGATTGCTTATTCTGATACTGATTTTGCTGGGTGTAAACTTGATCGAAAAAGTACTAGTAGAACCTGTTAGTTTCTTGGAATTAATTTGATCTCATGGAGTAGCAAGAAATAGAATTCGATTGCTTTATCTATGGCGGAAGCCAAATATATAGCAGCTGGAAGATGTTGTGCTCAAATCCTATGGATCAAACAACAACTCAAGAATTTTGGCATAAAACTAATTAAGACATCCATAAGATGTGACAATACTAGTGCAATCAATCTAACTAAGTGATGTGGCAAGACCGCTGACGTGGAGAAACCGACAGGCGCCACGTCAAGGGAAGACGCCACGACGACTCTCCAGTTCGGATCCCACTACCGAGCTGAGCTGAGCTCCCCCAAGACAGCAAGTCAAGCTCAGTCCTCCGCCAGGTCGAGCTCATTAGCTCGGTGCCTAGGTCGGAGCCATTTTCCGCCCTCCAAAGCGAAACCCTAGGAGGTTAGTGCCTTGCGGTCGAGGTCGAGCCAAGAGCTCGCCCATCGATGTGGAGCCTCTCCAAGCGCGCACCCTCTAGACCGGGTCCGTCTTTCGCCCTCCAAAGCAAGACCCTCGGAGGTTAGTGCCCTGCGATCGAGGTCGAGCCAAGAGCTCGCCCGCCGATGTGAAGCCTCTCCGAGCACGCGCCCTCTGGACCGGGTCCGTCTTCCGTCCTTCAGAGTAAGACCCTCAGAAGTTAGTGCCCTAGGGTCAAGGTCGAGCCAAGAGCTCGCCCATCGATGTGGAGCTCTCCGAGCGCGCGCCCTCTGGACCGGGTCCGTCTTCCACCCTCCAGAATGAGACCCTCGGAGGTTAGTGCCCTGCGATCGAGGTTGAGCTAAGAGCTCGCCTGCCGATGTGGAGCCTCTTCGAGCGCGCACCCTCTGGACCGGGTCCATCTTCCGCCCTCTAGAGCAAGACCCTCGAAGGTTAGTGCCCTGTGGTCGAGGTCGAGCCAAGAGCTCGCCCATCGATGTGGAGCCTCTCCGAGCGCGCGCCCTCTGGATCGGGTCCGTCTTTTGCCTTCTAGAGCGAGACCCTCGAAGGTTAGTGCCCTGCGATCGAGGTCGAGCCAAGAGCTCGCCCGCCGATGTGGAGCCTCTCCGAGCGCATGCCCTCCGGACCGGGCCCGCACTTCGCCCTCCTCCACCTGAGCACCCCTGCAAGCTTGGAGCGCCCAAGCTGGAGCGAGCCTTGCCGTCCCAGCTTGGCCCCAGCCCGGACAAGGTCCTCACCAGCCGAGGACACCGGCGAGCTACCCGAGGATCGTACCGAAGCGTCTCTCAGATCGTACTGACCGCCTGAAACCGCCAGTTGCACCAAAAAGGTAGGCAGCGCATTGATCGAGATGTTATATTCCTCACCAACCACTCAGATCATCTAGGAAAGAAGGCCAACTGGGAGATTCGAATCCCGCGGGCGGTGGCCCGCCAGTCGAGGCACCCCCAAATTTCCCGGAGTGAGGCAACCAAGAAGAGTATCAGAGCGCCTGACATTGCACCCTATCATGAATCAGGAAAGGCTCCCTGGAACACCGCCGCATGTGCCTGACAGCCCGGCGGGGATCCTGAGACAAGCACTGAATTGTAACCAAAGTTCACGACCAACCTGGAGGTAATACAACAACTCGAACATACCAAACAGCACACAAGGAAGAAAAAAAGAGAGAAGGCCACCCCCATGAGCAAAGGGGGCAGGGCACCACCGTGACCACCACAAGCACAAGCGCAAGCCCGTCCAAGAGAGGGCGAAGCGCCACTACCACCACTGATGGAGGGAACCAAGGGGCACAAGGAGAGGCGAAGGCAGCAAGGCATCCACACCCAGCAAGGAGATTCGGGAACCGAGAATGGTTGGCGGCAGGAGGGCGCACTCCGGTGCCGACAGCAGCTACGGACCGCGACGGTCTTGGCGGCAACACTAAGAATCATGTGCAACATTCAAGAAGTAAACATATTGAAATAAGATATCATTTCATAAGAGATCATGTACAAAACTCTAATATGATGCTTGAATTTGTGTGTACTGATAATCAACTAGCTGATGTGTTTACCAAATCCTTAAGTGAAGAGAGATTTTGTATGATTAGAAGAGAGTTGGGAATCATTGACCCATTCTCTTCGAACTCTCTCAAATTCTACTCTACTCAATTTATTTGTTGCTCAAAATCACTTTCTTTGAGTCCTAAAAATGTTCAAAAAGTCCCCTGATTTTTTACATATTTTTCTAATTTTTTCTTGGAAATTCTTGGCCAAGTATTGACACTTGGATTTTTGCAAAGTGTCGACACCTGACCAAGTGTCGGCACTTGAGAAAATCAAAGTGTCGACACTCGCAAAAATTTCAGAATTTTTAGAGATTCACTGAATCATTTTTTTTGGATTTCTTTCCCCCCACTCGAGCCCTAGTGGTCCCCCTATTATCCGTAAAGCTTGGAACAATGGTCTTCCTCTCTTGCCCTCCATTTTTTTGGTAAATCTCCTTACTTTCCACCATGAATCCATTCTTTTAGTGTTTTCCCATGGTTTTTTCACCGTTTTCTTGTATTTTTCCGTGATTTGCTCATTTTCCCGCCGAAATCCCTATTTCTCTTGGATTTGTATTCGGATTTCTTGGATTTCTCCTCTTTGGATTGTTTATACATTGTATTTTCTGGTTTATATCAAATTTTACCCTTTGTTCCACACGGTTTCACTGTTGGATTGAAGTTTTTGTGCCAAAATCAACTACATTTGATGTTTTCTCTCGTTTAATTCATTTTTCTACTAAGTAGAAAACAAATTTTACTTGGCATTATCTGATTTCACTGATTTTAACTATTTTCTCCAACTTTTGCCTTCCAATTTCACAATTTTATAGTTAATCCCAAACCTAAACCAACCTATTTGGTTTCTTTTCCCTTTAAACCGAACCCTATGAGTTTTTCTTCAAATATTTGTTGATTTAAATCAAAACCAAGCCTTGATTTCTCCTTTTTTAGTCACATTCTCGGTCATTCCACTATTTTTGACTTTATTTCCCCTATTTCCTCCTTAGACTGATCCCTATTCCTTAAGTTTATCCCTTTCCTTCCTTCCCTTAGTTGGTAGAAATGGGACCAAGAAAGAGGTTAGCTGTTAAAAGAAAATTCGGTCAGAGTTTAGCAAAGAGAAGATCCAAGGCTAGGAATGACAGTGGTCAGGCTAGTAGTTCAGCAGCTCCTAGTTCTCCTCCTGCAAAGAGGATGTCTGGGAAGGTGGTGGCAGCAGGCAGATAGGTGGATCTCGATTTCTTCGACGGGTAGGGATTTCAGATCAGGCAGACTCTTCAGGATGAGGGTTTAGTCCCCTTCTGTTCGATGACAAAGAGGTACTATCCACATCTGATCTGCGAGTTCTATGGTAGCTTGGATTGTAGCCGACTCGCCTGGCATGCGACAGTCAGAGGTGTGAGGATTCCAGTGGATGAGTCAGTTTTGAGCAGATTGTGGGAGATCCCACACCGAGGCATTGTAGCTTACAACATGAGGATCATGAGGAGGCTTTCAGATGTGTGCTTGAGAGAGATGATGTTCATGGCATGACAGTGGTCACCGCGAACCAGTTATCAATGGAGATGAGTCTTCTTCACCACATCATTGCTCGCATCCTGCTCCCGAAGACTGGCAGATTCGATTTTATTATGAAGCGGGAGTTGATGCTTATGGTCTGCTTGTTTCAAAGGACTGTGGTTGATCTTCCGGCATTCATGCTACTTCAGATGAAGGATGCAACCACACAGAGGAGGCATTTCTTGCCATATGGTATGGCTCTCACATGTATCTTTCGAGCTTGTGGTATACCTTTGGAGGGGGAGGCCTCCAAAAAGATCCTACATATGGATGTTTATGATGAGAGATCACTTCACCGTATGGGATACAGATTGGTTTTTGATTGCTGGGTTCACAGGGAGTCTGGTTAGGAGCCAGACGAGGAGGACGAGATTAGAGAGGCTAAGGCCGGGCCATCAGGGCCAACTGTTACACCTCCTCGAGTAGGACCAGTGTCAGAGCCTGAGCCAGTGACTCCTGTAGCTACCCCTTCTTCTCCTCCTCCATCTTCTACTGGTACATCATTTGAGGAGCACGCACACTAGCAGTTTACAGAGCTCAAGAGTGAGATAGTAGGATTGGGTGTCCGCACGACTTAGTTGCGTATCGAGATAGAGGGCCTTAGAGCCCATACTGCTATGGAGCACACTAAGATTCGCAGGACTATGGAGGATGGTTTCACTCGCATTGAGGAGATGCTGAGAGCTCTATTGCCATCAGGGACATCTAGTCCAGCTGATCCTCCACCTCCTCCACCACCTACTGATGATGATCCTAATGATTCCCAGGGTGGTGATGGTGGTGATGGCGACGATGACAATGCAGGTAGAGGCACAGATATTTTTGGTGATGGCAGTATGGATGACAGTATAGACCTAGTTAGACGATATCAGATGGTCAGCAGAGACACTCAGACACCAGCTACTCCTAAGGTCCCACCTCTAGCTGATGAGATTGTTTCCACTCCTGATTTTGTGACACCAGCTGAGCTACTTCCTCCCCCGTCGACCAGATCATCTAGGGTTGTACCCGCTCATGGACCTTCTACCCGAACTAGGAGTCGTAGGATTCTAGAGCCACCTAAAGCCTTATCACCTAGGTCCAGGATCAGTGCGCCCATTAGCTTTGAGCTTCCATCTGATGAGGAATAGCTTCACAGATATTTATTTAGTTGCTTGTTACTCTTTTATCTAGCTGTTGTATTAGCTTACATGCTTACATGCTTATTTCTCTTGTATCATGTTTCAGGATTGCTATATCTCTAACAGCACTTTTTTTGTAAATAACAACTTGATTATATATATATGTGTGTGTTTCAGTTTATGACTATTCTTGTATCAATTACGTGATGTATTAAACTTTGCATTTGCTCTTATACTTGTTGATTTCTTAACAATCTAATCTCTTTTCAACTCTGATACCAACTTTATCATGGACTAATGTGTTGATTCACGGGGAGTTTACTCCCTTTTATGTTGTATGTTGACGAAAAGGGGAGTAGATATTACTTACAAGCATTTTCTTTAATCTTTGAATTGTCTCATACCTTAACTCCCTTAGGGGGAGAGAATGTTGATTTCAATATCTATTCAGCACATCTTCTTCATTGAATTGCATTGTATAAGTTTCAAGTTCATACTTATGGGATACAATGTCAAAATTGAATTTTAATGCTTATTTACTCAAGGTTTTGTCATCATCAAAAAGAGGGAGATTGTTGGCTTTATCCCATGATTTTGATGAATAACAAAACATTGAGTACATATTTTGTACTAATGGTTAAATTGTAGGTATGAGTTTTCAGGTTTCAAGCACCTCAAATTCTCAAAGTTAGAGTATCATAGCATGCTTTGGAAACAAAGCATTTTTCATGCTTTGAGAAGTCTTCTCCATTGAAAAAGGATACAAACGGGTTCAATTATTGTTTATTTATATTGCATTTAAGTTTCATGAAAAATCTTTATGTTTTTGGCTTGTTTGGCACTTGCTTTTGAAATTTGCAGAACCAAGTGTCGATAGCTGGGAACCCAAGTGTCGACACTTCAGCATTTGGCATGCAAAAATTTTTCATGGCACACCATGTGTTGACACTCAGAACTCAAGTGTCGACACCTAAAACTCAAGTGTTGACACTTAAGATCCCAAATATCGACTCAAGGCCTAAGACTTTTTGAAAATATAAAACTTGCCTCTGGAGAATTTTTGTGTCAAGTATCGACACCTGACAATCAAGTATCGACACCTGACAATCAAGTATCGACACCTGACAATCAAGTGTCAACACTTGAAAGTTTAAGTGTCGACACTTGAAAACTAAATGTCGAGACCTGACAGCCAAGTGTCGACACCGAACAGCCAGTGTCAATACTCGGGTGCTGGCAGCTTCAACGGATCTATGTTCTGACAGCCTGAATTTATGTTTTTTAGCTCCTAACAGCTAGTTCTTGATCCCTAATGGTCTAAAACAGTTTTATGAATGTTTTTCATGTATTTAAGCTTCACCAAACTCATTCATGAAGCAAGAGAAAAGAGAAAAAAAAAAGAGAAGCAAGGAAATACCAAGAGTTAAAGACATTCTTCAAGAACTCCACTTCCAAAAGCTAAAAATGAGAGACTCCACTGAAAAAGTCTACATTCCTTTTATTTCATCTTTCCAAAAGTGTTCTTGAGAAGTTCCAAGTCAAGTCACATCAAGCAATCATTCAAGAGCTTCAAAGATTCCTCATTCCACTCTAAGAAGAGAGTCTGCTTGTGTTTAAATTCTTGTATTCTGAATTTATTATTGTTTGACCTAGCTTTCAAGGTTCTTGAAAGTAGGTTGTAAGGTTGTTGATGAGCCAAAAGTACAAAACCAACTAGGGTTTTACTTGTGAGCCCGAAGCCAAAACAAGTTATAAGGTTTGTTGGTAAGCCTAGGTGACAAAACCAATTTAGGTTTTAACTTGTGAGTCTTGGAAAACAAGTCGACCGTAATCTTTGAAAAGATTATAATGAAAATTTTCAAAGGGAGCTTGGGAAGTGGACGTAGGTGCCTGGAGAGCACCGAACCATTATAAAACTTGGTGTTGTGTGTAATTGTCTCTTTTTACTACTTGTACTTTAATTCATGCACTCTATTTATTGTTTACCACTGCATATACTCTAATGCATTAATCACATTATTCACAAATACTATAAGGCCTGCATATTATTGTTTTAATTTTTGAAAGATCCAATTCATCTCCTGTCTTGGGCTCCATTTTCTGGGCAGCAACCTCAATAGATTGCAATAGCCTGGTATAACAAGTCTTAAAAAGATTGGATGGATGGCAATGGAAGGCATTATCCATGTGGGTCGGGTTACTCTACTTAGGTCAGTCTTGTCTACCATTCCTATTTACTTATCATCACGCTGTATTATTCCTAAATGTGTTCTTCTGAAATTGAAAAGTTTGTTTAGAAGTTTTTTATGGGGTTCTTTAGCTTCCTCAAGGCAAGTACACTTGCTTTCTGGGGATTGTGTTTATCAGCCTCTTCAGTTAGGGGGATTGGGAGTTCAATGTTTAGTTATTAAAGTGATACCTTAATGGCCAAATATGCTACAAGACTTATATTATCTTAGGAGGGGATGTGGGTATTTCTTGTGAAGGCAAAGTATGGTGCATTGTCTTTTATATCTATTCCTTTGTGCCCATAAAATAGCTGACCTCTTTAGAAAAAAATATGTTCTTTTGCTCCATTGATTTTATACAAGCTCTAATGGATTGTGGATAATGGCTCATCAATTAATGTGATTTGGGAACCTTGGATATCTTCTACTCCTATCGAAGTTTGGCCCACACTGGTTGATATCGAGTCTTTGCAAAATTTTAAGGTAGTTGACCTTATATTGCTTACAAGCATTTTCTTTAATCTTTGAATTGTCTCATACCTTAACTCCCTTAGGGGGAGAGAATGTTGATTTCAATATCTATTCAGCACATCTTCTCCATTGAATTGCATTGTATAAGTTTCAAGTTCATACTTATGGGATACAATGTCAAAATTGAATTTTAATGCTTATTTACTCAAGGTTTTGTTATCATCAAAAAGGGGGAGATTGTTGGCTTTATCCCATGATTTTGATGAATAACAAAATATTGAGTACATATTTTATACTAATGGTTAAATTGTAGGTATGAGTTTTCAGGTTTCAAGCACCTCAAATTCTCAAAGTTAGAGTATCATAGCATGCTTTGGAAACAAAGCATTTTTCGTGCTTTGAGAAGTCTTCTCCATTGAAAAAGGATACAAACGGGTTCAATTATTATTAATTTATGTTGCATTTTAGTTTCAAGAAAAATCTTTATATTTTTGGCTTGTTTGGCACTTGCTTTTGAAATTTGCAGAACCAAGTGTCGACACCTGGGAACCCAAGTATCGACACTTCAGCATTTGGCATGCAAAAATTTTTCATGGCACACCATGTGTCGACACTCAGAACTCAAGTGTCGACACCTAAAACTCAAGTGTTGACACTTAAGATCCCAAATGTCAACTCAAGGCCTGAGACTTTTTGAAAATACAGAACTTGCCTCTGGAGAATTTTTGTGTTAAGTGTCGACACCTGACAATCAAGTGTCAACACTTGAAAGTTTAAGTATGGACACCTGGAAACCAAATGTCGAGACCTGACGCCAAGTGTCGACACCGAACAACCAGTGTCGATACTCGGGTGCTGGCAGCTTCAACGGATCTATGTTTTGACAGCCTGAATTAATGTTTTTTAGCTCCTAACAGCTAGTTCTTGATTCCTAACGGTCTAAAACAGTTTTTTGGATGTTTTTCATGTATTTAAGCTTCACCAAACTCATTCATGAAGCAAGAGAAAAGAGAAAAAAAAAAAGAGAAGCAAGGAAATACCAAGAGTTAAAGACATTCTTCAAGAACTCCACTTCCAAAAGCTAAAAAGGAGAGATTTCACTGAAAAAGCCTACATTCCTTTTATTTCATCTTTCCAAAAGTGTTCTTGAGAAGTTCCAAGTCAAGTCACATCAAGCAATCATTCAAGAGCTTCAAAGATTCCTCATTCCACTCTAAGAAGAGAGTCTGCTTATGTTTAAATTCTTGTATTCTGAATTTATTATTGTTTGACCTAGCTTTCAAGTTTCTTGAAAGTATGTTGTAAGGTTGTTGGTGAGCCAAAAGTACAAAATCAACTAGGATTTTACTTGTGAGCCCGAAGCCAAAACAAGTTGTAAGGTTTGTTGGTGAGCCTATGTGACAAAACCAACTTAGGTTTTGACTTGTGAGCCTTGGAAAACAAGTCGGCCGTAATCTTTGAAAAGATTATAATGGAAATTTTCAAGGGAAGCTTGGGGAGTGGACGTAGGTGCTTGGAGAGCACCGAACCACTATAAAACTTGGTGTTTGTATGTAATTATCTCTTTTTACTACTTGTACTTTAATTCATGCACTCTATTTATTGTTTACCACTGCATATACTCTAATGCATTAATCACATTATTCACAAACAGTATAAGGCCTGCATATTATTGTTTTAATTTTTAAAAGACTCAATTCACCCCCTATCTTGGGCTCCATTTTCTGGGCAGCAACCTCAATAGATTGCAATAGCCTGGTATAACAAGTCTTAAAAAGATTGGATGGATGGCAATGGAAGGCATTATCCATGTGGGTCGGGTTACTCTACTTAGGTCAGTCTTGTCTACCATTCCTATTTACTTATCATCACGCTGTATTATTCCTAAATGTGTTCTTCTGAAATTGAAAAGTTTGTTTAGAAGTTTTTTATAGGGTTCTTTAGCTTCCTCAAGGCAAGTACACTTGCTTTTTGGGGATTGTGTTTATCAGCCTCTTCAGTCTGGGGGATTGGGAGTTCAATGTTTAGTTATTAAAGTGATGCCTTAATGGCCAAATGTGCTGCAAGATTTATATTATCTTAGGAGGGGATGTGGGTATTTCTTATGAAGGCAAAGTACGGTGCATTGTCTTTTATATCTATTCCTTTGTGCCCATAAAATAGCTGACCTCTTTAGAAAAAAATATGTTCTTTTGCTCCATTGATTTTATACAAGCTCTAATGGATTGTGGGTAATGGCTCATCAATTAATGTGATTTGGGAACCTTGGATATCTTTTACTCCTATCGAAGTTTGGCCTACACTGGTTGATATCGAGTCTTTGCAAAATTTTAAGGTGGTTGACCTTATATTGCTTGATACGGATTGTTGGAATACTTCAATGATTTACCAGTATTTTTTTGAGAGTTTGGCTGAACAATTTTGATCTATATCGATTTTGGGTTGTAACATTTCTGATAGCTTGGGATGGGATCCTTCGGCTGGCTTATCGGGTAGGAGTGGCGGACTTTTATAAACATTTCAGACCAAAGGCATCTTCAAATAAGAATATTGGATGGATTTGGAAGGTTAGAGTCTATTTAAGAGTTGCCTTGCTCCTATGAAAATTAGTTTAGTTTCACCTCCCGTGTTGAAGCTTATTACATCAACGTGAATTACATATTCCTAGTCACTGAAACTTCTATCCAAATTTGGAGGAATCAATTGCTTATGTTATCTTGCATTATAGACCGGTGATTTAGACCTGGTGATAGGTCCCAATTTTAAATGCTTCAATTTTTTCTACTCTTTCTTTAGATAATTTTTTGCAAATTATCAGGGAGAGAGCAAATAGAGACAATCAATGATTAAAGGCAATCTTAATATCATATATACCATATCAAATTTGGGAGGTAAGGAATTCTTGAATTTTTCATAATATTATTCGGAATCCTAGACTCATATTATTGCAAGCTTCTATCCGAGCAAAAAAATTCATCAACATCAATGCCTTTAAAGACATCTTGATAACTGGAAATATCTGTTGCTCTTCTATAGTTTCCATGCCATCTCAGATAATCTTGTTTACTTGGGAGCTCACCCCTGGTTTTTTTAAGATTAATTTTAATAACAATGTATTTAACAACAACGAACTGCATGGAGCTAGTTTTGTTATAAGGAGCTCTAGTAATGCCTTTGTTGTGGCTGGGAGTACTCAACCGGTGGAGATTACACTACCAGTGGCGGAGCTGTGTGCTGCTTAAAAGAGATGTCATATGCTTTGAGAGTTAAGGCTACTTACATATTTATTGAAGGAGATTCTTCAATGATCATTCAATGGCTATCTAGTTCTATACCTTTGGATATTGAATATGATCTACTTCGATAGGATTGCTGGTATTTGAAAATAATTTTATAATCATATATCTATCGAAAGGCGAATAGTGCTGTGAATTGGATGATAATGTATGTGGCTCATCACATAGATTCTATGCTATGAATGCTATTATTATATATTCTTACCAAACTTTCTAATATTTTATTTATTGATTCTCATAAATATACTTAATCTAGAATGGTTTAATAAATTTGGTTTATCAAACAAACAAAAAAGCGGGAAACGTTATGATCATAAAACAGTTGTGAGGCGCCTATCTTGCGCTTGTCTCTTAAATATGTCATCAAAAATATTTCGTGTGTCACTGGTTGGCCATGTAGGAAGAGGAGATGGGGTAATTCATAGCGTGGTTTGTGGTATTTGACACCAATTCCTCCGATTTTTTTTTTTTTTTAAATTTACGGTGTGGTTTTCATTTATAAATTGCCAAGCCTTTTTTTTTTTTTTTTTCTGACGTTGGCGCAGGCTAGTTGTTCTCGAGTGGATGTCTTATTATATTTTAAATAATTGGTATACATAAATCAGTTAATGGATATGGATGAGAGATAGAAAATTATAAATATATCTTGCCTTTTAAGCTATTAAAGTTTCATCTTGCTGAAACAAATTTGCTGGAACAAATTACGTAGTATGAAAATAGAAAATTATTTTTCATAAAAAAGAAAATGTTAGATATTCTGGTATGTGGGTCTATGAAAAAGGGAAAAGAAATACAAAGATATATGCAGCTATAAATATAAAGATTATAGATTTGTGAGTTCTTGGCTCCAAATTTTTTTTAAAAATTTTCTAGTGAGCCTAACAAAATCTCTCTTTTTTTTTTTTGTTAGATTTAAAATCTAATATGTAATCTAATTATCAGTTTATCATGTTCAAATTTTGAATCAATCATATATACTGGATCAAAGTTTAATTGATTAAAAAAATTTATTTCTAATAAAACTAACCAAACTGAACCGGAGCAAAACTTTAATTAAAGTAAAACTCTAACTAAGATTTTAATGTTCCGATAAAAGAGACATATGCAGCTATAAATACAAAAATTACATGGTCCCTTTTCTCCAACTCTTTTGTGGTTCTTGGCTCCAAAAACTTTTTCTAAATTTTCTAGTGAGCCTAACAAAATCTCTCTTATTTTTTTTGTTAGATTTAAAATCTAATATGTAATCTAATTATCAGTTTATCATGTTCAAATTTTGAATCAATCATATATACTGGATCAAAGTTCAATTGATTAAAAAAAATTATTTCTAATAAAACTAACCAAACAGAACCTCTCCAACTCTTTGGTGGTTCTTGGCTCCAAAAACTTTTTCTAAATTTTCTAGTGAGCCTGACAAAATCTTTCTTATTTTTTTTGTTAGATTTAAAATCTAATATGTAATCTAATTATCAGTTTATCATGTTCAAATTTTGAATCAATCATATGTACTGGATCAAAGTTCAATTGATTAAAAAAAATTATTTCTAATAAAACTAACCAAACAGAATCAAGTAAAACTTTAATTAAAGTAAAACTCTAACTAAGATTTTAATCTTCTGATGAAAGAGACATATGCAGCTATAAATACAAAGATTACATGATCCCTTTTCTCCAACTCTTATAACAGCCATGAATGGTTCTTCATTGATTATCCTCAACTCTTATAACAGCCATGAATGATTCTTCATTGATTATCCACACAAAAAAAAATGAAGAGGGAGAAGATCAGTCACTTTATGATCAAGAAAGGATATTTAAAGGACTGCACGATCTACAGATCAGGACAATGGCATAAAAGATTAATTTTTTAATCTTGTATGTACATAAAAGTATGATCCAGATATAAATGATTAAAGATTTTTGCAAACATGTGGTATCTTATGTTCATACAAGAAAAGATAAATTTTGGCTTAATTTCGAAATACTAAAATAATATTTTATATTTTAAAACTAAATTAAAGATTAAAAAATTAATTTTGATTTTATTATAAAATAAAAATGAAATCCTCCCACATCCCGGTTCCCTCTCCCACCAGAGGGATATTTTTCTCTCTTCTCGTTGATCAAATCCTGTGTTCGGCCACCACCTCCTCCCGTGACCGGAGCATAAAAATATTTTTGTACCTATGATTTTCCTCTAAGTCACCAGCAACACCGGCCATGGAAGGTGATGATCGATGGTCGTTGGATGTGTCCCGATGGTCGGGAATAGTCGGCGAACCACCAATCGAGGCTGGTGCTGAGCTTTGACCACTGATAATGGTATTTTGGTGGTGATCGGAAGTGAAGAACAAATACAAAAAGGAACCCGAACCGGTGTTTGACCCTTGGTTTGGACTTGCCGGTGGTTGGGAGAAGGCCGCCGGTAGTCGGGAAGGATCGGCCACAAGGTTGAAAGATGACAGAGGCATCAAAGCAGAAGCACGGTGGACCGGTGATTAATTAGAACGGGGTTTGTTTTTTTTTGGTGTCACCGCCATTCAAAAGGATCAAACCGGGCCACCGTTTTGGGCTCACTGGTGATCGGAGAAGGTCATAGTGAAAGCATGGTGGATGGATCAGGAGGCGAGTGGCCAACGGAAAGGGTCTTCGGTGGCTAGTTTTCCATTGTGATTAGGAACAAAATCAGTCTTTATATATTGGTCTTCCTGGCGGCTCTTAAACATCTTGAGGCTGACAACAGGGTCACCGGTGGCCAGGGGATGTCCGTCGGTGGTGGGGTTCGGCCGGCGACCCTTTGTTAGGGAAGATCTCGAGCTCAAAGAGGCAATTAATGTCGGTTTTGGAAGGATCGGTTGGGAGAAGAAGAATGGAAAGAGATAAGGTTAATTGGTTTTGGGCTTTGGGTCTCATATTTCAACCCAGTTAAAACCCAAATCCATTAATAATTTGGTTAAGCCCAATCAATGGGATAACCAAATCCGGTCATATTGGATCAATTTTAATTTAGATTAAGAAGATTTTTATATTTTAACTTCTATAAAAATTTAAATTATATATAAATTAAAATTAAAATTATATTTAAATTTCTATCAATTTTTTAATTCTGATTTACAGTAGACCTCCTATATTATTTGCTATTTATAGTTTAGTCTTTTCTTATTAAGTTTTATTAAAATTGCTATAACTTGCTCATTTTACATCCGATTTAAATGATTTTTAAGTCATTGAACTCTATAAACGGTTTGAAAAATATTTTGATTGAGTTCTTCATAATGATAAAATATTTAAATATTTTTAAAATTATTTATATATAATTCTACTTACTATTACATTGTTTAAAGATGTTTTCGCATAGCTCCAAACGGCTCGGAGTACTCTATGGATTTTGAGTAGATAATTCTTTGAGGGCTAATAATTTTCTCTTTTATTATATTTTGGAATTACATAAAGATGTATCTATTACGGTTGATCTAAAGATGACTGTAATAAGATACAAAATTGATAATTATATGTTAACCAACTTGAATTACATAAAGACAGGGAGTTCTACATCCAAAAGTAGGAATAACCTTGAATTTTTGTAATTATAGTTGGCTAAACCACAAAAGGTGTAACTAATATAATGGATCATTATTTAAATATAAATTATATATTTATATCATAATTATTGTTATTGCTTATATATTTTATATTATTATTTATTATAAAAATTTTATATTTGTGATTTATGTAATGCATGTCTTGGCATTATTATGTTTAAATCTTTTATTAAATTAGTTACAGCACTTATTATATGCTATAAATCTTATCCAAAGATGTTTTATAGTTATATAATAAGTGTTATTGGTAGAATTATTATTTTTTAAAATCTACATCATAAAAGTAATTGAATGGATATTCTTTTATTTACAGTTATGACCCATAATTTACTCTTGTGCATTTAATAAATATTTTCATACTGAATGGATCAAATTATTCTGATTGGCATGAGTAGCTTTTTATTGTTTTAGGATGCCTAGACTTAGATTTGTCTCTTCGTAAACCTTGGCCTGATCCACTAACTCCCACTAGTTCTTCTGATAAAAAAAATTATATGAAAACTGGGAGCGTTCTAATAGATTGTCTCTCATAATTATTAAAAGCTCTATAGCGAGAGACAAAAGAGGTCTATTTATGATAATGAATTAGCTTCTAGATACCTTTCCTCTATAAAGCAATAATTTACCAAATCAAATAAAGCCATGGTTGGTACCTTAATAAATAAGTTAACTTTTATAAAATATGATAGAATTTCTGGAATTTTAAAGTACATTATGAAAATGCATGATGTAGCTGGAAAACTGAATGATCTGAAAATGACAGTATCTAAAAATTTTCTTGTCCTGTTTGTTCTTAACTCTCTTCCATCATAGTTTACTCAATTTAAAATCTACTATAATACACAAAGAATCTTGGTCAACGAATGAGCTCATCTTCTAATATATACAAGAGGAAAAGAGATTGAGATAGGAAGGGATTCTAGTTATTCACATAATTTCTGAGAAGCGATTTAAAAGAAAGGAGGCAAACAAAAAATAAAGGACCGAACAATCCACCAAAGAATGGTTTACATAAATTAAAATGCTTCTTCTACAACAAGGAGGGACATATTAAGAAGGATTATGAAAAAAGAAGAAAATAGTTTAAAAAGAAGGATATTTCCTTATCACTTGTTTGTTATGAAACTAATTTTATTAATGTTATTTTTAATACTTGGTGGATTGATTCGAGTGCTGCAATTTATATTTCTAATTTATTGCAAGGATTCTTTTCAAGCTGGAAACTAAATGATAAAAAGTAGTGGATCTTTATAAAAACTAGATGAATCCCTAGGTTATTTTAGTTGGGATCTACTAACTTATTACAAATACCGATTTTCAATTAGATCTACTAAAATCTTTTATATTCCTTCAGTATCTAGGAATTTAGTATCATTAGCAAAACTTGATTTAGAAGGTTATTCATTTATTTTATAAATTTAAAATTTAAATTAATAAAAAAACTTATTTTAGTTGATACTCGAATATTGTATAATAGATTATATAAAATAAATTTAGATTTTTCTTTTGCACAATCTTTACTTAAGATGTCAATGTCGGAATGAAATGCAGTATTGTAAATAAGAGTTCTTCAATATTATGGCATAGACGATTAGGTCACATATCAAAAGAAATGATAACTAAATTGGTTAAAAAATGTATTTTATTAAATCTAGATTTTAGTGATTTTGATATGTATATCGATTGCATTAAAGGAAAATAAATTAAAAGTAATAAAAAGTATGCTATTAGAAGTCAAGAACTTTTAGAATTGATACATAGTGATATTTGTGACTATTTTTTATCTTATTTTGGGGGGTAAAGGTATTTCATCATATTTATTGATGATTTCTCATGTTATAATTATATTTTCCTATTACATGAAAAGTCTAAAGCTTGAAAGCCTTTAAGGTGTACAAAGCTGAAGTAGAAAATCAACTGGATAGAAAAATTAAGATTATAAGATCTAATAGGGATGGTGAATACTATGGCAGATATGATGTATCTAGTTATAATCCTAGACCTTTCACCAAATTACTAGAATAATATGGCATTGTAGCATAATACACTATACTAGAAAATTTTCAACAAAATAGTATGGCTGAAAGACGTAATCGCACATTAATGAACATGGAGAGAAGTATGATTAGTAATTCATTATTATCTTTATATTTATAGGGAGAAGCCTTAAAAATCGCTATGTATATCCTAAATCGTATTTCAAGTAAAGCCGTTTCTAAAACTCCTTTTGAGTTATAGATGAATAGGAAACCGTATTTAGTGTATTTACATGTTTAAAATTGTCTTGTAGAGGCTTGATTATATAACCCATAAGAAAAGAAATTGGATCTCAAAACTATTAGTTATTATTTTATTAGATATCCAGAAAGGTTAAAAGATTTTAAGTTTTATTGTCCATCACATACCACCAGAATTGTTGAAACTGGAATAGCTTGGTTCATTAAAGATGGTGATAATAGTGGGAGTGGTGAACCATGTGATATGGTGTTAGAAGAAATAAGAGAATCTTTTTCTATTACAGCAATACCTAGAGATGTTCCATATGAAATTATTTATCCTAAGACTGTGGAACATCAACAAAAGATTGATACATCACCTCTCGAACAGTCTATCAACGAACCTGACTCGATTGAGAATAATCACAATAACACAGAACTTGGAGTATTACAGAGATCTACTAGAATTAGAAAATCAGCTATTCCAGATGATTATATTATTTATTTATAAGAATATAATTATGATATTGGGATTAAGGATGATTCGGTTTTATTTAAAGATGTCATGAATAGTAATAATTTTGAACTTTGGTTAGATGCCATGAAAGATGAGATGAAATTTATGAATAAAAATCAAGTCGGAAAACTTATCGAATTACCTGAAAAGTTTAAGCCCGTTGATTGTAAATGAATTTTTAAAACCAAACGAGATTTCAAAGATAATATCAAAAGATATAAGGCTAGACTTGTAGCAAAGGAATTTACTAAAAAATATTTTCACCTATTTCTGGAAAGGATTCATTCAGAATTATTATGGCATTAGTAGCTTATTTTGATTTAGAGCTACATCAAATAGATATTAAGACTACATTTTTGAATGGAGATTTATAAGAAAAGGTGTATATGTAACAATCAAAAGGGTTTTCAATATAAGAAAATAAAAGATTGGTATGTAAATTAAAGAAATCAATATATGGTCTTCAACAAGCTTCCAGGCAATGGTACTTAAAGTTTAATGATGTCATTGCATCCTTCGGATTTAAGAAAAATATTACTAATTAATATATATATCTGAAGGTGAGTGGGAGTAAATTTATATTTTTAGTTCTATATATGAATGATATTTTACTAGCCAGCAATGATTTGGATATCTTGTATGAAACTAAAATATTTCTTTTCAAATATTTTGATATAAAAAATATAAAAAGATACTTATTATATTCTTAGTATAGAAATCCATCATAACAGAAGTAAGATGTTGCTTTGTTTATTTCAAAAACATTATATTACTAGGATCCTAAAAAGATTTGGAATGTCAAGCTGCTCATCATGTGAAGTGCCAATTATTAAAAATAATAAATTCAATAAATTTTAATATCTCGAAATGAAATTAAGAGAAATCAAATAAAGGATATACTCTATGCATTTATAGTGGGTAGTCTAATGTATGCTCAAATATGTACTCGTCCTAATATTAGTTTTGCTCTGAGAATGCTTGATAGATATCAGAGTGATCTATGTATGGATCACTGGAAGGCTACCAAGAAAATGATGTGCTATCTTCAGGGGACTAAAAACTACATGCTCACTTATAGAATGATCAATCAGTTGAGATGATCAGTTATTTAGATGTAGATTATGATGGTTGCCTTGATAGCAGAAAATCTATATCAAGCTATATTTTTTTATTGGCTGGTGGACAATCTCATAGAAGAGCACAAAATAGTACATTATTGTCCATTCTATTATGAAAGTTGAATATATAAGCTACTATGAGGCTTTTTCACATGCTTGATAGTTGAGAAAGTTTATCTTAAAGCTAGGAGTTATCGATTCTATTTTCAAGCCATTAAAAATTTATTGTGACAATCCTGCTGCAGTTTCATTCGCCAACAGTGGCAAGATTATCAATGCAAACAGGCATATTGATATTAAATATCTTGTAGTAAATGAGAAAATTAGTAGTCATCAAGTATTTATTGATTTACTGGTACTGCTTATATGTTAGTTGATCCATTGATTAAAGATTTAGTATCCAAAATTTTTAAAGAGCATGCAAAACTTATGGATATTTATCATTGGAATATTTAATAGACACTCATTTGAGATCTCTTAATAGTTTATTGACTATTATTATTTCTATTCAATTATTGTTTACATACATTATGGTTGATTTTTGTTAAAATTAAAATAAAAAGAAAGGTCATTTATATGACATTACAGTAGAACCATTATGATAGGTATTATGATTTCAATAGCCTATGTACTCCAGTACATGAGACTAGGTTAAGTGAAAATTATTGATGTCATGATATATGGAAGGGAGTATGTCAATCGAAATGTATGACTGCCATGATTTGCATCAATGGTTTTCTAGTTAATCAAAGTATAAAGGATTGATTATGGAATAGACAATTGGACATTTTTTTTTTAAAATGAGTGCATTCATTGGATCAATTTCAAAATTTGATTTGGGACTATTATTTTATTTTGAAAATTAAAATATTTTATCAAAAGTTATTTGTTTAGTGATAATATAGGCCAAGTAGAAGAATGTTAGATTTAAAATCTAATATGTAACCTAATTATCATCTTATCGTATTCAAATTTTGAATCAACCATATGTACTCGAGCAGAGTCCAATTGATTAAAGAAAACTATTTCTATTGAAACTAACTAAATGGAATTGGAGTGAAACTCTAAATAAGATTTTAGTCTTCTGATGGGAAAAACATATGCAGCTATAAATATAGAGGTTGCCTGGTACCTTTTCTCCAACTCTCATAACAGCGATGAACGAATCCCTATTGATCGTCCATAAAAAGAGAAGAGGGTGAGGAGGGAGAAGACAAGTCACCTTGCAATTGAGGAGAGACATTTCAAGGACTGCGTGATTTACAGACTGGAATAATGGCTCAAGATATGTCTTCTATAATTTATGATTTTGCATGTACATAAAAACTTGATCAAGGTATAAAAGATTAAAGGTTTTCACAAACATTTTTTAGAAGAAGAATTCAAAATTTTTAACAAATTTACCTTGGAGAGTAAATGGATAGCAGATTGAATAGTTACGGTATTTCATTATTTGAAAGTATGGATTGTAGGAAAACTTTTAATCTTTTATGCCTGGATCATACTTTTATGTGCATGCAAAACCATAATTATGGAATACATATCTTGAACCATTGTACCGGTCTATAGATTGCATAGTCCTTGAGATGTCCCTTGCATAGATCTTAAGATATTCCTTCTTCTTCATCGTGAGGTGACTGGTCTTCTCCCTCCTCACTCTCTTCTCCTTATATGGACGATCGATGGGGAATCATACACCACTGTTATAAGAGTTGGAGAAAAGGGACGGGGTAGCCTCTTATTCATAGTTGCATGTGTCTCTTCCATCAGAAGACTAATGAAAGACTAAAATCTCAGTTAGAGTTTTACTCTAGTCCAGGTTATCCAATTTTATTGGGAATAATTCTCTTTAATCAATTGGACTCTGATATAGTACTTACGATCGAGTCAAAAGTTAACCATAATAAGATGATAATTAGACCATCTATTAGATTTTAATGTTAGATCCTTAATCCAACATTGGGCTTATATGTAAATAATAATACTTTGTGGGCTGTCATTTAAGGTTTGGCCTACTTAAAAATGATCAATTAAGTTTTGAACTAATTGGGGCCTTGATGTATCTAATAAGGTGAGGGGCCTTTTAATGTGTAGAGACTTAAGGGTAATTTTTATTTTTATGATGGGTAAAAATAGAGATCATAATAATGATGTTTTCTATATAAAAGTAGTTATGGTCCCCAAATCACATGAAGTTATTCCTTTTTCTCTGACATCCCATCATCAGAGAAAAAATCCTAGAGAAGATTAAAAGGCTCTTTAGAAAACTCGTGTGAATTTGGAAGGCTAGCTGCGTAGCATAAGGATAGGCTTTCAAATATGTCTTTAGGTACGCTTCCACTTATTATTTTTTGGTTATTCTCAATGATATCACATGTTTATTCTTGAAATTCTAGGTGATATTTTTACCAAGGATAATTCCCAACAAGTGGTATCAGAGCCTATTCATGTTGAATTATTGAGAATAAAATTATGTTTTCGGTTTATAATTTTGTTTTGGTATTTCATTTTTTGGATATCTATGTTTTTCACCATTGCCAGCATCGGAAAGGATAGGCATGGCCTGTCTAGCCGTGCCACAGGGACGTCATGGCCTGGTTGGCTATGGCAGCGGTATTCGATGGAAGGAAATGCAGCAGGCAATCGCCTACTACGATTAAGGAAGTAACCCTTAGGGTTAATTTTAATATTGTTTATTTTGGGTACAATTTTAAATTCAAATATTGGCATTTATATATATATATTGAGAAAAATTAATTGAAACAATATGTCGCCAAAGTGACCTCTCTTGTAGAAATTAATTAATTTTAAAATATAAACGGTTGTACATATGTAATTTGTGAATATTTGTCGGTCCAAAGAATGGTAAATATTTAATAAAATTATATGTGCACTTGTGGTAATATATGCGTGATGATTATTTGGTTTTGTATATGAACAGTAAATTGGCCCAAAGGAAGATTTATTGTTTGATATGTTCATATTATCAGTATTTGATTACTGCACCAAGATATCACTTACAAGTTAATATTTTGTCCAAAGATAAACTATTAATGGAGTGCCCGTTATCTTGAGATGGGATTTGCCTTTATTTGAATTTATTTTTGTTGTGATACTGATGTAAACTTGTTTTGTTTGTTGTTCTCTATTTAGATATGACTCCTGCTAATATAACTGCCAACATCAACTCAATTCCTATGTTAAATGGATCTAACTTCAAGTCATGGCAAGAGAACCTTTTAATAGTTTTTGGATTTATAGATCTCGACCTTGCGATAAAGGAAAATGCTCCTGCACCTCTTACGGATAAGAGTACCTCTGATGAAAAGAGGGAGATTGAGAGGTGGGAGAGGTCAAATCGCATGTGCATGATAATCATAAAAATGTCGATTCCAGAAGCATTCAGAGGCACAATATCTAAAACAATTACTATGGCTAAAGATTTCCTTGCCGAAATTGAAAAGAGGTTTATCAAAAGTGAAAATGCTAAAATTGATGCACTCTTGACAAACCTAATTTCAATGAGGTATATGGATGAAGGCAACATCAGGGAGTACATCATGGAGATGTCTCATCTTGCCTCTATATTGAAAGCACTTAAGCTTGAACTCTCTGAGGATTTGCTAGTGCATTTGATTTTGATATCTCTTCCGATCCAGTTCAACCAGTTTAAGGTGAGCTATAACTATCAGAAAAAGACTTGGTTTTTGAATGAGCTCACTCACACTATGTTCAAGAAGAGGAAAAGTTTAAGCAAGAAAAGGCAGAAAGTGCTCACCTGGCCTCAACCTCTAGAAAAAAGGGCAATAGAAAGAAAAGGAAGAAGGATAAAGGAGCAGCAGATACAGTATCTCCTAAGAAACAATAAAAGAAAATCACTGACTCAGATGGTAAGGGTTGTTTCTTTTATGGGGCTGAAGGCATCAGAAAAAGTAGTGCACTAATTATCATGCCTGGTGTGCTAAGAAAGGTATGCTTCTTATTTTGGTTTGTTTTGAGGTTAATTTAATTTCAGTACCTAGACATACGTGGTGGATAGATTCTGGTACAACAACTCACATCAGTGTGTCTATGCAGGGTTGCCTGAGTTACCGAAAGCCAAGTGATGCTGAAAGATATATCTATGTGGGCGATGGCCAGGCGGTTCAAGATGAGGCAATAGAAAAACTTAGATTATTGTTAAAGACTGGATTTTATTTGGATCTTGAAGAAATTTTTATTGTACCGTCATTTAGATGAAATTTGATTTCTATTTCTACTTTGGACAAATCAGGTTATTTTTGTTCATTTGGAAATGAAAATTTTTTATCAGGCTATAATAATCTTTATTTAATTGATACAATTGCTTCATTTAATGGATCCTTGCAATTAAGTACATAAGTGTAAAGAAAAAAATAACCATTGAGATTTTGGCTTTGTTATGGCACAAGAGATTAGGTCACATCTCCAGAAGGAGAATAGAGAGACTTGTGTCAGACGGAATCTTGGATCCCTCAGATTTTACAGATTTTGATGTTTGTGTTAACTGCATAAAGGGAAAACAAACCAATCAAAGGAGATTTGAAGCCAACAGGACTTCGAACGTCTTAGAACTTATACATATAGATATTTGTAGACCATTTCCTATGATTGCTTGGAATGGTCAACAATACTTTATAACATTCATAGGTGATTTTTTTAGATGTGGCTACATATATCTCATTCATGAAAAGTCATAGTCACTGGATATGTTCAAAAATTATAAGGTTCGAGTTGAGAACCAACTCAACAAAAGGATTAAAAGCATCAGATATAACCGTGGTGGTGAGTACTATGGCAGATATGACGGTTCAGGTGAACAATGTCCAGGACCTTTTGCTAAATTCCTAGAGGAATACGGTATCATTCCATAATACACTATGCCGGGTTCGCCCACCATAAATGGTACTTGTTGAAAGACGAAACAGAATGCTTAAAGACACAGTTAGGAGTATGATTAGTCATTCTACCTTACCTGACTCATTCTGGGGAGAAGCACTTAAGACTGTAGCATATGTCCTTAACAGAGTTCCAACTAAAGCAACTACCAAAATCCCTTATGAACTTTGGACGGGCAGGAAACCCAATGCAAATCACTTACATATTTGGGGATGTCCAACTGAAGCAAGGCCTTATAGGCCTATTGAAAAGAAACTTGACTCAAAGAAGGTTAGTTGTTATTTTATTGGATACTCTAAAAGATCCAGAGGGTATAAGTTTTATGATCCCACGACTAAGTCAATTTTCGAGTCAAGAAATGCACGGTTCTTCAAGGATGTTGAGTTTGCCGGGAGAGATATAGCTAAGGACTTTACCTTTGAAGAAGAATATGTTAATATTCCCACAGGTGTCATTGGCATTGGTCTGGATTTTATTTCTGACCTTGTTCAAGACATAACAAATCAAGACAATGTCGGAAAACCTCCCATTCAAGAAATTATTCTAGAAGAACAAACTCTAGTACCTCAAGAACCTATGCCATTAAGAAGTCCACTAGAGAGAGGAGAAGTGCAGTGCCAAATGATTACATTGTATTTCTTCAAGAACATGAGGTAGACATTGGAGTGATGGAAGATGATCCAATTAACTTTTGTCAAGCCATGAAAAGTTCTGACTCTCAAAAGTGGATTGATACCATGAATAAGGAAATAAAGTCCCTGAAAGACAATGATGTATGGAATCTTATCTCATTGCCAAAATGTGCGATACCCATTGGTTGTAAATGGATATTTAAAATTAAAAGGGATTCAAAAGGCAATGTGGAGAGGTACGAGGCTCGTCTTGTCGCAAAGGGCTTTACACAGAAAGAAAGCATCAATTATAAAGAGACTTTCTCTCCGGTTTCTTTGAAAGACTCTTTCAGAATTATAATGGCATTGGTGACGCATTTCAATCTTGAGTTACACCAGATGGATGTGAAGACAGCGTTTCTCAATGGTGATATTGATGAGATAAATTATATGGTACAACCAGAAAACTTTATGTCGGGAGATCCAAAGAACATGGTTTGCAAACTTAAGAAATATATCTATGGACTCAAACAGGCATCTCGACATTGGTATTTCAAATTTCATCAGATGATCATCTTGTTCGGTTTTGAGATGAATTTGGTTGATGATTGTATATACCATAAGTTCTGTGGGAGTAAATATATTTTTTGGTTTTATATGTCGATGATATCTTACTTGCCAGCAGCGATATAAGCTTAATGCACGAAATCAAGAGATTTCTAGCTAAGAATTTTAAGATGAAAGATCTTGGTGATGCCTCTTTTATATTAGGCATACAGATACACTGGAATCGCTCTTGGGGTATTCTAGGATTATCACAAAAGAGCTATATCGAGAAGGTTTTAAAAAGGTATGGCATGCAAAATTACAAACCAGAAGATATCCCTGTGGCTAAAGGAGACAAGTTTAGTCTAAATCAGTGCCCTAAGAATAACTTGGAGAAAGAGGAAATGCAGAAGATTCCCTATGCATCAATAGTAGGGAGTCTAATGTATGCTCAAGTTTGTGCGCGTCTGGATATTACGTACGTCACTGGGATGTTGGTCAGAAATTTGAGCAATCCAGAAGTAGAGCATTGAAAAGCAGCTAAACGGGTCTTGCAGTACTTACAGAGAATAAAAGACTATATGCTCATGTATCAGAGATCGAATCAACTTGAGATCATTGGTTATACTGACTTCGATTTTGCTGGATGCCAAGATAGTATGAAATCTACATCGAATTATATCTACCTGCTTGCCGGAGGTGCTATCTCCTAGAAGAGTGCTAAACAATTGCTTGTAGCCTCTTCTACCATGGCAACAGAGTTATAGCATGCTATGAGGCATCCAATCATGAAATATGGCTTCGAAACTTTATCACGGGGCTATGTATAGTGGACGGTGTTGAAAAGCCACTTAAGTTATTTTATGATAATAAGTCAGTAGTTTTATATTCTAACAATAGGAGCTCAACGAAATCAAAGCATATAGACATCAAATTCCTGGTTGTTAAAGAAAGAGTTCAGAGTGGAAGGTTGTCTATTGAGAACATAGGTACAAACTCCATGGTTGCGGATCTGCTTACAAAGGAGTGCCACCCAAGGTATTATATGAGCATACTGCTTATATGGGTGTCATGTCAGCTGAAGATATTCAGTTTTAGTAAAAGTTTGTATATTTTAGATGCTCTTGTAATACAGATATTTTTCAGTTATTTTAGTTTTCTATAGAAATAAAGTTTCACTTGTTTATACTCTGATTTTGTTTGATTTGATCTCACTGAGGTTTAAGGGTGGACTAGTTAGAAATAGGCATGTTAAGGTCACATTGCATGAAATTTTCATGCTACACATCCACATCATAATCCATATCATTCAATTGCATTGATATACATGACCATTGATGGGTTGAGTTACGATAATTGTAACAAAGGCCGCTTTGATCCTATATTGGTGTGGTTGATGGACCGGATTGATTGTAGATACATTTTAACAAAGACAACAAAGTTGAGCTCATTCGGTTATTTTTGCAAAGCATAATTATATGGTTATACATGTAGTCCAAGTGGGAGATTGTTGGGTCCTTAATCCAACATTGGGCTTATATATAAATAATAATGCTTTGTAGGCTATCATTTAAGGTTTGGCCTACTTAAAAGTGATCAATTAAGTTTTGAACTAATTGGGGCCTTAATGTATCTAATAGGGTGTGGGCTTTTTAATGTGTAAAGACTTAAGGATAATTTCTATTTTTATGATAGGCAAAAATAGAGATCATAATAATGTTATTTTCTATATAAAAGCAGTTATGGTCCTCAAATCACATGGAGTTATTCCTTTTTCTCTGACATCCCATCATCGGAGAAAAAGGTTCTAGAGAAGATTAAAAGGCTTTTTAGGAAACCTATGTGAATCTGAAAGGCTAGTTACACGGCACAGGGATAGGCTTTCAAATATGGTTTCAGGTACGCTTACGTTATTATTTTTTTTGTTATTCTCAATGATATCACATGTTAATTCTTAGAATTTTAGACAATATTTTTATCAAGGATGATTTCTGATGTGGCGGGATCGCTGACATGAAGGAGCCGACAGGTGCCATGTCAAGAAAAGACGCGACGTCAATCCTCCTGCTCGGACTCCACTGCCGAACCGAGCTGAGCTCCCTCGAGACAGTGGGCCGAGCTCCGTTCTCCGCCAGGTCAGGCCCACGAGCTCGGGATGCCTAGGCCGGAGCCACACTCCGCCCTCCAGAGCAAGACCCTTGGAGGTTTGAGCCCTGTGGTCGTAGTCGAGCTCAGCACTCCTTCACCACGTGGAGCCTCTCCGAGCGCGAGCCCTCTGGACCGGGCCCGCACTCCGCCCTCCAGAGCGAGACCCTCAGAGGTTTGAGCCCTGTGGTTGGAGTCGAGCTCAGCACTCCTCCACCACGTGAAGCCTCTCCGAGCGCGAGCCCTCTGGACCGGGCTCGCACTTCGCCCTCTAGAGCGAGACCCTCGGAGGTTTGAGCCCTGTGGTCAAAGTCGAGCTCAGCGCTCCTCCACCACGTGGAGCCTCTGCGAGCGCGAACCCTCTGGACCGGGCCCACACTCCGCCCTCCAGAGCGAGACCCTCAGAGGTTTGAGCCCTGTGGTCGGAGTCGCGCTCAGCACTCCACCACGTGGAGCCTCTCCAAACGCGAGCCCTCTGGACTGGGCCCGTATTCCGCCCTCCAGAGCGAGACCTCAGAGGTTTGAGCCCTGTGGTTGGAGTCGAGCTCAGCACTCCTCCACTACGTGGAGCCTCTCCGAGCGCGAGCCCTCTGGACCAGGCCCGCACTCCGCCCTCTAGAGTGAGACCCTCGGAGGTTTGAGCCCTGTGGTTGGAGTCGAGCTTAGCACTCCTCCGCCACATGGAGCCTCTCCGAGCGCGAGCCCTTTGGACCGGGCCCGCACTCCGCCCTCCAGAGCGAGGCCCTCGGAGGTTTGAGCCCTATGGTCAGAGTCGAGCTTAGCACTCCTCCGCCACGTGGAGCCTCTCCGAGAGCGAGCCCTCTGGACCGGGCCTGCACTCCACCCTCCAGAGCGAGACCCTGAGAGGTTTGAACCCTGTAGTCGGAGTCGAGCTCAGCATTCCTCCGCCACGTGGAGCCTCTCCGAGCGCGAGCCCTCTGGACCGAGCACGCACTCCGCCCTCTACAGCGAGACCCTCGGAGATTTGAGCCCTATGGTCAGAGTCGAGCTCAGCACTCCTCCACCACGTGAAGCCTCTCCGGGTGCGAGACCTCTGGACCGGGCCCGCACTCCGCCCTCCAGAGCGAGACCCTCGGAGGTTTGAGCCCTGTGATCGGAGTCGAGCTCAGCACTCCTCCACCACGTGGAGCCTCTCCGAGCACGAGCCCTCTAGACCGGGCCTGCACTCCGCCCTCCAGAGCGAGACCCTCGGAGGTTTGAGCCCTGTGGTCGGAGTCGAGCTCAGCACTCCTCCGCCGCGTGGAGCCTCTCCGAGCACGAGCCCTCTAGACCGGGCCCGCACTCCATCCTCCACCAAGATGACCCCGTAAGCCGGGGCATCTAGGTTGGAGCGACCCTTGCCATTCCAGCTCAGCCCCAGCTCGGACGTGGACCCCACCAACCTAGAACATCGGCAAGCCACCCGAGGACTACACTGGAGCACCTCCCAGACCGTACTGACCGCCTGTAGCTGCTGGTTATACTAGAAAGGGGAGAAGCACACTGATCGAGGTGCCACGCTCCTCACCAACCATCTGGATCACCCAAGAAAGGAAGCCAACCAGGAGATTCGAGTCCCAAGGGCGGCGGCCCACCGTTCGAGGTACTGCCAGGTTTTCCAGAATGAGGCGACCAAGAGGAGTGTCGGAGTGCATGACAGCTCTCCTTATCATGAATCGGGAAAGGCTCCTCGGGACACCGCCGCACGCGCTTGACAGCCCAGGGGAGATCCCGAGGCAGACGTCCAATGGTAACCTAGTTTGCAACAAACTTGGAGGTAACACAACAACACCAGCACACAAGCAAAAAAACACAAGCGAGAACACAAAAAAAAGGAAGAGAGGGTGAAAGCCCCATGAAGAAGAAGGGGCACAGCACCACCAGCACTCACAAGCAAGGTCGAGGCGAAAGGGCCGCACAGAGACTCCCTCTAACCAGGCCACACTTTCCCCGACACACTTGCATCCCACTTATACACAACTCACTCCTTATGTGGAGTCCATCAAGAGGGGCTCGACCAGGAGGATCTGTTTCCCTTGATCGTCACTGACTTGATCGTCGGAGTGCCCCCGCCGGAAACCCCGGCCCGGGTCACTAACCCCTATTTTGCAGGTCCAGGACCAGAGGACCGTCAGGCAGTGAAGGGAGCGCACTCCGGCGCCGGCAGCTATGGGCCACGGCGATCCTGGTGACAACAGATTGGCGTGCCAGGTAGGGAGGATCAAGCCCTCCATCTCTTTGCAGATTGACACTCCACGGAAGAATGGTGATGACACAACCATGAGAGGCCTCCACTGGCCATGCAAGGGACTTCCCATTTCGAGGGAGCCCATGTCATCTCGAGGAGGGGCCACCCGTTCTGGCAGTCCAACCACCTCTAGCTAAGAAGGCAACGAGCCGACTCTGCCGGCAAGGAGAGCCACTCACGAAGCCTCGAGCGGGCAGTGCCCAGACCCCACCAGGGCAGAATGGGAAAGACCCCCCATCATGGGTGCCAGGCACCCACGTCATCTTCTTCGTCTCCTTCGGCGGAAGGGTCCGCTGACGAAGCCATCAGGCGCACAGCAGAAAGGCGCCTGGGGGAACATGAGCACAAGCTAGCAAAGTTCTCCAGCCGGTTCACCAGTACGCAAGGCTTAATTAGCAAACCAGCGGGCTACAACACCCGCCACTGTTGGAGTCCTTCATCGGCCGTGACAAGACGAAGTACTGTCACTTTCACCGCGATCTCGGCCACGACACCGAGGAATATCATAACCTCAAGTGGGAAATTGAGAAACCCATCAAGAGGACCCGGGGGACGGCAATGGACCTACAATCGCGAACCACCCTGAAAAGACACATCATGGTCGATAATGGAAATTCCGCATGCATGCTTCCTTATGATGCCCCCTCCAAGAGCATCACTATGATGACTTTTGCGGTCGACGGGCTTCCTACAGCCCACAACGTCATCTTAAGATTGACCCAGGCCTGACCTGCTCGACGCCAACTTCAACAAAACTCGCCGGCAATGAGCAGCACGGCACTACAGCGCCCAGGTTTGGCCAAGAACCTTTGGGCTTGAAAATTTAGTGCTGTGCTAGGCAGAGGCACATCAGTCTCGAGAACGCGGAAAACTCCCACCAGACTGGGAAGGTCCCTACAAGGCAACCGAAGCCCCATCATAGGGGGTCTGTCATCTCAAAGATCTTGACGGCGTCAGGCTCCCCCGAACATGGAATGCCCACAGTCTGCGAAGACGCCAATGATGATGTAAGGTCTCTTATCAATAATAATGATAATGACTTTTTTCCTTGCACAAGTATCTATATGTCTTGCAGGGAAGAACCGACAGCGTTCCCGAGCCCAGCTCCAGGATGTCAAGGGATCTTCGAGCCATGTCGCTCTCAATCTCAAGCATCCCCGAGCCCAGCTTCAGGACATCAAGGGATCTTCGAGCCATGCCGCTCTCAATCTCAAGCATCCCCGAGCCCAGCTCCAGGATGTCAAGGGATCTTCGAGCCATGCTGCTCTTAATCTGAAGCATCCCCGAGCCCAGCTCCAGGATGTCAAGAGATCTTCGAGCCATGCCGCTCTCAATCTGAAGCATCCTCGAGCCCAGCTCCAGGACGTCAAGGGATCTTCGAGCCGTGCAGCTCTCAATCTAAAGCATCCCCGAGCCCAGCTCCAGGACGTCAAGGGATCTTCGAGCCATGCAGCTCTCAATCTCAAGCATCCCCGAGCCCAGCTCCAGGATGTAAAGGGATCTTCGAGCCATGCCGCTCTCAATCTCAAGCATCCCCGAGCCCAGCTCCAGGATGTAAAGGGATCTTCGAGCCATGCCGCTCTTAATCTCAAGCATCCCCGAGCCCAGCTCTAGGACGTCAAGGGATCTTCGAGCCATGCCACTCTCAATCTCAAGCATCCCCGAGCCCAGCTCCAGGATGTCAAGGGATCTTCGAGCCATGTCGCTCTCAATCTCAAACGTCTCCGAGCCCAGCCCGAGACGCCAAGGGATTTTGGAGCCAAGCAGCTCCTACTAATGCCTCGAGCCCAGCTCCAAGGTGCCAAAGACCTGAGCCAAGCCCTTAGGCAACCCTTGGACTGGACCCCAGCTCTCCGACTAGGAAGGCCTCGAGCCAGCTCCAAGGCAACCAAGTCCTGTGACCCTCTTCTTTGATCTCCCCACTCATCCAAAAAAAGAAGAGAGAGAAAGAAGAAAAGAAGAGAGGGGAAGGAAAGAAAGAGAACGAGAGGGAAACACGGAAATAAAACTATCATTTCTTAGCCCAAAATCGGAGCTCGGATCTCCGGCCAAGGAACCTTCGAGCTATGCAGCTCTCGGTCATCAACGTCCCCGAGCCCAGCTCCAGGACGCCTGCCCAAGATCGGAGCTCAGATCTCCGGCCAAGGGACCTTCGAGCCAAGCCGCTCTCAATCTCAAACGTCTCCGAGCCCAGCCCCGAGATACCAAGGGATCTTGGAGCCAAGCAGCTCCTACTAACGCCTCGAGCCCAGCTCCAATGAGCCAAAGACCTGAGCCAAGCCCTCAGGCAACCCTTGGACCGGAGCCCAGCTCTCTGGCCAGGAAGGCCTCGAGCCTAGCTCCAAGGTGACCAAATCCTGTGACCCTCTTCTCTGATCTCCCCACTCATCCAAAAAAAGAGAGAGAGAAAGAAGAAAAGAAGAGAGGGGAAGGAAAGAAAGAGAACGAGAGGGAAACACGGTAATAAAACTATCATTTCTTAGCCCAAGACCGGAGCTCAGATCTTCGGCCAAGGGACCTTCGAGCCACGTAGCTCTTAGTCATCAACGTCCCCAAGCCCAGCTCCAGGATGCCAGCCCAAGACCGGAGCTCAGATCTCCGGCCAAGGGACCTTCGAGCCATACAGCTCTCAGTCGACAACACCACCGAGCCCAGCAGCTATGCCATAGCCTTGCACCTGACTTGCCAGCATTGCAATCCAATAACTCAACCCCAGGCAAGGTGAGGCCCCCTTCTCTGATCTCCCCAAGCCTCAAAAAAAAGGGGGGGGGGGAGTGAAAGAAAGAGAAAAAGGAGGGAAGGGCTGATCAAAAGACAGGTTGCAAAGGAATTCAGGTTTCATTAATCAAGTGCCGGTTACAAGCATTTTGTGGGCCCCGACATGCCGAGCAACCCTGACCAAGCACATAAGCAAAAATACAAAAAAAAAAGAGAAGGAAAAGGGCTATCCACGCTGGCCGGCCACCCTACTGAGCCCTGAGGCTGAGAGTTCCCTCCTTCATGAACCTCTGGCTGGTCGGCTCTAGTCTCGGATGGTTCAGTCGTGGCTGGTGCTAGAGGCTCTAAGGTCGCAGCTTCCTCAATAACCTCCTCATCGGGCTCCGTGTCCGAGGTCGAAGGATATCTGAGGCGATCACGGTTCTTCTCAGGGATGAGTGCCTCGATCCAGCCATGCAAGAACATGAAGCCTTTGTAGACGGAGTCCAACACCATCTGATGGATCTCGGCGATGAACTCCTTCGAGGCCTTGAATCTGGCAACAGCCTCCTCAGCGCCCTTCTTGGCCTCGGCGGCACCCTTCCTCGCCTCGGAGGCCTCCATCCTAGCAGCCTCCGCCGACTTGGCTGCCACCTCTGCCACCTTCTCAGCCGCAGCCAGCTTCTCCTTCCCTACTGCCAGCTCCGCCTGGGCAGCCCGAGAAGCCTCCTTGTGCCAATCAGCCTTGGCACTGTACCAGTTTAACTTCTTCTCGACGGTGGAGAGATCGTCGATGGCCTTCTTCAAGCGACTCCACTCCAGGTCGTGGGCCTCCAAGAGCCTCTTCGCTCACCCCTCGGCATCGGCGAGCTGCCTCTCCAGGTCATTGACCTTCTATTCGAGTGCCCCACTCGCCCCGGCCTTCTCTTTCAGGTCGATTTTCAGGGACTCGATCTCGACCGCTTGCTGCCGCTCAAGGCACTCCCAGTTCTGATAACAGCCTTTAATGAAGAGGGCCTCAGTGCCAATCTGCACCATGAAAAGAGGTCAGCTCAAAAAAAAAAAGAGAAGAGATAAAGAAGGAAGGGACATCTCACTGAGTAGAGCTGGGGGAAGATGGCGCTGATGACGTCGCCCAGCCGCATCCCGGCCATATCATGCCGGTCGCATGTCTAGATCGAGAAGTCCATCATGCGCTCGACCAATTCGGGACTCTGGAGGAGCGAGCTTTTCGACCCCATCTTGAAGGGGAGACGACATCGCGCCTCCTCCCTCCTACCCTCTCCGGAGATGGGCAGCCTTGCCCCGCTAGCTGCAGGGCCCCGGGAGATCGACTGGGGAGCTGACACCAGCACAGGCGGTGCCTCAGTCACGATCCTGGCCGCACCCCGGACCTTCTCGTCCCTGATCTCGATCAAAAGTGGGCTCGAAAGACTACAAGACGCGGTGGCAGCAGCTGCGGCCCTTGCCCAAGTCACAACCTCAGGCTCCGCAATGGGGGCCGCTCCCTGATGACCACGCTGCTCGGGAACCTCCCTGGCCTCTTGTTGGACCGGCCTCGGCGCTGTAGATGCCACCCTCTACACTGGCGCAGGGGCAGCTCGAGTCGCCTCTAAGCTCTGACCGGCTGGGGCAGCAGAACTTGGACCAGCCGCTGCGACGGGGGTAGCCGTAGGTGCGCTCTCGCCCCGTACCCGCCTCGATGGAGGCTCCCCAGCCAACCCAGTTGGCGGCCTCTTCCGAGTGATTGCCAGTAGATCGCTCTCGGTGAAAATCATCCCTGCATGCAAGTCACACAACGGTCAGAATCCGTGGGAAGCAATGTAAGAAATGCAAGGAAAGAGAAGGAAAGCTCGGGTCGAACTCACCCAACTCATTCGTTGGGTCAACCCTGGAGTCGATGAGGTTCTGCTCTGATAGCAGGACCTCGAGAGAAGGGATTTGGGCGGTGTGGAGCCACTCGTAGTCATCCCAATTAGCCATGTCAACCATAGAATTTCGATTGGGGGACTTATCCAGATCACTCCAGACCCATCAACCCCCTCAACCTCAACAAAGAAGAATTTACTCTTCCATCCCCTGACGGAAGAGGGGAGCTTGAACCTAATGCCCCTCAAGCGGGAGGACAAGGACCACCACCCATCCTCAGTTGGGTGGCGCTTCAGGATGAAGAAGGCCCTGAACAAAGAAAACCGGGCAACGAACCCGTGGAGGTGGCAGAGCACAATGAAAGAAAAGATAACCCTAATGGCGTTTGGCACTAACTGTGCAGGGACCAAACGGTAGTTGTCCAAGATGAACAGGAAGAAAGGGTGAAAAGGAAATCAGAGACCCTTGGAGAAGGTCTCCTCATAAAAAGCAAGGCAGCCCAGACCACTGGAAGTGACCCATTCCCCCGGACGAGGGATCATAAGCCGAACAGAAGGTAGGATGCCATAGACATCTCGAACGGTCCCCAGTACCTCGGCGGTGATCGTCAAGGCGACCCCGCCATGACCCGTAGACCGGACAGACTCAGAGCAGGAGGGAGAGAAGGACCGGACCCTGGCTCCTTGATAAGCACAGGACCGAGAGGACGCCTCCTACTGAACTCGAAATGAGTTGTGTCCTCCTCCCCGCCAGAAGAAGAAGAAGACGCCAGCCTCCGCTCGGAAGGACTGGCCTCGCCCTGGTTAGTGGAGGGGCAGAAGCCCGGGCCAAAGCGAGACATCCTCAAGAATAAGGGGAACGAAGGACTCGAAGTGAGGGACGGAAGAGCAGACTCAACTCAAAGAAGGCCCCAGGCCTGAAGAAAGAACCCTACTCTAGCGGGGGGAGGAGGAGGAAGAGACTAACCTATTTCCTTAGAAAATTTGAGGCAACTGTGAGGAAGGAGAAAGCTTGTGCAGTAGCAGCAGGCGCAGAGAATTCAAAAGAATAGAAGTTTCAGGTAAGGCCCCCTTTTCATTTCGAAATGACCCGACGGATTCGTACCGATCCGACCCTTCCACCAACGGATCCACGCCACGTGCCGCCTATCAACGAAAATGGCATCTCGATCGCTATGAATTCTATGCCAACATTAACTATTCCTCAGACGTGGCCACGTGGCACCCCCGCACTGGCCCGCAAGGCCATCTCTCGAAGCGCCAGCAATCATGGCCATCACGCGCCAGATTTCTACCTTTCCACGTCAGCACCGCAATTACTTCCTTCGGCTCGAGCACCGCGCACTAACGAGCCTCAGGAGTGGGGGGCAAATGATATGGCGGGATTGCTGACATGGGGGAGCCGACAGGCGCCATGTCAAGAGAAGACATCGCGTCAATCCTCCTGCTTGGACTCCACTGCCGAACCGAGCTGAGCTCCCTCGAGACAGTGGGCCGAGCTCCGTTCTTCGACAGGTCGGGCCCGCGAGCTCGGGATGCCTAGGCCGGAGCCGTACTTCGCCCTCCAGAGCGAGACCCTTAGAGGTTTGAGCCCTGTGGTCGGAGTCGAGCTCGGCACTCCTCCGCCACGTGGAGCCTCTCCGAGCGTGAGCCCTCTGGACTGGGCCCGCACTCCGCCCTCCAGAGCGAGACCCTCGGAGGTTTGAGCCCTGTGGTCGGAGTTGAGGTCAGCACTCCTCCGCCATGTGGAGCCTCTCCGAGCGCGAGCCCTCTAGACCGGGCCCGCACTCCACACTCCGCCCTCCAGAGCGAGACCCTTGGAGGTTTGAGCTCTATGGTCGGAGTCGAGCTCAGCGCTCCTCTGCCACGTGGAGCCTCTCCGAGCACGAGCCCTCTGGATCGGGCCCGCACTCCGCCCTCCAGAGCGAGACCCTCGAAGGTTTGAGCTCTATGGTCGGAGTCGAGCTCAACACTCCTTCGCCACGTGGAGCCTCTCCGAGCGCGAGCCCTTTGGACCGGGCCCACACTCCGCCCTCCAAAGCGAGACCCTCAGAGGTTTGAGCCCCGTGGTCGGAGTCGAGCTCAGCACTCCTCCGCCATGTGGAGCCTCTCCGAGCGCGAGCCCTCTGGACCGGGCCCGCACTCCGCCCTCTAGAGCGAGACCCTTGGAGGTTTGAGCCCTATGGTCGGAGTCGAGCTCAGCACTCCTCCGCCACATGGAGCCTCTTCGAGCACGAGCCCTCTGGACCGGGCCCCCACTTCGCCCTCCAGAGCGAGACCCTCGGAGGTTTGAGCCTTGTGGTCGGAGTCGAGCTCAGCACTCCTCCACCACGTGGAGCCTCTCCGAGCGCGAGCCCTCTAGACCGGGCCCGCACTCCTCCCTCCAAAGCGAGACCCTCGGAGGTTTGAGCCTTGTGGTCGGAGTCGCACTCAGCACTCCTCCGCCACGTGGAGCCTCTCCGAGCGCGAGCCCTCTGGACCGAGCCCGCACTCCACCCTCGAGAGCAAGACCCTCGGAGGTTTGAGCCTTGTGGTCGGAGTCGAGCTCAGCACTCCTTCGCCATGTAGAGCCTCTCTAGGTGTGAGCCCTCTGGACCGGGCCCGCACTCCACCCTCCAGAGTGAGACCCTCGGAGGTTTGAGCCCTGTGGTCGGAGTCGAGCTCAGCACTCGTCTGCCACGTGGAGCCTCTCCGAGCGCGAGCCCTCTGGACCGGGCCCGCACTCCGTCCTCCACCAAGACGACCCCGCAAGCTCAGCGCGTCTAGGTTGGAGCGACCCCTGCCATTCCAGCTCAGCCATAGCTTGGATGTGGACCCCACCAGCCTAGAACACCGGCCAGCCTCCCAAGGACTACACTGGAGCACCTCCCAGACCGTACTGACCACCTGCAGCTGCCGGTTACACTAGAAAGGGGAGAAGCACACTGATCGAGGCGCCACGCTCCTCACCAACCATATGGATCACCCAAGAGAGGAAGCCAACCGGGAGATTCGAATCCGGGGGCGGCCGCCCACCGTTCGAGGTACTGCTAGGTTTTCCAGAATGAGGCGACCAAGAGAAGTGTCAGAGCGCATGACAGTTCCCTTTATCATGAATCGGGAAAGGCTCCTCGGGACATCGCCGCACGCGCCTGACAGCCCGGGGGAGATCCCGAGGTAGACGCCCAATGGTAACCTAGTTTGCAACAAACTTGGAGGTAACACAACAACACCAACACACAAGCAAAAAAAACACGAGCGAGAACACATAAAAAAGGAAGAGAGGGTGAAAGCCCCATGAAGAAAAAGGGGCACGGCACCACCAGCACTCACAAGCAAGGTCGAGACGGAAGGGCCGCACAGAGACTCCCTCTAACCAGGCCACACTTCTCCCGACACACTTGCATCCCACTTATACACAACTCACTCCTCCTCGTGTGAAGTCCATCAAGAGGGGCTCGACCAGGAGGATCTGTTCTCTTGGATCATCATTGACTTGACCGTCGGAGTGCTTCCGCTGGAAATCCCGGCCCGGGTCACTAACCCCTATTTTGCAGGTCCAGGACTAGAGAGCCATTAGGCAGCAAAGAGAGCGCACTCTGGCACCGATAGCTACGGGCCACAATGATCCCGATGACAATAATTTTTAATATTTAAATCTAACATGGATCTCTTATATCATCCTAGTTTGAAGGAAGTACCATTGTTCGGAGTTATTTTGAGATCCACCCAGAGTAAACAGGCCTCTCATTGTTTTTCTTTAATTTCTTTTGAGAAATAAGGTGGTGGGGGCACCACCATCCTGGTAGAGAGGGGTGCAAATTAGTTGGGCTCAAATTGATCAGCATAACCTATTGTTACCACTAGCTAAGCGATATGTGTCATGTATGCATGTAACACTTATATTGTGTTCCTAAAGTTACTATTATTTTAATGGAAGGATTAAGGTGGGCTCTTATTTACCAACTTTTCTTGTTCATTGGATATTTGAATAAATTATAGATAATATATATATATATATATATATATATATATATATATATATATATATATATATATATATATATTATATTTGAAAAATTAAAAAATTTTCAATAATCAATTTCTAATTTTAATAATTGACCATTAAGCTTTTTAATTTTTTAACCATTAAATCTTTAATTATTTAACTATTGAGTTTTTAATTATTTTATTATTGAATTTTTAATTTTTGGTCATTAGACGTTTAATTATTTAATTGTTAGACTTTTAATTATTTAATTATTAGATTTTTAATTTATAACTATTGAATTTTTAAGTTATGAATGAGGTTGTTGGAAAAATTTAAAATATTCTTCAACAATTAATTTTAAGTTTTTAATCATTTATCCGGTGTGCTTTTAATTATTTTACTATTAAAATTTTAATTATGTGATTGTTGGAATTTTAATTACTTGGTTGTTGGATATTTATTTTTGATCGTTGAACTTTTAAATCATTAAATTTTTAATTATTTAACTATTTAATTTTAATTTTTAATTATTGGATTTTTTATTACAAATTTTAATAAGCTAATAAATTTTTAAATAATTAAATTTGATGGTTATAAAAAGATTTTTTTGAATGCTTGTCAGCCATCCAAATCTAAAATCTTTTCTGCTTTCTTCTAATTTTTTTCAAAATCTTTTTTAATCATTTTAATCATAAAGTTTTTTTTTCTTGAAAGGGTATTTATCAATGTTTTTCTCATTCATGTTTATAAGTAGAAGAGTTTAGGTTATATCTTGGGATGGTATTTTTAATTACTTCTTGATAAGAGATAAAAATATATCTTAGGACATGCTTCGCATATTTCTAGCATTATTTTTATTTCACAAATTTTTTTAAATAATTTAGTATTTTTTATATTAAAAAAATTATTAATTTCTTCAACCATATCTAGTTTTTTTTAAAGAATTGTTATAACATTTTATTCTTAGCTTTTATAGCTGAATATAACATAGCCCTTTTTTTAAAAGAAAAAAAAAAAGAAATAACAGTAAAAAAAATTACTATTAACACCTGGAGACGGCGTTCTCCCATGGGAATTTGGAAGCAAACACTTCCCGACGCGGTAAAGGACCTTCTTTGCCGATCTCTTTTTTATAAAATAAATATACATGACAATAACAAAGATAGTTTAATTCATTTTCATCCTATAAAATATAATTCTAAATTTTATATCATATAAATATATATATTATTCTAATCCTATTAAATTAATAGATGAATCCCAATCAAAGAACCTGATAAATTCATGCATCCATATCTAAATTTCGAGATTGATCTTGAAATCATTTGATTTAATCGTGATTAGAACCGGAACTGGGCCAGGTCGGACCGGGCCATACCTCTATCCAAACCCGGTCCAAAAAAAATTTCAAACTTCGGACCGGGTTTAAGTCTGAAATTTTTTTAAATCTCAAGCCTGAGCACGACTCGAGCCCGGCCTAGGCCAGGCCCAAGCCTGATCAGACCGGCCCGAACCGAATAGGCTACGATTATCGAAACACCCTTATACTCCCAAAAAAAAAATGGATGTGACCGCCGACCGGGCATCGGGTGCGATCGCCGGAGCCGGGAAGGGGCCGGGAAGAGAGATCGGAGCCGGAGGACTACGGGGTCATGTGGGGGCATTGAGACGGTCGGGTGCGTTCGTCGACACCGGGGAAGGTTGCGGGAAAAAAATATGGGCGTGACCGCCTGATCGGGCATCGGGTGCGGTCGCCGGCATCGAGAGAAGTAGATCGGAACCAGGAAGGAGCCGGGGAGGAAGATCGGAGCCGAAGGGGACTGTGGGGTCGCGCGGGGACATCGGGACGGTCGGGTGTGCTCATCTTCGTCGGGGTAGGGGAGGCTTGTGGGGTCATGCCGGCGGGGAGGGGAGGGGTCGTTGGGTGCTGGGGGGAGGGGTCATCGAGTGCCAGGGTGCGTGTGCCGGGGCCGAGGAAGGAGATCAAAGCCGGAGAGTTGCGGGATCGCACAGCGGAGAGGGCATCGGGCTCGTGCGCCGGGTTTGAGGGAGGGTGATCTGAGCTCGCGGTGGCGTTGTGGCTGCGGGATCGCACGAAATCGGACGCCGTGGAGAGCCGAGGGCCTGAAACACCGGATGCCGGAGCATTGAGAGGAGCCGGAGACCGTGAATCCGTGATTAAGATCGTGAGATGGTGAGCCGGAGACCGTGATTGAGACCGAAGCACTGAGAGGAGGTGATTGAGATCGTGAGACGGTGGGATTTAGGCTAAATCCCAATCCAATTGGTGGCTCGAGCGGGCCTCTTTCGGGCTGCTTCGGGCCAGAATGGACTAGGCCAAAGGGGAGCCCGAGCCCGGCCCAAAAACTAAATGATTTATGTTATAAAGCCCGAAGCCCGGTCTGAATTACTGAAAATCTGGTTCGAAGCTCAACCCAAATTCAGACTGGCCCGAAGTTTATCGGATCAGCCCAATCTGGTTCCAGCCTTATCCATTGTTGGGATATGACATATTGGGTTTACTTGTATTGATCTGATAAAAAGTGAACTTGATTGATCAAATGATGTATCGGTGATCAGTGAGCTATAAGGCTGATTAATGCCCAAGAGGTGCAAGGCTGATCAATGTCCAAGAGGTGTAAAGCCGATCAACGCCTAAAAGGCGTAAAGCCAATCAACATTCAAGAGGCGCAAGGCTGATCAACATCCAAGAGATGTAAAGCCGATCAATATTAAAGAGGCATAAAGCCGATCAACATTCAAGAGGCGCAAGGTTGATCAACACCCATAAGGCGTAAGGCTGACCAATGCTCTACAATGAATAACAATTGCTGCACGTGCTGATCTATTAACAAACTAATCGTTTACAGCTGGATTCGGTTAGAATTGTGGTCTATAAATATCCCTGAGTGATAGGGAGAAGGGGATCGAAAAATAGAGAGATTTGAGGACACCCTCTACTTGATTTTTCCTCAAACCTAATCTATCTAGTCTGGACTCCATTGACGAACTTGAGCATTGAAATATCTCCTCACCCAGAGCTACAAGAAGATGAAGGGGAGTTAGATCAATTAGCTCAACTCTACTTTAACCAGTCTGATCCAAGCTCAAACGTCGTTGTAGTTTATCTAGACACAACAGATTGGCGAACCAGGTAGGGAAAACTCAATGAGAGTTTTTCAAAAATCTAAAGGGAAACATGGTAAACAGTAGGATCCGGAATCTTCGTGTTGATGAAATTCATCATTCTCCAAGAGAGAATGATCCAATTTTGGATGGAACGGGTGTTGCTCCTGCTGGTAATCTAGATCAAGAACAGTTGGGTTTTGTTTTGAATAAAATGGAGGTGCTTACTACAGCGGTCCAAAATCTTCAAGAAATTGCTGCAAGTGGACCGTCACGACTTGCTGCTTTAAGGAGTAGCCGACGATCTTCTCTCCATGTAAGTAGACGTCAGGGTCCAAGTTGACATTCGCCTTGTCAACATTCTTCAGGACAACATTATCCTTTGAAGCCTCACCATTATATCAAGAAGCGGGATAGAGGGAAGCATCCTCGATCTTACTCTACATCTTTCGGTGAATCAACTCTTGAAAGTACTCAAGCTCCAGATCTTGGAAGAATTGGCAACTTTGAGAAGAAATTTAGGAAAATGGAACTACAGATCGCCAAACTTGGCGAGCAGAGAAAGACAGAAGATGCAATTCCAACTTATGACATTTTGCCTCCCTTCTCCAAGAAGATAATGGAAGAAAAGATTCCTCATCATTTTAAAATCCCTCAAGTAGAGCCATATGATGGATCGGCTATCCACTGGATCATTTAGGCAATTTTAAAGCACACATGCTAATTTAAGGAGTATCATATGCGCTCCACTGCCTTGCTTTCCCAGCGACCCTGAAAAAAGTAGCAAGAATGTGGTATTCTAGCCTTCAGCCAGGCACTATTCATTCTCTTGGATAGTTGGAAAGGTTATTCATCTCTCATTTCAGAACAAGTAGGAGAATGCCAAGGAACTTTGATAGTTTGTTTTTCATTCAGCAACAAGATGGAGAAAGTTTAAGAGACTATATAACAAGATTTAATTCTGCCACGTTGGAAATTCCAGATCTCAACGAACATGTGGCAATGTCAGCTATGAAGAAGGGACTACGAGCCTCTAGGTTCACATTCTCTTTAGACAAAAAATTTTCTACCAGTTATTCTGAACTGTTGGCCCATGTTCAAAAATACGCTCAGGCTGAAGAACAGGCCCTGAGTCGATGCCAAGTAGAAAGAAAATCAGCACCAAGCAAGAGAAATTCCAAAGAAGATAGGTTTCGATCACCTGAAATCCGACCAATTTAATGGCAAGTTCAGAAGCCAAATAACTTGGTCGGTAGGAATTACATCAACAAATTTGATGCTTACACCCCCTGACTCTTCCGAGAGAAAAAATATTGATGGAAATAGAAAAAAAAAATTCTTCAAAGGCCAAGGCCAATGAGAGCTCCACCTGCTATGTGCAATAAAGCCAAATATTATCGATTCCACCATGATCATGGACACACCACATAAGAGTGTATTCAATTGAAGGATGAGATTGAAGATATGATCAAATGCGGTTATCTATGCAAATATGTCCGCAACCAGACTCAAAATCAACCAACTGAAGTAGCAGCACTAAGGCCGACAGTCCCAAGAATGATTACTGATGAGATAGAGCTCCCAAATCAACAACCAACTGATAGATTAGTTGGAATGATTCATCATCAAGAATGTTATGAAGATGATAGGATTGCTAAAAGATTTTGAAGGAGCATTAGCTTTTCTGATGATGATCTGCAAGGTGTTCAAATGCCGCATGATGACCCTGTAGTAATTTCTGCAATAATTGCAAATTATGATGTATGCAAGATTTTGATTGATAATGGAAGTTCTACTGAGGTTTTGCTTTATGATGCTTTTGTCCAAATGAACTTGCCGATTGATAAGCTACAAAGAACCCGCATGCCGTTAACTGGATTTGGTGAGAATTCTGTGGGAGTAGAGGAAGAAATTATATTTCCTGTAACCCTCGGAATAATGCTAAAACAAAGGACTCTATTCTCACTTTTATGGTTGTTCGGACTTCCTCTGCATATAATGCAATTTTAGGGAGGCCCGTCTTAAACAAATTTTAGGCCATCATATCTACATATCACCTACTAATGAAATTCCCGACCCAAAATAGGATTGGAGAAGTAAGAGGAGATCAATAAATGGCTCGTCAATGTTTGATGATTCATAATCAACAACAGTTAACAATTCAACTTCGGAGCAAATAGATCCACTTGATCAGGCTGAAGGAGAAAGCATGTCAATAGAAAGAACTATTCATGTTCCTTTGATGAAAGATGATCCGACTAAAACTATTCAGATTGGAAGTTCATTAAGTGAAGATCAAAGGAGGGGATTGATCAACTTCTTACAAAAGAATGATGATATATTTGCATGGACAGCTATCGATATACTGGGGATTCCTCCTGAAGTGATCATGCATGAACTTAATGTGGATTCACTTAGTCGGCCTATCTATCAAAAGAAGCAGAATTTTGTCCCAGAAAGGCAAAAAATCATCAATGAAGAAGTAGCCAAGTTGCTTGATGCCGGATTTATTAAAGAGGTACATTATCCTGATTAGCTTGCCAATGTTGTAATGGTAAGGAAAGCCAACAGAAAGTGGAGGATATGCATAGATTATACTGATCTTAACAAGGCATGTCCTAAAGACGTTTTCTTTTACATAAAATCGATCAACTTGTTGATGCAACAGCAGGACATAAATTCTTGAGTTTCATGGATGCTTTTTTTGGATATAATCAGATACGAATGAGTCCAGAAGATGAGAAAAAAATATCCTTTGTTACAGATCGAGGGATATATTGCTACAAAATAATGCCTTTTGGTCTTAAAAATGCCGGAGCTACATATCAGAGATTAGTAAATAAGATCTTTGAAGATCGGATTAGTAAGACCATGGAAGTATATGTAGACGACATGATCGTCAAGAGTAATCAGTCCGATGATCATATCAAGGATCTGCAAAAAGCCTTTGATATTCTACGGCAAAATCAAATAAAGTTAAATATGACTAAATATATTTTTGGTGTAACTTCTGGAGAATTTTTAGGCTTCATGGTTACAAAGCGAGGGATTGAAGCTAATCTAGAAAAGATTCGAGCCATATTAGATAAGAGGCATCCTGTAAATAAGAAGGATATTCAACATTTAGCTGGAAGGATTGCTTCATTGAGCTAATTTATTTCTCGCTCAGTCGAAAGATGCTTGCCTTTCTTTAAAGCCCTACAACAAACTAAGGAGTTTAATTGGTCGGACGATTGTCGGCTGGCATTTGAGGAACTTAAAAAGTACCTAATGAGTCTGATCATATTGTCTAAACCTAAAGAAGAAAAAAATCTATATCTTTATTTGGCTATGTCTGATGAAGTTGTTAGTTCAGTATTGGTAAGGAAAGAGTCTGATGGATCACAAATCCATCTATTACATCAACAAGGTCTTCATGATGCTTGTTGCCGCCAAGATCATCGTGGCCCGTAGCTGCTATCGACGTCGGATCGCCCATCGTCTCCTTAGGGATGGCCTGCTCTTTGGGATATGCAAAAAAGGGTTAGTGATCCGGACCGGAGATCCCGGCGGGGGCACTCTGATGGTCAAGTCAGTGACGATCCAGGAGAACAGATCCTCCTGGTCGAGCCCCTGAGATGGACTCCATGCTAGGAGGAGTGAATGATGTGTGAGTGAGGGTGCAAGTAGGTTGGAAAAGGTGGTAGCCGAAGTGAACTGGAGATGGATGGCTGTGTTCGGGCGATCCTTCCTGTGGATCTCCGAGAGCCTTGAATTCTCAATCTCCCGAGTGGTTCTCTTGTATGGCCTCCTTCCCCTCCTTGCTTGAGTGCTTGTGGTTTAGTTTGCGTACCTCCCTCCGGGGGTGTCGAAGGTTCTTTTAAGCCCAGGTGGTTGTTGAATTTCTACCTCGGGATCTCCCCCGCACTGGCAGGCGCGTGCGACGGTGTTCCGTGCCATGGACGGGATGTATTTCCTTATTCATGATAAAGGAAGCTACCATGCGCTCTGACATTCCTCCCAGTCGCTTCACTCTGGGAAACCTGACAGGGCTTCGATTGGGAGGCCGCCGCCCCCGGGATTCGGATCCCCTGGTTGACTTTCTCTTCTGGATGGTGAGACGGTTGGTGGAGAGCGTGTCATCTTGGTCAGGGAGCTTCTTCCTCTTCTGGTGTAAGTGGTGGCTGCGGACAGTTATTATGATTTGATGGGTGCTTCCTCGTAATCCTTGGGTGGCTCGCCGGTGCCTCGGGGGGTAGCTCCACCCCTTTGGTGGCCGGCGACATTGTTCGAGGTGGTTGCCGAACTGGAGAGCTGGGACTCGACTTCGGCCCGGGGGGCTCAACCTCCGAGGGGCTTGACCTAGCGGAGAAGAGCTGGGCTCGACTCCGGTCTAGGGGGCTCGACCTTGGAAGGGCTTGACCCGACGGAGGAAGGCTGGACTCCTGCTCAAAGGGCTCGGCCTCGGAGGGCCTTAACCTGGTGGAGGAGGGCTGAGCTCGACTCCGGTCCAAGGGGCTCGACCTTGGAGGGGCTCGATCTGGCGGAGGAGGTCAGCACGCGACTCCAGCCCAGAGGACTCGACCTCGAAGGGGCTTGACCTGGCGGAGGAGGGCTGAGCTTGACTCCGATCCAGGAGGCTTAGCCTCGCAGGGGCTCGATTTGGTGAAGGAGGTCGCTCGGCTCTGGCCTAGGCACCCCGGGCTTGTGGGTGCCAACCTGGCAGAGGACGGAACTCGATTTTGATGGGCCACCTCGTCATTTTGGGGGAGCTCAGCCTGGCAAAGGAGTCCGAGATGGAGTGTCTACCGTGACAGTTTTTCTGACATGACATCTGACAGAGATTACACGTCAGCTTCCTGCCACATCAATGCTAAAACAAGATATCCAAGACTTCAGAAGATTGTTTACACCTTAGTAATATCAACAAGGCACCTCAGGCCATATTTTCAGTCTCATCCCATTATTGTGTTGATCGATCAACCTCTAAGAACTATTCTGCAGTGTCCTGATACTTCTGGTTGGATGGCAAAGTGGGCAATAAAACTAAGTGAATATGATATTACCTATCAACCTCACTCTACGATGAAGGATCAAGTGCTGGCTGATTTCATAGCCGAATGTACTTGGAGTAGCAATGAAGATGAAACTCAAATGTCCGATGAAATAGAAAAGACTGATGTGCCTTGGGTTCTACATGTGGATGGAGCTTCAAACTCTTCTAGTTGTGGAGCTAGATTGATTTTATCTAGTCCAATTAGAGATGTCACTGAGTATGCTCTCTGATTCTCATTTAGAGTTTCTAATAATCAAGCTGAATATGAGGCTCTCTTGGCTGGATTAAGAATTGCTAAAGAACTAAATGTCCGAAGGTTAAATGTATTATCTGATTCTTAATTAGTTGTCAATCAAGTAAAGGGAGATTTCAAAGTTCGTGATGCAACTTTAGATCTATACCTGGGGAAAGTTCAAGAACTTGGAATTCTGTTTGATTCTTGGGATATCAGTCATGTCCCTAGAGCTGAAAATTTTTGAACTGATTTATTATCTCGACTAGCTACTTCAACACCCGATCTAATGCATTGGACTTTTGTGGAGTATTTGGAAAGTCCCAATATTTCAGTGAATAACCAGGAAAAGGTCCTTCAGATAGAACCAGAAGTGAACTGGATGAACCCAATAATTGGATATTTGATAGAGGGAATATTTGCTTCTCAGTACGTTATTATAGATGGACTATTATATAAAAAATCATTCTTTCAGCCATTACTGAAATGTTTATCTCCTTCGAATGCTGAATATGCTCTTACAGAAGTACATGAAGGTATTTGTGGTGACCATCTGGGAGGCAGCTCATTGGCTTATAAAATCATAAGGCAAGGATATTATTGGCCGACTATACAAAAGGATGCAGTGGATTTTGTAAGAAAATGTGATCCTTGTCAAAGGTATGCAAATATACAAAGGTGTCCTGCCAGTCAGCTAATACAGTTAACTGCCCCATGGCCATTTGCTCAGTGGGGGATGGATATTCTTGGTCCGTTTCTCCTAGCTTCAGGTCAACGAAAATTCTTGATCGTAGCTATTGATTATTTTACCAAATGGGTAGAAGCAGAGCCTTTGACCCAAATTACTGAAACAAAAGTTAAGGCATTCATTAGAAATGCCATTATATATAAATTTGGGATTTCTCATGCTATCATTACTGATAATGGTAGGCAATTTGACAATAAGAAATTTAGTGATTTCTATGCCTAATTCTACATTCTTCATAAATTGACTTCCGTCAGACATCCACAAGCTAATGGAGAAGTAGAGGTAACCAATCGGACTATTCTACATGGATTAAAGACCCAATTAAATGAAGTTAAAGGATCTTGGGCCAATGAACTTAATTCCATTCTCTGGGCTTACCGAACAACTCCTCGGTCAGCAACAGGGGAATCTCCGTTTAACTTGGCCTATGGGAGTGAAGCCATGTTACCCATAGAAATTATTCTTCGTTCTAGAAGAATGGATTGCTTTGAAGAATCAAGTAAGTTGATCAAAGAAGACTTGACCTAGACTTACTTGAGGGCTCTAGATTACAAGCACAATTGAGAATGGCAGCATATCGACAAAGGGTGGCTCGATATTATAATTCAAGAGTCAAGACTCGAACTTTTTGATCTGGAGATCTTGTCCTGCATCGAACAACGATATCCCGACCAACTGATCATGGCAAACATGTCCCAAACTGGGAAGGTCCTTATCGCATCTCTGAAGTTGTGCAACCTGAAACCTATCGGCTTGAAAGCCTGGATGGTTATCCGATGGCTAAATCATCGAATGTAGAGTATCTCCATAAATACCATCAATAAAGTAAGTCTCTTTTTTCCGTTCTTCCTATATATATATAAAAGATGAAGGTTAGCCTGATACGCTGACCATATTCCGACAAACTGAGTTGGTCTAACTCACCATCTCATCGGCAATTTATGATCAAAATAACTGATCAATTAAGGGGTTGGCCTGATAAGCTTACCACAATCTGACAAATTGAGTTGGTCTGACCCACAAACTCATCGATATATTGATATCGAAAAAATCGATCAATTAGAAGATTTACCTGATAAGTCGATCATAACTTAGGTAATAAGAGTTAGTCTAATTTGCCATTCTATCAACATTATTATCTTAAAATATCAAAGACATTGGAAGGATTGCCCAATATACTAAATTGATTATTAATGTTGGCTTAATATGCTAACTGCAAAGCATCAGAAAGAAAGAAAGGAGTTCATTGATATTCAACTAAAAAGGAACAGTGATTCGTCGGAAATTTGTAATTACAAGTATTATTCGATTTTTCCTTGATCGATTGGAGCGGGAGCAACTTTTTTTTGAACAGATGTTTCTTCAGCTGTGGGAGCTATTGGATCATTGGTCGGTTCTTTTGCTTCATCTTCTTCCAAAATTTCATCTATTGCAATGAAGGAAATGTCAAGATCAGGATACAACTTTTTGATCTTTTCGATGCAATCTTCGATGCCGATCCTGTACCCTTTTGCTCCTACTTCATCTATTTCATTATTGAAAGCTTCAAAATTTTTGAATTCTTCAACTACATGAAGACTATGTTGAATCGCCAAAGTGGCTTCCCGTTCGGTTTGTTCTGATTTTTGTTTAAAAGAAGCTACTTTTTCTTCAATTTTGGATTTCTGATTCATAGCTTCTTCATAAGCTCGAGTTTTTTCTTCTATAGCTATGTCCGCCTGTCGGAGTATTTCCCTCCTCTTCTTTGCATCGGCCAAGAGCTTCATAGCTTGGCCCTCAATTGTTCTCAATTGTCTTTTCAATGACAAGTTTACTCCTGTTGCTCGGACTAATTTTGACTCTAAGGCTATTCGATAAGTATCAGCCTTATCCTTTTCTTCTTTCATTAACGTTAACTGGTTTTGGAATTTGCTTGAAGGTTGATCGATTGGAGCCAGATTTTTTCGATTTTGGAAATGTCGTTGATGAACTAGCAAAAAGAATCAGATTGCTGTTAAAATAAGAATGGAAGGTTTTTCAAAGAAAATAATTGATACCTACTTTCATTATTCCCGGATAAATGGAGGAGAAAATTTCTTTTACTTCGCGTTTATTTGTCACCTCCCAATCCTTCCAAAGAATAGTGGATTGTAATGCAGTCTTTGCTAACTCCGGATTGTCAAAACTTGCATATGCAATGAGAATACGGACACCCTTGCCGTCGTTAGGATCGAATGATTCTTCGTCAATAGGGGCTTTGCCTTTCTCTGTTGAGGTGTGTTTGATTGATGGAATACATTCCAGCTCTCTTAGAGAAGGAACAAATGGCTGTCGTTTTTCTTCATCATATAAAGATGTGATAAATTCAGGTGACTCTTGTTTGGTGTAAGTGCTTCTCGACAAACGACTTCATTTTACGCATGATCTTTGTTCTCTGAATCGTATGGGTCTGGCTCTCTTCTTGAGTGCCCGATGAAGTCTCTCGCTATTTGGTTTCATCTCCAAGGAATGATAAAAATTTCTTTGTAGTTTTTTTGAAACAAAGAATCTTGAAAAAGAAAAAGCCCAAAATACTTGAGATAAAATTGGCTTAAGAAGTGGGCTCGAAATCCCCTTATATAGGGAACATGGATGATCATGATTCATGATCCAAATTCCAAAATATCCTGAGATTATGACACATATGTAACCTTGATTTGGAGGGAATTCGTATACTGTTACTGATTCTCAGAAAGTTGGTTATGGAAATAAAAAATATGGTATATGATTCAAATTTGAATCTTATACGATTTTTGGAATACTAATCGACACAGTTTTACAACTTGCAGAATAACTGCCCTTCCAATGAGAAAGCGATATTTGGCAGGGATAATATGCCCATCTTATTATGGGTTATCAGGGTTGAAAATATTTCATAAAAATTCTTCTTTTTAGAAGACAAAAGAAATATATATATATTTGATGAGTCCGATCGAAATATTGGATTATCATAGGCCTTGATAATCTTGAAGAGTTAAAAGACTCTTTCATTATGATTAACTTAAGGGTCAACCAACTAAAAGATCGGTTCCCTTAAGTCTTTGCTGACTGATAATCTCCTTGGGAGGAGCGGGTAATTAAAGTTGTTGATAGACCTTCCTTATCAATGATTTTGGATTGTCGGATTTATTTGAAATTAATTCAATCGGATATTTTTGCATGTTTTGTCGATGTTTGTCATTTGACAGCATTGAAGGGATGTTCGTATTGTTCGGATAATTTTTTATTTAGACCAATCTTTCTTGAAAATTTCTTTAAATAATCCGATGGTTCCATACTTATAAAATTTTTTCGTTTGTAAAATTTTTACTCACAACCTTTTCATTGGTCAAACAGCTTATTGTATCATCTCTTGAAAAATATGTTTATCTTGTTCAAGGTTCAACGGACTTTCTTAGGAAGACTTAAAAAAGAAAATTCTTCGTTTCATGTTAAAAATGGGACAAGTCCCTGCATCAATTATGCAGATTGATTGTTTACATTCTTTTTATTGAATGACCAACACCAGCCCTTATCTACGCGCGATTGAGCGTAGAGTTTATCTTTGTTTGGTCTCTTGGTTTGTTTATTTTGTTTGAACAATGAGTCTTTAGTTTTATCATTAATTAGTTTCAAGAGTCTAGTTTTAGTTAAAGTTCTAGTGTTTTTATCATGTACGCTAGAGAAGGCTTTGATATTAAAAAAAATAAAAAATAAAAAAGCATCAACATAGGTTGGGGTTTTTTGCAGCAACATTTTATTTTCTGTTCTTCCCGTCTTCCAAACTTGTAAGGCTATGTTTTGGGTTCTACAATTTTGGTATCAGAGCCACGCAAGAGGCGTATCTTTCTAGATTTTGCTCCTCCGCTTCGTCTCCTCCACATCCTTGTTTTTCGTTCTTCTCTGAAACAAACCGCACGGATCAAACAACGGCATCGAGGCGCTTGTAGGTTGGGAGAAAGACAGAGATTTGCAGAACTTTCTCTGCTCTCAGCGCTCTCGTACGGAAGCGCACTCCCACCAGACCTCAGCAGAGAGGAGGAGGGAGGACTCTCCCACAGCTGGCTTCTGTTCCAAGCCTCCACCGATTATTTAGAACTGGTTGCTGGCTATATAAGTGTGCTTGGGGATTTCCCTGTTGCTAGCCCATAAAACAAATAGGAAAACAAGGGCCGTGAGCGTGCGGGAGTTGAAGAAAGGAAAAGGGCATTCTATCTCAATCTGCCATAGGTGATCTTCACATTGTTGGCGGCATCAAGAAGCTCAACAATCAGAACTACAACTCCTGGTCAACCTACATGATTTCGTATTTGCAAGGCCAGGATTTGTGGGAGGTTGTAAACGGCAACGAAACACGGCAACTTGATGAAGATACGAACGGGACGCTGCGAAAGTGGAAGATCAAGGCGGGCAAGGCGATGTTTGTCCTGAAGACGACAATCGAAGAAGACGTGCTGGACCATATCCGTGAGTTGAAGACCCCCAACGAAGCTTGGAATACTCTTGCTGCATTGTTCTCCAAGAAGAATGATACCAGGCTTCAACTTCTAGAGAGCGAACTACTGTCGGTAGCGCAGCGAGATCAGACGATCGCCCAGTATTTTCACAAGGTGAAGGTTGATGCTTTTTGCAGCAACGTTTTATTTTTTGTTCTTCTCGTCTTCCAAACTTGTAAGGCTACGTTTTGGGTTCTACAATTTTGGTATCAGAGCCACGCGAGAGGCGTATCTTTCTGGCTTTTGCTCCTCCGCTTCGTCTCCTCCACATCCTTGTTTTTCGTTCTTCTCTGAAACAAACCGCACGGATCAAACAACAGTGTCGAGGTGCTTGTAGGTTGGGAGAAAGACAGAGATTTGCAGAACTTTCTCTGCTCTCAGCGCTCTCGTACGGAAGCGCGCTCCCACCAGACCTCGGCAGAGAGGAGGAGGGAGGACTCTCCCATGGCTGGCTTCTGTTCCAAGCCTCCACTGATTATTTAGAACTGGTTGCTGGCTATATAAGTGTGCTTGGGGATTTCCCTGTTGCTGGCCCGTAAAACAAATAGGAAAACAAGGGCTGTGAGCGTGCGGGAGTTGAAGAAAGGAAAAGGGCATTCTATCTCAATCTGCCATGGGTGATCTTCACGTTGTTGGCGGCATCAATAAGCTCAACAATCAGAACTACAACTCTTGGTCAACCTGCATGATTTCGTATTTGCAAGGCCAGGATTTGTAGGAGGTTGTAAACGGCAACGAAACACGACAACCTGATGAAGATACGAACGGGATGCTGCGGAAGTGGAAGATCAAGGTGGGCAAGGCGATGTTTGTCCTGAAGACGACGATCGAAGAAGACGTGCTGGACCATATCCGTGAGTTGAAGACCCCCAACGAAGCTTGGAATACTCTTGCTGCATTGTTCTCCAAGAAGAATGATACCATGCTTCAACTTCTGGAGAGTGAACTACTGTCGGTGGCGCAGCGAGATCAGACGATCGCCCAGTATTTCCACAAGGTGAAATCCTTGTGCCGAGAGATTTCCGAGTTGGATCCAGAAGCTCCAATTGGCGATACCAGGATGAAGCGAATCATCATCCACGGTTTGAAGCCTGAATTTAGGAGCTTTGTTGCTGCTATACAGGGATGGCAAAATCAGCCATCGCTTGTGGAGTTTGAAAATCTGTTAGCTGGCCAAGAAGCCTTAGCCAAGTAGATGGGAGGAGTCTCGTTAAAAGGTGAAGAAGAGGCACTCTATGCCAATAAAGGCAAGAAGAACTCTAAGCAGCATGTTGTTAAAGGATCTAAGAAGAAGGATGATAAGGTGGAGAATCATCAGGACGAAGGGAACTCTCGTGCAGGGGGCATATCAAGAAACTCTGGCAATGGTAAAAGGTTTGAAGGAAAATGCTACAATTGCAAGAAATGTCACATGGCAAAGGATTGCTGGTTCAAGAAGAAGGAGGTAGAAAGCAATGTTGCAACCTCAAAAATCGAAGATGAATGGGATACTGAGGCACTTTTCGCTACAGTCGAGGTTGAGCAAGCCTTCACGGTAACAACTGTCACCGAAGTTGATTATGAAAATGACTGGATTGTTGATTCAGGATGTTCAAATCACATGACTGGTGACAAGGAGAAGCTACATAATTTGTCTGAATATAAGGGAAGCTGGGTGGTGGTGATAGCAAATAATTCAAAGCTACCGATTGCTCACACTGGCAATACAGCAGTTGCTCTTCCTTGCAATAACAGCGAGGTTCCGCTCCATAATATCTACCATGTTCCAGGGATGAAAAAGAATCTTCTCTTTGTGGCACAGTTGACATCTTCTGGCCATGTTGTTGTGTTTGGCCCACAAGATGTCAAGGTGTATCGGGATCTTCAGATTGTCCAAGAACTAGTGATGAAGGGGCGAAAATTGGATTCAGTTTATGTGATGTCTGCCCAAACCGCCTATGTAGACAAAACCCGGAAAAATGAAACAGCTGATCTTTGGCATATGCGACTGGGACATGTCAGCTACTCCAAGCTCAATGTGATGATAAAGAAGGCGATGCAGAGGGGCCTTCCACAGCTTGAAGTAAGGACTGATACGGTTTATGCTGGATGCCAATATGGAAAAGCACATCAGCTGCCTTATGAGGTGTCCAACTTTTAAGCAAAGGAGCCCCTACAACTGATTCATTCGGATGTGTTTGGACCAGTCAAGCAGGCTTCCATCAGTGGAATGAAATACTTGGTGACCTTTATTGATGACTTCTCGAGGTATGTTTGGATTTATTGTATGAAGGAGAAGTCTGAAACCTTCTCAAAATTTCGAGAGTTCAAGGAAACTGCAGAAGCGAAAACTGGAAGAACTGTCCACTGTTTACGGACAGATAACGGGGGAGAGTACACCTCAAAGGAGTTCCTGGATTTTCTTCAGAAGTGTAAAATTCGCCATCAGTTCACTTGCACCAATACTCCACAACAAAATGGTGTATCAGAAAGGAAGAACATGCATCTAGCTGAAATCTGTCGGAGCTTGCTTCATGTGAAGAATGTACCGGGTCGATTTTGGGCTAAAGCAATGAAGACAGCAGTCTTTGTGATCAACCGGTTGCCTCAAAAAAGGTTATCTTTTCTTTCACCCTTTGAAAAATTATGGAATTCAAAACCTGCAGTAGGACATTTTCACGTTTTTGGATATGTGTGCTATGTGTTTGTACCTGACCATCTACGTAGTAAAATGGAGAAGAAGGCTGTCAGATGTATTTTTGTAGGTTATGATAGTCAAAGAAAAGGGTGGCGGTGCTGTGATCCAGTTACAGGAAGATGCTACACATCGCGGAACGTGGTATTTGATGAGGCATCTTCATGGTGGTCTGCGTACAAGAAGGAACTGCCAAGTTCGAATGTCTACAAAGAAGATCTGGAACCCTCACATGTTCAGCTTAGTTTATAGCAATTTGAAGTTGCAGAAAGCAGCGGTAATAGCGAGGAAAAAGCTGTTCAACATCCATGGCAGACAGGTGTTTATCAGAGAGTAGAAGAGGAGGACGAGCCATTACAGCAAAATATGCCGACTGCAATTAGAAGATCAACCAGGATTAGAGAAACAAATCCTAAATATGCTAATGCTGCATTAGTGGAGGATCTAAATACAAGGGAACCAGAGACATTTGAAGAGGCTTCACAGTACTCGGAATGGTTCAACGCAATGAAGGAAGAGATTGCTGCACTTGACCGAAATCAGACCTGGGAGCTGATGGCCAAGCCAAAGGATGTGATGCCCATCTCATGCAAGTGGGTGTACAAAATCAAGCACCGTGCTGATGGATCGATTGAGAGATACAAAGCTCATCTTGTAGTTCGAGGGTTCTCCCAACAGTACGGGTTAGATTATGATGAGACCTTTAGTCCTGTTGCAAAGCTCACAACAGTAAGAGTTCTCCTGGCTTTGGCAGCAAGCAGAGGGTGGAATTTATGGCAAATGGATGTAAGAAATGCTTTCTTACATGGAGAGTTGGACCGGGAAATTTACATGGAAGAACCGTTGGGATTTCAGAGTTCTGAGCACCCTGAATATGTGTGCAAACTTCGGAAGGCACTCTATGGTTTAAAGAAGGCGCCGAGGGCCTGGTACGGGAAGATTGCTAAATTTCTTATTCACTCTGGATACCAGGTAACTTTTGTAGACTCAAGCCTGTTTGTCAAAGCTAGTGAAGGGAAAATAGCTGCTGTATTAGTGTATGTGGATGATCTAATTATCACCAGAGATTTTGAGGAGAAGATTATTCGAACCAAGGAAAACTTGTCGATCCGTTTTCAGATGAAAGAACTCGGACGGCTGAAGCATTTCTTGGGTTTAGAAGTTGATCACTCTGATGAAGGGCTGTTTCTACATCAAAGGAAGTACTCCGAAGATTTGTTGAAGAGATTTGGGATGCTCAATTGCAAACCGAGCACAACACCAATAGAACCTAATGTGAAAATCTACTTTCAGGAAGGCAAAAGTCTGACAGATATTACTATGTATCGGTAACTGATGGGCAGTCTTATTTACCTTAGTGTTACTAGGCTGGATATTTTGTTTGCTATTGGGGTGATGAGCCGATTCATGCACAATCCAACGAACCTTCATCTGGAAGCAGCTCGGCGAATCTTGAGGTACGTGAAAGGAACGCTCGGTCATGGCATCATGTATACAAAGAACAGCAGTTGCAAATTGGAAGGTTATTGTGACGCTGACTACGCAGGTGATTTTGATACTCGGCGGTCAACTACTGGGTATGTGTTTAAGCTTGGATCTGGAGTAGTTTCATGGTGCAGTAAGAGACAGCCCACTATCTCTTTGTCAACCACAGAAGCTGAATACCGAGTTGCTGCAATGGCATCTCAAGAAATTGCCTGGCTAAGGCAATTGCTGAAAGATCTGTTTCAGTTGAAAGAAGGTGGAGTTCTCTTACATTGTGACAATCTGTCTACAATAAAGCTGGCAGAAAATCCAGTTTTTCATGCTAGGACAAAGCATGTAGAGGTTCATTATCACTTCATAAGAGAAAAGGTGCTGCAGGGGGAGGTTGAGTTGAAATATGTTCGAACGGAAGACCAAGCTGCAGACTTGTTTACCAAGAGCTTGTGTGGCAACGAAGTTGAAGATCATTGTCGTCAGCTCGGTGTAGTAAAGAGATGAAGTGCTGGCGTTGAGGGGGAGTATTGAATGACCAACACCAGCCCTTATCTACGCGCGATTGAGCGTAGAGTTTATCTTTGTTTGGTCTCTTGGTTTGTTTATTTTGTTTGAACAATGAGTCTTTAGTTTTATCATTAATTAGTTTCAAGAGTCCAGTTTTAGTTAAAGTTCTAGTGTTTTTATCATGTACGCTAGAGAAGGCTTTGATATTAAAAAATAAAATAAAATAAAAAAGCATCAACATAGGTTGGGGTTTTTTGCAGCAACGTTTTATTTTCTGTTCTTCCCGTCTTCCAAACTTGTAAGGCTACATTTTGGGTTCTACACTTTTCAGTTACATTTTCTTCTTCTTCAACTTGATCTGCAACGGGGATTGTTGTTGTTTCCTTTTCTTGAGTATGGGTGTCTAATACTGGTTCTTCATCCTACTGATCAATTTGTTCTTCCACCCGATCTTCTTCATCAAAATCTTCAAGTTTGGATGTATCTAAATCAGGATAATATTTTTTCACCTTGTTTAAACAATCTACATAGCCGTAATCGTAGCTCTCGACACCGGCTTCGTGAAGTTTATCTTGAAAAGCCGATGATTGCACATATTTTCTTACGGCTTGATCGATAGCTTTTTTGATAGCTTCTTCTGCTTCCTTTTTTGCTGACTTAGCTTTTTCTTCGGCTTTTTCCAGTTTAACTATAGCCGATCAAAACTTTTTCTTCTTTTTCTTTAATTTCAATTCCATGTTGGCTATCTTGGATTGAACTATTTTGAGTTCTACTTCCAAAGTTGATGTTTTGGTTGCTTGTTCTTCCAATTTTTTCTCCATAGCATTCTTTAATTCTTCAGCAACCTCTTTTTCAGCCTTAGCTGTGTTTACTTTATTACGCATGACTTGGTGGAGTTGATCAACGCTTTTTAAACTTTCTTCCATAATGGTGATTCCATGGACAAGCTACATATTTTCAAGTTAAATTGATCAGATTTAAAAGAAAAAGGAAGATGATTGTTTATTTAATCGTTTGAGACAAAGTTTAATATTATACCTTGAGCATTGCAGGATGAAGTGATGTCTCATCTATATGCTGGGACTTAGTTGTATCCCAGTCTTTCGAAAGAATAGTAGCCCTCAAAAGGCGACGGGCCAATGATGGGTCATTTAGACCTGATTCGTCTATATCGACGTTAAAGTTGATGGTGGCTTCTTCAGCTGAAAGTCTCTCTTCTTCTTCCACCATTGGAGCTTTTCCTTTATCGGCTTGTACAGTTGGGATTGATGACAAACCAGCCATAGGAATTCCGATTGATTGCCTCTCTTGCTAAGGAGGCTGAAGAGAAGTTGAAAGAGGAACTTCATCATCCTCCGATATGCTAGCTATTAATATTGGGGATTTTGGAGCCGACGAACTAGCTGGCTTTATTTTCTTGGGTCTCTTGGCTTCTCTTTCTTTTCGATAGGTGGAGCGGCCACAGCTTTTCTTTTCTTCGACATCTGTTGAAGTCTTTGGACGTCTACCATGACCGATGTATCTGTATTAGCCAAAAAATCAGATGTTAGAATTGATTGTCAGAAATTAAATAAAAAGATTATATCAGCGATAAGGTACCTAAAGAAGGGTTGGGGCTGATTTCAGCTGAAAACAGTCCCCTTTCATTAAGAAGTTCTTTTATCGGGGAAATCTCCATCCCCGTGAGCTTCTCATAATCCTCTTTATCAGCCATCAAGACCCTTTTACCGTCATTTGGAGTTATTCGGGGTTCCCTATGATTGATGCTAAAGTTCTAGGGGATCTTGGAAACTATATAAAAGAAATAGGGCCTCCAGCCATGAATGGCCGAAGGAAGCCCCAGAATGAATTTCCGACCATGGCGTGGGTTGATCACCTACCATCCCTGGCCGTGAAAATCTCTCTTCAATACAAAGCTGTGAAGAGAGAAGTTTGGGGAGTTATATCTGCGTCCTTGCAAAGGATCAAAAAGGCACAGATTATTCGGATACTGTTTGGTGTTAATTGGGCCAGTAACACACACGCGGTATAACCTAAAGATTGAGAGGAAAAAGGGATGGAGCGGAAACCTAAGTCCGACTCTTAAATATTCCTCGTAGATTGTCAAACTACTAGGAGGAGGCTGATCTATTCATTCTTTAGAGTTTGGAACAACTACTGTATAGTCATCAGAAATATTGTAATACTTTTTCAGTGCTAGAACTCTATGTTCCGATAAGGAAGTTATAATGGCGTCTATTCTAATTGATTCGGCTAGATTCTTCTTCTTTTGAGAAGTACAATCTTCGGGTTTCTTAGTACAACTGATTTCTAAAATTCTAGCCATGAGGAAAGAAGGAAGAAGAAGAAGAAGATTATCTTGAAATAGAAGGTGAAGAAGAAAGGAGGCCGACCTAAAAGGGTTCTTTTGCTCCTAATGTGAAGAGATTGTAATGGCGTAAAATCTATTTTCTTAGGGAAGATAGTGTTTATACAGTGCCATTCGATGGTTAAAATTTTTTTTCCTCGAATAACGAGATTAATTCAGATTGTGCCACCTGTCCATAATATATGATGAAAAGATACAACTCTTTGGAGAGTTGAAGTGACTATTCGTGATCCGATGGCAAACGTATTACGGATGGGATGCTTGCATTTATTCAATGATGATGATCTTTTAGCCTTTTGTAAATTTTAAGAATTGTAATGATGGTTGCACGATACGGCTGTCAGTTTTTATAACTGCTCCCCTTATCAAAGATTGACATGCCATTAAGACGTGTTGCTCGAGGATAGGAGTGTCGGTTTGTAAAAAAAAAAAAGAAAAGAAAGAAGAAAGAAGAAAGGAAGAGAAAAAAAATTTCTGACAATTTTTGACATTCATTTAATAAATTCAAAAGCTGGGGGGACTAGTGTTGGGATATGACATATTGGGTTTACTTGTATTGATATGATAAAAAGTGAACTTGGTTGATCAAATGATGTATCGGTGATCAATGAGCTATAAGGCTGATTAATGCCCAAGAGGCGCAAGGCTGATCAACGTCCTAGAGGGGTAAAGCCGATTAACGTCCAAAAGACGTAAAGCCGATTAACATTCATTCAAGAGGTGCAAGGCTGATCAATGCCCATGAGGCGTAAAGCCAATCAATATTCAAGAGGCGTAAAGTCGATCAACATTCAAGAGATGCAAGGCTGATCAACACCCAAGAGGCGTAAGGCTGACCAATATTCTATAATGAATAACGATTGCTGCACATGCTGATCTATTAACAAACTAACCGTTTACAGCTAGATTCGGTTAAGTGATAGGAAAAAGAAGATCGAAAAACAGAGAGATTCGAGGACACCCTTTATTTGATTTTTCCTCAGACCTAATCTGTTTAGTCTGAACTCCATTGATGAACTTGAGCATTAAAATATCTTCCCATCCAGAGCTACAAGAAGATGAAAGGGAATTAGATCAATTAGCTCAACTCTACTTCAACCAGTCCGTTCCAAGCTCAAATATCGTTATAATTATCTAGACACAATATCCCTGATGTTATTTTTCTGATTTGAGACGCGTGGAACGTAAAATTAAACTTGTTTTGCCTGTGATACCGCCTTGGTAATTTTACAAAACATGGAGCCCACAACCTGTTAGGGAGCTGTTGCACGACACACGGGACGAGGGGCAAAGCTTCATGTTTGGCACAGAACGTGGAAAGAGTGGAACCGCTGCCTAGGTGAATGATTTCGTAAAAGTAAGTGATTAAAAAAATTTGTGACAATCCAACTTATATATTTCCTAGGATGAAAATTACTTGAATATAAAATATACAAATAAAGCATCACAATTATAAATACAGTCCTATCAGAATAATTCATTGTTACTTCAATTTAAATCATATACATGATATGCATCATAATTTAATTATTTTTAAAATAACTTTAAGTCATTTCTGATCCCAAGTTTTCAAAATAAAAAAAACTATCTCTGAATCATTAGCTATTATCTTCCATCGGAAAATATGGAGCTATGCAAATTGGGTGTATTCGGATCAAGAAAGATAGATTTGTCAATGTTGGATTTGGTTTGAGTTGCGATCGTTATTGATTGATCCACAAATTTTATTTAATTTTTTTAATTTAAAATTATTAGATAAAAAAATATTAAATCGATACCGGATTTCATATCGGCATTAATCAGTATAGTACGATACAGTATCATATCAGATTTTATATCAGGTCCATAAAATTATAAAAAATATCGGATCCAAACAGGACAAAATATATCAATACGATACATTACCGTACCGACCGGTATAAAATTTTTTGAACGGTATGTATTTCATAACATTTTTTATGACTGAACTATATCAATTCTTGATCATTACGATATAATATATCTCGAGCTAGATGATTCGGGATGATATCGGAAATCTAGTTTGGGATATGTTTCTAAGTCTAAAACAATACGAAGCTATACAAATTTCTTGCATTTGGATCAAAGAGGAATGGAGAATGGATTTTGAAGCTAGGCATGTTTTGGTTTGACTTGAGGTTTTTATTGATTATTTTGGGCCTACTATCGTAACCATGCGCTGGAGAAGATAAGTGTATGATGTTTGAATATTTAACAATATTTTTCATACGCATAATTGCTTCGTGTAGCCGGTATAATTTTAGTTTCATAAATTTTCATGGACACTACAAGAAAATAGATCTTTAAAATCTCTCAATTTTTGTAATATAAAAGGCAAAAATGCAACTTTTTTGTTTACTTCTTAAGGAAAGGCCTAGATTTTGTCAGATGCTGGTTTGGGAAAAGCTTAAAGCATGGCCTCCACCGTCCCCAGCATGTCTCCCTCCCTCCCTACTTCGCACCAAAGATGGCCTCGCTCCTTTTCCTTCCTCCGCCTCTTCATTCTCTATCGAAGAGCAGACTTTCTTTCTCTTCTCTCAGGCTTCGAGCTTCCTCGTCCTCTCCCTTTTCTCCGCCTCCTGGACCCAATCCAAAGGTCATCGTCACCAGAGGGCGAGGCAAGAATTCCAAGCTCATCGACGCTCTGGTACTCTTTCTCTTGCCCGTAGGCATGTAATGCACAATGGCGTCTGGTTTTCCCCTCCTGTTTGGTTCCAATTTGGCTGACTATTGATTCAATTCTTGGACGGTCAAATGGCCTTTTTTTTTTGGTTGCGTTCGCTCTTCCATTGATTCGAATAATCTAATTTCTTCTTTGGTTTGCTCTGCTTTTCTTTTTTTACTTCTTAGTCGTACATGGAACCGCAATTGGAGTGGTTATCTTTTCGAATTAAACTGCAGTAGGAAAAGGAATTGTTTTTATCGATAGCATCATTTTTTTCTCGACATTTTTATCAAATGATGCCTTGTTTCTTCTGCAATTTTTGTTTTATGTTCGCTAAATGGGCCTGCGTTTGCTGTGTTCCATATCTAAATTTGTGCCTTGGTAGAAAGTAGTTTATCAATCGCGATGTTTGGTGTCATCGTTTATGTTATGTTATTTTTTTTATCCTTTTCCTTCGGTATTGTGGCTCAAAATATGTTTTTTATGTTATTGTTCTGTCTGATATCTTATCTTGCTGATTCAAGCTTCCATGTTTAATTAATTTATATTGGATGATTGTAGGGCCAAATGAGTTCTCTCAGCTATGCTTGCTTTCTTTCTGAATTTGTTTGGAGGATTTTCTTTTGTTTTCTTTTTCAATCTGTTCTTGTAATAAACTATCATTTGAGTATTTGGTCTGCTAAACTGGTGATGCAGCTCATGCAATTTGGTCCTGTCTTTGTCTCTTTTCTTGCAATATTTTGTCTTCCAATTTGTTCTCTTTTGGTTTTGTTCATCATCTTTCTTAGCAAAACTTTTTTTGATGAAAATGCTTCTATGTTAGCTTAATTTTACCCGGACACTTGCCAGGACAAATGGGTTTTCTATGTTTGCTTTCTTTTCCTTCCCTTGAAGTTTGTTTGAATTTATTATTTCATTTTATTTGTATTAAAGAAAAAAAATTACAAAAATGGATTTGGTACTGCTGCATAAAAGGAGTTGCTGTTATCTACTGCATCATCTGCTTTTGTCTTCCTTGTATCGGTCCATACTTTCTTCCCCTTAAAAACATTGTTAGTATTGTTGTTTGAACGCTTTTCTTCTCACACGTGCTGAATCTAGGATTATCATTTTTTTAATACTCAAGATGTTTGCCCTTTTGCATTTGTTTTCTATGTTATCTCTGTATGTGACTATAAAATAAAGCCAATAGAGTGAAATTTGAGCCATTAAAGCTCTCCCTTGCATTGAATAGGATAAATCGATGTTTTGAAGCTTTTGTTACTAGCAATTTGGTACGTATCTAAAAAATATTCAATATTTATTTATATTGAAAATGGTTGATATTATTCTTGGTGGCTTGGATCAGAGTGATTAATGTAAAGGATGATTAAAGTTTTGATCACCTGCCATTTGTTGTGGTATCAACTATATTGATATCACTTGTTAGAAAATCTCGTGCAGAATATGGAACTTCATTTCTAAAATCATGATATCATTGTTGATGATATAAGAGAAGAAAAAAATAAAATAAAATAAAAGATATAATCAATGGGATATGTAAGACTTTACAATGAAAAATTAATCACTTACAAGATAAGAATTGTACTCTCAATTCTGTACAATTTCTTTTAATAAGAAATCCAAAAAAATTTTCTCATAAGCTCTTACTTTTCAAGGAGATCTTCTAGTATCTACAAGTTTTTTTTATTGCTGCTACATCTCCTGGAAGTCCTCTGGATTCTCATACTCTGCCGTGGCCTGTTTGTTACGTTCCAAACCCAGCATAAGGATCAGCTATGTGATCAGCCGCATAAATCCTAGGTATCATCCTAAAGGTCATACTGCATCAAACACATGGAATTCTCATTATTTTCAAAAATCATATTATTAACCAAACATTATTAAATAATTTAATAATAACTGAATAATCAACTCGTTTAAGTCAAGACCACTAAATGGTCAACTTGTTTGTTACATGGGTACTAGAAAATGACCTAACTAAATAATCTAAAATTCTAGTACTCGATCTCATGTCCGGCTCGACACTTGCGATGCATTCTACATCTCTGGAAGAAAAATAGAGAAATAGGAAGTGAGCTTTACAGTTTAGTAAGGACTCCATACAATCACACCAATAATAATATAATTTAGAAATAACAAAAAAAATAATAGAATATCATATTATGCAACCAAAACAACTCAATGCCATATATAACAAAACTGTTGGAAAAATCATGTTTTCTTTTTATGTTTCTATTTAGTTATCCTTCTTTTTTAGGATTCTGGATTAACCAAGGTCATGCTCCAGTCCATGACTGACAATCTCAATGTCATACTTCAGCCTGAGACTAGCAAGCTCGTTGTCCTCTTCAGCCTGTAACAGGCAATCTTATTGTCACACTCCAACCTGTGACTGGCAATCTTGGTGTCACACTCTAGCCTGTAATTGGCAATCTCAGTAATCACGATCCTGCTCATGGTATGGTTAGTCCAAATACCTCATTCTCTTGATTAACATTTTATTAATTCATGTCATACTGTCAAGTCATGTCATTTTAAGTTTTCTAATGACTGGCATCGCTGATCCGAATCATCCAAAAATAGTTTTGCTTAATGAAATATGGTATATAGGAACATAAATAATAATAATAGCTATCACACCGTCTGTCATGAAGAATCAAAATATACCATGCGTAGATAATCATGCATGCCAATATTCATATTTAGGAATCAAATCATGCCATATAAAATATATTTATAAAATTGGCGATCATGTCCAGACATCCTTACTTTTTTAGAGACAATCCAAGTATATCCGATATTAGTTTGTATCCGAAGCTCATTCAATGCCCTTCTACTCATAAGGCTGTTTTCCTACAATAATAATTTTTAATATAAATAAATAATCATATAGTAATTATAAATCTAAAATCTTTAATCCGAATTTTATTAGTGGTCCGATACCCTTCACAAATTCTAAAAGAGAAAAGCTTTTCGATCTTCCATTTTCAATATTTATTTATTTTTTTCTTTCTCTTTCCTCTTTTTCTCTCTTCTTTCTATCTCCTCTCTCCTTTTCCTCCTCTTCTCTCTCTTCCCCTTCTTTTTTTCTTTTCTTTTTCTCTTTTTCTTTTCTTTTCTTTTCTTTTCTCCTCTTTTCTTCTCTTTTTCTTTCCCTCTTCTTCGTCGAACAGGGGTCTCCCCTTTTTTTTCTTTTCTTCTCTTCCTCTCCTCTCTTCTTCCTCTCTTTCCTCTCCCTCTCATTTTCCTCTGCTTGGCCGAATAAGGAAACTCCTGCACTCCCCTGTTCTCCCCAAAACTCCCATGTTCCCACGACAAGAGTTGGCCAGCGGCGGTCCACGGCAACTCGGCTTCCATCCCGGTCCGTTGTTTGTCAGTGGCGACCTACATTGCTGGAAATTAAAGAGAAAGGAGAGGAAACAAGAAGGCCTTACCTTGGTCCCGGTGAGTTCCCCCACTAGTCGATCGTCGGAAACTTCCAAGGATCATCGTCGAATCCAGTGAAAACTGAAGCTCTTCCTCATCGGTGGTAGGTAGTTTGGGAGTGTAAAGAAGAGAGGGAGGAGGGGGTTCTTTTTATAGTTTAGGAGGGTAGCGTTTTAGACCTCTTCCTCCTTTTTCCGATGGAATCGGAGAAGAAGACTCCCAATGGGAGTCTGCCTCCTCCATTGCTCTTTTTTTTTTTCCTTTTTAGTTATTACATTCTTTTTCCTTAAAATAATTTCGTCCTCGAAATTCACGTACCGAAGGTTCGAAGAGTTACAGATATTTGTCTCTCATTTTTGCTTTAAGCTTCTATGTAGCCTTTCTCTTGCTGTGGTTGCTCTATTGTACCTTCATGACGGTATGGTCTCGTATCGTAATACTTGGTCCTTCTTGTCGATGATCCATGTGGGAACCTCCTCATAGGTCAGATGATCATGAAGATGTAATGGCGCGTATCTACTGCATGGCTGGGATCTGAAATATATCTTCATAGGATTGACACATGAAATATATTATGCATACCTGATAAGGCTATTGGTAGTGCTAGTCGGTAGGCCACCTTCCCGACCTTATCCAAAATTACAAATGGACTCACATATCTTGGACTCGACTTGCCTCGCATTCCGAACCTCATCACGTCTTTAGTGGAAGAAACTCTTAGAAAAATGTGATCGCTTACCTGCAATTCTAGCACCCTCTTGTCAGCATAGCTTTTCTGCCTACTCTAAGATGTACGTAGCTGTTCTCTGATTATTTATACCTTATCCACTGTCTGCTGCACTATCTCTGGATCTAATAACTTTCTTTTTCCTACATCGTTCCAGTAAATGGAAGATTTACACTTCCTGCCATACAATGTTTCAAAAGATGTCATCTAGATGCTGACTTAATAACCATTATTATAAGCAAATACTATTAATGATAAATGACTGTCCCAAGCACCACCCAAGTCCATGACACAAGCTCTTAGCATATCTTCCAAAATTTAGATGCTTCGTTTTGATTGTCCATCAGTTTGGAGATGAAATGCTGTACTGAAATTTAATTAGTTCTAAGGGCTTTGTGAAGGCTCTTCCAAAATTGTGAAACAAATCTGCTGTCTCGATCCGATACTATAGTAGCCAGAAATTCATGCAATCTCATAATTTATTCTATGTATAAGCCTACTAATCTTTCCAAAGAGAGATCGATCTGAAAGGATGAGAAATGAACTGATTTTGTCAGTCGATCCACAATCACCGACACTGCATTAATACCGTTGAAGATTTTGGGCAAGTCCGTCACAAAGTTCATGGTAATATGTTCTAATTTCCACTGAGGGATCATGAGGGATTGCAATGGTCCGGCGGGTCTCTGATGTTTAGCTTTTACTTGTTGACATACCAGGCATTGAGCCACATACTGTGCTATATCATTCTTTATACCAAGCCACCAAAAGTTTTCTTTAAAATCTTGGTACATCTTTGTACCTCCTGGGTGCATCGTATAAGCTAAACTACGCACCTCTTCCAAAATCTCATTCTTTAATTCTGGAACCTTAGGAATACATAATATGCTACCAAACCTTAAGATATCATCCACATATATACATAATTCAAACTAGACTCCACTATTTCCCTAATCCTCTGTAGCTCTAGGTCTTTCCTTTGAGCTGATTTAATTCTTTCAATCAGGATAGGCTGTACCGTAAGATTAGCTAGTTGAATCTCATAATCATGTAACTGTACTTCAATCTTAGATCTCTCTAAATTCAACATGATATGTTTCTGATTAGTAAGGTTGCCAACTTATTCGAAAATTTCCTGCTTAAAGCATTTGCTATAATATTTGCCTTTCCTGGATGATAATTAATGGCTAGGTCATAATCCTTTAGTAACTCCAATCATCTTCTTTGCCTTAAGTTCAACTCCTTCTGAGTGAAAATATATTTTAAGCTTTTATGATCTATGAAAATCTCGCAACGGCTACCATACAAATAATGCCTCCATATTTTTAGAGCAAAAATCATAGCTACTAGTTCCAAATCATGTGTAGGATAGTTAGACTTATACAGCTTCAATTGTCTAGAGGCATAAGCTATTACCCTTCTATTTTGCATTAGTACACAGCCCAGACCCTTGTGAGGTGTATCACTATATATAGTGAAATCTCCTGTTTCAGTAGGAACAGTTAGCACTAGAGCTATCACCAATCATCTGGAAACTTTGTTCATATTCATCTGTTCATTCAAATTTCATTCATTTTTGGGTCAGGCGGGTTAGAGGCATGGCAATAAGAAAGAATCCTTCCACAAATCTTCGATAATATCCTGCCATTCCCAGAAAATTACAAATTTCAGATATATTAGTGGATCTTTTCCAATTTACTATAGCCTCAACTTTCTTGGGATTCATGGAAACACCTTCCTTAAAGACAACATGTTCGAGAAAGGAGACTTTGTCCAGCCAGAACTCACACTTTTGTAACTTAGCATACAATCTCTTCTCCATGAGTGTTTGCAATACTATTCTTAGGTGTTCTTCATGTGCTTGTGAGCTTCTTGAATAAATTAGTATGTCATCAATGAATATCACTACAAACTGATCTAGATAGGGTTTGAACATCCAATTCATGAGGTCCATGAAAGTTGCAGGTGCATTTGTCAGACCGAAGGGCATGATCAGAAATTCATAATGTCCATATCTGGTTCTAAATGTTGTCTTAAGCACATCCTCAACCCTTATCTTTAATTGATGGTAACCAGAACGAAGATCAATTTTTGAAAATACTTGTGCCCCCTGTAATTGATCGAATATATCATTAATTTTCAGTAAAGGGTATTTATTCCATACCATCATCTTGTTTAACTCGCGATAGTCTATACAAAGCCGAAAACTACCATCCTTCTTCTTCACAAATAATACCGGAGCACCCCAGGATGATGCTTGGTTTGATAAATCCTTTATTTAGCAACTCTTGCAATTGCTCCTTAAGCTCTTTCAATTCAACCGGAGCCATCTTGTAGGAGCTTTGGAGATGGTCCCAATGCTAAGTATGAGATTAATGGAGAACTCGATTTTTCTATTAGGAGGTAATCCTGGCAGGTCATCTGGGAAGGCCTATGGAAATCTCATAATAGAAATGTCTTCTAATTTAAGCTCTTATTGTTGTATATCTATCACTGCCACTAGGAATCTTTCACAACCTTTCTTGAGGAGTCGGTTGGCATTAAAAGCTGAGATCACCTCCCGTTGAGAGGTTAACTTATTGCCCACAGTCAAACTCCAGCTGGTCAGGGACCCGAAATCTTACTATCTTCTTAAAGCAGTCGATGGAAACATGATATGCTGCTAACCAATCCATCCCAAGGATTACATCAAAGTCCTTCATCTCGAGGATATTAAATCTACCTTTATCTCCCTACTTTCGATGTCCAATTTGCAAACCTTGCAGATTAGGTTAATTAGAATGACATCTCTACCTGGTATGGAAATACAGAGATCGATTTCTAGAGATACTAATGATAACTCTTTGTTTTTTCTAATTATACTAGTTGATATAAAAGAATGTATAGCACCAGCATCAAACAAAACATAAATACTATTGGATGATAGCCTAATCGTACCTATCACCACCGAATTAAAAGTATTAGCATCCTGTTGTGTGAGTGCATATACCCTTGGATGCTCGGCTTTTGCTGCCCTCCTCCTTGTTGATGTCCACCTTGAGGTATTTGGTGCTGTGACTCCTTTCCACTATGGCACATAATAGCCTTGTGACCCTTCTTTTCATAATTGTAACATTTTCCTCCTGGTCATGTGCAATCTCACTGATAATGGGGCCCACTGCACTTGTAACAATTGACATCATCCTTTTGTTGAGTAACATTGTCAAACTTCCTAGTTTTTGTGCTGGTGTTCTTATTATATTGACCTTGGTGTCCTCCTGATTTGGACCTCTTCTTCAAGGTTTTTTCTCTTTCTGCTTGGGCAATATCCAAACCCCTCTCTATTATCAATGCTTTGTTGACAACCTCTTTATAAGTAGGCAGCTTGAAAGCAGTTACCTATTAGTGGTTCGACCTCTAAGTCCATTCTCAAATTTTCTAGCCCGGATCCTTTCGTCCACTAGTTATGTCGGAACGTACCTGGATAGCTCTTCGAACTTTGTAGCATATAGGGCAACTGTCATACCACTCTACTCCAGGTGGTCGAATTCTCGAAATTTCTGAGTTGAACACTCAGAGAATTATCTCTCATAAAAGGACCTCCTGAAACCTTCCCAAGTGAAAGGTGTATCATTTGGTCCTAGCTTTCCAAGTTCCATATCCTACCAGTCGATTGCTTTATCTTGTAGCATGAAGGTAGCAAGATTTACTCTTGTTCATTGGACATCGCAAGGCTTGGAACACTTTCTCTATAGCCTTCAATCAACCTTTGGCCTCCATAAGGTTAAAAGTTTCATTGAATGCCGGTGGGGCATACTTCTTGAAATCTATCAAGATTATTTGATGTTCTTGTTGGGCCCCGACTCTCGGCTATCGCTGAGAAGTTCCTTGCTGTTGTTGCTGTTCTAGTAGTTGCTGTGTAAATTGTTATTGTTGCTACATGAGTTGTTGTTGCTATTGTTGCACCTTCACTATCCTTATCATATCGATTCTAGTAGTGGCTTGTTGTACCAGTAGTTGTATAAGCTAAAAGAAGCCCACTTGATCTCCAAGCTGAATTTCAGGTCCACCCGAGGTTTCCGTTTTTACTGTTCCAATCTCCGGGGTGTTGTTCATGAGATTGTGCATTGGTTCCTGCTGGTGCACATTACTGCCTGGTAAGATCCCAGCATCTTCTTGCTGATCCAAGGGCTTCCAAACATTTGAACCATCTATAAATCTTGTAGACCTCCTAGCACGTCCACGTTCGTGTCCACGCACCATCGGATCCTATAACCATCATCATTAGTGTTCACATATCACCTATACATGAATATATTATGTTATCCTATCCCAACCCAATGATCGACCCCTCTTTCTATGAACTTGCACCCTAGAATTCTACAACCTAAGCTCTGATATCACTATGTCACACCTCGAACCCAGCATCAGGATCGGCTACACAACCGACCGCATAAACCCTAGGTATCACCCTGAAGGTCATGCTAGATCTAAGTACATGAGATTCTCATCATTTCCAAAAGTCACATTAATTAACCAAATATCATTAAATAAATAATAACTGAATAATTAACTCGTTCAAGTCAAGACCACTAAATGATCCAACTTGTTTATTACATGGGTATCAGAAACAGAATTAACTAAACAATATAAAATTCTGATACTCGATCTCACGCTCGGCTCGATCCTTACTATGTATGTTGCATTTCTGGAAGAAAAATAAAAAAGTAGGGAGTGAGCTTTACAGCTCAGTAAGGACTCCATACAGTCACACCAATAATAATATAATTTAGAAATAATAAGAAAAATAATAGAATATCATGTCATGCAACTAAAATAACTCAATGCTATATACAACAAAATCTTTGGCAAAATCATGTTTTCTTTTTATGTTTCCATTTAATTATCCTTCTTCTTTAGGGTTTTGGACTAACCACGATCATGCTTTAGTTCATGACTGGCAATCTCAGTATCACATTTAGTCTGTGACTGGCAAGCTCGTTGTCAGAGTCCAGCTTGTGACGGGTATTCTCATTGTCACATCCCAGCCTGTGATTGGCAATCTCATTATCACACTCCAACCTGTGACTGGCAATCTTAGTAACCACGGTCTTGCCCATGGCATGGCTAGTCTAAACACCTCATTCTCTTGATTAATACTCTATTAATTCATGTCATGTTGTTATGTCATTTTAAGTTTCCTAATGACCGACATCACGAATCGAAATCATCCAAAATTAGTTTTGCTTGATGAAATATGATATACATGAACATAAATAATAACAATAGCTATCACACTGTCCATCATGAAGAGTCAAAATATATTATGCATAGACAATTATGCATGCCAATGCTCATATTCGGGGATCAAATCATGCCATATAAAATATATTTATAAAATTGGTGATCATGTCCAGACATCCTTACCTTTCTAGAGACAATCCAAGTTATCCAATATCAGTTTATACCCGGAGTTCGCTCAATGCCCTTCTGCTCAGAAGGCTGTTTTCCTATAATAATAATTTTTAATATAAATAAATAATCCTATAGCAATTGTAAATCTACAATCTTTTACCTAAATTTTATTAGTAGTCCACTCGCTGATACCTTTACTTCACAAATTCCAAGAAAGAGGAGCTTTTTAATCTTCTCTTTTCAATATTTATTTATTTATTTCCTTTCTTCTTTCTCTCATCTCTTTCTCTCTCTCTTCTTTCTCTCTCCTCTTCCTCCTCTCTCTCTTCCCCTCTTTTTTTCCTTTTTTTTTTCTTTTCTTTTCCTTTTCTCTTCCCTTCTCTTTCCTTCTTTTTTTTTTCTTTTTCTTTTCTTTTCTTCTCTCCTCTTCTCTTTTTCTTCCCCTCTGCCGAACAGGGGTCTCCCCTTTTTATTCTTTTCTTCTCTTCCTCTCCTCTCTTCTTCCTCTCTTTCCTCCCCCTCTCCTCTTCCTCTGCTCAGTCAAAAAGGGAAACTCCTACGCTCCCCCGTTCTCCCCAAAACTCCCATGTTCTGGTGGATAAGAGTTGGCCGGCGACAGTCCATGGCAGCTTGGCCTCTGTCCCAGTCCAGCGTCCGTCGGCGGCAACTTACATCACCGGAAATCAAAGAGAAAGGAGAGGAACAAGAAGGCCTTACTTATCTTGGTCCTAGTGAGTTCCCCCGTTGGCCGACATCGGAAACTCTCAAGGATCGTCGCTGAACCCAGTAAAGACCGAAGCTCTTCATTGCCGGCAGTAGGTAGTTTGGGAGTGTGACGAAGAGATGGAGGAGGGGGTCCTTTTTATAGTTTAGGAGGGTAGGATTTTGGGCCTCTTCCTTCTTTTTTCCAATGGAATCGGAGAAGAGGAAGACTTCCATTGGAAGTCTTCCTCCCCCACCGCTCTTTCTTTTTTTCCTTTTTGGGTATTACACTGTTTGTCCTTTTTATAGCCTCTACGTTGAAGAGGACTTCGATAGGATTTCAAAACTTCAAATCGTGTTAAAAATGGAGTCCAAATCAACTCAAAATCGTGTAAAAAGATCATAGACCATGTCCTGCGCGTCGCAGTCCACAGACCACATGCACCGCGTGAAAAGGTGTGGGTGCGTGCATCGAGGCACCAACCCAACACCATTTGGCTTTCTATGATAATACTAAAAGTTTTGATCACCTGCCATTTGGCTTTCTATCATAATATTAAGAGTTCATATGTTCTGGCCAGCTTCATCAATTCTGGAATAAAGTTGCTGTTTGTACAAATGCATTTCTGTCTCATTAGTGTAGCTTATAATATAATTATCTACTTGGCTATCATAAAGCATCCCATAGCTTCACTAGAAACAAACTGCCGCACTTTATGTGTTAGGGTTTTAACCCCAACAAACTATCTATAGGATAAATCTTGTATTTTCCTTTGGACTTAATCTAGCAAGAACATTTGTTCAACATATTCCAATCTTTCATTTTTAAGGTTCTTGAGTAAATTAAAAATCATAAATTCATAATTGTGTACTCCAAAGGAAGCAGATTTGGCTGGACACCTACCATTAGTCACTAGCTAAAAAAACCTACTTTAATCAATTTGCAAAGCAAGCTACTTAATGGACCTTGATGACCATTTTAATTTATATTTGTTTAAAAGTTTAGTCATTTGGAATAAATGACCTATGTCTTCTTTATACAATAAATGGCCCAGCTGTCTTGTTTGAGGTACTTTTTGTACTAACTAGTTGTTATAACATGTGTTTCTTTAGTTAGGTCCATGTTTGCTTGGTTATTTTTCTAAGTATCGTTCTTAATAGTCTATCACCCTTTTGTTTTCTTCATATGAGTTCGTGAGGACTTCAAATTTTCTATTTCTGCCCGGGGCTGCAATCTTTCTAAACACACTCCTCCAACGACCAGCATTAAGCAGACCTTAACCATCAATTGAAGCACAAGAAAGAAACCCTAAAATGACACAAAGGCATTTGGTAACTGACAAGTCCTTGTCATGGTGTCACGAACAGTATCAACAAACAGTACCATGAATAGTGCCAGCTACAGTAATGCTACAGTAGGCTGACTCTTAAATACTAACTAAACATCACTTGCACTCTTCCTAGGAATTTGGACTGTTCAATTCTTAAAATCGGTGAATAGTATAGACACATCGAATGGAAACTAGCACTTTGATGCATACAAATCTTATGCTAACAGCTCATATACGGACCCAAGAAACACTACCACGTTAATTTTATTCCATCTGAGGAACTGAAAGGTTACTAGGGGAGTGAGAATAGAATTTGCATATAAGGCCCTCCAAAGTGATCCATATCTTGGCACCCTATTTCCTACTGAAGGCAACTGTTGAATCTAATGTTTCTCCATTCATCATGGGCTTCCAAATTCTGTTTTTGGAAACTCCTCTGCCTTTTTCTTTCCAATCTTCCCACCGAGTTAATGTTGGAAAATGCTCATACAATTTTTTAGCTTTACATTCAGTGCATGGTTGATTTCAAGCTAAAACAAAAGAGTTTGCATCCCCAGCCTTTCTTAGCTGTTTTAAATTTCCCTCTTTTTGGAATTAGCTCCTTTTTTTCTTCTTTCATTTGGGTAGTTAGTTCCATCTCCTTGTTATCTTGAAATTTTATATGTGCACTTCATAATTTGTGGTTTTAATATGTTGTTATGTTACTCATCTTAAAAGGAAATAAAGCATTACATTAAGGTTCTTTCTAGCAAAAGAATGATTGTGCAGTATATTCACCATGCTTTCTTTTCAACAAAATGTAGAAAATGATTAGTGGTGGTGGTTATGATTTTCATCAGGCTCGATTTAAATTTCTTGTTGTTTCATATCATGGGTGCAAGCTTGCCAAAGTGGCTATTAAGCAATGCCTTTTTAGCTACATTTCTATTTTTTTTTTTTTTTCCCTATTCAAAGTACTCTATCTCCAATGTGCTGTCTCTCAACGTGGTATCGGGTGTTTGAAGAAAAGACATCCGGTGTCTTATGAATGCAATGGATAATGCTACATCTGCATTGATATTATCGAAGTATTTGCAATGACCTAAATTTTTATTGCTTGATTTGAATAGTGGACACTCATTTTAAGGCTGGATACATAAGCTAATTTTTAGGTTCTTGTCATGCTTTAGTGAAGCTATTTATGCAATTGAATAATATCTGTTGTACATAACAGCCATTTAGTGGATGACGTCTTTTTATAATCTTGTTCATGTTGCAGGCAAAGCATAACATTCACTGTTTAGAGTTTCCTCTGATTAAGCACACAAAAGGGCCTGATGCAGATAGACTTTCAGCTCTCTTACATGGTAAGTGGATAAACATGGGTATCCATGTCATACTTCTAGTATTGCTAGCTGAATTTTGAGCTTGCTTTGATGAAGATAGTACCATTTCCCCTATTGCCAACAGTGGTTTCACGGATACATGTGCACCAATGCCTGTCAGAAATAGGTGGAATATGACAGGTGCTGGGTTGGTGCTGATGTTTGTGTAGAAAGCTTTCAGTGAATGACTGCAATCTTGTCTAGTTTTTCTTTAAAATATCTAAAGCAACTGTTCATCTAACCATAGAAAAATGTAGCATGTTCCCAACAGTAACAGTAAGTAAAATTTAGTTTTTACCTCAAAAAGTACAAAATGTGGTACCTTTTTGAAGCATGACTTATTCAGCTTTGGGACTGAAACAGGTACATGAATTATGCATAAAAATTGTAAAAATTAGAAAATTTTTTATAGTAAATAATAATCAAAAAATAGAAAACTAAAAATTTATACATTTATAATTAGTACAGACTATATTATTCCAAGGATTCTAATGTAGTAATTTTGAAAAATAATGTGTGGTATGACATACAAATGCATACAGTTATAATAAATATTTCAATAGATTATGGAGTTCAAATAGTAGAAGTAACATGTGGCATTTAGCAAGGTTTGCTATCTTGGTACTGGATCCCGTACCGGTACCATTTTATTACGGTATTGGTACATAGTTCGGTACAGTACGAGAAAGCATACTAAGTGTTGGTACGGTATGAGACCGGTACGGTTTGGTACGGGATATACAGATAGTTCAGCCCGGTATGACATTCCATGCCATTTAGGCTACAAGAAATGGCACATTTTATAAGCAGTAGATTAGGAATTTATATAAAGCATCCAAGGAAAGTAAATTTCTTAAACAACACATTTTACTAGTAATTAAGATATCCTATTTAAATGAGATTAATTTTCATCTTTTTCTGCTGTATTCATGTTGAGATCCATGAATAAAGGAACATTCTTGTATGCTCAATTTATGATGTACTTTTGTTCTAGTAGGGTAATTTGACTGTATTTTCACTTGAAACAAATTGAAATAAAATTTACAGTCTTTTTTTTTTAACCATAAATAAACTTATTGAAGGTTTTGTCAATTAAACCATTTATAGTTCTTTTTTGTTTGGGGAGGGTTTGCATCCTTCACATAGAAGATAGTCATGTGTTCATGCTGCAAGTAACCTTGTACTTACATATAGCGCTGCATATAATCATCGCATCACTCCTTGAGGTATTGATAAATTTTTGTTAAAACAATGTTATTGACTAAAAGCATTGTACCCTTTTTCTTACTGGGATTTACTTATTGGCAAGTTTACATGCATCAGATGGATTTTGAGTTAGTTCCTCTTTCATATATCTTATTGTGCATATCGATATTAAACAAAGTCAGCACATGGCAACCGTTTATGGAAGTGGTGATTTGTATTGTATTTGAAACAATGAGTTATAGGAACACATTTTCAGTAAAATGCTTTCAGGTATTTCCTCTTTTTTATTGTAAATCTCACATTGGCATCACTTGACTCCAAGATCTTCTGCACTCTGCCTTGGCACCATTCTCTTATGTCTTTCTAAATATCTTAGATTACACTTGTCATAAGTGAACTTGCTGCTAATAATATCAAAGAGGTGCAGTGGGAAATGATATTAAAGGTGATAATGTATTGATTGAGGATATGAGGATCTGGTTAATTGTTAAAGTGAAAATGTGAAGGCCTTTGGAGAATATCCATTTAAATACAAATGTAAACTATACAAGATGCAACTTTAATGGAAGTATAAAGAGTAATGAAAAACTGATGTTTAAGAAAAATGATGCCTAATAAACTAACAGGAAAAAAGAGAAAAATGGTGATTAAGAGATAGCCAAATGAGATCTTTTCTATTATCTTTAATCGATTATCCAGATGAATAGAGAGATTATGATTTATGAAATCACCTAAAAGTTGAATTGGGGTATCATATGATCAAATGTGCCAAGATATTTTGAGGAAGATTTCATTTTGCAGCAATAATGTTCTCGATGTGAGGTAATGAAGAAGATCATGACTGCAAAGCATTAGAATGAAAAGAAGGCTAAGGTGGATTTTGGGTAACCGTCGAAGAAAGGATTAGGAATCACTGCAATATAAAAAGCATATTAGTTGCACCAGTAGGACAGAGCAGTAGAGAACTAGTTAGTATATGCATTTGTGTTGAAGCTCACAGGAGACTGGTTTAGATTTATCTCAAAGAGTGAGGTAAGAGGAGGAAAGAACCACAAAAACTTGAAAAATATGATTAATAATTTCAAATTGCTTGTGGAGATGGTGGAAGCATAACTTAATTAAAATGATCAACAAAAAAAATTTCTTGTGTTGCTAACACTAGATAAATTGGACAAGGCTTAATTTGTAGTTTTAAAATTTGATGTAGTATGAAACATTGAAGTGATTATGATGATATTAGCACATTGGTCATGGAACAACCATCGAAACATCAAACTTTTAGCATGGAAATTTTCTAGATTTACACAAATACCATATCTGATCTTTAATTTATTTGACTTATTATGCTATGCATTATTTATTTTAGAAAATATATAATTTAATCATGATATATACTACTGGATTCTTCTTCTAGATTGCTTTAGAAACAAAGTTTGATAGTGTCTCATTAACTTATTGTAGAATTTCTTTTGGGAAAGATTCATGATTCCTTTTTATTTCCAGACACCATGTTTGATTGGATTGTCATAACTTCTCCTGAAGCTGGTGAAGTGTTTCTTGATGCATGGAAGTAAGAATCAAGAATCAACTATTTTATGTTGTTTTTCAATAATTATTACTATGTATTAAAATCTCTTCTTTTTTAAATTAAAATCCGTGTCTTGATCTGTTTGGTAATCTAGGAAGTTGATTTCGTTACATTTTTTTGAAATTATTGTATGGAATAAATACTAAAAAATGGAAGATCAAGGCTTATAAATGTGTGTGAAAGAGATGGAGAAGTCATACATGAAATCAAGGCTCGTCGAACCAGCTTGAACCAATCATTTTGGGGCATGCCAAGCCATACTGGTGACAAACTGATATGGTTGGCCTTTTGAGTCGGAATGCTGGCAACAAACGGATGGGGAAAAAAGAAAGAGAGGAAGAGAGAGAGAGAGGAGGAGGGGAGGGAAGGAGATGGAGGTTGGCGAAGATGCTAGCTGTGGCCCTCGACCTCTAGGCTTCCACATCCTCTGTGAGAGGTAGTTTAGAGAGAGAGGGGGAGGGAAATAAAAGAAGGGAGGAGAAGGCAGCGAGGAGGTCACCGGCTGGTCGCCATGGCTGCTAGATGGCAGAAATGCACAGCCTGTAGAGCTATGGGCTTGAAATAGGGGTGAGGTTGCCCTTGTTTCACGTGTTTTTTTAAAAAAGTCTGATGCGCAGTGAAGCCAACAAATCACTATGCATCGGATTTTTTTAAAAAAATACTTGTGAAACAGGGGTGAGGTCATCCCTGTCTTGAGCCCACAGCTCTGCAGGCTGTGTTTTTGCCATTCGGTGGCCTCCCCGCAACCTTCCTCTCATTCATTTTCTCTCTCCCTCCTCACTCTCTATCTCTCTCTCTAAGCTGCCCCTTGTGGAGGCCTAAAGGCCTTGGTGGCCCTTTGAGGGCCCTCGCGGCCCTCTGGTGGCCATCATCAGCATCTCTGCCAATCTCCCTCTCCCTCCCCACCCTCCTCTTTTCATTCTTTTCCTCTCTAGTTCCATCATTTTCATGTTGGTTTGGGTTGGTACGGTCCTGTACAGGAGCGTACCAATTCATATCGCCGACTAGTTCGCATGGGGTCGTTCTGAGTCGGCAATCCTTGCATAATATGATGTTGACTTATCTACAACAAACCTTAGAGATTGGCCCCTCTATTGTTGTCCTTCCCACTTTTTAACTCATCTGCTTGATTGAATAGAGGCTGGAGGATTGCCCAGGGCTAGGTAGAACAAAAGATAGAATTTGCTGCCCCTCTATTGTTGTCCTTCCCATTTTTTAACTCATCTGCTTGATTGAATAGAGGCTGGAGGATTGCCCAGTGCTAAGTAGAACGAAAGATAGAATTTGCTCTCTCCCCTCCCCATTCCATTCCAAATCCCTGCCCCCCCACCCCATCCCCCCCAACCCAACTTCCCTCTTTTCTTACTCCTTTTCTTATCCAGTTCTGCTGCCTAACCTTGTTCCATTTGTATTATTCTTATTACTCATCTTCTCTTGCCCTGGCAAGAAAGTAAGTATTGCATACGACATCATCGAAAAACATTAGACCATTTTTTTAGCTCTTACTCCCCCTTTTTTTCCTTCTCATTTTAACCTTTAGAACTTCATGTTGAATGATGAAATGATGACCCAATGTCTATCATGATTCTTACTTTATGTCCATATTACTTGCTGCAATGAGCATATGATATCTATTTGTGTATTAAACTGCATGCATCTGCCACTTAACAATTCCTGATCTAGGCACTTTCCTGTGGTCAACTCTATTATTTATCCAATGGCTTACCCCATGTTGTTTCTATTCTTGCAATCATGATATGTATTGACTTATCTATTTTATGATTTGAGCACTCATTGACCCCATCACTTGAATATTGTACTTGTTAATAGCTTTGGTTAGTAAGTTTAGTGGAACATTTCATTCAGAGTAGAGATCATGCCTCTAAGTTGGTTGTTTATAAAGATATCGTGAAGAGTGACTTACATACTAATTCATGCTTGTACCTATCATCAACATGTGATTATGTTGGAACATTGGGTAATGATTTTAATTTTAATCAGGGCTGCTGGAAAACCTGAAGTGCAAATTGGGGTGGTTGGATCTGGTACAGCAAGCATTTTCCATGACATATTGCAACTACCTGATCAATCTCTTAAAATTGCATTTTCTCCTTCAAAAGGTACACAATGTTGCTAATGCATGCACAACATCATGTCCATTTATATGCTTGTCTTTTTAAATGCAAACATGATAGACATATCTTGGAAATACTTGGAAATAGAATAGTTATACAGGGTCAGTAAGATTCACCATGGCACCACATGTTAACTCTATTTTCCCCCTTTGTATAGTGTTTTCTCAAATGTCTCAAACATTCCATGTTAAGGTGAAGGGTGGGACAACTCACCATTTTTATGAGAAAACAGAATATGAAAGCTCCAAAGAGGAAAAGGAAAAAGAAAGAAATTAAGGAACCAGCAGGGCTATTTTCTCCAAGACAGAAGGAAAACAGGGATGGCTTTTGCTGTTATAAAGTATGCTACACCAGCAAGTTGCCAAGACTGGTTAGTTCCTTTCAGGTCTCCATGAGGCTGTGATCTTTTGCTTCACCACATGGTCCAGAGGGAAGAGACCATTGCAGCATTATCACCAACTGCAAGGGAGGGCTTGAGCTTAGACCATGTAATTCTGACAAGAGCATTTGCGAAGAATATGGCTAACTAGTCAGATGTTGCATGCATAATCTTGTATGTCTTATCAATTATATGTCTTTTCAAAATTGAAGAAAATAATGTTATGTTATCTAACCTTGTATTGTTGCTAGTATTTTTATAATGGTGCCACCTGTTGCCCATGCTTTAGAATCTTATTTAGCTCAATGAGGGCAGCTGCAGAAGCAGGTTTCAGTATGTTCGTAGAGAACTAGTACTAAATTTATAGAAGCAATTAATAGGTATATGTGCAAAATATTATTATATGTTTTAGAATGATTGAAATTAACCCATTTGTTTTCTAAGTAAGAATCAGAATTTGATAGAAGATTTTGTATAAAATTGATAGTGAAATTTGATAAAACCATAAAAGTATTAAACTATTAGTGATAGTTTTAAAGAATGATAGGAAGATAGAAATATTAAGTGTGGGTGGAGTAAAAGCGTTAGAACAAGTTTCTGGAGTGGGAGAGTAGCCTGTGTGAGTGATTTTGGCTAGCAGGCTTTAGATAAAAAAAGTTGATGAGGATATACTTGGAATAGATATCGGGTAGAAATGGAATCTTACAAAGCTTAGTGTAGGATAGAAGTTTCTCAAAGTAGAACAAGATATATTATTTAACTAGTATATTATGTTGGCATTAGATTTGGATCCATGCTTCATTGGAAGCAGGTTGGCTCCACTGGCTGTGAGACTCCAATTTTCCTCTAGTCATGCATACTGATCACTTCGTGTTGAAACACACACTGAGCTGCCTTGAGATCTGTCCCAAAATCACAAGCTGATCAAAGCATCACATGCATCACAAAGCTGCAGATATGGAATCCATGTTCACCAGCTTGTGTCATGCTATGCATCAAGAAGTTCCGCAATTGTTCTCTATGGACTTCTAAAAGGTGATTGTAGATGATGTAATCATATTCTTCTTCAGGTTCTTTTCTTTCTTCTACATGGCATCCACATTAAAATATTAGATAACAACAAAGGTCCAAAACTGAGCGTAGATGGGAAAGATTAGAATGTTGGCAGATGCTCTGTGAACCAGCAAAAATGCATTCAGAAATCAGTATGGTCGAGGAATTTTTAGGATTGCAACAATAGGGGAGAAGGTGATGAACAAATGAGATGACGTGCAACGTAGACCACATGCAACTCTGGCATGTTAGGATAACTTGCAATGAACCAATCTTGTTTATCATGATAAATCTGATTTAGATATCAGTCTTGACAGTTATAGTTGATTCTTCAGCAACAGGCAAAGTATTGGCTTTGGAGCTCCCAAAATTCGGTCACAAGAATTGTACAGTTTTATATCCTGCATCTCTGAAGGCTGGCAATGAAATTGGTGGGTCGTTTTTATGTTTATATAGTTGTATTTGTTCTTTGCTTTATCGAGATGCTCATCCTCCTTACTATTTTATACACAATGAAATTATTGTAAGTTGGAGCAATAATTTAAGTGCTTGCTCGTATTGTATTGGATCTACAATACCTACCATGTTAATAGGTTATCATCATGCTACAAAGATTAGAATCTCACTGCCTCCATACAATCCATGTTGGCCTTTTATGCTGTATTTGAACATGTTAAAGCAATATACTGATACAGGCTAAAACATCATGCTTCATTTTTTCCTTTCTCAAACCCATATCTGAGTGTCCTACAGCACCATTTCTCTTCCATATAACCTCATGCTTAACTTTGTTTTTTCCCTTTTGCATTCTTTTTTTCATTTTGAAGGTTTCAAGGTGGACATTAGTTCAAACATTTGAAATCATGTTAACCGATAGTTATAAACTTTCCATCACACTGAAATATCTGAGTTTCTCATGATACCGGCAACATTCATGGTACAACACTTCTGATGTGTTGTTATGTCATTGTCACCTGCAGTTTTTTCAAGAATTTTGAGCTTAATTGTGTTGTAAATATATGTACATAATTAATTTGTATTTTAAATTACTTTCAAACTATGAAAGCATGTATCAAATAACAAAACATAATATATATCTACAATAATTTATTTCAATATATTAGTTAAAAAAGTGTGTTTATCTCTACTTTCTATTTTCAATTGTAAAGCAATTAAATTTGGTCTATGTTGAAAAAGAAAATGCATAAAGCAAGGTATCATGGTGTACCACATGAATATCTTTTGACAGATTTGTATCTTTCTGTGCTGGTGTTTGGCAACTGTCAGTATGGTATGATACAATATGCATATCGTGCTGGGCACCAATCAGCACAAGCAGGAAATATGCTACTTTAATCGGTGAATCCAAAATTGCATCAAATGCTATCATCTCAGACCTATTGAGATAATTCTTTCTAGTGCATTGTTCATTGCCCAAATCAAATTCATTTGTCCTTTTGCAATTTCAGTCTGAACTTTTGTATCTATTTGTGCAGAAGAAGGCCTGTCTGATCGAGGGTTTGAGGTCACAAGGCTTAATACATATAATACTGTAAAATCTTGTCATCCTCCATTTCCAATTAAAAGAATTTGTTTCCCATAAATTTTTGTCTGTTCACTGTAATACAATCTCAATAAATCATTGGTTGACTTAGAGATTGCGATTCATTTCCTTCAAGATTTTGGGTCCTGAACATTTCTTATCAGAAAATATTGAAAAAAGGTCCAGTTATAGTCTGTTAATTTTTTTAAGTATTATTTGATCATTATATTATACGTACTTGTCTGCTTTCTCTTTGCTGAAAATCCTAAATTGTAATTTGTAAGTTAATGTGTAATCTATAACTGTAACATAATGAGTTGTTTGAATTTTGAAGCACACTTATGTTTGGTGTAACTAATATCAACAACCTAATACTAGTGTGGGTATTGTATCTTATGATATATCATGTTGAGCATTAGAAAAACTATTTGTAGACTGCTACTGATAAATGATTCCTTATTATCAAAGACAAGGCAGTGATGCTTTATTGGAATTTTACAGGCTTCGGTCCTATTACTGAGAACAGTGTTGCATTCCAGAAAAAGCACATTATATAGAATCGCAAACACTTGGTTATAAGTTTTCATTTGTTTAAATTTCTTCATTGATCTGGGTTTGTATTTCCTTCCCCTAACAATCTGGGATTGTTTTCATCTAAGAAATCACCTGCCGCATATGCCGAGATCCAAATATATGGAAGCTAGCTCCTTGTAGCAGATAAAGTAAAATTATCTTCCAGGCCATTCTACCAGAAGCTTTAATGTTTCCTGGCTAAATTCAAAGTTGTACATCTTAATGTATCTGCAGCCATTTCCAATCCTCCTTTCATTTGATACCTCCATGGCCCAATTAATGTTTGCTATTCTCCCAAGTCTCAACTTTATTAGGTTATGATGCAGCGTGCTGGTTGCTAGGTCCTGGATTTCTGCAGCTACCCCACCCTTATTCATACTTCCATTATTTAGTTCATCCAGCTTTAGGTGCTCCAACATCTTGGCAACAAAATCATCCAATTTAGTTGCTCTAAATTTGTCCTTCTTGGTCATGTTCTGTTCTATTCTAGAGCTGTAACCAAAAATTTTTCTTATGCAAAAGATGCTCTCTGCTATTTTCATCTTTATGTCCATATCTGCTTATTGCAGAAAGCATCCCTGTTATCAATCCTATATGAAGCCTAAGTTTATGAAGAAAGACATGGTTTCTTGATGAACGGAGACCAAATTTCTCAACTCTCATTACCCAGTTTAAAAAAATTATCTGCAAGTCAAATTCTTATTCTCATGATGGATCTTCTCTTGATGCTGCAACTTTCCAAAATGACCCTTCAGAGCACAAGGAATATGTATTGATTGTGTCTGAGTATTAATCACATAGAATAGAGTAGTTTCCCATTTAACCTATCTAGATCAGCAGATTAAACTTCATACTACCCAATGTATGTTGCCTGTGGATTCTGAATTTCAGAATGCTATTCTGATTATTTTAGATGACAGAGCCTGCAGATTAGGACAATTAAAAGTGCATATCCCTAGTGTATTTTTTAGTTAAATATTATGATAATATTTATATCAAGATATTGGCAAATGTCAGGTAACTGTCATTACTTTGAACTGATTGTCATGTGCTTTATCTTCATATATTAGGCAAGAATGTTAGAACTGCATAAACACGTATGTTGTTATTAGTTGCTGATTGTACATCCAAGATGCACTGCTGGCTGGACCTTCATTTAGGGTCCACAGGTGGTTATCCGGCAGTTTGGTTCCGATGAGACCATTCGATAGTAAATTTTGTTAGGCCTTAGTCAAAACCACTGCTATTTTATAAAATGGCCAGTTCCGTATATAATTTGTCCGACACCTTTCATTGATGTATCTTCATGTTTTGAGATCTTGTAATCTGAATAGCTAGATTATTTCTAATTTGCTGGTCTGTTTTTTTTGTCCCAAGTAAACGTTTCATTTAGTATTCGACATTATTTGTAATAATCTGAGTTATGTTAATGGGCATATCCAGTGTGAAGATTTAAGTAGTGTGAGCTTGACCAATAAACATGAATCATTTTGTTTTTTCTATATTTATCAGGTAGCTATTCAAGATGTAGACCAGATGGTTCTAAAACAAGCTCTTTCTGCTCCGGTTGTTGCAGTATCCTCTCCTTCTGCAGTGCGGTAATTTAGCAATTGCACCTCCTCTTCATATTCATTCTCAGGTTGCAATGTCTTCAATGTTTTGTAACCTCCTAGAGTCCTAGTACCTGGTGTCCATTTGATTGATGACCATATTCTTTGCTGATTAGCTCCATGGATTGCAAACAGGATGATTAGGAAAATCAACTCTAATTCTTGATCATCTAAACACTTCATCTACTTGCTTTATCCTATGGTTGTAGGAAATTCCATTTGTCCATGATATCTTCAGTTTGGTAAAACTTCACTTTTTTTTTGTTTTCCTATGATGTTAATGTTTAACGTATCATTACTTTACTGTTTTATTATTTTTTTTTCCTTTTAGCTACTCAAAATGGTATTCCTGTATTACCTTTATTGCTAATGAGGTGATTGACCATTATCTGAAATAGAGCCTGGATTAATATCATCCCAAAATTGGAAGATTGGGACAACTCTGTTGCTTGCATTGGTGAGACAAGTGCTTTGGCTGCAAAGAGATTAGGACTAAAGAATGTATATTATCCAACAAACCCTGGTTTTGAAGGGTATGTCTTCTTTCTTTCTTATAATTATCAATTGTTAACTAAATGGAGACTGCTGTCCTGTAATGGCTGGTAAATGCCAAAATATAATGGATATAGCATTGGGGCTTATGGTCCATAACAGGCCTTGACTTCGCTGTGGCAAGTCTGCAGATCTCTTTCTATCTGGCATAATTGACCATTTGTGGATGCATATGACCGATTTGAAATACCAAAGGGAAAAAAGAATATCTTCAATTTGGATGGACAGTCAATAATTCTACTTTTTGATCATAGCTTAGTACCTTTGCACCCAAACCTTTTAGGTCTCCCTCCTTGGAAGTTGGAATTATCTTTTGTATTAAGACTTGAATGACATGAATAAGTCAATGGAGATGCTTGACAGCCTGCATCCACTAATTTTATTGATATGTCTTGGTTTATCTTCCCATTCAAATCATGTTTAAGCTGATATCTTTATAAACTGTATTTGGGAGAGATTCACTAATATGTATATACAGTGCACCATAAGTTGACTTTATCCTTTTGAAAGTTCCATGAGTACCATTCTGGAGTAAAAGTGCACCCAATCTTTGGTGAGACGTATTACTTATGCCACAGCACACCTCTCAGACATGTCATATTACAGCCCCACACTTGAGTGCTGATCTTCTAGAGTAAAGTGTATCTGATAATTTCTCATCAGTGCATTCCTGTATTTCTGATTACAGGTGGGTTGACAGCATCCTTGAAGCTCTAAGAACTCACAACCAACCACGAAAGGTTCTACTATACCTTTCCACAGATATTTCTTTTGAAAAAAAAAAAAAAAAACCTGTTGCACATTTTTGCAGTGTTTGCTTTTTCTTATTGCTGCCTCTTGTGATTTGTTTTTTATATAATCCAAGTTCTAGCTTGTTGATAAAGAAATATGCAGGGAATGAAGACTTAACATTAAAGAAAATGGCAGCAAAAGACATTCTTGGTTGAAGCAAGCCTGGATATCATTGTTGCTGTGATAACCTTAGCAATATCTTATGCATATAGAGAGATTCCCATCCCATTTCATTATTGAATGTAATTGGATGGGATAACTTCTTCAAGGTTCAACAACAATGGAAAGGTGATCATAAGATGATGGAGAACTAATAATCTACCAAACATGATAAAATGTGAAGGTGATAAGATATTATGTAGACACTTTTTAATATTTATGTTTATTTGTACAAACAAAATATATACAAGAAGAGGAATTTCAGTGTGTAGATCTTCTGTAATGTCATGAAATTCATGTTCTTGTACTTTCATAGATGTATTGCTTGATTATTTTCCCTATTGATTTAGAGTTTCAGAAGGACCAGTTCTTATTTTACCAGTCTTGTACACCGTGCATGGTACAGATTCCTGTTGCATTTCATTATCGAATGCAACTGAATGGCATAACTTCTTTGAAGGTCAACAACAATTTAAAAGTTATCATGAGATGATGGAGAACGAACAACCTACCATATACAATAAGCTGTGTAGGCAATGAGATTTTGCAGATTTTTTCTAAAATGTTTCAACTTGTGCAAACAAGATCTTGAAAAGAGGAATTTCAGAGTATACTTAACATCAAGGAATTTACTTTTTTGTTCTCATAGATGTACTGCTTGATTGCTTTTCCTACTGATTTGCAATGTTGGATTGACTGCCTCTTATTTTACTAGAATCCTGTACTCCATGTATAAAACCTTTTGCTTAAAGACTTCGGGAACTTTGACAACAGACATGAAATAGCCTGTCATTGATGGAAGTTCATGTGCTATAACGGCAGCCTACGCATGCTGTTAGTGTAAGGAGTCTGCAAAGAAAGGTATGTCTGAATTTTGAAAGATCTCTTATAAGAATTTATATTACATGCAGTCTTTTGATCTAGTCCTTTATGAAGAGGTTATTCTGTAGGTGTCCTGCGGCAGTTTAATAATGCAAGTTAAACAGATTCATGCCCGTGCAACTTGCATTTCTAATGACATTTATTCTGACTAAATAGCATCACTTACTAGTAGATGATTTCATGATCTCCTACACTAATAATTGAGCTGCATTTTCAACAGAGTGGAAGGACTAGTTTTGGCATATTCATAGAGCAACCAGCAATTATAGTGAGATACTGAGATCATTGTTAATACTCCATTGGTAGTTCGCACCCAGGTCCCCCACCTCTATCAGATGTGAATAGTTAGATGAGTCATAGATAACTGCCATGAAGCCTCATTCAATGCACAGAAGCATGCTATGACACTTCTCAAAAGTTGTTTGAAATTTTGAATCTTGTAATTTTGAACTTCAATTATTTTTACTTATGATTGAATCAAGTCTTCACATAAACCATTATATTTAATATGCTAACTTAAAATTTAAATTAACCATGGTTGACTAAATTGATAACTATAAGAAATTAGTTCTAATGGAGTTGCAAATTGTAATTGTTTATAGTTTTGGAATTTACTTCTGCTGCTTGAGTCATTTTCTACATGTGTCTATATTTTAGCTCTTCTTTCTGATAAGAACTATAGCTCTCCTATAGAGAACAAATTGTTGAGACCCTATTCCCTATATAATTAAGTTATTTCTTTTTAACCCTTTCAAGCAATCTGAACAGAATTATACATTTCGCTTCTTTCTCTATATAATTACTAGCTTGCTCTCCTTAAAACAAGCAATCAAGATTAAGTTTTAGCTGCTTGTCTTCCACATATAGCTTCAAATTATATCAAAATTCTTGCTTTTATCATATTTGTTGATCTTCTCTCAGTCTCATCTATGATGCATGGGAAGAGAAGGCATCACAGATAACAATAATAATCACAATGCTTCATTGCTGGAATTTCTTGGTCATGAAAAATGCTCAATAAGCTGTCGGTGCATCTTAAAGACATCCATGCATCCATAAGATGAGCAAGTACATAGGTGTTGACACTGGAGAAGTTATCTTAATATGAAGTGTACTTCTTTTCTTAGTATAAACAAGTGTAATTTTTCCTAGAAAGGTAATGAATTTGCAGGAGCAAACATACCTATATAAAGCTACACCCTTACACCATTAGCTGGATCGACTCCCAAGCATATCGAACTAAATGCAGACCTGCACTGTTCTGGTTTGGGTGGATGAAAATCCTTCAATTCAGGTAACAAGAAATTCTGTTGTTGCAAAGATGGGAGGCAGTTTTCAAGTAGTTTGGAACTTTTTTTTGCAGTCGGCTAAGGACTCACGCTGTGATTATAGCAGCAAATTATTGAACTGGTACAAATGTTTTGCTTGTTTATGTCATGTCAAATTGGAGCATGGATTTTGAAGTTATTGGTGCTCTACAATTTCATTACGAGCCTTGCCTGCAAAATAATATGCTTGATCGGCACCTCGTAAGTCTTTTTGTAGATTAGGGTGTGATTCCGTAAGTTAAAATATGCTTGTGGAGCACGGTCAATGACAGCATGATCCATCTCCAATGGAAAGTGAACTGCTTGGTTGACATGTCATAGGAGAGAGTCCATGCGATACAATCGGCTCTTCCATATTTGGGATTCAGCATCGATGGGAGATGAGCTTCCATCATTCAGGTAATCATCAAACAATGATATCTTCAAATTTGTTATTCAGGTTATAAATCGCGATTGGTTACCACAATTCCATTATGGTTTATAGTTTTGTCAGGGACCTTGCAATTTTAAGGGTGGGTTAGGCAATGTTTAGGCACATAAAGCCAACGTAGTCCTATCCGACTACGAATAAATAAACGGGAATATCGCCAAGAAGTTTATCAGAAAACAGGAATAAGCGGCTGTTGAGGGTCACAAAATCCACGCTTACTGCTATTATAGCAGTCGGTTGCAAAGTCTTGCAATCATCTGTCGAAGCACGGAGAGGATGACTCGTTTTGTGCAGCAAGGGCTGATCATTTATCAATTTTTCATGCAGATTTGTCAGTAGAGTATCAATATTGGGTTTGGTTCTGTTTGTCTTTTTCATATTTAATTTTGATTTAGATCCACTGTTAGATGAGCATGCAGCTTTACTCTTACAGGAAGAGAAGCTTTTTTTTAATATTTCAAATTTTATCATACCTAGGTAATAAAAGAACAATCTTACCTTATAAAATATTTCTTTGGCCCCCATCCTTTTTTTTTTTTTTTCTTTTTCTTATATATTGCTCTTTTAACCACATCTTCATAGTGATAATTGGTGGCAGTTAGTTGGGTGGTTGAAGTGGTTAGAATCAGTCAGTGGCGGACTCGTTTTGGCCTTCCCTCGAATTCGTCGGAAACAATCATGGAAACCATCCAAAAAAATCAGTAAAAATTCTCAAACCGAGTCTTATAAAGAAAAAAACAATCAGAAAAATAAAATTTTTAAAAAATCTTATTAAAAAAAATGGAGAACAACCTGGACTTGGGAGAGACGATGCTAAATTCCTCCAAAATTTGGAAGCCCTAACTCACCCAACACCCGTCGGCCGTCGTCGTCCCCAACAGATAACAACAGGGCACCCGGCATCCGCTGCCCCCACGATTCCATGCAGCCCATGTCCACACCCATCGCGGCACCATCGTGCCACATCGCCGGTGCCAACCCATCGTCCCCACGCGGCCTACGCCCCCACCCGTTGCGGTGCCAACCCATCATGGCACCGGCACACCGCCATCTCCCTCGCTAATTCTCTGCTTTGTTCCGTCGGAGACTTCGTGGGACTGTGACTCTCTCCCTCTCCATCTTCATCTCTTCGGAAGCCCTCCGGCTCCGTCCGTCATTCCAAAGCAACCGAGCGAACTGCAAAGCTCTTCGTGGCTCTGTCCGTCCATGGACCGTGAGACTCCAAAGCAACAGAGCCTAGTAAGTTTGTTTTGCTTTATTATTTATGGATTATGGTTGTGGTGTGGTCCAGTGGACTTGTGGGCTTGTGAGTTGTGGCCTGTGAGCTTGTGGGTTGTGGCCATGATGGCTTGGTGGGGAGGGATAGCAAGGATACCATGACAGAGGCCCATCTCGCTTTCTTGATGAGATATATACTATAATTTATAAAAATTATTGGATGTTATAACTTATAAGATAGATTCTCTATTATAACTTATAAGATAGATACTGTTAAAGCATATCTAGTTTATGTTTATAACTTGCTCACAAATTATTTACCATAATACATGATTCCTAATTGACTGGTATTGTTTGCAAAATATTCAATATAATATATGATTCATGATGGACTATCATTCCACTCTTTAATATAGTCCAGTATATTGCTTCCACACTCATGCCTTTGTGTTTGCTCTACATTCTATGTTAACTGAATTGGAGCATCACTGGTAAATGGCAATTAGTGAATTATGAAATAATGGAAGAAATTAATACAAGTATTTACAGTAGATTCTATTATTGATGAATTTAGTTCTGTAAAATAACATCGAATTTAATTCAAATAATATTTATAAAAAATAATATTTTTTTATTGATTATTTATTAATATTTTTTATTCTTTCATGAAAAAATTGGTATGGTTCGGCCCTGGAATCAGTTAGGTGGTTCAGGGAAGTTAAAATAGTTACATGTATTAACAAACTGGTAATTGGTGCTGGCAGTTAGCTGTAACAAATGGGATGAGCCCTGGGTTGTGGAAAGCTATCTCCTATTAATAGTGAAAATGCAATAGAATGGAGTATGTTGAGTTTGAAACCTTTTCTCCTTGTTTCCTGTCTTTCTAATCTTTGTTTTCCATCTCTCTCTTTTGTGGCTACATCATGGCCATCACCGGATCCCAATCCCGAGCTCGCTCAAGCATGCATCAAGTGGTGTCTAAGCCCGGGTATAAAAGGATCCTGTTCTTATAAAATAAGATACCATCCAAGAGCTTGTATTTGTTTGGATCAAGTTCATCCTTCTGCCATTGTTTCATAATTAAGCTTTTCAGCTATTGGATATCAACTTTGTAAGCTCCATGCAATTCTTTATACTAATCGTTAGTGCAAATAAAGAAAGAACTTTCTCTCTCCTTGATAAGGAATCTAGGACTTGATTATGATGACCGGACTTGTATTCTAATAAGAAATCAAAGCCCATCAATTTGACTAACCACTTATGTTTAGCTGGTATGTGAATCTTTTGCTGAAGCAAGTAGCTGAGTGATTGCTGATCGGTTTTAATAATGAACTACCGTCGCCCCAACAAAAAAGTTCTTCACTTTGTTATATAGCATATATGAAGGCCTCCATCTCTCTTTCTTAGGTTGAATAACCCAATGCTTTACTAATATATGCAATTGGTCTCCCATCTTGTATGAGCACAGCACCCATGCCCATGCCACAAGCATCACTTTCAATAATGAAAGTCCCAGTGAAATTCGAAAATGCCAAAATTGGTGTTGTAACTAATACTTCTTTAAGCAATTTGATGGATTTATGATTAACAATAGTTTTGCAAGATGACAGGAAGATCATTGCTGTTACTATAGGTTATTTGACGGCATTTTCATCATTCTACTCTTTTGTGTTGATGATATACTGATTGCTGGACCGAGCATGTAGGAGATCGAAAGATGAAAAGGCGAAGCTGTAAAAAGAATTTGCAATGAAGGATATGGACGCAGCAAAGCAGATACTTGAGTTGAGGATCGAAAGAGACAGGACGGCAAGTATACTGAAACTGGTTCAAAGTAATTACATTGAAAATATACTGGACAGGTTTAACATAGCAGATGTAAAGCTTGTGAAGACACATTTGACTACACACTTCAAGCTTTCGAAGGAACAGTCACTCAAGATTGATGATGAGCTAAAAATAATGGCCAGAGTTTCATATGCTTTAGCAGTCGACAACTTGATGTATGTGATGGTTTGCACGAGACCCGACATTGCACATGCAATGGGAGTTGTGAGCAGGTACATGGCAAATCCGGGCAAGCAACATTGGGAAGCTATCAAGTAGATCCTAAGATATCTGAAAGGTACCAAGGACGTCGACTTATGTTATTGGAGAGAGTCAGACTTTAAGGGCTATGTTGATGCGATCTAGGTGGTGATGCCAATACTAGGATGAGCACGACAGGGTATGTGTACACCATTGATGGGACAGCGATGTTGCTGGGTCTCGCAGCTATAGAAGATCATCGTTCTTTCTACCACCGAGGTGGAGTACATTGCAATTACAAAAGCCAGCAAAGAGATGATTTGGCTGCAAAAGTTGCTAATAGAGTTTGGATAGAGAGCAGAGTTGCAGTATTTTATTTTGTAACAGTCAGAGTTCTATCCATCTGTCGAAGAACCTGATGTTCCATGCAAGGACGAAGCACATATAGATAAGGTACCATTTTATCATGGCACTGCTTGAAGATGGATGTTTGTCACTAGAGAAGATCAAAGGATCGAAGAATTCGGTGGATATGCTGACAAAGGCAGTCACTATAGAGAAATTGGGGCTATGCATGACCTCAATTGGCCTTTGGAGCTAGTTGATTGGAGGCGCCGCATAGGATATTGACTTATTTTTATTTTTTTTTGAAAGTTTACTTTTAATGTTTCAGGTGGATGTAAGATTGGATGTCTAAGTCTCCAAGTGGGAGAGTTGTTGGGTGTGGAGCCATATCCATCCAAGATCCGAGCCCAGAAAAGCCTAGAGAAGCCTAGTAGAAAAACCAAAAAAAAGGAGGGAGGAACTGATTTTTGGCCTGCCAGACCGGACCCGGCCCGACCCATGCACGTGGCCCAGGATCGGCGTGAAAGCATGCAGGCACGCGACCAGGGACGGACCACACCAAGTTTTCTAGGGGAGCCAAAAAATATGATACCATATCATAGGAAGTTAGGAAATATACCATGATATCTACCAAGCCAAATATAGATAAAACGAGTGGAGACATGGAGCTCCAGTGTCGGGTCGTGGTTAGGAGTTCTGGATAGAGAAGGAGCCGGCGACCGGCGACGGGTAGCCGAATAGGAGCGATGGTTGCTGGTAGGGGAAGAGAGGAAGAGTTGACTATAAGAGAGGCGAAGCCGCAAAGGAGACGGTGGGTGGGGTTGGCCATCGGTGGCGGGTGGCCAGTCGAGGGCAGCGGTGGGTGGAGGCAGCATCGCGACGGTTGCCGGTTATGAAAGAAAGGAGGAGTTGGTGACTCAGCGAGGAAGAGAGGTGAAGGAGACGGCGTGAAGAGGTTGGCGGTTGGGGATGAGAGGAGTCAGTTGGTGGCGGCCGACATGTGGGGTTTGGGGATTGGGGAAGGCTTTAGTGTAGGAGGCCAGGAGCACGATGGATGGGGTTTGGAGCACGATGGATGGGGTTTGGGATTGGGTCGCTATAGGTGAGTTCTTCACCAATTTTTTTTTTAAAATTCTTTGGGACTAATTTTTTTATAAGCTTCATGGGTTTCAAATTTTTTTTTTTTGAAAATTTTTTTACCAATTTTTTTGGATTTTTTTGAGATGAAGAAAGAAATTTTACCGGGGCCAAATATCTAAAATTTCAAAAAAAATAAAAGATTATAAAAAAATTATGAAAAAAATAAAAATTACCAAAAAATGGGGGGCCAAGGCCCCCCCGACGGTCCGCCCTTGCGCGCGGCCCAGCCCGGTGCATGACCCAGCCCAAGCCGGCGAGCTCACGTGGGCTTGGCCCAGGCGCAAGCGACAATGCGCGGGGGCGTTTCGCCTACGTTTCTCAGAGCTCACTGTGGACCACGTGATTTCTCACACAGTCCACGGGCTTTTGGGCAGTTTTGGACTGTCAGATGCATGATCCGACGGCTAAGATTGATTCCGGCTATCCTAAGCTTGATCAAGTGCGGACTTTGATGCGATCTGAGGCATTCATTGTAGATCGACCTGGAACGTTTCCTGACTCAAGTGGTCTTCTACAATGACTTGGAGACACGTTTTGACATGGATTGGACTGGTTTTTCATTCCCTTCTTAACAGGGGATGCCTAGAGCTACTTCAACGAAGAACAGAGAGCCAGAGAGGCCCCAAGTGATCTTTTTTGCAACCAGGAGTGTTGTCCAGGGGTTTTCCAAGAGAGAAAACAAGGAGAAGAGAGAGAGAAAGGTAGAGGGCGGGCAAGGGTTTCTCCTGTACCTTTTTATTCTTTATTCTTTCTTTCTATTGGACTGGGATTTGCATCCAGGAAGGGCTCTTTGTTGTAATAACTTCTTGTATTTTTTTTTCATAGTGGAGATTCGATCCTGTGCAACCATGGACGTAAGAGCAAGAGGCTCCAAACTACGTAATTCTTGTATTGATTGTGCTTGTATTCTTTATTTATTGTTCAGGCTTTCTTTTTTGTTGCTTCTGTGAACTTTGTGGCATCCCCTGCGCACCACCTTCCAACAAAATATTCTATCTAAACCTTATGATAATAGGGTAAGTGCTGATCTCTATTTTGGTATTAAATAATATTTTACTATCTGGTTTTGGTTTTTCTACCAAGGAAGCATGAAAAATATGTCAATATATATTAATATGCACATTTGCCCCATTAAGATTAATTATTTTGAGAGAGCGAAGAAGACCTACCCAATATAATATATGGAGATGCACCTTTGTAAGTGTAATAACCCAAATTAGTGGGCTAGCCTAAAGAGCCCAGGTCCGTTGATCTGATGTGCATTGCACAAAAGGGAGGGGTTGGAGAAGAAGACTCCATCTTATTTTTGCTAGAGATTAGGAGTCCTAGGGCTAGCAAACTAGGTCAAAACCCTAGGATTTCAATTATTCAAGGATATCCTTATCATGAACCTACTGAGTTTGATTATTTGAGTTTGCTGGATAGTTATAAGGTTGTGTTTAGTAGCTGGCAATCTAGAAGCAATTTAAAGTAGATCTATTGGATTACTATATTTGGTATACTTTTTTGGTAGCAATTTAAATTGTCTTGGCAATCTACATTGCCTTTCATGAGACAATCTAGATAGCTTTAGGGAGGGGTGGCTATCCAGATTACCATATTTTTGGCAATATTATAATAAAAATTTAGACCAAATTATCTCTTAAAAAAATCATACAAAACTTGACAGCATCCCCCACCACCACCCACATTTCCTTTATCGCCCATCGACTATGCTCCCCGCCACTACCTATAGCTCCTTCGCCACCCATCGACCGGTCCTCTGCTGATTTAGACTTTTTTTTCTTAAATTCATATATATAATTCTATATGTATGATCCTATATTGCTTGTGGATACAAGTTTGCATATCTATAATTTTTGAAAATTGATTTATGGATATTTTAAAAATTTACTTTCACATGATCGGTAATCTGATTATTGTACTTAACATTTCAATCAAGATTTTTAATAATTTTATTGCAACATTATCTGTATATACCAAACATAGTGATCAATATTATTGGTAATTTAATTAATGATAATCTATTTTGAAGGCAATCCACATGACCTTTCAAGATTGTCTGACGATGCACCAAACGTAACCTAACAGTTATTGATTAGTTGAGTTTGTTAGGTAGTTATAATAGTTGTTGATTAGTTGAGTTTGTTAGATAGGTATAACAATTGTTGATTAGTTGAGCTTGATATATAGTTATAATAGTTGTTGGTGCCTTAACAAGTAGCAATTGTATCAAGTTTGGAGGTTATGAAATTTACCAGAATTTTTTCTTCCTCTCTAAATTCTCTCTCTTTCCCTCCCTCCCCTCTTTTCTTCTCACTCAATCTCTTTCTTTTCAACTCAGTAGCAATCTAAGCTAATCAAGCTTGGGTTGGCTACATTTGGTATCAGAGAAGTTGTGATAATTTGAAATATTCAATCAATCTTAATGGCTCGCAAGAAGACTCAATCAACCATGGAAGGTTAAGTATGGAAATAGCTAAAGAACAAACTTTGCAAAGACCTATGGAATGTAAGGATCTTGATGCACTCAAGAAAAAGATGATTAAGATGGAACAAAGGATGATGAATAGGTTCCAAAAGATGCTTGACAAAGACTTGTCAAATTCAAAAAGAATTGATCTCCATAAAATTACAAGTTTTATATCTACTCCACCTTCCAAAGTTCATGAAGAACCTAATAACACTAATGGTGGCCATGCTAAGAATAGGTTAGGGTTGTCGAATTATAAGCATGTGATATTGCCTTAACTTTGAGAGAGAAAATCCTAGTGGGTGAACAAGGAAATATGAAGAGATTCTAACGTTTGTCATATCGTGGATGATCAAAAGATAAAATATGTGGAAATATATTTGGAAGATAGGGATGATATATGGTATAGTAGATTGGTGATGCAAAAAAGGATGGTATCCTGGAGTGAGTTCAAGATAGAGGTATGTAGAAGGTTTGGTAACAGAGATGTAATGGGTATTGTTGAAGAACTCAATAAACTAGTTTAAACCAGTTCAGTATTCTGATTATCGAGACAAATTTGAAGAACAAAGAGCCTTGATGCTAACCAAAAATGCTATCTTAATAGAAGATTAATTTGTATCAAGTTTTTTATCTGATCTCAAAGATGAAATTAGATCCATAGTTAAAATGCTAGAATCCAAAAACCTTACACATGCTTATGACCAAGCTAAGCTTCAAGAATTAACTTGTAAAGTCATGGTCAAAAAATCTAGATCTTAGTTCAAACCCAACTCCCAATCACAATACCAATCAAATTCTGTAACCTATAAGCCAAATAATCAATTCCAAAATCCCAAAAACTCCAACATCAATACCAATGCCAACTATAAACCAACATTCTACAATCCAAAATGCAAATTGAACACTAATAAGCCCAATTTTGATAACCTAAGATATCAAGGTTTTTGTAACAGGTGTCATAAATTTTTTTTTCCTAGACATCAGTGCAAGAACAAGTTGTTGAATAGTAAACTACTGAAGAGGAGTTTGAGGATGTGTTAGAAGAAGAAGTTGATGGTAGAGATATTGTATATGATCCTAGTAGGGAGGTTGTAGAAGAAATATCAGTCACTGTGTTGAGTGGAAATTCAAAGTGCAACACTATAAGAACCAAAGGAACCATTAAGAATAGGTCTATCACAATCTTGCTAGATAGTGGTAGCACTCACAGCTTCCTTGATTTCAACAAAGCACCTACATCCACTTCTCAAGCTATCCCTTGAAAATTTCACTATAATCAACCTAAATTACAGCCAACTTGTTTACAAGGGCTCACAAGTCAAACCCAAAGTTGGTTTTCTCACTTAGGCTCACCAACAACCTTTTTTCAAGCCAACCTATGCTTGGATTCCAATTCATGACTTGGAAGGGCCCAACACCTAGTTTCAAACACCCTTGAAACTAGTCACAATAAATAAAATTAGAGATACAAGAATAAAGTACAAGCAAACTCTCTTATAGAGTAGAAAGTATAAGCTTTGAGGCTCTTGATGATTGCTTGACTTATCTTCTTATTAGAATCACTTCAAAGGCCATTTTTTGAATGTTGATTTGAAGGCTTGGAAGCCTTTTTAGTGGGAATCTTCTCTTTTGCTCTCTTTTTAACTTTGAAGTGAAGTTCTCAAAGGTATGTTTGTCTCTTGTGAGTTAGTTATTTTTGAATGAGTTTGGTGAGACTTAAATACTTCAAAAACTTTCAAAAATCAATTTAAGACCGTTGGTGGAGCAAAACTAGTCATTTGGAGCTTGTAGAGTTCAAATCCGACTCTTAGAAATTATAGCCATTATTGTTATCAGAACCCGTGAGTCGATACTTGAGTTTGTTCATAAGTCGACACTTGAGTCTTCATGAGTCGACATTTGGATCAGCATGAGTTGACTCAAGGTATAAACTTCAGAAAAAATCAGGGTTCTATTTTTTTCTGTTCTCCGGTCATAAATCGACACTTGAATCATGTGAGTCGATACTTGAACTATGTGAGTCGACACTTGAGTCTTCTGAGTCAACACTTGATAAAAAATATCTCAAAATGGCATAGTTCTATATCTTCATTTTTCTCAGGTCATGAGTCGACACTTGAATCATGTTAGTCGACACTTGAACCATGTGAGTCGACACTTGAGTCTTCTGAGTTGACACTTGACAAAAAATATCTCAAAATGGCATAGTTCTATATCTTTATTTTTCTCAGGCCATAAGTCGATACTTGGTTTCTGTAAGTCGACACCTGACTTCTTCATGAGTCGACACTTGACTTCTATAAGTTGACTCAAGGCATGCCAAAGAGATTTCTACGTGCCAGTCCTTCTGAAGTGTTGACACCTTGCATGCCATGAGTCGACACTTGATTCTGCCACTTAAAAAAACTTGTGCCAACCTTCAAAATTCAAGGTATTCTTCAATAAAACTTCAATACCTTCTTTATAAAGTCTAGATTGACCTATTTTGAGGCTTTTCAAGATGAAAAGACTTCTTATACACTGAAAACTTCTTAGCTTCAAATGAGTGCCTTTGATACTATTATATTGAAAATTTTAGGTGCCTGTATCCTGAAACTCACAACTACAATTGAAATATTAGTATAAAACATATATTCAACATTTTGTTAGTTATCAAAATCAAGGGCTAAAACCAACAATCTCTCCCTTTTTTGATGATGATAAAACCTTGAGTATATAAGCATTTGAATTCAATAATAGGTATTGTAACACACATTCAAGTGAGAATATACTTAAAGCTCATGAAAATAGGTTTATACAACATAGTTTCATAGAGGAGAAGTGCCAAACAAGGTTGAAATTCATTTTCTCTTCCCCTGTGTGAGGTAAGTTATGAAAAATTTCAGAATTTTAGAAAATACTTATATATAGATCTTACTCCTCCTTTTTGTCAACATTAAACATTAAAAGGAGTATTCTCCCCCTGAATTAATTCATTTTATCATAGTAAAGCATACAAAGTTGGTTGGGGCATCGATCCTACATATAAGCATAATCAAAGTCTTACATAAGATAAGACTTTCAAATTGCTGATTCAGAGCAATTTGACAGAAAGAAGAGTAAATATGAAATAAAAGTGAACTTTTATATATATAAGAGAGTTTCAGTACAACAAAAGTGCTTACATTAGATAAGCAAACATATGTTTGAAATACAGGCATAATCAAAGTCTGATACATGACTAAAAAATTAATACATAGCAGAAAAAGAAACTGATGCATAATCATAAATAACATGATAAATATCTATGAGACTAGTCCTCATCAGATAGAAGCTCAAAGTAGATAGGAGGAAATATCTTTGCTGGTAGAAGGTCCAGAACGGGGTGCAATCCTAGAAGATCCAGTAGAAGGAGGAAAGATATTTGCTGGTGTCTAGAATGCCGAGGCAGTACCAAGCTGAGCATCTGTAGGAGCATCTGGTGTCTGAGTCTCCCTACTAACAATCTGATAGTCTCCAGCTCTATCATCACTGCCATCACTATCATCATCAAGTATATCTGTACTCTATCATCATCACCACCATCTCCATCTCTGTCACACCACCTGGAGTGTCATCATGAGTGTCATGGTGGTCATCGTCATCTACTGGTAAAGGAGGTGGAGGTCTTGAAGGTGCTATCGGAGGCAGAAGAGATCTCAGAAGATCACGAATCTCAGTGAAGCCAGCCTCCATTGTCTTCCTGATACCTGAGAGCTGATCATCTGTGTGTGCTCTCAGTCCCTGTACCTCCATCCGGAGCTGTATAGACCTGACAACCAAAGCAATGATCTCCTCTCTGACCTCTGCAATCTGATGTCTGATATGCTCCTCAAAGGTAAACTTTGTAGTGGCACGAGGAGCAGTAGCTGGAGAGATAACTGGTGCTAGAGTGGTCGGCTCAGACCCTGAAGCTGGTACTGGTGTAGGTCTCGGAGGTGTAAGATGCTCTACAGGTCCAAAAGGTCCTGCCTCTGTTGCTCGTAATTCATCCTCATCGTATGGCTCTTGACCAGACTCCCTACACACCCATCTGCCAGCAATCCTCCTGTATCCCATACGATGTAAGGATCGCTCGTCGTAAACATCAATGTGAAGTATATCCTTGGAGGCCTCCTCCTCCAAAGGAACATGGTAAGCTCTAAAAAGATGAGTCAGACCCATCTCGTATGGTAGACAAAGACGACGTTGAGTCACAGCCTCTCCCATCTGGCTCATCATCAGAGCTGGGATGTTGACGGTAGTCCTCTGTGTGAGGCAGACCATCAACATGAGCTTCCGCTTCATGATAAAGTTGAAACGACTAGTCTTTGGTAGGAGAATCCTCGCAATAATATGATGAAGCAGGTGCATCTCGATGGATAGCTGATTCGCGGTGACAGTAGTCATACCGCATACATCATCTCTCTCCAAAATGCACTGAAATGCCACATCTCTATCACCAACACACGTAGCAGCAATCCCATGCAGAGGAATGTCCCAAACTCTGCTCAATATGCTCTCAGACACTGGAATCTCCATACCTTTGACTACATCACTACATATCAATCCACTAGTAGCCAGACTACCATAAAACTCCCTGATGAGATGGGGATAATACTTCTCCTTCATAGTGCAGAAGGAGGTCAAACCAGCTGCTCCAAGTATCTCTCCAAGACGAAAACCCTCATGGTCGAAAAACTCCAAGTCAACTCGGCATCCTCCTGCAATGCTCTTCCCCGACACTCTCTTTACGGTGGGGGACCGAGGTGGACGTACTCTCTCCTACTCATGCTGCTGACCTCTGGCAGGGTCACACCGAGCCTTGGTTCTCCTTTCGGTAGAACCTTGGCTCGGCCTCTTCCTTGAGATAACTTATTGGGTCCCATAACACCAACAAAGGGAAAGATCAAGAAAGGAACGGGTGAATGGGAGAAGGCCAAAGAAAAGAGAGGGAGGATTGGGTGAGGTGTGGTCCAAAGAGGAAAAATCAATGAGAAGGAGTAAATCCAAGTAAGAATCAGCCAAAGAGTGGACTAAAACGAGAGGGAAAGGTTTGAGCAAGAATGAACACAGATAAATCAAGCAAAAACACAGGCCAAAATACAAGAAATCAAGAACGGACCGAAAGAGAGGGAATGCATGAGAATCAGGCCGAAATCCATGAAACATCTTGAAAAAATAGTGAGAAATCGGATGAAACAAGAGGAGAAGTGAGAAAATTACCAAAAAAATTGGGGACAATGATGGAAAATCACTATTCCGGGACCAAAGTGATGTTGGGAGACCACAAGGACAGAAGAAAACCAAGGGACAGGTGGCTATGGAATGAATAGATTATGCCCTAAAAATTTAGATTTCTGTTCATGAGTCGATACTTCGATTTTGGTCAAGTGTCGATACTTGGCATGAGTCGATACTTGGCCAAAAATCAAGTGTCGACACCTGGCCAGAAAACCCAAAAAATTAGAAAAATTTTCAATAAAATTTTCAAAAAATATAGGGTTTCTAGAAATGGGTTTGAGACATAAATGAGATGATTTTAAGCATAAGAATTTGAGTAAAAGCAAGATTTGAAAGAGTTCTACACAAAGGGATTGATGATACCTAACTCTCTCCTAATCATGCAAAATCTTTCTTCGCTTAGGGATTTTGTGAAAATATCAGCTAATTAACTATCAGTACATACAAATCAAGCATCACATTATAATTTTGCACATGATCTCTTATGAAGTGATGTCTTATTTCAATATGTTTGCTTCTTGAGTATTGAACAGGATTTTTGGTCAAATTAATTATACTAGTATTATCACATCTTATGGATGTCTTAGTTAATTTGATGCCAAAATCTTCAAGTTGTTTGATCCATAGGATTCGAGACAACAACTTCTAGCTGCTATATATTCGGCTTTCGCTATAGATAGAGTAACTGAATTCTGTTTCTTGCTACTCCATAAAATCAAATTAACTCCAAGAAATTGACAAGTTCCACTTGTACTTTTTTTATCAAGTATACACCCAGCAAAATCAGCATCAGAATATGCAATCAATTCAAATGATGAATCTTTAGAGTACCAAAGTCCAATATCTATAGTGCCAGACAAGTATCTAAGTATACGTTTAACAGTCAATAAATGAGACACTTTAGGAGCAAACTGATATCTTACACACATACATATATTGAACATTATATCTGACCTACTTGCTGCCAAATATAATAATGAACCAATGATACCTCTATATAACTTTTGATCAATATTCTTACTTGATTCATCTTTGTCAAGTTTATAAGAGGAGCTCATAGGCGTACTAATGGTCTAGTACTCTCCATTCCAAACTTCTTTAAGATTTCTCTTGTATACTTAGTTTGGTTGATGAAGATCCCCTCTTTTGTTTGCTTGATCTAGAGTCCGAGGAAGAAATTAAGCTCTCCCATCATGCTTAACTCGAACTCTTCCTGCATTAACTTTTCAAACTCTTGACAAAGAAGTTCATTAGTAGCATCGAAAATAATATCATCGACATAAACTGTACTACTAAGAGATCATCAGTATTTTTTTTCAAAAATAATGTAGTGTCTACATTTCCTTTAGAAAAATTATTTTTAAGCAGAAATGAACTTAATCTATCATACCAAGCTCTTGGAGCTTATTTCAAACCATACAAAGCTTTATGAAGTTTAAAAACATGATTGGAAAATTCATGAATTTCAAAACTAGGGGGCTGATCTACATATACTTCTTCAATAAATCCATTTAGAAAAGCACTTTTAATATCTATTTGAAATAGTTTAAAATCCATAAAACATGCAAATGCTAATAATAGTCTAATTACCTCAAGTCTAGTAGCAGGAGCAAAGGTTTCATCAAAATCAATCCCTTCCTCCTGATTATATCCTTTGGCAACTAGTCTAGCTTTATTTCTGGTAATACTCCATTTTCATGAAGCTTATTTCTGAAAACCCACTTTGTACCAATTATTGAACATTAGTAGGTCTTTCAACTATAATCCAAACATTATTTCTTTTAAATTGATTTAGTTCATCTTGCATAGCATTTATCCAATTACAATCATTTTTAGCTTATTCAATAGATTTTGGTTCTATTTGAGAAACAAAAGCTAAGTAATCATATATATTTCTTAATGAGGAACGAGTACTTATCCCTTTCAATGGATCACCAATTATAAGTTCTTTGGGATGTCCATAAGCATACCTCTATTCTTTAGGTAATGGCTTAGGTGTAGATGAGTCACCAACTCCTTGTACTTGTTCTCCTTCATTGTTTTGATTATCATCTTGCTCCTTGAAAGGCTCTTCATTGATGTTCACTTTTTTAGTTCTTTGAATACCTATTTTATCATTAAGAGTATCTTCTTTTCTAGAAAATTTTTTATCAGTCTCATCAAATACAACATGGATGGATTCTTCAACAAGAAGTATTCTTCTATTAAAGACCCTGTATGCCTTGCTAGAGTAGAGTAACCTAAAAAGATACCCTCATCTAACTTGGCATCAAATTTACTTAGATTGTCATGTCCGTTGTTTAAAATGAAACAAGGGCATCCAAAAACATGAAAATACTTAATTGAAGATTTTCTACCTTTCTAAAGCTCATAAGGTGTTTTCTTTAAAATAGGCCGGATTAAAACATGATTTAAAATATAGCAAGCAGTATTTATGACTTCCACCCAAAAATATCTAGGTAAATCATTTTTACAAAATATAGTAAGTGTCATTTCTTCAAGAGTTCTATTTTTTTTCTACTACTCTATTTTATTGAGGTATCTTAGGTGCAGAAAAGTTATAATGAATACCATTTTCACTATAAAACATTTTAAAATCATGATTTTCAAATTCCGTACCATGATCACTTCGTAAAGAAATAATTGAAACACCTTTTTTATTTGAGACTCTTTTATGAAATTTAATGAATGCAGAAAAAGTTTCATCTTTGTGAGCTAAAAACATGATCCATGTAAAACATGAGAAGTCATCCATAATAACTAGACCATACTTCTTACTTTCCAAATTAGTTATTCTAGTAGGTCCAAAGAGGTCCATATGAAGTAATTCTAGGGGTCTAGATGTAGAGACTACTCCCTTAGATTTGAAAGAAGATTTAGTTTGTTTTCCAAGTTGGCAAGTACTGCAAATTTTGTCTTTTTCAAAACTAAGTTTTGGCAAATCTTTTATGAGATTCTTTTTATTAAATTTTGAAAGCAAATGCATACTTGCATGTCCTAATCTACGATGCCAAAGCAAACTAGTTTCATTGATCTTGGCTTCCATTACCACTAGATATTGACCATTTTGTACTGGTAGATCATCAAGATCAACTATGTAAATGTTTCCATGCTTATGACCAACAAACTTAATGCCATTGTCATCAAGACTAGATACAATGTATATGGAAGATTCAAAAATAACTTTAAAATCTTTATCACAAAAGTGACTAATACTAAGTAAATTATGCTTTAAACCATCAATAAGAAGAACATTATCTACATAAGTGGAGGGGATGATATGGACTTTATCGATACCAACAATTTTGCCTTTTTCATTATCACCAAAGATTATATTTTCACCATTTTGATACTCAAGAGATGAGAACTGCTTCACATCTCCAGTCATGTATCTTGAGCAACCGCTGTCGAGGTACCACAATCTTTTTTTGTTGGTTGCAAGATACACCTAAAATAACAAATCAGGTGGAGACTTTAGGTACCCAAGTCATCTTGAATGATTTATTTTAGAATCCAAACTTTTCTAACTTTATTCAATCTCCTTTTGTTACACAAATATGATTTATGTCCTACTTTGTCACAATAATCACAAGTAATAGTAGAAGAAGTAGGCACAAAAATTTTTTGAAATGTTTTTGTTTTTTTGTGGTCTAAAATATAATCCAGCTTTATTGAAAATAGCTCTTTGATTATTTAAAAGCATGTTGAGTTTTTCAGAACGATAAATAAAATTTTTTAACAAAATGTTTTACTTTTTCTAGTTCATCTTTGTATTTCTTGTTTTCTTTCAAAAGCTCTGTATTTTGTTTAGCAAATTTTTTAATTGTTGCAAAAGATTTATTCTTTTTTAAATCTTTCTTTTCTATTTCCAAAGAGGTAATTTTATCAGTTAACTTTTTGTTTTCTTGAAGTAAACAACTATTTTCAATCAAAGACTTATCATTTGTATTAATCAAATCCAAATTTTGCTTTTTTAGCTCTTTGTTTTTTATTTTAAGTTTTTGATACTCAACTACTAATTCATCAAAAACATCATGCAATTCATCAAAAGTAAACTCATCTTCAAATTCATATTTTACCTCATCATCATTAGCCATTAAGCAGAAATTTGTGACCTCTTACTGCTCTTCATCCAAACTCGAGTCCTCGCTCTTGCTCCAGGTTGCCATCATGGCTTTCTTTCTTAATTTCTTTCTGCTCTTCTTGAGTAAGGGGCAGTCCATCTTGAAGTGGCCAGGTTTTTTGCACTTGAAACAAATGGGTTGCTCCCTTTCCTTCTCTTTTTCTTTATTAGGCTCTCCCTTTTAAGGTTTCTTCTTGAAATTATACTTTTTTTTCTCATGAATCTCTTAAACTTTCTTGAGATGAGAGCCGTTTCATCTTCATCATCTTCCTTATCAAAATCATCACTTGAATCATCCTTGGTTGTGGACTTAAATGCTATGGTCTTCTTCTTTTTGTCATTGTCCACAACCTTTTATTTTAGTGACAGCTCATATATCATGAGAGATCCTAGAAGCTGCTTAAGAGGTGGAGTGTTGACATCCTTAGCTTCTTCAATTGCTGTTATCTTTGGATCTCATGATGAAAGAAGTGATCTGAGAATTTTATTCACCAATTCAACATTAGAAATAACTTTATCTAAGCTTCTCATGCCATTCATAATGTTAGTGAATCTAGTGTACATTTCACTAATAGATTCAGATGGTTCCATTCTAAACATTTCATATATATGAATGAGCATGTTAACTTTGGTAGTTTTCACTTGATGAGTATCCTCATGGGTAACTTCAAGTATGTCCCATATTTCCTTGGTAGAGAGACAATTTGAAATTCTATTAAATTCACTTAGGTCTAAAGCACAAAACAGTAAATTCATAGCCTTAGCATTAAGCTCAACTTGCTTAATGTCATTCTCATCCCAATCATCTTCCAATTTGGAAGTGGGAATGCTATTAACCAAGATGGTAGGTTGATGAGGACCTTTAATGATAGTCCTCCAAATATTATAATCAATGGCTTGAATATAAATGCGCATGCATATTTTTCAATATGTATAGTTCATGCCATTAAACAAGGGGGGACGGTTCGAGGCTTGACCCTCAACAATTCCAACACCAATTTGGACTGTCATTTAGATCTTTGACTCAACATCGTTAGACCTATATGCTAAGTACCAAGCTCTGATACCACTTGTTGCCCAGCGTAGCAACCCAAGAGGGGGGATGAATTAGATTTCTTTAAAAAATTAAACTAAATATGTGCTACACTTTATAGTGTTTGTGAAGCTATGCAAATGATCATATAATGAATAAGAGCAATGCAATGAATATAAGCAGCTAATGCAAGAGAGCAAAGAACACACACACAAACATGAAGTTTTATAATGGTTCGGTGCATACCAAGCACCTACATCCACTCCCCAAGCTATCCCTTGGGAATTTCATTATAATCAACCTAGATTATAGCCAACTTATTTTCAAGGGCTCACAAGTCAAACCCAAAGTTGATTTTTTCACTTAGGCTCACCAATAACTTTTTCTCAAGGCAACCTAGACTTGGATTTCAATTCATAGCTTGGAAGGGCCTAATCTTAGTTTCAAATATCCTTGAAACTAGTCATAATAAATAAAATCAGAGTACAAGAATAAAGCACAATCAAACTCTCTTATAGAGTAAAAAGTAGAAGCTTTGAGGCTCTTGATGATTGCTTGACTTGTCTTCTCCTTAGAATCATTTCAAAGGCCACTTTTAGAATGCTGATTTGAAGGCTTGGAAGCCTTTTTAGTGGGAATCTTCTCTTTTGCTCTCTTTTTGACTTTGAAGTGAAGTTCTCAAAGGTATGTTCGTCTCTTGTGAGTTAGTTGTTCTTGAATGAGTTTGGTGAGACTTAAATACTTTAAAAACTTTCAAAAATTGGTTTAAGACCATTAGTGGAGCAAAACTAGCCGTTTGAGCTTGTAGAGTTCAAATCTGACTCTCAAAAATTATAACTGTTATTGCTGTCAGAATCCATGAGCCGATACTTGAGTCTTCATGAGTCGACACTTGGATCAGCATGAGTCGACTCAAGATATAAACTTCTGAAAAAACTAGGGTTCTGTTCTTTTTCTGTTCTCAGGCTATGAGTCGATACTTGAATCATGTAAGTCGACACTTAAACCATGTGAATCGACACTTGAGTCTTCTGAGTCGATACTTGACAAAAAATATCTCAAAATGGCATAATTCTGTATCTTTATTTTTCTTAGGCCACGAGTCGACACTTGAATCATGTCAGTCGACACTTGAACCATGTGAGTCGACACTTAAGTCTTCTAAGTCGACACTTAATAAAAAATATCTCAAAATGACATAGTTATGTATCTTTATTTTTCTCAGGCCATGAGTCAACACTTGGTTTCTGTGAGTCGACACTTGACTTCTTCATGAGTCGACACTTGACTTCTGTGAGTCGACTCAAGGCATGCTAAAGAGATTTCTACGTGCCAGTCCTTCTGAAGTATCGACACCTTGCGTGCCATGAGTCGACACTTGATTCTGCCACTCAAAAAAATCTTGTGCCAACCTTCAAAATTCAAGGTGTTCTTCAATAAAACTTCAATACCTTCTTTATAAAGCCCTGATTGACCTATTTTGAGGCTTTTCAAGATGAGAAGACTTCTTATATACTGAAAATTGCTTAGCTTCAAATGAGTGCCTTTGATACTATTATATTGAAAATTTGATGTGCCTGTATCCTGAAACTCATGACTATAATTGAAATATTAGTATAAAATATATACTCAACATTTTGTTAGTCATCAAAATCAAGGGCTAAAGCCAACTCAAACTCTCAAGGTTTCTGCTTATCAAATAGTATGCCAAATTAGACTTTGTCTACTTGGGATACCCTCTGAAATACTTCCATATTACTAAGACACAGGGGTGCAAGTCCTTTTCTATCTTATTCCTCTTGAAACTATCCCGTTGCTTTCTAAAAGGATGATGTTCGGGAAGAAATTAGCGATCACAATCGAACCAGGCTTATGACCATACTTAAGCTAAAATAATTTTATATTCTTCATGAAATAGGGACATAATAGCTTTACATGAGTGCTCCATCTTGATAGCATCTTATAAGTAGGAAAATTGCTAATAGTCCACATCAATACAACCTTCATTATAAAATCTTACTTTTTTGATACATCAAATATACATGTGCCATCAGACCATAAGAATTTTTGCTTATTAATAAGAAACCTTAGATATACATCAATGCTTCTACTAGAGTGTCGTGGTCCAAGAATGACTAACGTAAGAATGATGTTATATTTTTTCATGTATATTTCAAGCGACAATTGTATGGAGTAATAAAAACTGGCCAATATGAATAAGGAGCCACTGCATGACTGAATGGTATAAACCCATCCATAGACAGATACAGTCAAATATTGCATGATTTTTAAGCAAATAAAGGATGGTAAGTATCAAATTTTTTCCATGCCTCATTATTCAATAATTAACTCATCATATTGATATGCTTACGAATCCATTCTTTGTGCCATCTCATATGTCTAGCAATAGTCTTGGATAAATAGAGCCTTCAAAGCTTTAGAGCAAGAGGAAGGTATCAAAGAACCTTAAATAATATGTCCTTCTGATTTCTACCCTCTTGCCTCAACTTAAATCGACTTTCACCACATACATCACAAGAGCTCTTCAGTTGATCTTCCTTGTAGAAAAGCATGTAATCATTATGACATGCATTATCTTCTCCTATCCCATGCCTAACCCTTTCACCATTTTGTTTAAAGTATAAAAGCTCCCAACAAACTTTTCTTTCAATAGCATCTTCTTTATTATTGCTACCATTCATTATAATAATTGATCATTATATTAAACTCAGCTTTCAAGTTCAACAAATCTGACATAGCTGATAGTATAGTATGTATTTCATGTTCCGGCTATAATAGTTCATCAGCATCTTTTAGTATACGATAAAATTGCCACTATCAATTTCTAGATTATCCTCTATATCCTAATCAAATTCAAGACCAGCTGCATCCATAACCATATCTACTATCCTATCTATATCTTTGTCCTGCTGACTTCTAACCCTTACAATTGTCTCCCACATCTTCTCATGTAGGTATCAATGCTTATAATTCGACATAAATCTACTCCTATATAAATAGGCAGTTATTGTATTCCTAACAAGCATTTCTCTATTGACACATCTATTACAAAGATAATGAGCCCATCCTTGAACTAAGAGTGTCATATTTCCAAAAGCATAATCATAGAAGTACTTGATACCCTCCTTATATTCAATATAAATTAACCTATCAACTACTCGACGATCCATCTAACTACGGTCCATTACACACTATCTAAGAATTTTGCATATACAAATACAAGGCAAAATGCTTATCAATTATTTTATCATTTAAAATGGCCTACATAATAAATACATCATATCATCAACTAATAGGTATAAAAGGTCTTATCCTATTCAAGAATTGCATTAATGCTACAGGTTAATTACATGAATCAAACGATATGTAGTAAGTGTCGAAAGAAGTTTTGATAGTATTTCTTCTTAATTTTTTTCACATGACTGAAGATGTGTGAGAACTAAAAAAAATGATATCCAAAATTTTTCTCAAACCCTTAACACATCATTTAATTATTATAATTACCTATAAAATTAATTATAATTTCTAAACTGTCCAAACAAATAGTCAATTGACTAATGTATATAATTTTCCTATCCATACAAAAATATATAAATATATGGATACCGTAGAATATGTGCATTAATCAAAAAATAGGTCTACGATTATATGCAATACAAATTTTATAAAAATAAATATCTAATTAATTAGTTAAATTAACATGTAATTATATAACATGAATTTATCAACAACAATTTATTTGTATTAAAGTATGATAATTTAAATAAATAAGAAGTTCATTGAGGAATATTAGAGTAAGTATGGGTGCAATAAAAAATGTGAAAATTGAGTAGTTCAATAAGACATAAGATGCAATCTCCAGGTTAGTCTTCATCCTTAGTTGAAGTATCATATTACTGATTTTTATCATTCTTTAGAGATGCCACTATAAAGTATCATCAATCCCAGGTTTGATTTTTTTTTCAATCCTAAATCTTTGTCTTTTTTAGAGATACCACTTGGTCCTTGCACGAGGATTAGTTACCTTGGATGCCGGCTAGGACCTGAGACCTGAGCATACGAAGTATGCCCTAGCCCCGGTGCTTGCAATGCTGCCTAGTACCTTTCCTTGGCCAGAGCATGTGAGGCACGAGAAGGCTGTCTGCATTGATGCTGGCTAGGACCCGAGGCCGAGCATGCTAGGCACACCTCGGTCCTTGTGTTTGCAATGCAAACCCGACACTTCCCTTAGCCCGAGCATGTAGGGCACGTGACCTAAGCCCCAACCTGTGTTCTACATGTCGATTCCTGAGTCTTGTACATGCAGGTCACGTGTCTGTGCACACCTAATTAATTAGTTAATTAATAACTAATTAATTAAATTAAATTAATATATAATTAATTATTTAAATAAATAACTAATTAAATTTAATTATTTTTTGTTAAATAAAAAATAATTTTTAGTGATGGCTATATTACCATCGCCATCGCCATCACTAATACTCATAAAATCAATAATAGGAAGGTCCCATGGATGGCAGATTTGATGTGTAAAAACTGAGGCATGGGACGGCATGGCGATGCGAAAGGAGGCACAGGGATGGGGCACTAGCTCAAGGAAGGCAGCATCGGCTCGGAAAAGATGGCGTTGGCTCGGAGACAGTGATGTGGGGATGTGGCCACGGGGACCGAGGGAAGGGGAAAACGGGGAGCTCTGCAGTGGGAAAGGGGGAACTGGTGGGGAGAGAAAATATGGGAGGGGGGGGAGAAGAAGGGAAGCTCAGCGACAAAAGGGGGAACCAACTGGGAGATGAAATTAAGGAGTATGGGAGCTCAATAGCAAGGGAGGGGGAACCAACAGGGAGAGGAAACTAGAGGGGAGAAGCAGGGGAGCTCGGCGACGAGGGAGGGGGATCGGAGGGGAGAGAAAATTGGGGGGGTAAAAGTAGGTTAGCTCAGGGGCGAGGAGTGGAAATCAGCGGGGAGAGGAAACAACGATCCAGCGGTATAAGCATGCCAATGGGGGAGGGGGAACTAGTGGGAAGAGGAGGTGGGAGTGGGAAGAAAGAAATTTTTTTCATTAGATCAGGCGAGGAGGGGTGTTTGGGAAAAACTATTTGGGATTTACCAGAGGGTGCAGTTGTTCATTTGGAAGGTTACTTAGTGATGGCTACCTACCATAGCATTTTGAGAGTTGGAGGGATTGATATTCCAATCACCTATCCAAGCTATAGGTCAGTGAAGGAAAACTTGGAGCATGTCCTCTTTTGGTGCCCCAGGATGGTGAGGGTATGGAAATTGGCCATTCAATCTCTTTTTGGTGTCCCCAAGGAGCTGTCCACCCAGATATTTCTGGAGGTGTTAAGGTAGAGTTCAATGTCTGAGGCTATGTGTATTGCTAGCATCAAGATTGCCTATTTAGCTTATCAAATCTGGCTTGCCTGTAATGAGGGAGTCTTTAAGGTAAGATAGTGGTCCGCGAGGCTGGCGGTAGAGAGGGCTTTGTCCATGGCTGCAAAGATTATTGAGGTTATGCAGCCAAATTTGATCCAAAGGACTCGAGACACCTGGGACTCCCATCCTTACCTTACTGTTCAGTGGATAGTCTTCATCTCCTGGAAGCTCCCATCCCTGACTTTTTTGAAGGTTAATTTTGATGGTAGTGTCACAGATGGGGTAGGGGGACCTGGGTTCATGTTAGAGGCCCGAATTCTCAGATGATTGCTAGGGGTGGTATTCGACTTATAGACACTTTATGTCTGGGGCAGAGTTAAGGGCTATCTGGGAGGGTATCACCTAAGTGATGATGGTTCTTTGGACATACCAGCTGGTTATGGAGGAAGACACTTTAGTGGTTGTGGCCTATATGCAGGGATGCCTTGATCATGGGGCTACCACTCATCCCCTGGTGCGCAACATCCGGAGCCTCCATTCAAGGTGTATCTCTTTTAACATTAGGCATATCTACCATGAGGCAAACAGTATAGTGGACTAGTTTGCTTCTTATATTTTTAGCATTCTAGAGGGGGTGTGTGGTGTGATGCTTTTCTTGTACCGATATCTCGTTGGGATATCTTTTTTCTATCTCTTTGGATGTATTCGTATGCATGTGGTACAATTTATCTATTTAACCCAAAAAAAAGGAACAAGCTACCAGAGTTCAATTATTAATTCAATGGGTTAATTTGTATTACAAGAAATTAACTTATTAGCAACGACAATTAACGATAGCTAACTTGTCGTTGCTAATAATCACTTTTAGCAACCAAAAACCAAAACACAAATAGTATTAGCGTTGGTAAAATTCATCACTAATAATATTTAAATTTTAAAATTTTATTTTAAAAATATATTAGTAATGAAAATTGCTATTATAGCAACATCAATTTACCATCACTAATAATTTTTAAATTTTATTTTTTTTTATTTTGAAAATATATTTGTAATGGTAAATATATTATTAATGATGATAACTTACTATCGCTAATGACCTAGAATTTAATGTTTTAATAACCACTTTTAGCGATGACTATGTTTGTCGTCACTAAAAGTAGTCACCATGACCCCCTAGACACGTGATTGACCAAATTTTTTCTAGCTCTACCAAAATTTGATTATATCATGTTAATAATATTATAAAATATTAATGTTATTGTTACAGCCGTGACAGTGACGTGGCCAGGCTCAGGTATCGCCGAATGCGAGCGAGCCACGTGTGAGTTTCCCTGCCAGAATCAGCGCCACGTCCTCAAAGCTAGGTTCGGCAAGACCGCACCGCCCGACGACTATCTGAAGCAAACAGCTCCCGTCGAGGTCGAGTTCGGCGCGGAGTTCCCCCACCGACTCATCTGCGCCCGGGCTCGGAGGAGTCCGCCCCGAGTAAGGTCGGCCGAGGTCGGCTGACCCTCCATCTTGTGCCAGGCGATCTTCTGCCACCTCGCCAGGTGTCCACCCAGGAGGGGTCCACCTAGGCCGAGGTCGGCTGACCCTCCGCCTTGCGCCAGGTGGCCACCCGGAGACGGGTCCACCTCGGCCGAAGCCAGGCGATCTTCTGCCACCTCGCCAGGTGTCCACCCAGGAGGGGTCCACCTAGGCCGAGGTCGGCTGACCCTCCGCCTTGCGCCAGGTGGCCACCCGGAGACGGGTCCACCTCGGCCGAAGCCAGGCGATCTTCTGCCATCTCGCCAGGTGTCCACCCAGGAGGGGTCCACCTAGGCCGAGGTCGGCTGACCCTCCGCCTTGCGCCAGGTGGCCACCCGGAGACGGGTCCACCTCGGCCGAAGCCAGGCGATCTTCTGCCACCTCGCCAGGTGTCCACCCAGGAGGGGTCCACCTAGGCCGAGGTCGGCTGACCCCCCGCCTTGCGCCAGGTGGCCACCCGGAGACGGGTCCACCTCGGCCGAAGCCAGGCGATCTTCTGCCACCTCGCCAGGTGTCCACCCAGGAGGGGTCCACCTAGGCCGAGGTCGGCTGACCCCCCGCCTTGCGCCAGGTGGCCACCCGGAGACGGGTCCACCTCGGCCGAAGCCAGGCGACCTCCTGCCACCTCGCCAGGTGTCCACCCAGGAGGGGTCCACCTGAGCCGAGGTCGGCCGATCCCTCGCCTCTCGCCAGTTGGCCCCCGGAGACAGGTCCAACTCAGCCGAGGTCGGACCGCTCGTACGGAGAGGCCCCCGGGGAAAGCGACAGGTCCCGAGGCCATCCCTCGGGCCGTACCGACCCCAGACGGTGTCCCGTACGGAGGGCGGCGGCACGCGGAACGTCACTTACATTGGCCCGACAGGTCCCGCAGTCGAGAGACCCGATCCTGACGGAACAGGCCCCGTAAACGGATGGCGCCCACGCTCGGGGAAAAGAGCACTCTCACGGAGCCCGAAGCCTGGCGACTGGCCGCTCTGCCAATGCCGCCCTCCCTCTTTTTCCCTCCTGTCTTTGCCTTTTCCCTGCTGGGCCCGGCGGACGAGGTCAGAAAGCCGCCTGGCCTCCCTCACCGAAAAGGGAAAAGGAAGGAAAATAGGGGAGGGGAGTTTCCGAGGAGGAAAAGGACAAGCGCACGATGGAAGGAGATAAAGAGGGAAGAATCTGGGGACTGCAAGGTAAGCCAACTAGCCTGGGGACAAGGAGGAAGCACCGGCACAAGGCCTCGCTCCGAAAAAGAAACCAGAGATCCCGAGAGGGGAATACTGGACGTGAGCTCGGCAAACAGGCCCAGCCGAGATTCCGGTCCCCAGCGCGTTCCCTTCACCAGTTAACTCTCCAAATCTGGGGCCCTTTAGAGGGCCTGGGAGGGAGAGTCTGTTCCTTCTCGTCGTCTACTGACTTGACCGTCGGAGCCCCCTCGCCGGAATCCCCGGCCAGGGTCCTCTAACCCCTTTGTCGCAGGTTCTCCGCAGGAAGGGAGGCTCCCTCGCCAGGCGGTCAGGAAGGATCGGCTGATCCACGGCACGGGCGCGACGACGAGAACGGCAACAGATTGGCGCGCCAGGTAGGGGGGCAGGACACTAACCCCCAGAGGGAACTAGCTTTCTGCAGGTGTCGCGCTCTCCAGCAATGGTGGTCACTCGTGGTCGCGAGGCGTCCACCAGCCGTGTGGGAGAAGCCCACTCCCTTCCAGGGGGCCACACCCCCGAACGGGAGCTTCCGGCTCCTCCTCCTCTTTCGCAGCAGCCTGCCCCGGTGGACGGATCCCTTGCGGCCATCGCCCAGCAGCTGCAGACCTTGACCTCAGCGGTCCGACAGCTTCAGCATCAGCAACGATCCCTGGCCACTCAGCCACAGCCAGGGACTCCCGCGGCCCGAGCCACGGGACAGCGTGGGAGCCTGCGCTCAATCCAGGGCAGGCCGTCCCATCCACAAGCCATCTCCAACCCCCGAGGGAGCCGCCAAGCTCCCCCGAAGAGAAACTATTCCGGTTCGGAGGATCACGAGAGTCGATCCCCGGCCGATGGGGCCGAAACGGCGCATCGCAGCAAGCGACGCCAGGGCCAGACCTCGCGCCGAGATCGATCGGCGCCCCCTTCACCTGCAGTCTCGGTGGAAGACTCCACCGACGAAGCCATCAGGCGCCAGGCTGAGAGGCGCCTAGAAGAGCACGAGCACAAGTTGGCGGAGTTCGCCCGACGGTTCGCCGACCTGCAGAACTCGTCAGCTGACCCGGCGGGCTACGACTCCCGCCCCCCTTTCTCCGAAGAAATCCAGGCGGAACCGATCCCGAAACGGTTCCGCATGCCGCAGGTGGACCCCTACGACGGGACCACCGACCCCCTGGACCATTTGAAGAGTTATAAAGCTCTCATGAGGGTCCAGGGCGCCACCGACGCCCTTCTGTGCATCGCCTTCCCAACAACCCTTCGGAAGGCCGCTTGAGTCTGGTTCGCCCGCCTCGAGCCCGGATCCATTTGCTCCTTCCAGCAGTTGGAAGGAAAGTTTGTGGCGCACTTCGACGCTTGTCGAAAGGTGCCAAGAAAGGTAGACAGCCTCTTCTCCATCCGCCAGCAGGACCAGGAGCTGCTCCGAGACTACATCACCCGGTTTAAGACCGCAGCCCTGGAGATCTACAGCTTGGACGAGCCCGTCGCTATGCTGGCTTTGAAGCGCGGGCTCAAGACATCCCGCCTGACCTATTCCCTGGACAAGAAGCCGCCCAGGACGTATTCCGAGCTCCTCCTCCGCGCCACAAGTACATCCGGGCGGAGGAGGCTGACCGCACCCGTCGAGAGCTGGACGGGAAGATTCCGAAGAAGTCAGTTCTAAGGGATGCCACGGGAGTTCGGAGGCCCGGGCCGTCCGCCGACCCTCGCCCGAATCCAAGGCCGAGGGCCGAGTCTACTGCCGAGCGGAGGTACACCCCTCTCCTTGCACCTCGAGCAAAAATCCTCATGGAAATCGAGGGCGAGCGCTACCTCCGCCGACCTCCACCTCAGAACCCGAGAGCCACCCGAGACAAATCAAAGTACTGCCAGTTCCACCGCGAGCACGGACACGATACGGAGGAGTGCCGCCATTTGAAGCGGGAGATTGAGGAGCTGATCGGGAGGGGTTACCTCAGGAAGTTCATCAAGAACGAGGCCCCCTCCGAGAAGCAGCCGCTCGCGGCCTTACCGCCTGTCCCTGCGATCGACAACCGGCCAACAGAGAAGCCCATGGGCATGATCTCGCGCGGGTCCGGCCGAGCAGAGAAGAGAGCCCGGGAAGTCCCGGAGAATGTAATCCCTCCCAAGGGGGGGAGTCTAATGACTATGTAAACAATGATGCCGTGGTGGTCGGGATGACCATCGCGAAGCATCCTGTACATCGAATCATGGTAGATAGTGGAAGCTCGGCCGACGTACTTTTTTACGATGCTTTCTCTCGGATGAATTTGTCTCCCGACCAGCTAAAGCCAGTGCACATCCCACTGGTAGGTTTTACAGGGGACTCCATGGGAGTCGAAGGGGAAATCACTCTCCCGGTCACCGCCGGATCCCCACCTCGGCAGGCGACCATCATGGCAACATTCACTGTCGTCAAGCTCCCTTCGCCTTACAACGCCATTCTCGGGCGTCCCGGGCTCAACCAACTAGACGCCACCATCTCCACGAGGAGACTGCTGGTGCAGTTCCCCACGCCCTTCGGGCTCGGGGAAATGAAGGGGACGATTCAGCTGGTCCCGTTCTACCTACAGACAATCCCAGGCACCAGGAGCGCAGAGCTCGCCCACGATATCGAGGATCTCGACCTGAGAGAGAAAGAACCCAGGGGAGGGCCCGTAGAGCGCCTGCTACCCTTTCCCCTTGGTTCGGACCCCCTGAAGACGGTGCAAGTCGGGGCCCAGCTCCCCGAAGAGGAGCGAACCCGCCTGCTGGAGTTCCTCCGTGCCAACGCCGATGTGTTCGCCTGGTCGGCGGCCGACATGCCGGGTATCCCGCCCGAGATTATCATGCACAGCCTGAACGTGGACCCAGGTTGCCGCCCGGTCCGCCAGAAGAAGAGAAGCTTTGCCATGGAGAGGCAGAAGGCGATCAACGAGGAGATAGAAAAGCTCCTCGCCGCCGGTTTCGTCCGAGAAGTCCAATACCCCAGCTGGTTAGCAAACGTGGTCATGGTAAAGAAGAGTAGTGGTAAGTGGAGGATCTGTGTGGACTACACCGACCTCAATCGAGCTTGCCCGAAGGACAGCTTCCCTCTGCCGAAGATCGACCAGCTGGTCGACACCACCTCGGGGCATCATCTCCTGTCATTCATGGACGCTTTTTCCGGATACAACCAGATCCGGATGAATCCGGAGGATGAAGAGCGCACTGCCTTCATAACTGACCGCGGGACTTTCTGTTACAGGATGATGCCTTTCGGCCTCAAGAACGCGGGGGCGACGTACCAACGTCTGGTCAATAAAGTCTTCAAAGACCAGATAGGCCGCAACATGCAGGTATACGTGGACGACATGCTAGTAATGAGCAAACTTGACTCGGACCACGTGGCCGACCTGACGGAGACGTTCGGCAACCTCCGGCGCCACCAGATGAAGCTGAACCCGGCGAAGTGCGCCTTCGGGGTCTCCACCGGAAAGTTCCTAGGGTTCATGGTGACCCAAAGAGGAATCGAGGCCAACCCAGAGAAGGTCCAGGCCATCCTGGACATGGAGCAGCCAGCCTCCAAGAAGCAAGTGCAGCAACTAACCGGCCGGGTTGCGGCCCTTAGCCGTTTTATTTCCAGGTCGGCGGATCGCTGCCGTCCCTTCTTCAAGGTGCTGAGGAAGATGAATGGTTTCGCCTGGACCGAGGAGTGCCAGCAGGCCTTCGAGGAGTTGAAGAAGATGCTCGCATCGCCACCTTTGCTGTCCAGGCCCGAGGAGGGGGAGGAGCTTACCCTCTACTTGGCCGTTACCCCGGAGGCCGTCAGCTCTGTCCTGGTCCGAACCGACGACCACGGGATCCAGCGGCCGGTGTACTATACCAGCAAACTCCTCCGGGACGCGGAGCTCAGGTATTCCCGGCCCGAGAAACTCGTTTTTGCGCTAATAGTGTCTGCCCAGCGTCTCAGGCCCTATTTCCAAGCGCATCCCATCGCCGTCTTGACGGATCAACCGCTGAAAGCGGTGCTCAGCCGACCCGATACCTCGGGGCGATTGGCCAAGTGGGCACTAAAACTCAGCGAGTTCGACATTACGTACCGACCGAGGTCGGCAATGAAGGCACAGGTGCTGGCCGATTTCTTGGTCGAGTGCGCAGGTTTGGGCAAGGAGCCCGAGAAGGACCCCCCGGCCCGGCCAATGGAGGTCGGCACCGGCGAGCCCGGAGAAGACGCCTGGATCCTCCATGTAGACGGAGCCTCAAACTCCGGTGGGAGCGGAGCTGGGCTCATCCTTGCCAACGGCGACAGAGTCGTCGCCGAGTGCGCGCTCCGTTTCCAGTTCCCCGCGACAAATAACCAAGCGGAATACGAAAAACTTCTCGTCGGACTGAGAGTCTCCCGCGAGCTGGGCGTGACCAACCTCAGAGCCTTCACTGACTCCCAGCTCGTGGCGGGGCAGGTGTCCGGGGAGTACGTCGCTCACGACCCCCAGATGGCGAAGTATTTGGAGCTCGTCAAGGCGGGCGCGTCCAAGTTCCGGCGCTTCAACATCTTCCATATCCCCCGTGGGGAGAACGCCCGCGCGGATGCCCTCTCTCGGCTGGCGACCCTGCCGGACACGATGCTGGGACGCGCTCATGTGGAGCAACTCGAAGTCCCAAGCCTCGAAGTACCGGCGGAGGTCCATCAGGTCAGCCAGGAGCCCGGCTGGATGGACAAGTACGCTGCGTACATCACCAGCGGCACCCTGCCGGAAGACCGAGACGCGGCTCGCCTCATCAGGAAGAAGGCCGTGCGGTTTGTCCTGATGGACGGGCAGCTGTATCGAAGGTCCTACTCTTATCCCCTCCTCAAGTGCATTGGACCCACAGAAGCCAAGCTTGTGCTCCAGGAGATTCACGAAGGCATCTGTGGGAACCACGTGGGGGGCAGGGCATTGGCGTACAAGGCCCTTCGTCAAGGATACTTCTGGGAGACGATGAAGGAGGACGCCGCCGACTTCGTGAAGAAATGCGATCGGTGCCAGCGTCACGCCACGGTACAGCGGCAACCATCCAACCCGATCTCTCAGCTCTCAGCCCCCTAGCCGTTCGCCCAGTGGGGGATGGACCTCCTGGGCCCATTCCCGCCGGCGTCCGGCCAGCGGAAGTTCTTGATAGTGGCTATCGACTACTTCACAAAGTGGGTCGAGGCCGAACCCTTGGCAAGAATCATCGAGGCAAACGTCGCCAAGTTCTTCTGGAAGTCCATCGTCTGCCGCTTCGGCCTCCCCCACACCGTGGTCACCGACAACGGACGCCAGTTCGACTGTCGGGAGTTCGAAGATTTCTGCAACGACCTCGGCATTAAGCATCGCTTCACTTCGGTGGCGCACCCCCAGACCAACGGGGAAGCCGAGGTCACGAACAGGACCATTCTTCAGGGCCTCCGCACGCGGCTAGACCAAGCCAAGGGCAGGTGGGCCGACGAGCTTCCCAGCGTTCTTTGGGCATACCACACCACCCTAAGGACGGCTACTGACGAAACTCCATTCAACCTCGTCTTCGGGGCCGAAGCAGTCATCCCGATTGAGCTCAGCATACCCACGCTGCGCGTGGAGCAATACGACGAGATAGAAAACCCGGCCAGGATGATGCTCAACCTGGACCTCCTCGAAGAAACGAGGGACAAGGCCCGAATCCGAATGGCGGCATACCGACAACGTGTAGCCAGATATTACAACTCCCGAGTACGGCCGAAGGTTTTTCGTCCCGGGGACTTGGTCCTCCGGCGCGCGGAAGCCTCCCAGCCACGGGAATGCGGCAAGCTTTCACCCAACTGGGAAGGCCCTTATCAGGTGGCAGAAGCCCTCCCTCATGGAGCACGTTACTTGGAAGAATTGGGAGGTGTCAGGTTCCCCCGGACATGGAACCCCTCGAACCTGAGAATGTACTACCAGTGATGTAAGGCTCCCAGTTTCTGTAACAAGGCTTCTCCACTTTAAACACTCTTCTCTAACTTCAACAAGAAGGCCTGCGGCATCGAACTCAGTCCGGAAGATCCTGGGCTTCGGCCTGGAAGGTGGCGTCGAACCCAGTTCGACCACGCAAGCCCGGAGCACAGCTCAGCAAGCCGCGCAAGGTTTGAGAAAGCCTGCGGCACCGAGCTCAGTCCGGAAGATCCTGGGCTTCGGCCTGGAAGGTGGCGTCGAACCCAGTTCGCCCACGCAAGCCCGGAGCACAGCTCAGCAAGCCGCGCAAGGTTTGAGAAAGCCTGCGGCACCGAGCTCAGTCCGGAAGATCCTGGGCTTCGGCCTGGAAGGTGGCGTCGAACCCAGTTCGCCCACGCAAGCCCGGAGCACAGCTCAGCAAGCCGCGCAAGGTTTGAGAAAGCCTGCGGCATCGAGCTCAGTCCGGAAGATCCTGGGCTTCGACCTGGAAGGTGGCACCGAACCTAGTTCGCCCGCGCAAGCCCGGAGCACAGCTCAGCAAGCCGCGCAAGGTTTGAGAAAGCCTGCGGCATCGAGCTCAGTCCGGAAGATCCTGGGCTTCGGCCTGGAAGGTGGCACCGAACCTAGTTCGCCCGCGCAAGCCCGGAGCACAGCTCAGCAAGCCGTGCAAGGTTTGAGAAAGCCTGCGGCATCGAGCTCAGTCCGGAAGATCCTGGGCTTCGGCCTGGAAGGTGGCACCGAACCTAGTTCGCCCGCGCAAGCCCGGAGCACAGCTCAGCAAGCCACGCAAGGTTTTGAGGAAGCCTGCGGCATCGAGCTCAATCCGGAAGATCCCGGGTTTCGGCCCGAAAGATGGTGCAGAAACTGTGTTGTCCGCGCAAGCATGAAGGCAGCCCAAAGTCGGACCTGCTCAGGGTTTGCCCTGCCACGACATGACTCTGCAGACCCCGTCCTTCGATTTAGTGTAGAAGGACCAGGCCTGCAGTTATCTCAGGTGTCCCAGACCGACATCTCAGAAACAAAATGAAAAGGCAAAATGATGAACGAGTTTTGGTAAAAGCTGTGCCTTCATTAAACGAAGTCTTTCAGTACAAGCTGGGAGCCCCGACAGGCCGGGACTCCCCAAAAGAAGAAAAAGAAAGGAAAACAAAACTACAGAGCAACGATCACTGGGGCGCAGGGTCGGTGCCGTCCGCCGGAGGCGCGGGTGCCACTTCTTCGATTTCCACGACGACCGGCTCCTGGGGCTGTGCCGGGACCGCGGCGTCGTCGGTCGGAGGTGCTACAGGTGTCGCCTGAGATGTCGCCTGGGTCGCGCCGGGGACCCTGCTCTTGCTCCCTGGCTTCCTGCCGCCGACAACGACCCCACTCAAGTCCAGCTGGGGGAAGAAGGCCCCCACCTTCTCCCGGCACATCCGGAACCCCTTCAGGAAGGAGTCCACGGCGGCCTCCCGGACTTCCGACGTGAACTCGTCAGAGGCCCAGAACTTGGGGACGGCCTCCTGCGCTTCCCGCTTCGCCGCCTCCAGGAGCCCGTTGATGTAGGAGCTCCGGTCCTTCGCCGCGGCCACCTCTCGCCGGGCCTCATCCAGTTGGCGCTCCAAAAACAGGGAATGGGCCCGCAGGCGGGCCTTCTCCGCCGCATCCTCCTCAGTCCGGCGCTGGTTGGAGGTCCGCTCCTCCGCCAAGAAGGCCTCCAATTTTTTGTTCCGCTCCTCGGAACGTGTCAGGTCGGACTGGAGGGCCTGCTTCTCAGCTCGCAGCTCGGCCCCCTTGTCCATCAGGTCCTTCACATCGGCCGCGAGTTTGCCAAGCTTTAGCTCCCGATCGGAGTCCCGCTTGGCGTTCCCTACGAGGTAATTCCTCAGTAGGAGGACGTCGTTCCCGATCTGTAGGGGCAAAAATAGCGCATGTCAGTATCAAGGCAGAAGGCCTCGAATTGGAAGTAAAGAAGAAGGGAAAGCTCAGACTTACCGTAAAAAGCTGGGGCAGGATGCCGAGCAGCGCGTCCGCATAGTCTCGGCCGCCCCGAGCTCGGCGGTCCCGGGCGGTGGAAGCATACTCCATCACCCTCTCCGCCAGTCCTCGGTCGAGGATGACCGAGTCTCGGTGCGAGATCTCCGGCGCTGGACCCTTCGGGCCGACCCCCGCGGCAGCTGCCCCCTCGGCCGGAGCCGCAACCGACGGGCCGGCGGTCGCCACTGGCGGTGCCGTCGGGCTGGTGGCAGGAACGGGCCCGGCGATGGGCAGAGCAGCGGGCGCCGGAGCTCTCTCTGCAACGCCGCCAGGCCGCGGGGCCGAAGTGCCAGGGGCGCCGCCCTGAGGAGGCCTGGGCGGGGAAACGGCAGCAGCTGGGCCGGGCACGGTCGCCGCCACGACCTCCCGGCTCGTCTCTGTGCGAGCCCTCTTCGCTACAGGCTCATCCACGTCGACGACCTCCCGCTGAGCCGCTCCCTCCAGGAGGTTCTCCAGAGAAAATTTCATCCCTGCAAAATGAAGAAAGCAGAAGGTCAGATAGTTCGATCTTAAAGAGAGAGCGGGGGGGGGGCAGAAATTAATGCGGGGCCAAATCTCACCAGTCTCACGGATGGGACTGATGCCGGCCTCATAAAGGTTCTGCTCAGAGAGCAGAACCTCGAGCGCCGGGACCACGTCACTCAGGAGCAGGGCGTAGGACTCCTGGTCCGCAGACTCCACTCGGGAATTCCGGTTCGGCGACCGGTCCGGTTCGCTCCAGGCCCAATCGACGTCGTCGACCGAGGCGAAGAAAAACCGGCTCTTCCATCCCTTGACCGAGGAAGGGAGGTCGAACCGGAGACACCTAGGCCGGGGCGAAATGTACCACCAGCCGTCATCGGTGGAGCACTTCTTCAGGGTGAACAAAGCCCTGAAGAGAGAAAAACGGGCAACAAACCCGTGGAAATGGCAGAAGACGATGAAGGAGAAAATGACCCGGATGGCATTAGGAGCCAGCTGGGCCGGGACGAGCCGGAAGTGGCTGAGGAAGGAAAGAAAGAAAGGATGCAGGGGAAAACGAAGACCCCCGAGGAGGAAGTCTTCGTAGAAAGCAATGCGGCCGGGGCCACTCATGGTGACACGCTCCCCGGACCGCGGAGCAAAGAGACGGATAGACCCCGGGATGCCATAGGCATCCCGGAGCAGAGAAAGGTCGCCTTCGGTCATGGTAGAAGCATGACCGGAGGGACCGGCGGGAAGAGATGGCGGAGCAGGAAGAGAAGGCAAGGCAGGAAGAGAGCGGAGGGGCACGGCAGGCGCAACCGGAGGGGACCGGATCTCCCTGGGGATGCCAATAGTGACACCCCCGGGTTGCAAGCGCCGGCGGACCTCCTCTGGAATTACCTCCTCATCCGAGGAGGAAGAAGATGGAGTCCTCGGCCGGGATGGACCGGCCTAGTCCGGGTTAGAAGAGACATGGCGACGGCGCGCCATGGAGAAGGCAAGGACAAAGAAACTGAATAAGAAATGAGAGAGAAGGAGGGGGGCTAGAGGAGGAGAAGAAGACACTCACCCAAAAATGCACAGACGGGCGCGAGCGGCAGAAGTTGTTAGCCTGCAGCAAACCGCCCACGAAGCAAGGGAAAAGGCCTCGTTCTGGAAAGTCCCCTCCCTTTCAAACTCAGCCGGCAGCAGCCGTACCCATCATTCCGCCTCAGACCACTGGATGGTCGCCACGTGGGCACACGCCCGACACCGACGCCTCGTTAGCAGAGTAACGGCCTCTGCCCCAAAGCGACGCATTGATTACGGGCAGGTGGACGACGCGTGGCGACCCCCCATAGGTCTTCAGCCGCATCGAGCCACGACGAATGGAGATCGTGCCAATTATGATGCAAGATCTTCGCCTCCCCACGTCATGTCTGCAATTAATCCCGACGTTCCGTTTTACGATGCCCCGACGGAACGGTGGGCTGGGGGGCAACTGTTACAGCCGTGACAGTGACGTGGCCAGGCTCAGGTATCGCCGAATGCGAGCGAGCCACGTGTGAGTTTCCCTGCCAGAATCAGCGCCACGTCCTCAAAGCTAGGTTCGGCAAGACCGCACCGCCCGACGACTATCTGAAGCAAACAGCTCCCGCCGAGGTCGAGTTCGGCGCGGAGTTCCCCCACCGACTCATCTGCGCCCGGGCTCGGAGGAGTCCGCCCCGAGTAAGGTCGGCCGAGGTCGGCTGACCCTCCGCCTTGCGCCAGGCGATCTTCTGCCACCTCGCCAGGTGTCCACCCAGGAGGGGTCCACCTAGGCCGAGGTCGGCTGACCCTCCGCCTTGCGCCAGGTGGCCACCCGGAGACGGGTCCACCTCGGCCGAAGCCAGGCGATCTTCTGCCACCTCGCCAGGTGTCTACCCAGGAGGGGTCCACCTAGGCCGAGGTCGGCTGACCCTCCGCCTTGCGCCAGGTGGCCACCCGGAGACGGGTCCACCTCGGCCGAAGCCAGGCGATCTTCTGCCACCTCGCCAGGTGTCCACCCAGGAGGGGTCCACCTAGGCCGAGGTCGGCTGACCCTCCGCCTTGCGCCAGGTGGCCACCCGGAGACGGGTCCACCTCGGCCGAAGCCAGGCGATCTTCTGCCACCTCGCCAGGTGTCCACCCAGGAGGGGTCCACCTAGGCCGAGGTCGGCTGACCCCCCGCCTTGCACCAGGTGGCCACCCGGAGACGGGTCCACCTCGGCCGAAGCCAGGCGATCTTCTGCCACCTCGCCAGGTGTCCACCCAGGAGGGGTCCACCTAGGCCGAGGTCGGCTGACCCCCCGCCTTGCGCCAGGTGGCCACCCGGAGACGGGTCCACCTCGGCCGAAGCCAGGCGACCTCCTGCCACCTCGCCAGGTGTCCACCCAGGAGGGGTCCACCTGAGCCGAGGTCGGCCGATCCCTCGCCTCTCGCCAGTTGGCCCCCGGAGACAGGTCCAACTCAGCCGAGGTCGGACCGCTCGTACGGAGAGGCCCCCGGGGAAAGCGACAGGTCCCGAGGCCATCCCTCGGGCCGTACCGACCCCAGAAGGCGTCCCGTACGGAGGGCGGCGGCACGCGGAACGTCACTTACATTGGCCCGACAGGTCCCGCAGTCGAGAGACCCGATCCTGACGGAACAGGCCCCGTAAACGGATGGCGCCCACGCTCGGGGAAAAGAGCACTCTCACGGAGCCCGAAGCCTGGCGACTGGCCGCTCTGCCAACGCCGCCCTCCCTCTTTTTCCCTCCTGTCTTTGCCTTTTCCCTGCTGGGCCCGGCGGACGAGGTCAGAAAGCCGCCTGGCCTCCCTCACCGAAAAGGGAAAAGGAAGGAAAACAGGGGAGGGGAGTTTCCGAGGAGGAAAAGGACAAGCGCACGATGGAAGGAGATAAAGAGGGAAGAATCTGGGGACTGCAAGGTAAGCCAACTAGCCTGGGGACAAGGAGGAAGCACCGGCACAAGGCCTCGCTCCGAAAAAGAAACCAGAGATCCCGAGAGAGGAATACTGGACGTGAGCTCGGCAAACAGGCCCAGCCGAGATTCCGGTCCCCAGCGCGTTCCCTTCACCAGTTAACTCTCCAAATCTGGGGCCCTTTAGAGGGCCTGGGAGGGAGAGTCTGTTCCTTCTCGTCGTCTACTGACTTGACCGTCGGAGCCCCCTCGCCGGAATCCCCGGCCAAGGTCCTCTAACCCCTTTGTCGCAGGTTCTCCGCAGGAAGGGAGGCTCCCTCGCCAGGCGGTTAGGAAGGATCGGCTGATCCACAGCACGGGCGCGGCGACGAGAACGGCAACAGTTATAAAATAAAATTCATTATAATATATAATAAATAATATAAAAATTATAATAAATATAATAAATATTTTTATAATATAATATAAAATTTATAATTTAATATATTTAATATAATATTTATATTATTTATTATATATTATAATTAATATTTTATATTTTAAAAATAATTAATATATTATAATATATTAAATTATATATTATATACTATGATATGATTTTATGATGTGCATGCACCGGTTGCGGTGGTGGCGATGTCGCGTCTAGTGCCATCGATGCGGCATGATGGGATTAGGCATCCATTGAGTGGTAGGGCCGGAGGTGAGAGGTTGCAGGCACGGCAATGTCAATATGAGCTCAAGGCATAATGGGCACCCGTCCGTCTGTGCCTCTCGAAATTCTATCGTGCTATATGATGGGTCCAGCCACCAAGTCAGCGCACAGTTCCATCGTATGCAATATCCATCGATGCGATAAAGTTAATGAAAACCATTGAGATGGTAAAAATTGCTCGACATATCGATGGTATTCGATACTCTCTCCCTCTTACTTGTTATCTCGCTCTCTTATTCTCTTACATATTTTAATAATTTATTTACTTATGATTCATTTTATTTATTTAATATTTTATTTAAATATAGAATAATAAAATATATAATTAATTATTTATATTTATCAATAATTTATTAAATTAAATACATAACATATTAATATATTATAATATATTAATATAATATTAATATTTTAATGAATAATATGTTATTATAAATATATTTTATGGAATCTCAATTTCATAATTATTTATTTAAACAACACTATTTAAAAAGTTCCTGCCAAGACGATGGATATTTTTTATTATATAAATTATAAAATTTATATTATATTATAAAATATTATTATATTTATTATGTTTTATAGTATAATGTATATTATATAATTTAATAAATTATAATATATTATTATAATATTTATTATATTTATGTTATTATAATAAATTTTATTTTATAATATTAATATTTTATAATATTATTAAGATAACAATATTTGACTTTACTTATATTTTTAAATTTTTTAAATTTTTTTTGGAAAATAAAAAATACAGGATTAAGATGGATACCTGCAGCTTTATTTAATTATCTAATTATTTATTTTATTATGATATTTTAATTATTTTTAAATTCTTATTTTGAAATTTGAAATCGCATGTTGTATCTATGATTTCAATCAACATTGTTATACCGAATCAGCTTTTCTCTGAACCAGACCGGAGCCGACGGTCCTTCGGTCGGGATGGACCAAAGATCCGACTGACCCACTCGAGGTCCGACCGACCCGCTTGAGGTCCTATCGACCCACTCGAGGTCTGACCGACCCGTTTGAAGTCCGACTGACCTGCTTCAGCATGGCCCATACTAATCAGAAGGCTCCAAAAGCCCCTTCCAGCTGGTAACAGAATTCTATTACAACAGATCACACGACGCAGCCAAGTTCCGGTGCCACCTGGCCACCACCCTGATTCTCCTAGGGGCAAATCAGATATTTTCAGCCTAGCCCCTAGTAGATTCTGATAGTGTTCCGTGCCCATATAAGGTAAATGGGAGACTCCGAGCGATAAGGGCACTTTTCCTTCTCCACGAGCGATCTCCTTTTGATTCCTCCATTATGTTGCTCTAAGACTCCCACTAACTTAGCCATCGGAGTGTCCCCCATCGGAACACGACCGGCCCGTGAGACTTCTTTGTAGAAACCGGAAAAGGCGCGCTCTAGAAAGGCCGAGAAAACCCGGTCCGGAAAATTTAGCAGCAACAAACATGAAGCCGCAAGTTGTGCAACTTGCGGCACAACTTGCGGCTTTTAATGTCAACTTGCAGCTTCTAATGTGGCATCCCAATCAACCAAACAACCCTATTTTTTATAAATATTTTTAAACAATCTTATTTTAATAAATCTTTATTAAAAATATTATTTTGAAAAAAACTTAAACTGTTTTACTACATTTAATAAAAATTACTATATTATTTATAGTTGAAAAAAAAACAATTTTATCTTATTATTATTATTATTATTATTATTATTATTATTATTATTATTATTATTATTATTATTATTATTATTATTATTATTATTAAAATAATAAAAACTGCAACTTTCTGGGACCAGGACCGCGTCCCCCCCCTACGGCGCCTAAAAAGTGCCGTAGATTGCTGTACTTGTTGATTTCATCTATTATTAAATAGACAGTGCATGGATGCACGTGTTAAAATGTTAAAATAACTTATAAATTCAAAAGTATTTGGACAGCCATCCATATCGTAAAGTCTGCTTTATGATGGATGACATCCATGCAGAACACCCTGCAATACCGTGGCGGATCCCGGGTCAATATAATCCAACTAGTCCAATTCTTTGCCCATCTTGGTCCATTACAAACTCCAATGGCTCCTCTTGCATACCTTGGCCCGTCTCTTGTCGGCCTCTTGCCGCCATCAACCCTGCTGCCGCTGCCACCAGCACGAGCCGTAATACTCGCTTGTCCTCGTCCGCTGATGCTCCCAAAACTCGGAAAGCCGTTTTCTTTCTCCTTCCTTCTAGAGGAACACTTGAAAAGGCTTGCCTTGATCAAATCAAAAAGCACAACCAACAGGTAAATATATGAAGACGACTGGCTTGACTTCTAATATCACACGCTTTTTTTCCACAATTTCTGCAATAATTTTGACTTTGGTAATCAAATATCTGTCGGCGAGACCTCATCAAACAGAGATATATATAACAAAATGGTCCGTCGTATACCTTCTTCCAACAATGCACTCTTGTTTTCGTTGATAGCAGAAACTTAAATCGCCTCTCTCCAGGTTAGAGGGAGAAAGAGGGAGAGGGGAAAAAAATCCCACGCGAGTTCGTTTATTCAATGCTACAACTCAAACATTTCTACAACTAGACACATGTACAAAACCTTTTTTTTTTTTTTCCTGATAGATTCGCACGTAACTGTTAGAAAAGTAATTACTTCTAGATATAAAATGAGGCGGCTCTCTCAAATTCGTTTATATTCTCTCTAGTCTTCTTGTAGTTCAAGAAATCTTCCCCCTCGTTTCCTTCCTTCTTCCTATTACTCATTCAACTCCCTTGCCACATAAAAGTCGCCACCCCAATCCCAGCTCTATTTTAAATCCAATTCACTGAAACTAAAAAGAAGCCTATCTAGATCCAACCAAGGCCAAAGCAAAGAAGAAAGATAGCAAATGGAAGCGATGGTATCAATGATACCAGCTCAAGATTTCCACTTCCAGAGTGCATCCACCTTCCCATATGTGAGTGCACCGTCGAGCCCCAAGCCCTTCGGCAATCCCTCAGACTACTCCTTCTATGCCAGTGCCCCCGCCAGCCCCTCTCGAACTGCAGCCATCTTTGCCCGTATATCTGGTTGGGAGGAACAATCAAGCAGGCCAAAGCCTAGCGGCGACGATGCCGAAGAATTCGACTTTGCCTTTGGTTTTGATAGGCAGTTCCGAAGGGAAACGCCGACGACAAATCTTGCCACTGCCGATCAGCTCTTCGAGGAGGGGAGGATCCGGCCTTTGAAGCCTCCCCTCCATCTCCATCATCCTGTAGAGGATGATGGGAGCAGTGCAACCCCCACCCCTTCGCGAGGTGGAGGTGGTTCCAAACCTCCATCTACGGAGGTTATAGAGGAAGGGGTGAAAGATAGCGGGAGGAGTAGCCTCCCTACTCTTTCCACCACTTATTCCAGAAGTAGGAGAGGTTCGAGATCCCTCTCTCCTATTAGAGGAGCTGGGGACTTCCACAATTCGCTCGCCTCCTCTACCACCCCCACAACCAACTCCTTAACGAAGGGTGGTGGGAGCAAGAGGTGGAGGTTGAAAGACTTGCTCCTGTTCCGGAGTGCTTCAGAAGGACGTGTGACCGGGAGAGGAAGAAAAGATCCTCTGCGCAAGTACACCATGCTTTCACTGCTGCCATCTTTTTCCAACAAGCGAAGGTCGGGACGGGAGGATGCTAAGAATTCCAGCTCCGAGGAGACCGATAAGAATGGTTCGATTAGGAGAGGAAGCGGATCGGCCGTCTCTGCGCACGAGAATCACTACACCATGAACCGTGCGGCGACGGAGGAGTTAAAGAAGAAAACAGCCCTGCCTTTCCACCGCCATGGCTTGTTTGGTTACCTCAGCTTCAACCCGGCCATCCACAGCATCACCAGAGGATTTAGTAGCAACTCACTCTCTAGGGGGCGATCCTAATTAATCAGTGATCAAGTTCAATTGCTCGCATGATCAGAAGGGAAAAAAAAAAAAAAAAAAACTGCTGTTCTTCTTTTATAAATATTTATTATTTGTTCATTTTCTGTTAATGTCAATGAGAAACTGTGCATCTATCTGAGATTTTATAAATTTGGAGAGGTTGCTGTTAATGGTCTATTAGCATATATATATGTTTGTGGTCTTTCTTTCTTTTTCTTGAAAACAAAGAGAGGATAAGAGAACGAATTTATCCATTCTGTATTTTGAATGTGTTCATAATGTATCTAATATTTTATTCATAGGAATGAATGTAAAAGATGCATAGAATGTTGCCGTAGATGCTTGTGACAAGGAAATTTGGTGGTATATGGTTTGTGTTGCCATGGCTTATATTTGTCGTAGCTCAAGCCACAACTAAGAAATTTCAAAGATCAAATGGTAATTAAGCTAGTGAATACCATGGCTTTTTTCCATAGAGAGAGGCCACCTCCATAATGTGTCACACATTCTTCTCGTCTCCATGCACCACACGTTCTTCCATCTTGGCTTAATATCCACGCACTTCTCCCTCGTCTTGTTTTCCTGTCAGCGTATATAGTGTTCGTTAAAATGGACGTGGACAAAAGTTTACTAATTAATCTCTCATTTCCAACCAAAGATGGTTTGCATCATCTATACGGAGTTGGATGGCGACCAAACGACTATCGACAATGACGGACCATGCATAGAGCTCTCAATGGATCAGGTCCGGATATGAGACCGGCGGGTATTTACGCGACAGGTCCGGATCTGGTATTAAATCTGGATCCATTTATCCGGATCCAAATCCAGACCCATTTAATTATAATTAAATGGATCCGAATCTGGATATACAATATCTAGACCCGAGACCTGATTATATAAAATAATATTATATATATATATTTATATATATTATTTTTAATATAGACCCTCATCGATGGCCGTCGACGCCTCTCCCCCCTCAACGGCTGACGCCCCTCTCCAGTCGGGTCCAGATCTACCGTCAGCGTCCATCACTCCATCACTGGCCATCTCCTCCCCATCAGGCCATCACTCCATCACCCTTCTCCCCGTCCAGCCGTCCATGACTCTGACATCGTCCTCGCTAGCCGCTATGCTGCTCTGGCTCTCCCTTCCTCAGCTCCGAGCGCCGCCGGCCGCCGTTACTTGGATATCATCCTCCAGCAACGTTGCCTTCACCGGATCAGAGCCCCGCCGACCGCGCTACCCCGACATTGACCCCCTGTAGCTTGACTGCTCGAGTGCTCGACATCGACGGTCGATCCCCCGCCGACTGCCGCTGCCCCTATCCCAATATCGTTCTTTATCTTCCTTTGGTCCAATCCCCTGCCACAAAAATTGATAAGATCTTTTTTTTTTTTTGTATGCTTGTTCTTGTTCGGGTCCGGGTTCGGATCTAGATATCCGGGATCCATTTGGATCCGGGTTTGATATTTTAAAAGTAGACCCGTCGGGTATTCGGGTCCAGATCTTGATCCAGTATCTAAGATCGAGTCCGAATCTAAATATCTGAATTCTGATCCGAATTCGATCCGTTGATAGATGATATAAAAAAGGCCGTCATATTTGACAGTACCTTGTGATTCAAATCACCAATATTCTTCGTTTCCCAGGCCTACTTACCGACCCTTTATATCATTTTATTCTAGTTGTCCCTCTGTACGGATATTGTAAGGCCTTTGATCGCTAGTGTTGGGTTGTTGGATGTGATATAGGTAAAATTTTCTTAAGAATTTTTTTTTTTTTTTTTTTTTTTTTTTTTTTTTTTTTTAATGTAGAGTTGATCATTCATCCAATAGAACTGGAATGAATGCATCCAAAAAAATCAAAAAAAATATAATATCTAAAAGTTGGAGTGTTCCCGAAGTGATCACTTTTTAGCATCGGGAATAATCTTATCCGAGTATTATTCCCGATGCTTTAAAACATTGGGAATAACTTTATTTTCAATTTTTTCAAAAAGCGTTGGAAATAACTTTATTTCCAATTATTGCCGCCAAGACCGTCGTGGCCTGTAGCTGTCACGTCGGAGTACGCGCCTTTCACTGCCTGCCGGTCTTCTGCTCCTGGACCTGCGAAACAGGGGTTAGTGACCCGGGCCGGGGTTTCCGGCGGGGGCACTCCGACGGTCAAGTCAGTGATGATCCAGGGAAACAGATCCTCCTGGTCGGGTCCCTCTTGATGGACTCCGCACTAGAAGGAGTGAACAGGTGTGTCGGTGAAGGAGAAAAGTAGCAGGGGGAGAGTGATAGCGGGGACAGAGGGGTTCCCTGTTCCTCCGCTTCTCCTTATTTTTCGGCGACTTTCCTTCTACCGTGGTGTTGGTGGTGGCACTCTGCTCTCTTGGTTGAGCTTGCGCTTGTGTTTTTTGTTGTTGTTTTTGTTGTTTGTTTTTTGTTACCTCCCCCCTTCCGGGGGTGCCGATCGTTCTTTGTAGTTGAAAACCGGCCGTTGAGAGCCTGCCTCGGGATCCTCGCTGGGTTGGCAGGCGCATGGGGCAGGATTCCGTGCCGTGGACGGGACGCCTTTCCTGACAGGTGGTAGGGGAAGCTTCCATTCCTTCTGGCATCCTCTCTGGTTGCCCCATTTCGAGAAGTCTGGCAGAGTCTCGATCCGGGGGCTGCCGCCCTAGGGGTGCGTGCTCTCTGGCTGGCCCATCCCCTGGAAGTACAGTCGGATAGGTAGTTATGGCGGCATGGGGGGCGCCGTTCCGTGGTCCTCGGGCAGCTCGCCAGTATCCTGGGACAGCAGGGTCTGCTCCAGTCTGGGCGCTCCAAGCTCATGCGGTCACCTTGGTGGAGAAGGGAAGAGTGCGGGCCCGGTCCAGAGGGCGCGCGCTCAGAGAGGCTCCATATCGGCGGGCGAGCTCTCGGCTCGACCTCGACCGTAGGGCACTAACCTTCGAGGGTCTCCTCCAGAGGGCGAAAGGCGGACCCGGTCCAGAGGGCGCGCGCTCGGAGAGCCTCCACATCGACTGGCGAGCTCTTGGCTCGACCTCGACCACAGGGCACTAACCTCCGAGGGTCTCGCTCTGGAGGGCGGAGGACAGACCCGGTCCAGAGGGCATGCACTCGGAGAGACTCCATATCGGCTAGCGAGCTCTTGGCTCAACCTCGACCATAGGGCACTAACCTCCGAGGGTCTCGCTCTGGAGGGTGGAGGACGAACCCGGTCCAGAGGGCGCGCGCTCGGAGAGGCACCACATCGGCGGGCTAGCACTTGGCTCGACCTCGATCGCAGGGCACTAACCTTCGAGGGTCTCGCTCTGGAGGATGGAGGACGGCTTCGACCTAGGCATCGAGCTCATGAGCTCGACCTGGCGGAGGACTGAGCTCGACTTGCTGTCCTAGGGGAACTCAACTCAGCTCGACGTAGTGCCCCGAACTGAGGCATCGCCTTGGCACCCGCCGTGGCGGTCTCCTTTAACGTGGCGCTCGTCAGCTACCCACGTCAGCGGTCTTGCCACATCATTTGCCCTCCACTCCCAAGGCTCGTTAGTGCGCGGTGCTCGGGGTGAAGGGATTAACTGTAATGCTGACATGGAGGGGCGAAAATCCGGTGCAATAATGGCACGGTCACTGGCGCTTCGAGGGACGACCCTGCAAGCCAGTGTGGGGAAGATGCGTGGCCATGTCCGAGGAGCAGTTAATGCTAGCACAGAATACTGAGCGGCTGGGATTCCTTTTTCGTCGATGGGCAGCACGTGGTGCAGATCCGTTGGCGAGGGGGTCTCAACAGTGCAGATTTGATGGGCCTTTTCGAAGTGAAAAGAAAAATTTCTCATCCAAAAGTCCCTTCCTTTCAAATCCTTCGCGCTCATTGCTGCGTCCAGGCCTTTCTTCCTCCACAATCTACATATGTTCTTTCCTTCTCTAGGGGTCTAGACCAGCTTCATCTTCCTTCTTTCTCCCCTTCTGGGGTAGGCTCCTTCCCTCTCGATTCAGCATGTCTCGTCTTGAGTCTTTTGCCCGAAGGGTGGTGCTCTCCTCCTCCGACGAGGAGTCGGAGGGAGAGCAGTTTAGGATTAGTGTGAGACCAGCCCTTCCTACCCCTCCGGTGTCCGTTGGGGAGCTGGAGGACATTCCTTCTCTTCCTGTCAATCCTCCTCCTTTGCTTGAACCAGCCCCTGAGCTGGTTCAGTCAACAGGTCCGGGCATGGTCGCTTCGACGATCTCTGCCATGGAACTGGAGGCCATTCGGGATGCCTATGGGATCCCGTCTTCCGTTCGACTCATGGGTCCCCGTCCCGGGGAACGGGTCATATCCAGTGGACCCAGGCATCTCGCTTTCTATGAGGGGACCTTCTCCGGGGGTCTTCGATTCCCTTTCCATCCTTTCTTTTTGTCTGTTCTAAGCAATTATCGCCTGGTCCCCACCCAGTTGGTGCCAAACGCCATCAGGGTGATCTTTTCTTTCATTGTGCTCTGCCACATTCACGGGTTCGTTGCCTGGTTCTTCCTGTTTAGGGCATTCTTCATCCTGAAACGCCACCCGACCGAGGACGGGTGGTGATCTTTGTCTTCTCGCCCGAAGGGCATCAAGTTCAAGCTTCCCTCTTCCATCAAGGGATGGAAGAGCTAGTTCTTCTTTGCAGATGTCGAGGGGGTCGACTGGGCCTAGAGCAAGCCAGACCGATCCCCAAACCGGATCTCTGCAGTCGAAGCTGCCGACCAGGATGACTACGATCAGCTTCGCACTGCTCAGATCCCTTCCTTGGAGGTCTGCTATCAGAGCAGAATCTCCTCGATGCCAGGGTCGAATCATCGGCGGGGCCAGGTAAGTTCAGCTCTTTCCTTTGCATGCAGCTTCTCTTTTCTCCATTTCGGGTTGACTTTCCCAATTCCTGTGTGCAGGGTCGAATCTTCTGGAGGGCGAGCCGTCGCCGATTTCCAGGAAGAGGCCGCCCACCAGGGTGGTGACCAAGCCCCCTTCGAGGCGGGCCCAGGTTGAGGGCGTGCCGGTGTCGCCCTTGCTGTGCCGGCTGCCTCGAAAGGAAAGGGGGTTGTGGGAGCCCCTGTGCGATGGACAGAGCCGCAAGTGGAACCCCCTGTCCCGGAGCCCACAGTGGTCGTCCGGACCGATGCTGCTGCTGCTGTTCCGCTCCGCTCTCCGGGTCTGGTGATGACCGAAGTTGATGGTTTTCTGGTCATGACGGTGTCGGCTCCTCGGTCGATCTTTGGGAGTCCGCCGCTGGAGTGGCGGGCGCATCTGCCCCTCGGGAGAGCAGGAGGGACGAGGCGAGGCGTCGCCTCCCATTCAAGTTGGGGCAGGAGAGCTCCTTGGCCGATAACCGCGCGCTGGCCTACCAAATGATGGACTTCTCCATCCAGCGATGCGACCGGGAGAACATGGATGGGCTGCCGGTTGGACTCTTGATCGACAGCATTTTCCCCCATCTGTACATGGTGAACAGCTCCGTCCTCTCTCCCTTCTCTCTTTTTTTTTTTTTTGACCTCCCATGTATTACAGATGGGTGTTGAGGCCCTCTTCATTAGGAGCTGCTACCGAAACTGGGAGCAGTCTGCGCAACAGCAGATGGCCGAGATCGCGTCGTTGAAGACCGATCTGAGGGGGAAGACCGACTCCGAGGAGGCGCTTGACCGGCGGGTCAAGGACCTCGAGGGGCGGCTCGCCGACTCCGAGGGGCGAGCAAAGGAGCTCCAGGAGAAGCTGGACCACGAGCAGGGGGAGTCGAGGAAGAAAGCTAAGGAGCTTGCCGACTCTGAGCAAAGGTTGGACATGGTCATGGTCGAGGCGGCCCGGCAGAAACGGACCGCCCAATCTCTCCAAGCTCGATTGATGGTAGAAGAGGAGAAGTCAGTTGCAGCTCAGAGGGCAGCGGATGAGGTGGCCAAGTCGATCACGGATGCCGGGCACGAGGTGGCTACAGCAAAGAAGGAAGCCGGGGAGGTAGTGGAAAGGTACAGGGCCTCAGAGGAGTTCCTCACCGAAATCCAGCAAACGGCATCGGACTCCTTCAAAGGCTTCATGTATTTGCACCGCCTGGTCGAGGGGTTCTTCTCGGTCGAGGGCCGCGGCTACCTTGACTATCCCGATACTTCAGATCAGGAGGTGGGCATTGAGGAAGCCGCGCCAGCTGAGTCTGAGGCCACGCGGTCGGAAGCCCCTGCTAATGAAGACTCCCGGCCCAGCAACCCATCTAGTGGATAGCCATTTTTTGCTTCTTCCTTTGTATTTAGCAGGGCCACTCAGCATGTCGGGGGCCTATAGGATTCTTGTACTCGATACTTGATCAATGAAATGCAAATTTTTCTTGCAACTGTTTTTCTCGCTTGGCTCCTCCCCTCCTTCACTCCCTTTCCACTTTTGTCTTTCTTTTTAATGTATGGGGAGATCAGGTAGGGTGTACCTGAGAGCTGCTGAGCTCGATGGTCTCTAGGCCGGAGATCTGAGCTCTGGTCTGGAGCTGGTGTCCCGGAGCTGGGCTCGGAGATGGTGGTTGCTGGGAGCCACCTGGCTCGAAGTTCCCTCGGCCGGAGATCTGAGCTCCGGTCTTGAAAAGGTGTCCTGGAGCTGGGCTCGGGGACAATGGTTGCTGAGAGCTACTTGGCTCGAAGTTTCCTTGGCCGGAGATCTGAGCTCCGGTCTTGAGAAGGTGTCATAGAGCTGGGCTCGGGGATGATGGTTGCTGAGAACTGCTGGGCTCGAAGTTTCCTTGGCCGGAGATCTGAGCTCCGGTCTTGAGAAGGTGTCCTGGAGCTGGGCTCGGGATGATGGTTGCTGAGAACTACTGGGCTCGAAGTTCCCTTGGCCGGAGATCTGAGCTCCGGTCTTGAGAAGGTGTCATGGAGCTGGGCTCGGGGATGATGGTTGCTGAGAGCTGCTGGGCTCGAAGTTCCCTTGGCCGGAGATCTGAGCTCCGGTCTTGAGAAGGTGTCCTGGAGATGGGCTCGGGGACGGTGGTTGCTGAGAGCTGCTAAAAGTGGTAGCTTCGATGATGTTGTATTTTCTTCTTGTTCTCCCTTTCTCTTTCCTTCCCCACTCTTCTCTCATTCATTTTTCATTCATCTTTCATTTTTATTTTCATTCATTTTTATCTCATTTTTTTTTTTAGTGTGGGGAGATCAGAGGAGAGGATGCTGGCTGGACCCCCGTTTTGTTCTCTTTCTTTCCTTCCCCTCTCATCATCTTTTTGAGTGGGGAGATCAGAGAAGGGGCTACCGGGCTTCCCCCCTTTATTCCCTTTCTTTCCTTCCCCTCTTGTTTTCTTTTCGAGTGGGGAGATCAGGGTAGGGGGTTACCGATCTTGATTGCCTTGGAGCTAGGCTCGAAGCCTTCCTGGACGTGGAGCTAGGCTCGGGCCCAGGGATTGCCTAAGATCTTGGCTCAGGGCTTTCGTGCCTTGGAGCTGGGCTCGAGGTGTTGACGGGAGCTGTGTGGCCCCGTGATCCCTTGGCATCTCGGAGCTAGGATCGGAGATGTTTGAGATGGAGAGCTGCTTGGCTCGATGGTTCTTTGACATCCTGGAGCTGGGCCCGGGGATGCCTTAAGTTGAGAGCTATATGGCTCGATGGTTCTTCGACGTCCTGGAGCTGGGCCCGGGGATGCCTTGAGTTGAGAGCTTCGTGGCTCGATGGTTCTTCGACATCCTGGAGCTGGGCTCGGGGATGCCTTGAGTTGAGAGCTACGTGGCTCGATGGTTCTTCAACATCCTGGAGCTGGGCTCGGGGATGCCTTGTCGATCGGGAGCAGCATAGCTCCTTGACCCCTTTGGTGTCCTGGAGCTGGGCTTGGGGACGCCATTGGCATTCTCCTGCAAGACAAGCAGACACTTGCACGGGAAAAAACCATTGTTATTCATTGTTGGAAAACCTTACATTATTGATAGTATTTCCGCAAGTTGCAGGCATTCCATGTTCTGGGAAACTTGACACTGTCGAGATCTTCGAGGTAGTAGGCCCCTTGCGAGAGGGCTTCAGCCACTTTATAGGGGCCCTCCCAGTTCGGGGAAAGCTTGCCGCACTCCCTAGGCTGGGACGCTTCTGCCCGCCGTAGCACCAGGTCTCCGGGCTTGAAGGCTTTTGTCCGGACACGAGCGTTGTAGTACCGGGCCACCCTTTGTCGGTAGGCTGCCATCCGTAGGCAGGCTTTGTCCCTTGCTTTTTCAAGGAGATCGAGGTTGAGCAGGAGGTGCGTCGAGTTCCGTGCTTCATCATACTGCAGCACCCGCAACGTAGGCATGCCGAGCTCGACGGGGATGACTGCTTCGGCATCGAAGATGAGGCTGAAGGGCATTTCATTGGTCGCCGTCCTGGGCATCATGTGGTAGGCCCACAGGATGCTAGGGAGCTCTTCTGCCCATAGGCCCTTAGCTTGATCCAGCCTGGTTCGGAGCCCTTGCAGGATGGTCCGGTTGGTCACCTCGACCTCCCCATTTTTTTGGGGGTGAGCTACCAAGGTGAACCGGTGTTGGATGCCATGGGCTGCACAGAACCCTTCAAACTCGTGGTTGTCGAACTGTCACCCATTGTCAGTGATGACGCAATGGGGGAGCCCGAAGCGACAGATGATTGACTTCCAAAAGAACTGGCAGACATTGGCTTCCGCGATCCGAGCCAGCGGCTCTGCCTCGACCCACTTGGTGAAGTAGTCGATCGTCACTAGCAGGAACTTTCACTGCCCTGATGCTGGGGGAACGGCCCCAAGATGTCCATTCCCCACTGGACGAAGGGCCAACGGGCTGAGAGCTGGGATATTGGCACCGTCGACTGGCACTGGATATTGGCATGGCACTGGCATTTGTCGCACCTCTTGACGAAGTCGGCTGCGTCTTCCCTCATAGTCTCCCAAAAGTATCCCTGGTGGAGAGCTTTGTAGGTCAGTGTCCTCCCTTCCACGTGATTCCCACAGAGGCCTTCATGTATCTCTTGGAGCACAAAGATTGACTCGACGGGCCTGAGGCATCTTAAGAGTGGGTAGGAGTAAGATCGGCGGTAGAGTTGGCCCTCCATCAGGGCGAACCGAGAGGCCTTCTTCTTGACGAGGGCGGCTTCCACGCGGTCTTCCGGGAGGGTGCCATCAGTGATATACCGGATGTACTTGTCCATCCAGCTTGGCTCGGGGGCGACTTGATGTACCCCCGTTGGGCTCTCGTAGCTGGGGCTTTCAAGGTGCTCGATGTAGGCATGTCCCAATGACGAGTCCGATAGGGTCGCGAGTCTAGACAGTGCATCCGCGCGTGCATTCTCTCCTCGAGAGATGTGGAAAATGCTGAAGCACCGGAGGCCTGCCGTGCTCGCTCGGACTTGCTCCAGATACTTCATCATCTGGGGGTCCCTTGCCTCATATTCCCTGGATACTTGTCCGACAACCAGTTAGTAGTCGGTGAAGACTTTCAAGTCCTGCACACCCAGCTCGCGGGAGACTCTTAGGCCCACGAGGAGTGCCTCGTACTCTGCCTGGTTATTGGTTGCGGCGAACTTGAAACGAAGGGCACCTTCTGCCACAACCCCATCGCCATTGGTCAGGATGAGGCCAGCTTCGCTCCCGCTGGAATTGGATGCTCCATCTACGTGAAGAATCCAGGGCTCTTCTCCTGGCCTGGGCTCCGTTGCTGTCTACTCTGGCTCCTCAACGAACCCGGTGCACTCGACCACGAAGTCGGCTAGAACTTGGGCCTTTTGTGACGATCTCGGTTGGTACGCTATGTCGAATTCGCTGAGCAGCAGGGACCACTTAGCCAACCTCCTGGATATCTTGAGTCAGGTGAGGATGGTCCTCAGCGGCTGGTCCGTCACCACCACTATTGGGTGTGCTTGGAAATAGGGCATGAGACGCTTAGCAGACATTATTAGTGCAAAAATGAGTTTTTCGGAGCAAGTATACCTGATCTCCGCGTCTCGGAGGATTTTGCTGGTATAGTACACCGGCTTCTGAGATTTGTCCTCGTTTGTGCAGACGAGAACTGAGCTGACAGCTCCCAGTGTCACTGCCAGGTACAGCAGGAGTTCCTCCCCCTCTTCCGGCCTAGAGAGCAGTGGGGGGGAGGCGAGGAAGTTCTTCAGCTCCTTGAAGGCTGTCCTGCACTCCTCGGTCCAGGTGAAGTCATGCATCTTGCGCAGCGCCTTGAAGAACGGCTGGCAACGGTCGGCCGACCTCGAGATGAATCTGCTGAGGGCGGCGACGTGTCTCATCAGGTGCTGGACCTGCTTCTTGGAGGTCGGGTGCTCCATGTCGATGATGGCCTGGACCTTCTCTGGATTTGCTTCAATGCCCCTTTGGGTGACCATGAAGCCGAGGAATTTTCCTGCAGCCACCCCAAAGGAGCACTTCGTCGGGTTCAGCTTCATCTGATGCTGCCGCAAGTTGTGGAAGGACTCGGTGAGGTCAGCTACATGGCTCGAGCCCGGCTTGCTCATGACGAGCATGTCGTCCACATACACTTGCATGTTGCGGCCAATTTGGTCCTTGAAGACCTTGCTGACCAGGCATTGATAGGTGGCCACCGCATTCTTTAAGCCAAAGGGGATCATCCTGTAGCAGTACGTCCCCTGGTCGGTGACGAAGGCAGTGTGCTCCTCGTCCTCCGGATGCATACGGATTTGATTGTATCCTGAAAACGCATCCATGAAGGAGAGCAGCTGGTGGCCCGAGGTGGCATCCACCAGCTGGTGGGAGAGGAAAGCTGTCCTTTGGACAAGCTTTATTAAGGTCGGTGTAGTCTACACAGATCCTCCATTTACCATTATTCTTCTTGACCATCACCATATTCGCCAGCCAGCTCGGATATCAGACCTCTGGAATGAAACCGGCAGCCAGGAGTTTATCTACCTTTTCTTCGATGGCCGCCTGTCTCCCCAGGGCAAAACTTCTTTTCTTCTACCGAACTGGTTTGTGCTTTGGGTCGATGCTCAATCTATGGGTAATGACGTCAAGGGGAATGCCTGGCATGTCTGCCACCGTCCAGGCGAACACGTTCGCGTTCTCCTGCAGGAATCTCAGCAATCGGGACCTCTCCTCCTTGGGCAGCTGGGCTCCGATCTGCACCATCTTTACTGGGTCATCTCCAAGCGGGTAGGAAAGTAGGCACTCGACTGGACCTCCTCTAGGGTCTTGGGCCCTTTGGTCGAGGTCATCCGTGCTGGGGTCGCCCTGAGGGACCTTGGCCCCAGGGAGGGTCTAGAAGCAATGCTGCACCGGCTGGGGCACCCCTCTCACCTCCCCGACATCGTAGGGAGTTGGGAACTGTACAAGTAGCCTCTTGGTGGAGACAACGGCGTCAAGCAAGTTGAGCCCGGGTCGACCTAATATCATGTTGTAGGCGAAGGGAGCCTCACAACGGTGAAAGTCATCATGACGATGCTTTGCCGAGGTGGGGTTCCGGCAGTGATCGGGAGAGTGATTTCTCCTTCTACTCTCATGGAATCGCCCGTGAAACTGACAAGGGGTGTGTGCACGGGCCTAAGATGATCGGGGAAAAGATTCATTCTAGAGAAAGCATCATAAAAAAGCATGTCTGTGGAGCTTCCACTATCAACCATGATGCGCTTTACAGGGTGCTTCGCGATCGTCATTTCGACGACCACGGTATCATTGTTTACATTTTTTTTCCCGTCTTCCCCCTCCCTCATAAAGGGGAGTACATTTTCAGAGTCCCCTGCCCCCCGGGCCTTCCTGGACGTGCGCGCTGCTCCCCAAGAGATCATACCCACCGGCTTCTCGGTGGGACAGTTGTCGATGGCTGGAGCTGGCGGGAGAGCGACGAGCGCCTGGGACTCCATTTGAGGTCTGCCCCCCATGAATCTCTTGAGGTAGCCTCTCTTGATGAGTTCCTCAATCTCCCACTTGAGGTTGCGGTATTCTTCGATGTCGTGGCCATGGTCGCGGTGGGAGCGGCAGTACTTCATCTTGTCATGGCCAGTATAAGGCTTCAATGGAGGCGGATGCCTCAAGTAGTCTTCGCCCTCGATCTCCATAAGAATTTTTGTCCTCGAGGCAAGGAGAGGGGTGTAGTTTTCCTCAAGGACAGGGGTCCCTCTCAGTCTTGGCCGGTCCCTCCGGGAGCTCTGAGCCTGGGGTGCTGGCTTCCGGGTCCCGGACACTTCAGCAAGGGCTGACTTCTTCAGGGATCCTCCGTCGAGCTCCCATCTTGTGCGGTCCGCCTCCTCGGCGCGGATGTACTTTTAGGCCCGAAGAAGGAGCTCGGCGTAGGTCTTGGGGGGCTTCTTATCCAGCGAGTAGGTCAGGCGGGAGGTCCTGAGCCCTCGCTTCAGTGCCAACATTGCCATTGGCTCTTCAAGATTGTAGATCTCCAACGCGGTGGCCTTGAAGCGGGCCACGTAGTCCCGTAGGGGCTCGCGGTCCTGCTGCCGGATGGAGAAGAGGCTGTTTGCCTCCCGTGGCAACTTCCTGCAAGCATCAAAGTGAGCCATGAACTTCTGCCCTAGCTGGGCAAAGGAGGTGATGCTCTCCGGCTCCAAACGGGTGAACCACACCCGGGCTGCCTTCCGGAGAGTAGCAGGAAAAGCGACGCAGAGAAGAGCGTCGGTGGCCCCCTGGACCCTCATGAGAGTCCGGTAGCTTTCCAGGTGGTCCAGGGGGTCTGTGGTCCCATCGTAAGGATCCACCTGTGGCATCCAGAACCAGTGCAGGATCGGCTCTTCTTGGATTTCTTAGAAGAATGGGGGACGGGCGTCGTAGCCTGCTGGCTCACTAGCGGAGCCCGGCATGCTGGCGAATCGGTGCTCAATCTCTGCCAGCTTGCGATCATGTTCCTCCAGGCGCCTGCCCGTCGCGCGCCTGGCGGCTTCATTAGTGGACCCCTCCGCCGAAAGAGACGGAGCAGGTGACATGGATGCATGGCACCCATGGCGGAGGGTCTTGCTTTTCTTGCCTCGGTGGGATCTGGGCACCTCCCGCCCGAGGTTTGGTGAGTGGCTCTCTCTGTCGGCAGAGCCAGCCCATTGTCTTTTCACCGGAGCTTGATGGCTGCCCCGGTTTTCAGTGGTGGCCCGTGGCTGCGACGGCCTTCCTTGGAAGGAGCGCAGGCTATCGTGGGGAGCTACGGCATGGGCCGCCGGGGTCCCTGGCTGCTGGGTTGCCACGAACCGGTGCTGATGCTGAAGCTGGCGCACTGCCTAGCGAGGACTTGCATCTGCTGGGCGAGTACGGCCAGCTGGACTTCTGGTGGAGGTGGCTGGACCGGAGCGGGCAGCTCCACTTCTTGGCGGTGCGGGTTTCCCCGAGAGGGGGAGTCCCCCGCACAACTGGTGGAAGCCTCTCTTGCCCTCGTTGTTACCATCCTTCCGCCTGGCTTGCTTGCAGAGAAATGGAGGGCTTACTCGATCCCCCCCTTCCTGGCGTGTCAATCTGTTGCCGCCAAGACCGTCGTGGCCTGTAGCTGCCGCACTGGAGTGAGCTCCTCTCGCTGCCTGCCGGTCCTCTGCTCCTGGACCTACGAAACAAGGATTAGTGACCCGGGCCGGGGTTTCCGATGGGGGCGCTTCGATGGTCAAGTCAGTGACGATCCAGGGGAACAGATCCTCCTGGTCGGGCCTCTCTTGATGGACTCTGTACTAGGAGGAGTGAACAGGTATGTCGGTGAAGGAGAAAAGCAGCATGGGGAGAGTGATAGCGGGGACAGAGGGGTTCCTTGGTCCTCCGCTTCTCCTTGTTTCCCGGCGACTTTCCTTCTACCGTGGTGTTGGTGGTGGCGCTCTGCTCTCTCGGTTGAGCTTGTGCTTATGTTTTTTGTTGTTGTTTTTGTTGTTTATTTTTTGTTACCTCCCCCCTTCCGGGGGTGCCGATCATTCTTTGTAGTTGAAAACCGGTCGTTGAGAGCCTGCCTCGGGATCCTCGCTAGGTTGGCAGGCGCATGGAGCAGGATTCCGTGCCATGGACGGGATGCCTTTCCTGACAGGTGATAGGGGAAGCTTCCATTCCTTCTGACATCCTCTCTGGTTGCCCCATTTCGGGAAGTCTGGCAGAGTCTCGATCCGGGGGCCGCCGCCCTAGGGGTGCGTGCTCTCTGGCTGGCCCATCCCCTGGAAGTACGACCGGACAGGTAGTTATGACGGCATGGGGGGCACCGTTCCGTGGTCCTCGGGTGGCTCACCGGTGTCCTGGGACAGCAGGGTCTACTCCGGTCTGGATGCTCCGAGCTCGTGCGGTCACCTTGGTGGAGAAGGGAAGAGTGCGGGCCCGGTCTAGAGGGCACGCGCTCGGAGAGGCTCCACATCGGCGGGCGAGCTCTCAGCTCGACCTCGACTGCAGGGCACTAACCTCCGAGGGTCTCCTTCGGAGGGTGAAAGGCGGACCCAGTCAGAAGGGCGCGCGCTCGGAGAGGCTCCACATCAGCTGGCGAGCTCTTAGCTCGACCTCGACCGCAGGGCACTAACCTCCAAGGGTCTCGCTCTGGAGGGCGGAGGACGGACCCGGTCCAGAAGGCGCGCGCTCGGAGAGGCTCCACATCGGCTGGCGAGCTCTTGGCTCGACCTCGACCGCAGGGCACTAACCTCCGATGGTCTCGCTCTAGAGGGTGGAGGACGAACCCTGTCCAGAGGAAGCGCGCTCGGAGAGGCTCCACATCGGCGGGCGAGCTCTTGGCTCGACCTCGACCGCAGGGCACTAACCTCCGAGGGTCTCGCTCTAGAGGATGGAGGACGGCTCCGACCTAGGCGTCGAGCTCATGAGCTCGACCTGGCGGAGGACTGAGCTCGACCTGCTGTCCTGGGGGAACTCGACTCAGCTCGGCGTAGTGCCCCGAACTGAGGCGTCGCCTTGGCGCCCGCCGTGGCGGTCTCCTTTAACGTGGCGCTCGTCAGCTACCCACGTCAGCGGTCTTGCCACATCACCAATGCTTTAAAGCATCGGGAATAATTTTATTCCCGATGCTTTAAAGCGTCGGGAAAAATCCTGGACCTACCACGATGCTTTCAAAAAGCGTCGGAAAAAACCATTTCCATCCCTTCTTTCGCGATGCTTTTACGATGCTTTTTAAAGCATCGGGACTGGGTTTAGCGATGCTTTAAAGCATCGGGAAAGACCTATAATAGCATCGAGAATTCTCCTTTTTACTGTAGTATGAGTCCAAATAATCTGACCAGAATGATCCGCTACATAGAAGGCCACCCATTCGCTGCCGTATTTGTCTCCCTATAAACATGCCTGATCACAAGAGATAAACAACCACGCAACCAAATAGCAAAATTTTCTTAAGACTTTCATCATCATATATGTTGCTAAAACCCATATTATCACAAGCTAGCACATGTTTTTCATTGATCTCTCTCTCTCATTGATCACTCTCTCCCTCTCTTTCATTATGGATCTCTCTCTAACTCGATCTCTCTCTCACGCACATTATGGGTAATCCTGATCCAGGTGACTTTAGGTCTAAATCTAAAAATTTTCACCTCCCTGTATTTGTCGTTGTTCTCACAATACTATGAACTGCACCCACCTAAATTTGCGGAGCCGTTGAGCCATCACAAGCTTTGTAACAATTAACATCACAGTACCTGTCATAATCCCTCACCAAACTACGCACCTTTATTCTCAAATTCTATTTATATGCGTGTTTATTTTGATTTGTTTCGGCGGGAGCCACGCTTCATAAACCTGCTGGCGGCACATCCTCCTCGTATTGCTTGTTTGACAAAATCACTAATTCATTGAATTAATATCTTCATATATTTATAAAAAAATTGTTATAAAAATATTTTTTTTATGAACAATAAAAGGTCAATTGGTGGCCGGTTGTTATGACTGCTATATAACTCTAATGACCATCGCGTGTAAACACATGATCAATGTAATTTTTTTTAAAGAGAAATGATATGTTATTTGACTGTCATGCACAAGTCATAATTTTGAAATAAAATGATGACTTGTCAAAATTAAATCTATGAAATAAATTACATCAATGAGAGTTTTTTTTAAAATAAAATATTTGAAAACTGAATCGAAAGATTTGTCAAAAAATCCTATAGTATAGATTCAGTATGGTTCGTCATATAAGACGCCATTCCAATGGGTTGCATTATTCTATATACGTGAAACTTTAATTGGCAGCAAAAACAAATCATGCAAATTATGGAAAGCTTCCCTGTATTGCCACGATCTTTCAATCATGGTGGAACAATTTGGCCTATTACTCGAGGATTATAAAAAGCTCCATGCCCAATCGGATTCAAAATCTTCATGTGGCTGACAACCAAAAGCAAATCAATACCGGTGAGGTGTTGAAAAAGAAGGATTGGTGTGCACTCTTCTGCGGTCGATTGTGGAACGTCAGCTCCGGATATTCCATGGCTCACGTTCCTATCAACTGCCTTTCACTAACTCAATTTGGAGAATTTGTTTTAAAATAATAATAATAAAATATTTACAAAAATAGAATTTTTAAATTATATTTATCAAAATAGATGATGCGTGGCATATTAAAGAACACGTGGCATCTGGCATGTCGACGTGGTGAAGGCAGAAGAAGAAATCGTCTTTTCAAAAAATAAATTCGATTGAAATTATTTTTCAAAAATATGATTTTTCTGAGAAAACGTGTTTTGAAGAGACGATTTCAGGCCGACAACATAAAATCCTGGTCCTCTGTTTTTTTTTCGTTTGCTCTTCATTTTTTGTCTTTGCTGTCATCCTCGATCCCGTGGTCCCCTGGGTCTTCGTTCTCCTTTCCGATTCCATTTGAAATTTCGATCGTGAGCGTGTGGCCACATCTTCGTTGGTGTGTTCGTTGTTCCTGGTCCAAAGTTAGCCTTTTTTTTTTTTTTACTATTTAAACTTGGTTCTACGGTGTCCCTGTTTAAACTTGGTCTGTTCGTTGGTGTGCTCGTTCTTCCCTGGTTCTACGATGTCCCTGTCCCACCACGGTCCATTTCATCAAGCTATTGTCCCCTATTTTTTTTTTTTGACTGTTTAAACTTGGTTCTAAATTTTTATTTTTTATTAATTGGTGGTTCTGTTTCCTTATCTAGATCCGGCTTCCGTATGCGATCTAGCTTGATCTAGCTTGATCTGGTCTTATTCTTATCAAAAATATTTAATCATCCCATCCGGTTAGTGAAGGTAATGTTTTTTATTTTTATTAATTTATAGTTGATTGAATGTTTAAATTTAATTTTGTATATGTTAATTTAATTTTAAGAATTTAATATTCAGGTGTTTTGGCGTTTTAATTTTTTAGTTATAAAATTATTTTGTATTTATTATTTGATAATTTACATTATTACTGTTTATATTATGAATTAATCTTAAAAAATTGATTTTATGTATAGTTAAGTTAATATTTTAATTATAAAAATTGATAAAATAGTATTAAGATTTGAGGGATGATTAGGATAATTAATTTATGTAGTTAATAAAATTAAAAAAGATAGGTTATATAATTTATGTAGAATATGAAATTATTATAACTAATAAATGTACATGAAAATTTTAAGATATTTAAAATTCAGTAAGTAATTTTCTGAATGTAAATAATTATTAAAATTATTTTGTTATGAGTTAATAGTTAAATTGATTTTTGTATTATAGCATAAAAATAAATTAAATATTTAATTATAAATGATTATTTAATGAATGAAAGTAATATAGTGATATAGTAATAAGTAGTTAATTATAATTTACAATTATTTGATATGTTTAATATAAATTAAATATGATGTTAATAATAAACTTTTAAAAATAATAATTTTTATAGTATGTAAATAATGAAATAATTAAAAATAAGTTTGTTATGCTCTATAATTAAATTAATAAATTATCATAAAAGTTTTTGACATATATGATGTATTAAATGATTTATAAAGAAATTTAATATTAGAAGAATAATAGTATGCTAAAATTTATTATTAAAAAATGTTATAAAATATTATTTTTTTATTTTTTATTTTTTTTAATTGGTGGTTCTATTTTCTTGTTTAGATCCGGCTTCTGGTCCATGTGCGATCTAGCTTGATCCGGTCTTATTCTTATAAAAAATATTTAATCATCCCATCCGATTAGTGAAGGTAATTTTTTTTATTAATTTATAGTTGATTGAATGCATAAATTTAATTTTGTATATGTTATTTAATTTTAAGAATTTAATATTCAGGTGTGCTGGTGTTTTAATTTTTTTTAGTGATAAATTTATTTTGTATTTAGTATTTGATAATTTACATTATTACTGTTTATATTATGAATTAATCTTAAAAAATTGATTTTATGTATAGTTAAATTAATATTTTAATCGTAAAAATTGATAAAATAGTATTAAGATTTGAGGGATGATTAGGATAATTAATTTATGTAGTTAATAAAATTAAAAAAGATAGGTTATATAATTTATGTAGAATATGAAATTATTATAACTAATAAATGTACATGAAAATTTTAAGATATTTACAATTCAGTAAGTAATTTTCTGAATGTAAATAATTATTAAAATTATTTTGTTTTGAGTTAATAGTTAAATTGGTTTTTGTATTGTAGCATGAAATTAATTAAATATTTAATTATAAATAATTATTTAATGAAATGAAAGTAATATAGTGATATAGTAATAAGTAGTTAATTATAATTTACAATTATTTGATATGTTTAATATAAATTAAATATGATGTTGATAATAAACTTTTAAAAATAATAATTTTTATAGTATGTAAATAATGAAATAATTAAAAATAAGTTTGTTATGCTCTATAATTAAATTAATAAATTATCATAAAAGTTTTTAACATATATGATGTATTAAATATATCATTTTTATAAAATTGAAATGATAGTTAATTATGAATATATAAATATATAAGAATAATATATTAATATATTAATAGTTAAATAATATATAAATAAACTATCATAACTTTACTAATTTTTTAAAATGTATGTATATTTATAAGTTGTAAATAATTATGTAATTAAATATGAATACATGGTGGTATAAATTTAATATATTAAATTATAAATGAAGTTAATAATTATCTATAATTTATTAATATTTAGAGCATATAAACTACAGCTGTGGACATGGGATAAAGTTTCGATTCTTGCACCCCACACATTACTTCGACAGGCTCCACATCCAATGATCGATTTTGATGATGGTGGAGCTGGTTTACCACAGGGTTCATTAGGGATGAGGTGAGTTTAGTGCTTGCATTATATTTTATGTAGTGTACGATATATAATATTTTATTTAATAAATTTAATTTATTTATTTTGTAGATGGAGAGATCTTTTGTCTATGACATGGATAACTATACATGTGGTCTTTTCGTATCGTTATTTTCTTGATCGCCTGAGACCTAACCAGGTAATTAATATTGATTTTTTCATAACGATTGTCTAGTTTTATATATTCTTGTTTAACGAATTATGCTTTAAATTATTTATAAACAGGTGATATGGCAGCGATATACTGCCGCTATACTTGCAAAGTTACCAGATTACTATCTACAGGGTCAGGAGATCTGGTGTACCCGAGTGTCACTTGTTTGATTTTATATAGTAGAGTAGCATTTACCTGATAGAGTGATGCGCCAGTTTGGGATTCACAGGTCATACCATATCGGGTTGATACGAAGTCTGCACTGCATTTGTATTGATCTAAGGGGATGATTCGGTCAAGATTGGTCCGCCACTCATCAGGAGTACATTCAGTTATGGATGAGTCGACATGATTATATTGTACATGGTGATCCATTCAATGGTATCATGAATTATCACGATCCTTATATGCAGTGGTACCACAGCATCACTCGTTGATTCATCAGTCGCAACGGTGCAGTGTATGATTACATGGTAAGTAATTTAAATTTTGCTATTTAATAAAATTTAAGTTTAAATTTCGTCAAACTAAGTATTTTTTTTGACTTATAGGGCACTAGCATCACGACGATACTTCAGCTTGCCCAGCCAGGTTCCATCGCCACGTCCTCCCAGACTATACAAGACTTATGTCATTCCGTCCTCCATACTGTTGGCAAGTATGCACGGGTTCCGCTACGTGAGTTTTATCAGGAGGTCGACAAAGAGGATGAGACTCATTCGCCTTACCCGTATGTATCTTCATCAAGAGCACCTCCGCCAGCTCAGTATAGACGAGGTACCCGATGACATAGTACCTCTCCATATCCGATGCTCGAGTTCGTATCTATTGAGGATGTGGTAGCACACTTTGATTATACTACTGTACCAGATTTCATGATGCAGCATGATTATTCTGGACTTAGAGGATACTTCTTTGACGAAGGATCGTCACATCATGTATCTGCACATCAGGCATCACACGACGTAGAGCATGAGATAGAGCAGCAGGAGCCACCTCCGATCCCTCATCGTACGTAGCCTGGACGCAGGAGAAGATGACCACCATGTGGGACCTAGTATATTTTTTTATATTCATGCATTGTATGTAATAAAACCATATTCTGAGTTTTTATTTATATGTGTTTATGAAAGATAATAAATTGTTATGGTCCTATTAGTGCTTAAGATAATTATTTATTTACTTTATAAATTTAAAAAAATAAAATAATAAAATAAAAATTATAAAAAATAATAAAAATAGTTGTATTTTAGAAAGAGATGAAAAATGATAATACAAATTGTTACGGCCGTAACGATGACGTGGCCAGGCTCAGATACCGCCGAATATGATCGAGCCACGTGGAGGTTTCTCCGGCCGAGTCAACGCCACATCGCCAAGGCCGAGCTCGGCAAGATTATTCCGCCAGACGACTTCCTAAGACAAACTGCTCTCTCCGAAGTCGAGCTCGGTTCGGGGCTCCTCTACCACCTCGCCTGGCGTCCACCCAGGAGGGGTCCGCCTAGGCCGAGGTCGGCCAATCCTTCGCTCCTTCGCTAGGTGGCCCCCCCGGAGACGGGCCCACCTCGGCCGAAGCCAGGCGACCTCCTGCCACCTCGCCAGGTATCCACCCAAGAGGGGTCCACCTAGGCTGAGGTCGGCCGATCCTTCGCTCCTTCGCCAGGTGGCCCCCCCAGAGACGGGCCCACCTCGGCCGAAGCCAGGCGACCTCCTGCCACCTCTCCAGGTGTCCACCCAGGAGGGGTCCACCTAGGCCGAGGTCGGCCGATCCTTTGCTCCTTCGCCAGGTGGCCCCCCCGGAGACGGGCCCACCTCGGCTGAAGCCAGGCGACCTCCTGCCACCTCGCCAGGTGTCCACCCAGGAGGGGTCTACCTAGGCCGAGGTCGGCCGATCCTTCGCTCCTTCGCCAGGTGGCCCCCGGAGACGGGCCCACCTCGGCCGAAGCCAGGCGACCCCCTACCACCTCGCCAGGTGTCCACCCAGGAGGGGTCCACCTAGGCCGAGGTCGGCCGATCCTTCGCTCCTTCGCCAGGTGGCCCCCCCGGAGACGGGCCCACCTCGGCCGAAGCCAGGCGACCTCCTGCCACCTCGCCAGGTGTCCACCCAGGAGACGTCCACCTAGGCCGAGGTCTGCCGATCCTTCGCTCCTTCGCCAGGTGGCCCCCGAAGACGGGCCCACCTCGGTCGAAGCCAGGCGATCCCCTGCCACCTCGCCAGGTGTACACCCAGGAGGGGTCCACCTAGGCCAAGGTCGGCGGATCCTTCGCTCCTTCGCCAGGTGGCCCCCGGAGACGGGCCCACCTCGGCCGAAGCTAGGCCGCCCGTACGGAGAAGGTCCAAGGGAAGGAGGCGCAGGCCCCGAGGTCATCCCTCGGGCCGTACGCATCACAAACGGTGCCCCGTACGGATGGCGGCGGCACGCGAAACACCATTTGCATCGGCCCGACAGGTCCCGCAGTCGAGAGGCGCGATTCTGACAAAGCAGGCCCTATATATGGATGGCGCCCACACTTGGAAAAGAGAGCGCTCTCACTGGGCCCGAGGTCTGACCGGCCGCCTTACCAGCGCCGCCCCCCCTTTTCTGTCTTTGCCTTTTCCCTGTTGGGCTCGGCGGACGAGGTCGGAAAGCCGCCTGGCCCTCCTCACCGAAAAGGGGAAAGAGAAAGGGACGGGGGAGGGGAGCCTCCCAGGAGAAGAAGACAGGCGAACGACGGGAAGAGATAAAAGGAAGGAATCTGGGGACGACAAGGTAAGCGAACAAGCCTGGGGACAAGGAAGAAGCAGCGGCAAAAGGCCTCGCTCCGAGAGTGAGATCCAAGATCCCGAGAGGGGATCGCTCGGCATGAGCTTGGCAAGGAGGCCCGGCCGAATTTCTGGTCCCCAGTGCACCTTTCTTTCTAGTATATTCTCTAAGTCTGGAACCCTTTCGGGGGTCCGTCTTGGAGAGTATGTTCCTTCTCGTCGTCTACTGACTTGACCGTCGGAGCTCCCTCGCCGGAATCCCCGGCCAGGGTCTTCTAATCCCTTCTTGCAGGTTCGCCGCAGCCGGGGAGGCTCCCTCGCCAGGCGGTCAGGAAGGATCCACGGATCCGAGGCACGGGCGCGGCGACGAGAGCGGCAACAGATTGGCGCGCCAGGTAAGGGGGCAGGACACCAAACCCTAGCGGGAGCCAGCTTTCTGCAGGTGTCGCGCTCTCTGACAATGGTGGTCACTCGTGGCCGCGAGGCGTCCACCAGCCGTGTGGGGGAGGTTCACTCCCCTCCAGGGGCCCACAGCCCGGAGAGGGAGCTTCCAGCTCCCCCTCCTCTTCCACCACAGCCTACCTCAACGGACGGACCCCTTGCGGCCGTCATCCAATAGCTGCAGACCTTGACCTCGGCGGTCCGGTAGCTTCAGCATCAGCAGCGGTCCCTGGCCATGCAACCGCAGCCAGCGACCCCCGCGGCCCGAGCCGCGGGGCAGCGTGGGAGCCTGTGCTCCATCCAGGGCAGGCCATCCCATCCGAGGGCCGTCTCCAACCCCCGTGGGAGCCACCAAGCTCCCGCAAAAAGAAACTACTCCAGTTCGGAGGATCACGAGAGTCGATCCCCGACCGACGAGGCCAAAACGGTGCATCGCAGCAAGCGACGCCGAGGCCTGACTTCGCGCCGAGACCGATCGGCGCCCCCTTCACCCGCAGCCTCGGTGGAAGACTCCACCGATGAAGCCATCAGGCGCCAGGCCGAGAGGCGCCTGGAGGAGCATGAGCGCAAGCTAGCGGAGTTCGCCCGCCGATTCGTCGACCTGCAGAACCCGGCGGGCTACGACTCCCGCCCCCCTTTCTCTGAAGAAATCCAGGTGGAGCCGATCCCAAAACGGTTCTGCATGCCGCAGGTGGATCCCTACGACGGGACCACCGACCCTCTGGACCATCTGGAGAGCTACAAAGCTCTCATGAGGGTCCAGGGGGCCACCGACGCTCTTCTGTGCATTGCCTTCCTGGCCACCCTCCGGAAGGCCGCTCGAGTCTGGTTCACCCGCCTCGAGCCCGGATCCATTTGCTCCTTCCATCAGCTGGAAGGGAAGTTTGTGGCACACTTCGACGCTTGTCGAAAGGTGCCGAGAGAGGTGGACAGCCTCTTCTCCATCCGCCAGCAGGACCAGGAGCTGCTCCGGGACTACATCACCCGTTTCAAGACCGCAGCCCTAGAAATCTACAGCCTGGACGAGCCCATCGCCATGTTGGCTCTGAAGCGCGGGCTCAAGACGTCCCGCCTCACCTACTCCCTGGACAAGAAGCCGCCCAGGACGTACTCCGAGCTCCTCCTCCGCGCCCACAAGTACATCCGAGCGGAGGAGGCCGACCGCACCCGTCGAGAGTTGGACGGGAAGACTCCTAAGAGGCCGCCCCCAAGAGATACCCCGGGAGCTCGGAAGCCCGGGCCATCTGCTGACCCTCGCCCGAATCCAAGACCGAGGCGCGAGGCCACTCCCGAGCGGAGGTACACCCCTCTCCTCACACCTCGGACGAAGATCCTCATGGAAATCGAGGGCGAGCGTTACCTCCGCCGACCTCCTCCTCAGAACCCGAGAGCCACCCGGGACAAATCGAAGTACTGCCAGTTCCACCGTGAGCACGGTCACGACACGGAGGAGTGTCGCAACCTGAAGCGGGAGATCGAGGAGCTGATTAGGAGGGACTACCTCAGGAAGTTCGTCAAGAACGAGGCCCCCTCGGAGGGGCAGCCGCTCGCGACCTTACCGCACGTCCCTGCAATCGATAACCGCCCAACGGAGAAGCCCGTGGGCATGATCTCGTGCGGGGTCGGTCGAGCGGCGAAGAGAGCCCGGGAAGTCGGGAACCCGGAGAATGTAATCCCTCCCGAGGGGGAGAAGGGTGATAAAAATGTAAACAACGATGCCGTGGTGGTCGAGATGACCATCGCAAAGCATCCTGTACATCGAATCATGGTAGATAGTGGAAGCTCGGCTGATGTACTTTTTTATGACGCTTTCTCTCGGATGAACTTATCCCACGATCAGCTGAGACCAGTGCACACCCCCCTTGTGGGTTTTACAGGGGACTCCGTGGGGGTCGAAGGGGAGATTACTCTCCCGGTCACCGCCGGATTTCCACCCCGGCAGACGACCGTCCTAATAACATTTACCATCGTCAGACTCCCTTCGCCTTACAACGCCATTCTCGGGCGTCCCGGGCTCAACCAACTGGATGCCACGATCTCCACGAGAAGGTTATTGGTACAGTTCCCCACGCCTTCCGGGCTCGGGGAGATGAAGGGGACGACCCAGCCAGTCCCGCTCTGCCTCCAGACGGTCCCGAGCGCCCGGGGCGCGGAGCTCGCCCCCGATATCGACGACCTCGACCTTAGAGAGAAGGAACCCAGGGTAGGGCACGTAGAGCGCCTGCTGACTTTTCCCCTCGGTTCGGATCCGCTGAAGACGGTGCAGGTCAGGGCCCAGCTCCCTGAAGAAGAACGGACCCGCCTGCTGGAGTTCCTCCACGCAAACGCTGACGTGTTCGCCTGGTCAGCAGTCGACATGCCGGGCATCCCGCCCGAGGTCATCACGCACAGGCTAAACGTGGACCCAAGTTGCCGCCCGGTCCGCCAGAAGAAGAGGAGCTTCGCCATAGAAAGGCAGAAGGTGATCAACGAGAAAGTGGAGAAGCTCCTCGCCGCCGGTTTTGTGCGGGAGGTCCAGTATCCCAGCTGGCTGGCAAACGTGATCATGGTGAGAAAGAGTAGTGGTAAGTGGAGAATCTGTGTGGACTACACCGACCTCAACCGAGCTTGCCCAAAGGACAGCTTCCCTCTTCCAAAGATCGACCAGCTGGTCGACACCACCTCGGGACATCGCCTCCTGTCGTTCATGGATGCCTTCTCCGGATACAACCAGATCCGAATGAGCCCGGAGGACGAAGAGCATACCGCCTTCATAACTGATCGTGGAACTTTTTGCTACAGGATGATGCCATTCGGCCTCAAGAATGCGGGGGCAACGTACCAGCGCCTGGTCAATAGAATTTTCAAAGACCAGATCGGCCGCAACATGCAGGTGTACGTAGACGACATGCTGGTAATGAGCAAACCCGATTCGGACCACGTGGCCAACTTAGCGGAGACGTTCGGCAACCTCCGATGCCATCAGATGAAGCTAAACCCAGCGAAGTGCGTCTTTGGCATCTCCGCCGGAAAATTTCTAGGATTTATGGTGACCCAAAGAGGAATTGAGGCCAACCCGGAGAAGGTCCAGGCCATCCTGGACATGGAGCAGCCCGCCTCCAAGAAGCAAGTGCAGCAACTCACCGGCCGAGTTGCGGCCCTCAGCCGCTTTATCTCTAGGTCGGCAGACCGCTGCCATCCCTTCTTCAAGGTGCTGAGAAAGATGAACGACTTCGCTTGGACCGAGGAATGCCAGAAGGCCTTCGAGGAGCTGAAGAAGATGCTTGCATCGCCACCGTTGCTGTCCAGGCCCAAGGAGGGGGAGGAGCTTATCCTCTACCTAGCGGTCACCCCGGAAGCCGTCAGCTCGGTCTTGGTTCAGACCGATGGCCAGGGGGTCCAGCGGCCGGTATACTATACCAGCAAGCTTCTCCGCGATGCGGAGCTCAGGTATTCTCGGCCCGAGAAACTCGTTTTTGCGCTAATAGTGTCTGCCCAGCGTCTCAGGCCCTATTTCCAAGCGCACCCCATCGCTGTCCTGACGGATCAACCGCTGAAAGCAGTGCTCAGCCGACCCGATACCTCGGGACGATTGGCAAAGTGGGCACTGAAGCTCAGCAAGTTCGACATTACGTACAGGCCATGGTCGGCCATGAAGGCACAGGTGCTAGCCGACTTCTTGGTCGAATGTGCAGGCTTGGGCAAGGAGCCCGAGGAAGGCCCCTCAGGCCAGCCGATGGAGATAGGCACCGATGAGCCCGGAGAGGATGCCTGGATCCTCTATGTGGACGGAGCCTCAAACTCTGGCGGGAGCGGGGCTGGGCTCATCCTTGCCAGCAGCGACGGGGTCGTCGCCGAATGCGCACTCCGTTTCCAATTCCCCGCGACAAATAACCAGGCGGAGTACGAAGCACTTCTTGCCGGACTGAGAGTCTCCCGCGAGCTGGGCGTAACCAACCTCAAAGCTTTCACTGATTCCCAGCTCGTGGCGGGACAGGTCTCCGGGGAGTATGTCGCACATGACCCCCAAATGGCGAAATACTTGGAGCTCGTCAAGGTGGGTGCATCCAGATTCCGGTGCTTCAACATCTTCCACATCCCCCGCAGGGAGAACGCCCGCGCGGACACTCAATCTCGCCTGGCGACCCTGCCGGACTCGATGCTGGGACGCGCTCATGTGGAGCGCCTCGAGATCCCAAGCCTCGAGGCACCGGTGGAGGTCCATCAGGTCAGCCATGAACCCAGCTGGATGGACAAGTACGTCGAATACATCACCAGTGGCACCCTGCCGGAGGACCGCGAGGCGGCTCGCCTTATCAGAAAGAAAGCCGTGCGGTTCATCCTGATGGATGGGCAGTTGTATCGAAGATCCTACTCATACCCCCTCCTCAAGTGCGTAGGACCCGCGGAAGCCAAGCTTGTGCTCCAGGAGATTCACGAAGGCGTCTGTGGGAACCACGTGGGGGGCAGGGCATTGGCGTACAAGGCCCTCCGTCAGGGCTACTTCTGGGAGACAATGAAGGAGGACGCCTCTGACTTCGTGAAGAAGTGCGACCGATGCCAGCATCACACCACGGTGCAACGGCGGCCCTCCAACCTAATCTCCCAGCTCTCAGCTCCCTGGCCGTTCGCCCAGTGGGGAATGGACCTCCTGGGCCCATTCCCACAGGCGTCCGGACAGCGGAAGTTCTTGATAGTGGCCATCGACTACTTCACGAAGTGGGTCGAGGCCGAGCCCTTGGCGAGGATCACCGAAGCAAACGTCGCCAAGTTCTTTTGGAAGTCAATCGTTTGCCGCTTCGGCCTCCCCCACATCGTGGTTACTGACAACGGGTGCCAGTTCGACTGCCGGGAGTTCGAAGAGTTCTGCAGCGGCCTCGGCATCAGGCATCGCTTCACCTCGGTGGCGCATCCCCAGACCAATGGGGAAGCCGAAGTCACGAACAGGACCATTCTTCAGGGCCTCCGCACGCGGCTGGACCAGGCCAAGGGCAGGTGGGCCAAAGAGCTCCCCAGCGTCCTCTGGGCATACCACACCACCCCGAGGATGGCTACCGACGAGACCCCGTTCAACCTCATCTTCGGAGCTGAGGCGGTCATCCCGATCGAGCTCAGCCTACCCACGCTGCGTGTGGAGCAATATGACGAGACAGAAAACCCAGCCAGGATGATGCTCAACCTTGACCTTCTCGAGGAAATGAGGGACAAGGCCCGAGTTCGAATGGCGGCGTATAGGCAGCGTGTGGCCAGGTATTACAACTCCCGAGTGCGGCCGAAGGTTTTTCGTCCCGGAGATTTGGTCCTCCGGCGTGCTAAAGCTTCCCAGCCACGGGAATGCGGCAAGCTCTCACCCAACTGGGAAGGCCCATACCGGGTGGCAGAAGCCCTCCCTCATGGCGCATACTACCTGGAGGAGTTGGGAGGTGCCAGGTTCCCCCGGACGTGGAACGCCTCGAATCTAAGGATGTATTATCAGTGATGTAAGGTTCCCTACTCCTGTAATAAAGTTTCCCCGCTTCAAACGCTCTCTTCTCGCTTTGAAGGAAAACCGGCGCATGGCCCTGGGCTCGGCATGACCAACCATGGCCGGCGGCCGAAGGAATCGAGAGATCCTGGGCTTCGGCCTGGAAGGTGGCGCAGAACCCAGTTCGTCCATGCAAGCCCGGAGAACAGCTCGGCAAGCCGCGCAAGGCTTGAGAAAGCCTGCGGCATCGGGTTTCAGTCCAGAGATCTTGGGCTTTGGCCTGGAAGGTGGCGCAGAACCCAGTTCGCCCACGCAAGCCCGGAGAACAGCTCGGCAAGCTGTGCAAGGCTTGAGAAAGCCTGCGGCATCGGGTTTCAGTCCGGAGATCCTGGGCTTCGGCCTGGAAGGTGGCGCAGAACCCAGTTCGCCCACGCAAGCCCGGAGAACAGCTCGGCAAGCCGCACAAGGCTTGAGAAAGCCTGCAGCATCGGGTTTCAGTCCGGAGATCCTGGGCTTCGGCCTGGAAGGTGGCGCAGAACCCAGTTCGCCCACGCAAGCCCGTAGAACAGCTCGGCAAGCCGTGCAATGCTTAAGAAAGCCTGCGGCATCGGGTTTCAGTCCGGAGATCCTGGGCTTCGGCCTGGAAGGTGGCGCAGAACCCAGTTCGCCCATGCAAGCCCGGAGAACAGCTCGGCAAGCCGCGCAAGGCTTGAGAAAGCTTGCGGCCCCGGGGTTCAGTCCGGAGGTCCCGGGCTTCGACCTGGAAGGCGGTGCAGAAACCATGTCGCCCACGCGAGTGTGAAGGCAATCCCAAAGACGGACCCGCTCAAGGCCTACTCTGACGCCGTGCAGTCCGGGATGTCCCAACCTTCGATTCGAGCAATGGAAGGGACCATGCCTACGATCGTTTCAGCATTCCACATCAACATCTCAGAAAAAAGAAAAGAGAAGGGAGATGGGGGAATGGAGAAGAAGACGAACTCGAGGCTTGGTCAAACAGAGTCTTCATTAATTTAAGCAACAGTACAAGCCGGGAATCCCGACAGGCCGGGAGTCCCCAAAAAAAAAAGAAGAGAAGAAAAAACAACTACGACAACGAGGCAGGCGAGAAGACGATGGCTCAGTTTGGTGCATGGTCGGAGCCCTCCGCTGGGGGCGCGGGTACTGCATCCTCGCCTTCTGTGGCGGCCGGCTCTTGAGGCTGCCCCGGAGCCACGGCTTCGCTGGTCGACGGGGCCGCAGGAGTGGCGTCGGCCGCGCCGGAGGCTTTGCTCTCGGCTCCTTGCCTCCTGCCTCCGAGCACCACCCCGCTGAGGTCGAGCTCGGAGAAGAAGGCCCCTACTTTCTCCCGGCACATCCGGAACCCCTTCAGGAAGGAGTCCACGGCGGCCTCCCGGACCTCCGACGTGTACTCGTCGGAAGCCCGGAACTTCGGGATGGCCTCCTGCGCCTCCCGCTTCGCGGCCTCCAGGAGTCTGTTGATGTACGCACTCCGGTCCTTCGCCGCGCTCGCATCTCGCCAAGCCTCCTCCATCTGGCGCTCCAGCCACTGGGAGTGGGCCTGAAGGCGAGCCTTCTCCGCCTCCTCCGTGCGGTGCTGGTAGGAGAGCCTCTCCTCCGACAAAGAAGCCTCCAGCTCCTTGTTCCGCCCCTCGGAGCGCGCCAAGTCAGTCTGGAGGGCTTGGTTGCTGGCTCGCAGCTCGACCCCCTTTTCCATGAGGTCCTTGACATCGACTGCGAGCTTGCCGAGCTTCTTCTCCTTCTCGACGTCCCTCTTCGCGTTCCCTACGAGGAAGTTCCTCAGTAGGAGAACGTCATTTCCAATCTGCACAAACAGAGCAACCAGGTTAGGAGAAAAGGCCACTAAAATCATGAAAGACAGAGAAGAAGGAGCTCGGGTTTACCATGAAGAGCTGCGGGAGAATCCCGAGCAAGGCGTCCGCATAGTCCCGGCCGCCCCGAGCTCGGTGGTCCCGGGCTGTGGAGGCGTACTCCATGACCTTCTCCGCGAGCCCCTTGTCGTGGATGACTGAACACCGGTGGGTGATCACCGGTGGTGGAGCTGTCAGGTCGGCTCCTACGGCGGCTGCCCCTTCAGCTGGGGTCGCGATCGACAGGTCGGCAGAGGCCACGGGCTGCGCCGTCGGAGCAGCGGCGACGATGGGACCGGCGCTGGACGGAGCCTCGGGCGATGGAGCCCCCTCGACGGCAGCGCCACCAGGTCTTTCAGCCAAGGCATCAACGGCCCCGCCCTGAGGCAACCTGGGCGGGGGAGCGGTGGCCACTGGGCTGGGCGCGGTCGCCGGCGCGATCTCCCGGCCCGCCTCAGTACGGGCCCTCTTGGCCGCGGGCTCGTCTACCTCCGGGACGTCTCTCTGGGCCGCGCCCTCCAGAAGGCTCTCCAGTGAGAACTTCATTCCTGCAATGCAAAAGAACAGAAGGTTAGCCAACTCGGTCATGAAGAAAAAGAGTGAAGAAGTCAAAGGAGGGCCGAATCTCACCCGTCTCACGGATGGGACTGATCCCGGCCTCAAAAAGATTCTGCTCCGAAAGCAGAACCTCGAGCACCGGGACCACGTCACTCAGTAGTTGGGAGTAGGCCTCCTGGTCCGCTGACTCGACCCGGGAGTTCCGGTTCGGAGACCGGTCCGGTTCACTCTAGGCCCAGTCGACATCTTCGACCGAGGCAAAGAAAAACCGGCTCTTCCAGCCCTTGACCGAGGAAGGGAGGTCGAACCGGAGACACCTGGGCCTGGGCGAAATATACCACCAGCCGTCATCGGTGGAGCACTTCTTCAGGATAAACAAGGCCCTGAAGAGGGAGAAACGGGCAACGAACCCGTGAAAGTGACAGAAGACTATAAAGGAGAAGATGACCCGGATGGCATTGGGAGCCAACTGGACCGGAACAAGCCGGAAATGGCTGAGAAAAGAGAGGAAGAAGGGGTGCAGAGGAAATCGAAGACCCCCAAGGAGGAAGTCTTCGTAGAAGGCTATGCGACCGGGGCCACTCATGGTGACGCGCTCCCCGGACCGCGGAACAGATAGACGAATTGACCCCGGGATACCATAGGCCTCCCGGAGCAGAGAAAGATCGCCTTCGGTCATGGTGGAAGCATGACCAGAGGGACCGGCTGGAAGGAGAGGCGGAGCAGGAAGAGAATGAAGGGGGACAGCGGGAGCAACCGGAGGAGACCGGACCCCCCTGGGGATGGGGATGCCAATGGTGACACCCCCGGGTTGCAGACGTCGGCGGATCTCCTCCGGGATCGCTTCCTCCTCTGAGGAGGAAGAAGATGGAGTCCTCGGCCGGGATGGACCAGCCTCGTCCGGATTGGAAGAGACATGGCGACGGCGCGCCATGACAAAGAGGAGGATAAAGATTCAGAGAAGAAAAGAGAGAGGGGAACTGGAGAAGGATGGAGGCACTCACCGAAAATACGCCAAGCGAGCGCGGGGCAACAGAAGTTAGCCTATAGCAAACTGCCCACGGAGCAAGGGGAAAGGCCTCATTCTGGAAAGTCCCCTCCCTTTCAAACTCAGTCGACAGCGGTCGTACCCGTCATTCTGCCTCGAGCCACTGAGCAATCGCCACGTGGACGCACGCCCGACACCGACGCCTCGTTAGCAGAGTAATGGCCTCTGCCTCGAAGCGACGCATTTATTGCGGGCAAGTGGGCGACGCGTGGTGGCTTCCTATAGGGTTTCAGGCGCATCGAGCCGCGGCGACGAGGATCGTGGCAATTATGATGCAAGATCTTCGCCTCCCCACGTCATATCTGCATTTAATCCCGACATTCCGTTCTACGACGCCCCAACGAAACGGCGGGCTGGGGGGCAACTGTTACGGCCGTAACGATGACATGGCCGGGCTCAGATACCGCCGAATATGATCGAGCCACGTGGAGGTTTCTCCGGCCGAGTCAGTGCCACATCGCCAAGGCCGAGCTCGGCAAGACTACTCCGCCAGACGACTTCCTAAGACAAACTGCCCTCGCCGAAGTCGAGCTCGGTTCGGGGCTCCTCTACCACCTCGCCTGGCATCCACCCAGGAGGGGTCCACCTAGGCCGAGGTCGGCCAATCCTTCGCTCCTTCGCCAGGTGGCCCCCCCGGAGACGGGCCCACCTCGGTCGAAGCCAGGCGACCTCCTGCCACCTTGCCAGGTGTCCACCCAGGAGGGGTCCACCTAGGCCGAGGTCGGCCGATCCTTCGCTCCTTCGCCAGGTGGCCCCCCCGGAGACGGGCCCACCTCGGTCGAAGCCAGGCGACCTCCTGCCACCTCGCCAGGTGTCCACCCAGGAGGGGTCCACCTAGGCCGAGGTCGGTCGATCCTTCGCTCCTTCGCCAGGTGGCCCCCCCGGAGACGGGCCCACCTCGGCTGAAGCCAGGCGACCTCCTGCCACCTCGCCAGGTGTCCACCCATGAGGGATCCACCTAGGCCGAGGTCGGCCGATCCTTCGCTCCTTCGCCAGGTGGCCCCCGGAGACGGGCCCACCTCGGCTGAAGCCAGGCGACCCCCTGCCACCTCGCCAGGTGTCCACCCAGGAGGGGTCCACCTAGGTCGAGGTCAGCCGATCCTTCGCTCCTTCGCCAGGTGGCCCCCTCGGAGACGGGCCCACCTCGGTCGAAGCCAGGCGACCTCCTGCCACCTCGCCAGGTGTCCACCCAGGAGACGTCCACCTAGGCCGAGGTCGGCCGATCCTTCGCTCCTTCGCCAGGTGGCCCCCGGAGACGGGCCCACCTCGGCCGAAGCCAGGTGACCCCCTGCCACCTCGCCAGGTGTCCACCCAGGAGGGGTCCACCTAGGCCGAGGTCGGCGGATCCTTTGCTCCTTCTCTAGGTGGCCCCCGGAGACGGGCCCACCTCGGTCGAAGCCAGGCCGCCCGTACGGAGAAGGTCCAAGGGAAGGAGGCGCAGGCCCCGAGGTCATCCCTCGGGCCGTACGCATCACAGACGGCGCCCCGTACGGATGGCGGCGGCACGCGAAACACCATTTGCATCGGCCCGACAGGTCCCGTAGTCGAGAGGCGCGATTCTGACAAAGCATGCCCCATATATGGATGGCGCCCACACTTGGAAAAGAGAGCGCTCTCACTGGGCCCGAGGTCTGACCGGCCGCCTTACCAGCGCCGCCCCCCCTTTTCTGTCTTTGCCTTTTCCCTGTTGGGCTCGGCGGACGAGGTCGGAAAGCCGCCTGGCCCTCCTCACCGAAAAGGGGAAAGAGAAAGGGACGGGGGAGGGGAGCCTCCCAGGAGAAGAAGACAGGCGAACAACGGGAAGAGATAAAAGGAAAGAATCTGGGGACGACAAGGTAAGCGAACAAGCCTGGGGACAAGGAAGAAGCGCGGCAAAAGGCCTCGCTCCGAGAGTGAAATCCAAGATCCCGAGAGGGGATCGCTCGGCGTGAGCTCGGCACGGAGGCCCGGCCGAATTTCTGGTCCCCAGTGCACCTTTCTTTCTAGTAAATTCTCTAAGTCTGGAACCCTTTCGGGGATCCGTCTTGGAGAGTCTGTTCCTTCTCGTCGTCTACTGACTTGACCGTCGGAGCTCCCTCGCCGGAATCCCCGGCCAGGGTCTTCTAACCCCTTCTTGCAGGTTCACCGCAGCCGGGGAGGCTTCCTCGCCAGGCGATCAGGAAGGATCCACGGATCCGAGGCACGGGCGCGGCGACGAGAGCGGCAACACAAATATTTTAAAAAATTATTTATAAAAATATAATTTTTATATTTTAGCTATTCATTAAATATATAATTTTAAATATTTTATATTATTATATATAAAATATAAAATATTTTTATATTAAAATTAAAAAATTAAAAATTATTTTTCATACTAAGTAAATGTAAAAAAATTATATATAATTTTTTAAATATACTAAGTAATATATTGAATTTATATATATTATATTATTAAATTTAAAATAATATATTTATATTCTACATAAATACATAATTTAAATATGTATTATATTATATATAAATATATATAATATATCAAATAAATATACTATGTTATATAAATATATTATATTATTTTAAATATAATATAGTCTAATATTTTTTATAATAAAATATAAAATATAAAATGTTTTATTATATTAATATTGTAATATTATATAATATACTATATAACATTATTTTGTAGTATAATATAATTTAATAATTAATGTTTTATATTATGTTACTAATTTTAATATAATATATTGATATTATATATAAATATATAATGTAAAAACATATTATATTAAATATAATTTAATATAATATATTTTATATTATAAAATATAAAACAAAATGTAATATGATATTATAGTATACATAATGATATTATTCTAAATTACATTAATTTATTTTATTTTATTTTATTTGTAATATTAAAAATAAAATATTTTAAAATATATATTATATAACAATAAAGTGTAATATAATATAATTTAAATTATATATTACATTTTATAACATATTTTATATCATATTGAATATAGTATAATATATTTAATATAATATAATATATAATAATATTATATAATACATTATTAACTATATAATTTTATAAATAGTTTTATTACAAAATATCAAATAATATATTATATTAATGCAATATTATATTACATTACTATATTATATTATAATATATTTTTAATAAATTTGATTTAGAGATATTTTGAAAATTTGAGCTTAGATTACTGGTAATTCACTTGTCATTCCAAACATAGTAATCAATCTTACTGATAGATTATCTGTGTATACTAAACACGGTAATCAGCATTACTAGCACCGGTTTAGGGTTTAGGCACTGGTCACATGTTGGCGGGGGATGACCGGTAGTCAAGATGCAGGACGAGCCTGAACTTGGAAGAATTATTATTGCATTAAATTATTTTTATTTAATTATTTATTTATTTAATAATGTAAACCTTAATTTCAAATATCTTTAAAATTTATCCTGTTTTGAAATCGTTTTTTGGAAAGACATTCTCAATGTAATTTGAAATGTAATTTTTTTTTTAGGTTCACCTGAAAAGGAACGTCAAAAGGAATTTGCCAGACTAGCAAGCGGACTGCCCTCACGAGCCCTGCGAGGCTCGGCCACAGCCCGACCGAAGGGTTTAGGATTTAAGGTTTAGGGATTAGAGTATAGGGTTTACGGTTTAGGATATAAGGAGTTTTTAGGATTTATAGGAGTTTTAGGGTTTACGGCACTGGTCGCACATTGGCAAGGGACGACCGGTAGAAAACCCTAAGTTCCTCCTGCATTGAAAGAATTATCATAACAATAAATTATTTTCATTTAATATATTAATTATTTAATAATAAAAATCCTAAATTTCTCCTGCACTGAAATCGTCTTTTGGAAAGACGGTTTCAATGGAATTAGAAATCATTTTTTTGAAAAAACAAATTCAATGAAATTAGAAATCATCTTTTGAAAAGATGTTTTCGGCTTAATTTGAACTCGTCCATTCAAAAGACAAATTCAATTAAACTCATCTTTTCGAAAGACATTTTCAGCTTAATTTGAATTCGTCCATTCAAAAGACGAATTCAATTGAACTCGTCTTTTCGAAAGATGTTTTTATCTTAATTTGATTTTGTCTGTTCTAAAGGCGATTTCAAGTTCCACACTGGCTGCCATGTCCGCCCGAAATACCTACTTCAGTAAATATTTAACCTAACACCTATTTTTGTAATTACTTTTTTAAATAACATTATTTTAAAAAAATCCCAATTTGGAGCCAAATTAACCAAGCTGTCAGGATGCACTGGTCAAGAAGAATGTATGTGTTGTCGTTTCTACAAGTTTCAAAAACTCCCAGCAGATTAGAAGTGGGCGATCCGTATTAAGCACGCTCCACATACGGGCACAGGCACGCACTCCATGCACGGTAGCCATTGCACAACCATTTGGCATTAATTTTTTTAATGATTTCAAACGGTCATTTTTTTATTCAATTTTATTTTAATAGTTTAATGATTATAAGAAGGGCTTTTTAGGATTTTTTAGAGCTTTGAGCCTATAAATAAGTTTCCTTTCTCCTAATTTTTATCCATCCAAAATTTTTCTAAATTTTTTCTCTCTTTCTCCACTCAAACATACTTTCTTACTTAAATTTTTGAATATTTTTTTATTTGGATTGAAGACAAACTTAATCGGCGTTCATTCAAGATCGTGCTGTAAAAAATTTTCCATCCCAAGATCCTATACATGATTTCTAGAATACCAAAATATATCATCTTCAAGAACGGATTTGAATAACAACAGATCTAAAAATTTCATATATATCAAGAATAAATAATAATTTTAAATTTGAGATACGTACATGTATTTGTCATTAATGTTCAAACATGCAATCATGATGCTCGCATGAATATCAAAGGCCAAGTCCTTTTCTCCAACATCCTCTTCATGGATGGCTATTCAATGAGGCAAGCCATGAGAACTAATCTCATGAAAAATATCAAAAAGTGGAGGGAAAACCTAGCCTATTTATAAGCAAACACTAGCAGGCTCTTACATCATGGGCCAAGTTGGGCTAAGACTTATATTATGCCTCTTAACCACATTGGCCAACATAAGGTGCTCATAGCCCAAATACAAAAATCACAAATAATATTAGGTTTATACATATCCATTAACATAGATCATATAATCAACATATTTTTAATAAAATAAAATAAATAATAATTAATGGTAGCCTGTAATTAGAAAAAAATTCTTGCATTCTTTCATCTGAACAAAATTATTATAATTTTAAAAATATTTTATTTAAAAATGACTATCAGGCTAAATAACAAAATATACAATATGTGGCCATGATTTTAAAAAATATGATATATGGATAGTACTATAAAATTGACACGATCTAATAGTATCAATCATACTGAATCATAGAAGTCATTGCATCTTTTATTTGATACAAGACATATCCATGGTTATAAATATCATTAGTACTATCAACATGAATCTCAGTGTGGTAGCATAGCAAGAAAATAGTATTAAAAAATGATTCAAAAAAAATATGCTATTTTTATTATCGATTATTCAATTTCTCTTCAACATGCTTAAAAACAAAATAAGCAAAAAAAAATTTAATGATTTCAAAATAACAAACCATTCTATCTTACATACTCAACATGATGTCAATAACGAGACAATAGAACATATATGAGACTCGACACCTAGTTTTAATTTTCATACAATAGATACATAAACAATAGATATCTCATAAATATCCATGCATAACAAAAAGAGAATTATATAAATATACCATTAATCATGATTTTTTTTAACCTTATACTTTATTACAAGCTAGAAAAATTTCATGACTTCAAAAACAACATGTATATCTTTAAACAAATACATTGAGATTTTTTAATAGTAAATAAGACATGCTAATACAATTGTTATTCTCAAGACAAACAAATATTGTGAGATACTATATTATATTTTATTTTACATGTGCATATAAATCATATAGGAATGCAATCTATTAACTATTATTTTAACAAAATATATAAATACTCATATAGATATATAAAATGAAAAAAAGGTATATAATAATAAGGTATAAATACAAAGTCACTCCCACTAATCAAACACTTCAAAATAACTTAATATGCACATATTTTCAACAAGCTTTGTAAAGTATATGAGCCTCAAATCCTTTGATCAAAGAATCAGTCAACATGGACTCTATATCTATGTACTCGATAGTAATATCTCCTTAGATTAGAATTCATCAATAAAACAATCAATGACAAATAAAATTTGTCTATCAAGTTAATACATAAACTCAAAATACATCAAACTCCAACTAATTCAAAAAAATTAAAAAATTCTAAAATATCCATGTTCTTGACATATTTTATGAAATCTATGGATCTTAGTCATTTGATTAGAAAATAATCAAATATTATCTTTATTCCTATGTATTTTACAAAATACACTACTTTTAATTAAAATCTCTAACCATCAAATATTCTATCTTTATATGAATAGAGATATAGAAAACTTTTATTATTCTTTAAAAGAACATAGCTACAATATTATTATAATAAATTTCAAATAGTTTTAAGATATAATCAATATTTATAAGATATGGGATAAAGTTTTATAATTAAAATAATATAAATTGTGACTTTGTAACATACCACAAACTTTACCTGTATATTTAAAAATGCTACTAGATTTTGTTTTCATACTTTTCTAAGAAATAACCCCCTCCAGTCATTCACATATTAAGAAATCAAATTATCATAAGAAATGACATGTTTCTATTTTATATTATGTGATTTATTTACCAGTATTACATCAACTAGTAATGAAAGTACTATAATTAGTTCATATATATGATGTTGCTCTCCCACTATCCTTCAATAGAATGAAATATAATATTTTCATAAAAAAAATAAGAACAATAACTTATTTTTTCTCTAATATCATATTTTTAGTATATGAGAATCTACCATCATCCATATTAGAATCTATAAACATGATATCTTTTGATTTAATATTCTTTATACCCCTATTAAGATAGTAGAATTTGTATTTATTTAAAATTATATGTATAACCAATTAAATAACATATTATTTTAGATTCAAAATTTATTTACTGATGGAGTATTAATCATTAAGTTTTGCAGGACAATCCTCAATATAAAATTGAATAATATTGGGTTTTTTACTAACCTTCAGCTGAAAAGGTATCTTACGTAACTATCTTATCAAAAACTTTATCAATAATATATATGACAGTCCTTAGAGTCTTGTCTTAGAGATATCATTATAAATTGCATCCACTCATCACATTTCAAACTATATTTAGGAGAGTGTGATTTTGTCACTTAGTCATACCATTTTCATTAGGAGTCTTATGGATGGTGTATTGAATAATTATACTACACTTATATAAATATTTGATAAATGATCTTATTTGTTTATTATGTATGGAATCTTAGGGTGTGACTTATACACCATATCAATACTCTCATCATTTTTTCAAAAATATCAAAAATATTTGAACAAATAAGATAAAATTATTAATTATTTAACTTATATAATTTTAAGTTGATTAAATTACACAGTAAGAAAACTAAAATATGAAATATGATAAGTAAGCAATATATTATAGATAGAATCTCAAAATACTTAGTTTAGTCACAATACTCTCTAGTTTCATAATGTAAACCCTAACATCATCATGCCATCATATCTTATATTGATTTATCTATCCATTAACTATCCAGGTTTTTTTTATCAAATTCTACGTACCTTTTATAAATAAGGTTAAAAATTATATTATATTATCATTCTTAGGTATAACATAGAGAATAGAATCAATTTTCATTTTATATGTTTTACATGCAAGATAATTTACTCCCTACCACTTTTATAGGCATGTTTTATTCTAAAGTATTCTTATAAGTCATCCAAGATAGAAGATCATTATACAATGTAATATCCAAAACCATCATACTTAGTACTAGCACAATTTCACTTTCCATAATTTATAGTTTCTCCAATCAAAGTCATAGTAGAATTATTAACTCTATTGGATATAAATATACTAATTATTAAATAATCTTTATATAGTTAATCAAAGAGAAATATAGACAATATATATATATATCAAAAAATCTTTTAAGTATTATTTTTATAAGAGTCATTTGTTCAATGCTACAAAACTTTCTTTAGAAAGAAAGTAATCCACGTAAGATATCTCTCTTTAACATATAATGCTATTCAATTCCTTTTATATATCTTAAAAAAAAATCTTATAAATTTTAGTAAATGGATCACTTTGGTAGTCGTTATTTATCAAGATTCATAAGCCTTCTAATCATAGATCAACAAGTCATGACCTCTATGATAATATAAGATAAATAAACAACAAACAAGATTATACATAAATACAACATGATAGAGGTATAGATAATTAATAAATAAATAAATACTTTAAACATAATAAGTTATTTTTTATAATAGCATAATGTGCATCATTATAAAAAAAATTTTAGGAAAAGAATATGATATGCTATTGAGCTCCAAATATGAGATCAATATTATTGCCACCTGGATCGCCGTGGTCCATAGCTCTGATATGTCGTGGGTGCATCGGGCTCCCTCTGGGTGCTTGGTCTCCTTTTCGGTCAACTCCAAAGTCAGTGTGACCTGCAAAACAGAGGAGACCCGGACCAAAAATCTCAGTAGGGATACTCCGACGATCAAGTCAGTTGGGACGATCAAGGGGAACAAAATCTCTGTGATAGAGAGCTTGAGACCTCTCCGCGTAGAGGATAAAAGATGAGATTTTTTGAAATGGAAAGATAAGGTGAAGTGGAGTTTAGAGAGCGGGGAGGTTCTCTTAGCTAGTTTCTTGCATGTTTGCTCTCTATGTCTTACCAGTTGCCTATCTTCCTGCTGGTGGTCCCTTCTTTCGTTTTATATGAGAGGAATGGCCCAGACCAAGTCTGGGCCTTCACCGTGATGTCACTTTCCTAGTGTCCCTTTCGAAAGGGGTTTTTCTTTATCTGCGACCTCTCCCCTATCGAATCGATCCTCGAAAGGAGATCCTTCTATTGAGGGTGTTCGCTGGTGTAGTACAGATATTGTCCCTCTGGTGTGCAGTTTCCCGTGGGAGGTGTGGGCACGGTGCCGCTGACCCCCGAGCCATGGTGGGGCAATTCTATTCCAGGAGGGACCATCGGAGTGTTGCAGGGCTTGGAGCCTTAATCAGATACTCTTCTTAGAGAAGGTACAGGTTTCGTGTCACGAGGACTGGAGCCCCATGGTTGCAGGGTCATAGGCATGGCAGCGCACTACAGGGCCTGGAGCCTAGTGGAGCATGTATTGCGCAGAACGTGCAGGTGGCATGTTTGTAGAGATTGAATCTCCAATAGGGTATGTGCCACCTCCTGGAGGTTGCAGGTAGCTGGAAGCTTCCATACCATGATCTGAACCTCTGCTGATCCTCTCCTTGTTGCTACTAGTGGGAACTTTAGTCTTGGCAAGAGGGGGGAGCTCTATCTCAGGAGCTCGATCCCAGATGGCAGGAGCACGATCTCGACCAGGAGCTCAACCTTGGATGAGAGTTGATCTCAGCCGAGAGCTCGATCTCAGATGGTGGGAGCACCATCTCGGTCGAGAGCTCGATCTCGAATGGGAGCTGACCTCGACCGGGGGCTCGACCTCAGATGGTGGGAGCGTGACTTCGACAGGGGACTCAACCCTGGTTGGAAGCTGACCTTGGCCGGGGGCTCAACCTCAGATGGCAGGAGCATGACCTCGATTGGGAGCTCGACCCTGGATGGGAGCTGACCTCGACCAGGGGCTCAACCTCGGATGGTAGGAGCACAACCTCAGCCGGGAGCTCGACCCTAGATGCAAACTAACCTCGACCAGGGGCTTGACCTCGGATGGCGGGAGCACGACCTCGACCAGAAGCTCGACCCTAGATGGGACCTAACCTCGACCGGGGGCTCGACCTCGACAAGATGGAGGAGCTCTATCTTGGGAGCTCGATCCTGGAAGACGGGAGCGCAACCCTAGTTGGGGGCTCCACTCTGGAAGGTAGGAGAGTGCTCCAGGCACTAGAGTGGCTCGACTCTGGACTTTATTTGGTCGCGGCATCCAGATGGCACTTTCCACCAACACAGTCATCATCTGGGATCGTCATAGGTTCCATGTCAGCAATAATGCCATATTAGGTGCCCCCCACTCTCGAGCCTAGAGTACGATGCGGCACTCGGGGTGAAGGGAGTAATGATCATGCCGACGTGGAGGGACACGCCTCCTGCACTATTAATGTCTTGAGCACAGGTGCCCCGGAGATCACACTTCCGCACCAATGAAGTGATACCATGCAAGCCCTTTCAAAGGGGGGCCATAATTGCTGCGCCGGGTCCGAAGTGGTCGCCTCCAAATCGAAGCATCGCCTCCAACGAATATCAACACGTGGCGGACTCTTGTTGGCCGGGAAGAAGAAAGGATGCATGTTTTCGATTAGTACGATGCGATGGAAAGTTGGCTGGCTTTTAAAAAGGACTTTTCAGGCTATCCCTTAAGGACTTTTGAGCATGGAGGCAAGGTTTTTCTGTAGTGCTCCTTCCTCCTTTTGTCTCACCCCCATTCGTTTGATCAAGAGTTCGGAGTCCTAGCAAGTCAGCCCTCTCATTTCTCTTTCCTTCTTCTTTCTTTCTTCTTTTCCCATTCTTCTCCTTCGACCTGTGTTGGAGGAGATCGCATCGAGTTCTGCGGGCTTTCTATCTTTCCTTTGTTTTCTTCCTTCTTGCTTTCCTCCATGAGTCCCTCTGGTAGAGGGCACCACCGTCCGGATTATTCTAATGAGACGGGGCCATCACGATCGAGGCCTCCTTCCTCGGATAGCGAGGAGAAAGTTCCAGTAGCAATCTACGGGGGTACCCGTCGGACAGGGTGTTGACCCCTAGAATGATTTTGATGATTACAAAATATTGGAGCATATATTTATGACTAACTCTTTCAATTATTCAAGAAGTTTTTGTATGAAGCAATTATCAATGAATCACTTTATTTCCTACTTAGCTGGAAGTTATCCCAGTACAGTTGTATTAATTAATGAAGTGTATTGAATTGAAGACCTCAAAGTTGTAAAGCCCTAATTTTCATTCTTGTAATCTCATAAAAAGGGGCTATAAATTAGTAAAAATGAGTTTGATTAGGTAAGATATTCTTTGTAACATATTTTGAAGTTTCGGAAGACTTGTATTGTTTGGAGATTCAATTGGCTGAATTTTGAAGAAGTTCTGCTAGAGCCGACTCATGGATCAAGAGCCGACTTATGGATCAAGAGCTGACTCCTATTATGGCACGGCACGAAAAGTTTCAGAGTTTCAGAAATCCAAGCCAACTCGAAGATATTAAGCCGACTCGACCTAGAAGAGCTGACTCGAACAGAGTTTGATTTTCTATTGTCTAAGACTTCGAGCCGACTCGAGTGGATCCGAGTCAACTCGAGTATCAGGTTCAGGCCTATAATGGCTAGTTGCAGAATTATCTGTTTGAATTCCAAGAAAGCTCCAACGGCTCTATGTCGATTCCCTAGGCCCTACAATGGCTAGTTTTGCTTGAAAACTATAAAAGGGAGTATTTATGATGGATTAAAGCATAATTATTGAATATACACTGAAAATCAAAGAGCATTCAAGTGAATTTCAAGTCTTTAACCAACCAACTTCAAGTGAGCATTCAAGAAAGGATTCAAAGCTTCTCCAACTTATCTTCATTCATTAAATCAAACTTTTGGAGAAGTCAAGAAGCAGCTTTAAGAGTATTCAAGAGCATCTAAAGCAAGGCTTCAATTTGAGCTTCATCGACAACTACCAAACAAATTGGGTTTGTTGTAAAGTTGCTATTTTCATTTCATATATCTTGTTTACTCTCCAAGAGTAGCAAGGGGCTGTGTCTTGTGAGTGTTAAAAGATTTTTAGGTGAGCCTGTTAAAACCCAAGTTGGGTTCTTGGAAAGCCTGGTGTAAAACCAAGTGTGGGTTCTTGGTAAGCCCAGTATAAAATCAAGTGTGGGTTTCTTTAGTGAGCCCGGTATAAAAACCAAAGGGTGTAAGTTTCGGATTATGATCCCGATAAAATAATCCGACTGTATTCCGGTAGGGGATATAGTGGAAATCCCAAGTGGTGCTTGGGTAGTGGACGTAGGAGCGGGTTGCTCCAAACCACTCTAATTTCTTTGTGTTTGTGAATGTGTTTACTTGACTCTTTTGTGATTATTAATTTAGTTGCTTCCGTTGCATAATCTATCACATCACCAATACTAAAATAATTTTAAAGTGCACATACTTTGAAGTTTTTATTATCCCAATTCACCCCCTCTTGGAAAGCCACCTGGGCAACAAGTGGTATCAGAGCAGAGTCTCTAAAATTTCTTAGAGTAAAGATTGATGGCACATCCCATGAGTACCTACTTGGTCGAAGGCCAATCCACAAACCGACCTACACTTTTCACTAGAATTAATTATATTATTGGAAGGCTAGGATGAAGATATACATTCAAACCGTAGACTTCAAATTATGGAAGATAATTCAAAAAGGACCTCACACACCCACTATCAGAATTAATAATGTTGAGGTTTTCAAACCTGAAGAGGAATGGGATGCATAATGAGTCATGTAAGTTTTGAGTTTTATGAGTCCAGACCAATTTTGTAAGAAGACTCAAGTCACTTATGAAGCCAGTCAGTATAATACTCCAACCACTGCAAGGAATCCAATCATCTACATAATTATGCCACTTGGGATGCATGGAAGGAGTCTTGGAGCTATCATTGAAGACCTGGACGACAAGTACATCAGCCCACCAGGAGGAGATGGACACCAGGAGAACCCTAGAGCCTGCACAGCACTGAAATGGGCTGCCCAAAGCCCTATCCCATCCTCAAATTCAGCACCCTCCTTATGGTCACCTCTCATGTTGGCACCCCACTTATGGTCACCTCCCTTAGACCAAGTCAAAGAGAAGGAGAGGAGTAATCCTAGTGAGAAGAGGGAGTTTGAACCTATTTGGAAGAGGAGATCTCTATGTATTTGAGTAGGAAAAGGATTAGTGGGAATTCTCTTATATGCCCTTACTTGGAGCCCAAGTTTGTAAGCCTCTTTAAAGGCCTCCCCCTCTCATGTATATTGGATGTTAATAAATATGAAAACTTTCTTGAGTTCTTCTCAACTCTTGGTATGAATTCTGAGTGAATATTTATGATTAAGGGTATTTGTGTGATCCCTCAAGATATCTGTGTGATCCCTGCGTCCTGCCTCCAAGCCGACTGCCTCTTCATCTCTTGGCCGCCCACTTCTAAGCCTTCCTTTTCTTTGCTTTTTTTAGCCTTCAAACTTGTTTCTTCTCTGATTTCTAACCCTTGTTAGGTGATTTGCAGGTCCCTCAGAGTTCACAAATCTAAGATTTCAATCGACAAGCTTTCGAGCCACCAGATTGAAAGCTACGAATCCGCAGGGTCTCCGGCTTGTTTTTCCAGGCCGCATCCGAGAGCATAGAGCGAATTCTTCTTGGATCGATCTCCAAATCTCTGCTAGGTACACCCCCTAGACTCCTCTGATAGCAGTATTGCAGAAGAGCTAGTTCTATCCATGGCTTCTTAGCCTTGGCGGTCTGTTTCTTCACTTTTAGGGTTTAGTTCTGTATGTATGTGCTTCCAAGAATTTTATAGAGTTTTCTACTTAATAAATTGGCTTGAAGTTTGGAAAACAAACTCCTAACTTAATGCCTAATATATGAAAAATAATTTGCATGCATAATTATTCCCGCATCACTTCATATCGCTAGTGGTCAAAAGGTTCGAACCACCAGTAAGATTCGGTAGCCTAAAGGGGATTGTTGAATTTAAAATTAGGTATTTTTAAATAATTTATGTACATTTGTTTGTCTTCTTTCTATTGAATTTAATTTAAAATTTAATTTACTAAATTTTAGTTTGAAATTATGAATTGAATTGATGCATTTATGATTTGTATTTTGTTCTATAACATTTAATTTTGTTTATATGATTAATTAGTAAATTAGTGAGTTGCTCGATTTTTTTCATAATTTCTTTGTTATTTGCTATTGTTTTAGATCATTCTTTACTTGGAATTTAATCATGAGTGATAAGAAGTAAAAAAACTTAAGTTATTCTTTAAGAAAAGGAAGGAAAAGAAGTTCTCAGGGAGATAATGATGGGTCTGGATAAAATAAAAATTAGAAAGAAGATAATAATGAGTCCGAGTAAACAAGTCCATTCAGTCCCTATATCTCTAGTGATTAAGGGTTTTTCTTTTATGTCTCTAAAGGTTGAAAATCCTCTTAGTTTTTCTTGTATAGAATGTGATCCAAAATTTAATAAATCTATGTGAGATTATCCAATTAATTAATAAGATGAAATAAGAAGGGCTTATTTAAGATCTGATTCTTATCATATCAAACTTTTCACTTTTCCATTTTTTAGAGAAAAGCATCATCATCATTTTCAGGCTTTTTGGTATTTTGAATTTTCTTAGCTTGAATATTCTCTTCTAAATGATGCTATATTTTGTCTTCCATGTTATCTTTTCTAAAAGAAACTAAGCGTACAAAGTAGTTATGATGTATTTATTATTACTAGTTTTAGAAATTGAAAAAAGATAAAATATGAAAAGAATTATACTTTTCTCAAATATATGGGACAAGATCAGTGTTCTCCCTATAATAATGTTGTAAGATATTGTTCAGCTTTATTAAACTAGCCTAGGCATATTGATAAAGTAATAAAGAGATAATCAGAAGAATAAAAGAAGAATAGGCTTTGGGTCAAAATATCAATTAATGACATTCACTGGCTTGCATTTCAAGGGATGGCTTTAGAGCTTATGATGAGTTTGTTAGTTCTCTAAATCATGAAAATTTTTGGGTTGATTAAATTTTTAGCATTTTATAATGATGAAATGAAAAGTATTGTCATAGAGAATGCTCCATTAAATGAAAGTACACATCTCCTATGATTCAAAAAAAGATTTTATGTATTTTGGTAAACAATGTAAAAAAGAAAATATGGGAAGAGGTTGGAAATTCTAATTTTGCATTATTATTGATGGAGCAAGTGATGAATCCAAGAGAGAATAAATGGTTATTATTTTTTGTTTTGTTGACATTAGAGGCTGCATACAAGAACATATCATGGATCTTGTTCATGTTAAAGACATATCAGTAACAACTTTATTTTCTTCAATTTGTGCTATTCTTTCTCACCATAGTCTTGATGTCCAAAATCTACATAGTCAAGGTTATGATGAACTAGTAACCTGCAAGGTGAATGGAAGGGATTGTAGGCATTATTTCTTAATGAATGTCCTTATACATATTATATGCATTATATGGCTTATCGATTACAGTTGGCTTTGGTTATAGCTGCTAAAAAGATATTTGTTGTTTATGATTTTTTTTTTGAATTTAACTTTTATTGTTAATGCTGTTACTGGTTCTATTAAGCGATAAGATGAATTATGGCCACTCAACAAGCTGAGATTGCATAAATGTTAGCTATTGATGATGATGATGATGATGATGATGGAGGAATCAAAATAATATAATGTGCCAATCAACTTGATACTTTGAAGCGACCAGGTGATACTCGTTAGAGTTCTCATTTTGATTCTATTAGCAGTTTTATCATATTGTTTGATGCAATTTATTTAGTTCTTGAAAGTATTAAAAATGATGGATCTAAGTATAAAACAAAATGAGATGCTATTGTAGCTCTCAAAAGGATCACTTCCTTTGAGTTCATTTTTATCTTGCACTTGATAAAAAAAAATTATTGACATCATTGATATTCTTTGTCAGATTTTGCAACAAAAGTTTTAAGATATTATTAATGCAATACAAATGGTGTCAACTATAGCTTCGCTCATTCAACAATTTAAAGATAATGGATATAATTCTTTTCTAAAAAATGTTATATTATTTTACACAAATCACAGTATTGATGTTTTGAATTTTATGCTCCACATGTTGTAGGTTGTAGCAGTCGATGACTAGATGATATTACTATGGAGCATTATTTTCATTTGATATTTTTAATGCTATGTTAGACTTTCAATTGCAAGAGATATCTACAAGGTTTAATGAGCTTTTGAAACTTTGCTATGTCTTGGATCCCAGGGATGGGTATAAATCCTTTGATATTAATGCTATTTGTTCTCTTGCAGAGAAGTATTATCCCTTTGATTTCATAGAGAATGAAAGAATCACTTTGAGATATCAGTTACAACATTTTCATATTGATTTTCTCCATGATCCGGACTTGAAGAGATTGTCATCTATTAGAGAATTATATCAATATTTAACAGAGATAAAGAAGTCAAGAATTTATTGTCTTGTTGATATATTAATTTGCCTTATTTTGACTTTTCTAGTATCTAATGTAACTATTGAATATGCTTTTTTTAATTATGAATTTTTTTAAGACTAGATTGTGCAATAAAATGGAGAACCAATTTCTTACTGATAGCTTGGTCATTTATACTAAAAGAGAAATTATAGAAACCTTTAGTTTATTCTTGATGAATTTATATTTTTAAAAGAACACCGTTTATAATTTTAATTTTAAATTATAAAAATAAAAAAATTAAATTATATTCTTTATGTATTATTTTGGTCTTTTGTAACTTAATTTTCTAGCCACTGCTCTAGACATTCCTGAATGTTAACTTTGATGGCAGTATTACGGATAAGACAGGTGGAGCCGAGTTTGTCATTCGGGATCCAAATTCCTGGCTTATTGTGGCCGGTGATGTGCTACTTATCAACACTTTTATGCTTGAGACAGAGCTTAGGACTGCCTGGGATGGTATTACTTATACAAGAACTATTCTTCGAATAGAATGTTTGATTGTGGAGGGAGACTTGGTAGTGGTAGTGGCCTATCTACATGGACATCCTGATCATGGTGCTACCACTCACCTTCTAGTATGGGATATACATGGCCTTCTGTTGGGATGTGTATCCTTTGATATTAGGTATATTTATAAGGAGGCAAATAGTGTTACAGACTGGATGGTCTCACTTGTTGTTCAGCATTCGGATATAGGACATTAGGTCGACCCCTCATTTTTACCGATGTCTTTCATACCGATGTCTTTCAGGAACATCATTTTTTCTAATTTTTTTGGAATATATTCATATTCGTTTTATATGATTTATCCATCTTATAAAAAAAATAAATAAAAAGAGATCACGCTCCTTTATAGGATAGATATAGGAAATCATTTTTTCATTTTTTCTGACTTTTTGGAATATATCGATGTCTTTCAGGAACATCATTTTTTTCTAACTTTTTAGAATATATTCATACTCGTTTTATATGATTTATCCAATTTTTTAATATATTCATACTCGTTTTATATGATTTATCCATCTTATAAAAAAATAAATAAATAAAGATCACCCTCTTTTATGGGATCGATATAGGAAATTGTTTAAGTCGTCCGCAGTATCATTCCTCCACCATGAGATATATGGAATATGGAACCATGACCAGTTCCAACTAGACTACCATCTCAGTGGTAGAGATGGATTACTTTCACATGACTTTAACGGGAAGTCACCAAAATCCAGTCTTCCGTTGGGGCCAATCCGGGTGGTTTGATGAATCGTCTTCTGGTTTGATCCGATTTGAGCGTCGAACCGGTTGCTCGAGTACCTGGACTGTAGAGAAAATCTCTATGAAGTTAAGATTGGGTTTGAATCTTTTGGATACTTACCGATTTTGGAGAAGACATTAAGCAGACGACGCCGTCAGCAGTTAAACAAACCCATGACTGGGAAGGGAGACGGAGATAGGTCTTGCTCTCTCTACGTTCGACAAGTAGAAATCCTGGAGCATATGTATTTTTGAAGGCCGAAGAACGTGGCAAGAGACTAGGCCCACTGGAACGACATTCACCCCGGTAGCAAGCTGGAGAATAGGAATGCTGGGCATGGAAAGAACCGTGGTCGGAAGAAAGAAAGACCTAGACTGGTTGAAGGGCTGGGATGGATGAGCCATTCGGTTTCTCTCGCTAGAACGGGTGCTTCTTACTCTAGAAAACACATCTCTAGAAAACCTCTCTTGAAGGGCTGGGCACTCATGAAGAGCTTGTTTATCTTTTTTTTTTTTTTTTGACCAATTATGATAGTAATTGCCACCAAAATACCTTGGATGGATCCTTCCAACCTAAAGATCATCCTCACTACCACTGAGTTGCCCTCTCACCTACTAATCATCACTCAAGTCTTTGTTAGCATTTGGATGTCGGGAAAAAAGCTGAGAAGTTACAAGTTCTTCCATGTTTACCTAACAGAAATAAACCAATATATCAGAACGTCTTTCTCGCCAAGGGGATCGCAATTTAGATCAGAGAATTCGAAGATAGTTACGAAGGCATGAACCGTGCTTCTTTGGCAGGCAAAACAAATATCCAACTGCTTAACTACAAGAGTACTGTTGATCAATCTTTAAAACTTAATATTGTCTTTTATGTCACAAGTGGCAGGAACATCTACATGCTTTAGTCTATATGGGTTTCGCCCCTAACTTTAAAAGAAATTCACTATCAAGAAATTCAGCGACAGACTTGTGATGCCGTCATACAAGCCTTCTCATATATTGAATTATCCTGGCTTCTTGAACAGAATGAATATTTCAGAAGAAAATTTGTTAGTTTATATTAATGCTTCAGTATCGGTGGAATCATTACCAAACCCAGGCGAATCCTTCTAGCGGCTGGATTTAAGACCCATATGCCCTCTTTTAGCATCACCTAGGACATCAAAGAGGTATATCAAAACACTGAAATAATCTCATATGATCTTCGACTTGGTTGCCCAAATTATTATGCATTGCAAGAAAAAAGCAGAAAAATCTTGATTACCTGGGATGAAGATATTTATAAGCCAAGACAAGACTCAAACTGTCATGATTGAAGAATTCTATCAGCAACTCTGCTGCACTGATTTCATATCGTTTTACAAGCAAGAACAAAAATTTTCAGTAGCAGGATCCAGCCATCCTGGACTGAAACAAAACTCAAGGCATCCATCTACGAAACTGCATTCCTGAAGGCAATGTTGGGTTACTATCAAATTCTGATGGTCTTGATAGATGGATTGAGCTCCTCGGATGAAAGTGAGAATCTGCATAAGGATGGTTGAGATAATTTGCCCCATTAAAAGACCTTCCGGAAACGCCCAGCATATTGCCTGCATTGTAAGTATGGCTGCCAAAGACCCCTCTATTTGCTTCAGATGGCAGTGTGTTATTTCTATGACACAATTCCAGTTGAGTATTATAAAGATTGCTAAAGGGGCTTCTTTGAGGGATGGGATGCTGCACATGAATTCCATTTTCAAAATAACTGGCTTGGCTTGGATTCCTAGCTAATGAACCAAGATTCCTTGTCATGGCAAGCTGCTTTGTCTTTCCATGACCCGGAGCCTTGTCAACAGACATGTTCTGTTTCTGTTTCTTGGTAGGATAACACTGCTCTTTCTTTCTTCTTTTCTTAGGAGGTGCTCTAGCTTCAGAGCAATTTTTCTGGCGCCTGGAACCTAATAATCAAAAAAACATCAAATATTTTCTGGACCAAGAACTAAGTTCTAACTTTGAAGGGAAACACGGTAACTCATTTGAAGACAAACATAAGAATTATTTTATCTCCCAATAGAAGATGACAAATATATAGTACAAATTCCTCAAACCACAGCCAACTCCATGTTTTGATCAGTTCAACTGCAATGTTCTCTCATGTCCATACGTGAAGCTAAAAAGTGATATGCGCATGACAATATTACCAAATGCAGAGAGGTGCAACAAAATCAGTATAAAAGAAATCTGCCATCAGTGTAAATGGGCTGGACAGGGACTAGGTCCAAGGAACACCCAATCTCAAACCTGACAAAGATAATTGGGTATCAATTGAGGTTCAGGTTTTCCTTGTCTAGTTCCATTTGAGTTTGGACTTGTATTCACATAATTAACAAATCTAAAAATAAATTTTCAAAAACATTTTTATTGATATTTTTCTCCAAAAAATTTGCTGTAAATTCATAAGACACTTATAATAGTTGAATTATCAACTTTATTGCTGCCATGTTCGCATATGCAATATCAGTTTCCTTTTGCTTTTATTTGGCAGAGGCAGGATCATTTATTTAACAAACCAGCAACAACTACTGCCTGCTTTTACTAATTCAAGTTACTAATTATCTTCAATTTAATGGTGCAAATTTAAATCCAAAAGATGATACTTATTATAAATTAACATGATATAGAAGTACATATTGGACATGTTTGAGAATTTTATCACAAAAGCTGCTTACGTAGCCCCCACCCCCCCCCCCCCCCCCCCCCCCCCCCCCCCCCACACACACACACATTTTGTGAGAGAGAGAATCTTAGTTTTCTTAAGGCCAATCTATATGTTAGTCTAACAACTCAGATTTAATCTTCTAATCAGATCCCACTTCCTACCACCGGTATGCATGATAGATACCAGTAGGAGTTACCAGCTCAGAAGTAATTGGCCAATAAAGCAAAGGGTCATTGCTACAAGCCCGTGTGTCACCCCATGTGAATCGAAAATCACCCCTCCCTCCTCCCCAACTGGTCTTTGATGCAGAACGAAAGCTCTGATACCAAAAATGATGCAGAACAAAGAACAAAGAAGCGTATGCGGAAGTAAATTTAAGATTAATTCTTTTTTTTTTTTTTTATTTTAGAAATTGGCTTTGACTCAAAGTAAAGCTAAACTAAGTTGAAGGAAACTAGGTAAGGATTGAAAGCACAGTTTAGAAGAGACTAAATTATCAGAGTAGTTCAGAAGTAACGGATCGCTGGGGGTTGAGAAACTCCCAGACCTAGGATTTCGCTCTGAACTTTCAACATAACAGAAATAGAGAGGAGAGATGGTTTACTAACCAGACAGTGATCTTCTCAGGATTTTGGTGGAAGAACTCTCTCGAGCAGATTGTGGGATCCTCGGAGTCGGCTATCTTCACAATGGATCCTCCAATACTGGTCTTGTGGTTTGGTCGGCTTCTCCTGGACTCAAGATCTGGGAAAGAAGAGGAACAAGTGATGGATTTCAGATACTCAAGAAAAGATTTACCAGGTTGAAGAACTTGAAAGCTGAAGTTGCTGAAATCAGGATTCTCCTGGAGACCGATCTGACTTTCTCTTAGAACTGCTGTAGATCTTAAGTATTCGGACTGTAGCTGGATGCTGGTGGTCGGCCTGGACTTGGAGAGAGAGGGCGTGGGAGGTGGGATATGCTAGGGTTTGATGGATTGAAGTGGATGGTGGGCGGCTAGGATTTTGGAGTAGAAGTGGCTAACCTAGGGTTTTGGGTTTTGGAGATCTCACACCTCCTCAAGGTTCCTGGGGAACCCGGATTTACTCCCTCACGGAGCTCAACACCTGGATGCAAGTGCGGAAGAGAGAAAACACAAAGTTTGCTCACAAAAAAAAAAAATGGTTTCATTCATCTGATTGATTTAAACTTACAAGAGGGGTTTAATTTATAAGGCTTTACAAGGGAGTAGGGTTTTACATCTTCCCATGTGGGACTAAAGGAGGGAATCTACAAATCAGGATAAATCATACATATATGGTCGGCCAAGGTACCAAAAAAATTTGATTTGGGTTATAAAAGGCAGGTAGATGGCGCCTCCTTGCTTGGGTCTTCAAGAGAGGATTTCTTTCCTTCCATGGATCAACTCTTTTGGACTCCTCCTTTTCTTCCTCCCTAAGTCAAGGCCCTTCCCATCTTTGTTTTGGACATTTTTGGCAGGTAGTGGGGGTGTCTCCTAGTATCTCTCCATGAATCATGGATTTTCCCTTCATGGTTTGGCTCTTTTGGACACCTCCTAGTCTTGCTCCACAAGTTTAGGCTTCTTCCTTTCATGGCTTTGGCACTTTAGGAAACTTTTGGGTGCCTCCTTGATTTTCTCCCCAAGACATGCTCTCTTCCCTTTTATAACTTGGATTTTTATGGAACATTGTGGGGCACCTCCTTGATCCTCTCTTCAAGAAAAATTCTTGCCATCCTGGCTTGGGTTTATCTGGAAAGAAGTTGGCTCCTCCTTGGATTGAGGTATCTTGATGGATTTCTCCCCCAAGTGGCGCATGAAAGAATGGACCTGCTTTCTTGTGGTGTGGGGACCAAGGCACACTGGATGGAGATGTGGCGCCTCCTGGACTCTGGCATGTGGTTGGGAGTGTGGCGCCCACCTGCTTGGTCCTGGGAGAAAATGTGGCACCTTGGAGAAGACCTAGACCACTACTAGGACTTGTATTGAGTCAACATGACTCAACAAAATTTAAATTATAGGGAAATACAGACTCAAACTAAAATTGAGTTGACCAAGTCAACCCTTATTACAAAACCAGAAAACCCTAATTCTTCGGGCAATGTCAATCAGAGATCCAGATGGAGCCCTGAAGTCTTCTTCTGAGTCTGGTGCCCGCACCAATTCTCCCGGGGTGGGAGGAACTCGACCCTGTCGAGTATGGATCAAGCTGGCTCTGGTATCTCTCCAAGAGGTCTGGGTCCAATTCTTGTAATTCTTCTCGGGAGATCCAAGAGTTATCAGAATCTGGCCTTCCTTGCCAGCAGACCAGGTATCTTTGGTATCCTCGATTACGAGTAGAGATAACCTAATCATCGAGGATCTTTTCAATCTGCTCTTTCCTCACAGGCCAGTTTGTTGGTGGACACACAGGGTTGGGTTCACTCTCAAGAGCAAGATTAGGCTCAAAAAGGCTCACTGGGAATCACAGCTGGCTCTCTATACTCTACTAGGTCTGTAATGTTGAAAGTGGAGCTAATGCCTAGTTCTGAAGGCAACTCGAGCACATAGGCATTGGACCCTACTCTCTTCACCACTCTAAATGGTCCAGCTCCTCTAGCATGTAACTTTCTAACAGTTCCAGGAGGAAACCGTTCAGGCCTTAACCTAATCATTACATAGTCTCCCTCAACAAAAGTTTTGACTCGCCTTTGAGAATCAGCCAACTTCTTATAAGTTTCATTACTTAAATTTATTTTGGCATGAATTTCTTTATGCAAGTCCTTTACATGCTATGCAAGTGCATCAAGAGACTTGTGTGTGTGGACTAATAGTGAAATCAGATCAAGTGGTGTGTGAGGCTTGTATCCATGAACAATTTCAAAGGGACTCTAGCCTATAGACCTATTGATCGAAACATTATATGCAAATTTAGTCCTGGACAAAATACAAATCCCAATTCCTGGTGCTCTCAATCAAACCAAAATCAGAGCCAAAGCCTAGTAAAGGGTCAAGAAAAACTAAACTAGACTGACGACGCATTCCTAAAGAATGGACTTTATTCCAAAGGAACCCTAGGTCTAAACCTAACAAACTAAGGCTCTCTAGGTTTGACCTTGGGTCGGAGGAGGGCATGCAGAGCATGAAAACTTATTATGGATGCCTAGTAGGTGCCATAAGGTCTTCCAGAAGTAGGTGGCAAACATAATAGGTTCTAAGGAGTCTTGCAACCTAGAGATCTCAGTAAAGTGTAATCCCATAGTTCTAGAAACATGAGAAGATTCAGGGAAGGGTAGGAAATAAGAATCAGAGTTTTGAGGTGGCTTATCAGAAACAAGAAACAAACCTTGGTTATTCAGGATGACCTTAAAATGAGGACATTGTTCTATAGGTGCACTCATCCAAACCTCATGATTTGCTCTAGGAGGGTCTACAAGTGCAAGTTCTAGGGTAGGCTGGGTGCTCCTAGAAGGTGGAAGGTTATCAGGAAGGTCTTTGGAATGTTTATCTAAAAAGTCCTCTAAGCTACTGTCTTTTTCTTGTTCTTGGACCTTCTCAATGGGCAATTCTTGTGAACCCCTTCCTTCTTCACACTTCTCTACCAGATTTGACTCAGGGGTGTCTTCTTTGGATTCCTCAATGAGTTCAGAGGTATTCTCACTTAAACTCTCATTGGGTGCAATTTCCTCTTCCTGAACTTCCTCAAAAGGGTCTTCTCTTAGGGTTAGCTCCTGAATTCCTTGAGTGGCAGGTGTCCCCTCAATAACCCCATCAAGTAGGAGTTGGTTAATTGAATTATCGGGAGAGATATCCTCAAATTCTTCTTCTTCATATTCATCTATCAAACTTATGTCAGGCTCATATATTTCTTCCTCAATCTCACTGAAAGGTTCTAATCTATTCTCCTTTGATTCCTCTTTAAGTACGACTCTGGTCAGGTCAACTAATTTTGGGATGGCCATGCCCAACTCCATCTCAGTGTTATCCTTCTAGTCAAGAGGTGACACAAGTGGGAATTGACAAACAAAAGTCTGGTTCACTACGGGTGTCGGATCAATCGGAACTTGACTCAAGTTGGTAGAGGTTGGCTTTAAGTCCAAAGTACTTGATTGGTTATATCTTAAAGACCACTCATAGTCTTGGGCTTCTTGGTAGGCTCGGTCTAACTTATTGGTCTTTTCAAGGCATAGCTTCCTATAAATGTCTGGGTGTAACCCAACCCTAAACCTTGATGTGATCTGAGCTTCGGTCTCAATGGTATTGCATTTCATGTCATACCACTGGAAGTCCTCAATATATTTAGACACAGGCCTATTACCTTGTTGCAATTGGTACCATTGGTCTAAAAGTCTTTTCTCATAGGATCTACCTAGGTACCTATCTCTCAACTTACTTCTCATATCTCTCCAAGTATATATTTCCTCTTTTCTTTGATAACACTCATGCTCAATAGCATACCAATGCGACCTAGCATGTTTGGTGAACTTGGTTTTGGCCAACCTAACTTGTCCTAATTCCGATATGTTAGTGCACTCAAAATATCGATCCATTTGTTCTTCCCACTTAATATATGTCTCTTGTCTTCCATCAAAAGTGGGTGCATAAGGTTCGGTGTTCCTAACAGGTCCCTTTTCTGAGTCAACCAAGTATGGATATAGGCTCCTAGGGTTATGCTCGGGATCACAGTATAAGGTCCTCCTAGGCTCCTGGCATGGGTGAGGTTGGGGCCTATTAAATTTTGGATCAGGGGTCCAATTTTGATGTCTACGTTTCTCAAGTCCCTGGGCTCCGTCTCTAAACTGGGCAAAACCCTCATTCATATCCTGACTCAATTTGGTCATACTTTTGGTAAGAGTTCTAATCATGGCCTCTAAATCAGGTTGGGTTTGACCAGGTTGGTAGGGTACTTCGTTCCGGGTGGACATGATGATGCAAGCAAGCACACCAAATGAGACTCGACTGAAATGACTACGGGCTAACTAGACCTAGAGCCCAAACTAGATGCCCAATCAGAGTGGCAAGCTAGCCTGTAGTAACTCGGGACTCAACCAGGCAGGTGTAAGGGGAGTGTTAGGTCCCTAATTGCCAATCCTAGACACCAATCAGAGATTGGCCAGGTAGGCGGACCAGCACACAAGCCCTTCGGGATAGAATCCCTGAACCACCATTCTAGACACTGAGTACAAAGCACACACAGAGTAACTAGACAAACTGACTCAACATTAGCCTAGACCCGACTTGTTGGTATCCCTAGCCCACTAGGGCAAATTAAGTCTAATAAATTTTAAAATTAGGCTTAGGATCGAATGAATGGGTGGTGGTTTTGGGCTAAGGAGAGGTTATCAACTCCTCCCCTTATCTTAGATGCTCAATTGCCCTTAAGATGAATTAGGAGATGATCACTCAAAAAATTGAATTACAGAAATACAGAAACAGAATTGCTGTAATTTAACTCTCATAAATTTCACAGAAACCAATAAATTACAGTAAAATTATGTAAAATATTTTCAATTACACTGGTTCCAGAAAAACAAAAATTATATAATTTGGAGTTATATACAATGAGAAAGAATTCCTACAACAGGATAGTTACAGATTGAAAACAGAATGCTTCCCCCGTTTACAATTCCTGCTACGAAGTTGTAACCCAGCGGATCCCCTACACGCCCTAGGAACACCCCGTGGAATGGGAAGAGGAGGCTTGCACCTCGCTTAGTTCCTAGGACCGGACGTCCTGGGGAGTCTACTTCGAGCAGACAAAGTAAAAAAGAGAGACACTCAAAACATGCAAGCAAGTCAGAAATCCTAGACAGGGCTCTGATACCAAAAATGATGCAGGACGGGAGCTCTGATACCAAAAATGATGCAGAACAAAGAACAAAGAAGCATATGCGGAAGTAAATTTAAGATTAATTCTTTTTTTTTTTTTTTTTTATTTTAGAAATTGGCTTTGACTCAAAGTAAAGCTAAACTAAGTTGAAGGAAACTAGGTAAGGATTGAAAGCACAGTTTAGAAGAGACTAAATTATCAGAGTAGTTCAGAAGTAACGGATCGCTGGGGGTTGAGAAACTCCCAGACCTAGGATTTCACTCTGAACTTTCAACAGAACAGAAATAGAGAGGAGAGATGGTTTACTAACCAGACAATGATCTTCTCAGGATTTTGGTGGAAGAACTCTCTCGAGCAGATTGTGGGATCCTCGGAATCGGTTATCTTCACAATGGATCCTCCAATACTGGTCTTGTGGTTTGGTCGGCTTCTCCTGGACTCAAGATCTGGGAAAGAAGAGGAACAAGTGATGGATTTCAGATACTCAAGAAAAGATTTACCAGGTTGAAGAACTTGAAAGCTGAAGTTGCTGAAATCAAGATTCTCTTGGAGACCGATCTGACTTTCTCTTAGAACTGCTGTAGATCTTAAGTATTCGGACTGTAGCTGGATGCTGGTGGTCGGCCTGGACTTGGAGAGAGAGGCCGTGGGAGGTGGGATATGCTAGGGTTTGATGGATTGAAGTGGATGGTGGGCGGCTAGGGTTTTGGAGTAGAAGTGGCTAACCTAGGGTTTTGGGTTTTGGAGATCTCACACCTCCTCAAGGTTCCTGGGGAACCCGGATTTACTCCCTCACGGAGCTCAACACCTGGATGCAAGTGCGGAAGAGAGAAAATACAAAGTTTGCTCACAAAAAAAAAAATGGTTTCATTCATCTGATTGATTTAAACTTACAAGAGGGGTTTAATTTATAAGGCTTTACAAGGGAGTAGGGTTTTACATCTTCCCATGTGGGACTAAAGGAGGGAATCTACAAATCAGGATAAATCATACACATATGGTCGGCCAAGGTACCAAAAAAATTTGATTTGGGTTATAAAAGGCAGGTAGATGGCGCCTCCTTGCTTGGGTCTTCAAGAGAGGATTTCTTTCCTTCCATGGATCAACTCTTTTGGACTCCTCCTTTTCTTCCTCCCTAAGTCAAGGCCCTTCCCATCTTTGTTTTGGACATTTTTGGCAGGTAGTGGGGGTGTCTCCTAGTATCTCTCCATGAATCATGGATTTTCCCTTCATGGTTTGGCTCTTTTGGACACCTCCTAGTCTTGCTCCACAAGTTTAGGCTTCTTCCTTTCATGGCTTTGGCACTTTAGGAAACTTTTGGGTGTCTCCTTGATTTTCTCCCCATGACATGCTCTCTTCACTTTTATAACTTGGATTTTTATGGAACATTGTGGGACACTTCCTTGATCCTCTCTTCAAGAAAAATTCTTGCCATCCTGGCTTGGGTTTATCTGGAAAGAAGTTGGCTCCTCCTTGGATTGAGGTATCTTGATGGATTTCTCCCCCAAGTGGCGCATGAAAGAAGGGATCTGCTTTCTTGTGGTGTGGGGACCAAGGCACACTGGATGGAGATGTGGCGCCTCCTGGACTCTGGCATGTGGTTGGGAGTGTGGCGCCCACCTGCTTGGTCCTGGGAGAAAATGTGGCACCTTGGAGAAGACCTAGACCACTACTAGGACTTGTATTGAGTCAACATGACTCAACAAAATTTAAATTGTAGGGAAATACAGACTCAAACTAAAATTGAGTTGACCAAGTCAACCCTTATTACAAAACCAGAAAACCCTAATTCTTCGGGCAATGTCAATCAGAGATCCAGATGGAGTCCTGAAGTCTTCTTCTGAGTCTGGTGCCCGCACCAGTCTTAGTCTTGATTCTGTAACTACCATGGAAACCCTCTCTCGATCACAAACAAAAGCTCTGATACTTAATAAAAAAATGGAAAAGGAAAAAAAATTCATGCAACCTTAGTCCTCTCTCTCTCTCTCTCTCTCTCTCTCTCTCTCTCTCTCTCTAAAATGGTTGTGTTAATTTGAGTCCTAAAAAAAGTTCAAATAAAAGACAGATTATTAGATCATGCTAAACCAACACCTCACACAGGAGAATTTTCAGTGTTAGCTAGACAGACATCAAGTCTTTGATGCTTCCACTGTCATATGCTTCCCAGGTCCATCACAATTGCATTTTGCAGATTCCAGTTTCCAAAAGGGTTATTATTATTATTGGCCATGGACATGGCAATACAAATATCATTCAATTCTAGCAGCATGTTTCTTCTTTCAAAGATTGCACATTGGCAATTTAAACATATTTCCAGCGGAACAAATTGCCCAAGTAAATTTATAGTGATTCTCAAGATAGGACATACCTTTGTTTGCAGACCTAGCCTTTGCAATTTCCCTGGCATGCCTTGCTGCTGCTCCTCTTCTATGCTTCTCCCCCAGAACCTTTGATCTCTCTGCTTCATTGCTCCAACGCTAAAATAGAGAAAATGTAACAGGACAGTTTAATATGACACAATTTGCATGACAATTCAAGAGGTGAAAATTGCAGGTCCATCTGATGTTCCTGTGAATGGAGGCTAGGATTATGTACTATGAGACCTGATGGCTCATTCAGATCAATAGGGAAACAAGTTTTCAAGGAGGCCTTTTTACCATCAATTATGTATTATTAGCAGCATTTCACAAACAGATTTGCAAACATGGATCAAACTGAGGTTCAGATTAAAAAAATACCATATTCGAACATGAATGTCAAGTTAATTGACCAGCAGTTTCAAGATGAAGGGGGCACCATATTCTCTTTCATTGCTGATCATTTTTTTTTTTCATTTTTTTAAAAGAAGCCCTATGAATGCAGAAGATGGAAGAGTGGGTATGTGAAGAGAGGCCACAAAAATGCTTTCATCTTTCACATGAGTTGAGAGCATGGATGGCTAAAATACCAGCTTAGTGGAAATTTGGGTTTAGATAGTAAAATAGATGATTGTACTAGATACTTGGTCTGTCTAACAACTAAATTTCTCACCTGGCGGAAAGTTTTCAGTCTGTAGAGGTTACGTCCCTTAACAAGCAAAGGAAATAAGGGTGGCAGCGCCTTCACCCCTTTGCTCCACAACACTTCGACCTTCTCAATCATGGAAACAATGTTACATGATAAATACTAGTTTAAATGTATATCAAATCACAGTAAGTGATCATACAGTAAAAGTATGTTGCTGTTTGGCTGCACCATAACTTTCCTTTACAACTCTTCCTGCAATCGTCCGCCTCCCTATAATACTCGCACCTCTTGTAACTATGTCAAACCTACTTAAAAATTTGAAGTCATCTTAATAGAAAGTTTATACAGGTAATATGGAAATTCCCAAAGGAAGAGTGTATTTTGAGAGAAATAGGAAATCAAAAACCACACACTTCTCATAGACCCTCTGCTTGAACAAAATGAGATCACCTTTGCAGACATCACCTGCAAGGAAATAAAGTTCCTTTAATCTGATCTCTGACTGATGAATTGTGTGCTCAAAACCATGGGTGGCTAATTATTTTTACCTGTACAGTTGAAAACAAAGGATGACCTTGGATAGAATTTTTCCCCATTCCCATTTTTAATCCTGAAAAATACAAAAATAACCACAATAAGCTTGCTATTGTATTCTGAAAACATTAAGGGAGAACCTTTATCAACCCATTTCCATCACTGACATAGTAATCAATGTTAATCTACAGTCTTTCAAACAACGACCATTTAGGATGTCATGTTACATGGTAATGACCTATAAAGTAAAGCAATATCTGATGCATACATCCAGTTAAAAATAACATGATAACTGGAATTTTAATATGGAATTTAAGATGCCAGAGCAGTTTTCTGTGGATAAAAAATTATTTACACACAAAAGAGGTTTTTCTAAAGTATTGTTCATAATTTAAGCAAGTATAAGTGATATTACAGAGATTAACTCAGCAGCCCGACCATTACTAAACACATCAAGGACATTCCTTGTAGCATTCAAGAGGTGACATCGGTTCAAGTGGACATATTACAGAAGTGAATAGTGAAGCACATTTTGAATATAAGTCAGCTAAGTTAACAAAATTCTCAATCCAAACATCTGCTAGAAAACTTAAGAAATTTTGCAATGAAGATTATGTGAGAAAGAAAATTTGCTCTCACTCAATTAGTAACAACACTTTGAACTGGAATAATTAGTTAGTATTTAGTTTTCAATTATTTAAAAAAGGTAAAACAGATACTGTACCTTCCTAACTTTATCTAAAAACTTGAAACCACCAAGTCGTATATTATAAATCTGATTCACAGGAAACATGAGATTATTCTTTGTGAAACAGTAGAATCTATTCTTCTGTTAACATGTGAAAAGAAAATCAACCACACATTTGCTAACTAGCAGTTGATGTAAATAACATGAACACAAGTTCTTTACCAAAATACAAACATCAAATTTGGAGCTAAGCAAGAAGCGCTCTTAAACTTTTGGAAATGTAGTTATATTCTAAAAGCTGCATCAGTGACTGACCTCCAGTGCTCCAGAATTCTTTCAATACATGTAGCTTTAGTCCCGCTTAATCTAAGCCCATGCTTCCTCAAGTAAGGTTTGCACTCTTCCAGCTTGAGTATATCTAGACTTTTGTTTCCTGCAAAACATAGAAATATCACAAAACATTCTACATGGCTTGACAAATTGAACACGAATTTCTTATGTACTTCTCTCAGGACTTTCAAAACAATATAATTTGTACATTTTAAGGACTAGATGTGCACAATAGTACTTAGAAGGATATCATGATACATCTAAAATTGTTTGAACGACTGGATGTATGATAATGAAATTCACTCATTCCAGCAAACCAACGCTTAAAATAATAGATGAACTGATGCATGCATCATCTTCATCTGGAGTGTAAAACAGAAAAATAGTAGCCAATGGTTTTACAATTAAGAATACTGCTCCTATTTAGAGAAGAAGAAAAGAGTACAGCCTTCAAAAAGATATAGGAACAAGGTTGCTTCAAAGCAAGGACTAAGAAAAGGCACCAAGATGAACCAATTTTCTTCATTATGAATCTTGGCATGAGACTGGGAACATGAGTAGAATGGCATGACAGTTAATAGGAAGAGAAAGTTATCAGAAAAGGAGAGGAGAATGAAGAGGAAGGCAAAGTCAGAAGTGAGAGAGGAAGGAGAGAAAGTATGAGATCCCAGGAAGTATGAGATTACATTCACGAATGGTACGTATTCCTCCATGAAAACCTTGTTAACTAAAAAGGAGAAGATACATAATTGTCCATGATATTGAAATCTCTCTCTTGAAGAGACTGTCTCTAAGCTATAATCATTTTGAAGAATGGATTAAGAGCTTAAGTCAATGCCATCAAGTAATACCCAATATTACATCTCAATTTCCAGATTCCATCAAAAAGCAGCTTCAGTACCCTACCCCCATATGAGCACAAGAGACAAAACTCTAAAAATCCTTCTTAGGTATTAGTAAAATCTATGATAACTAAGTTCACCTATTACCATGCAACTAACTAACCATCCCTGTTTTCTTCCTCCATTTATATTAAATCATAAGAATCGTGCATCATCTAAGGTAGGGATGGCAACAGAATCATTTTTCAGCATCCATTTAACTACTCACCAAAGTAGGAGACCCTTTGTTCCGGACGTAAGAGCACGAAAAGAGTTTTCGACAAAAAAAATAAAGGAACTAGAAAATCAAGAAGAGACTGGTCACAAGTGACGGCAAATCCTTCATCACCCAAATGCGCAGCCACCCAGATTAAAACATACCATAAAAAGAACTCAACAAAAAGATTTGGGCATTCGCGTGCGTATGAGAGAGAGAGAGAGAGTAAAGAAGATACTCCGGAGGAGATCGATAACTTTGTTGCAGAGTTCTTCGTCGGTAGGCTTCCCATCCATGGCATCTTCTTCTTCTTCCTCCTCCTCCTCTTCTTCGTCATCATCATCAGTATCGTCACCGTCTTCTTCTTCTTCCGTGGATCCGCCCACGTCCTCACTGTCGATCCAAGGCCAGAATCAAATTCAAAGAAAGAAACCAACTTCCCTTCTCCAAGAAGTGTATTCCTAGGAGAGAAATTCGAGATAACCTCAAGAGTTCTTCGTCTCCTTCTTCAGATTCTTCATCCTCCTCTTCTTCCTCGGAATCTCCTTCTCGTGCTTCGGATTCTTCTTCATCGGAAGAGGAGGAGGAGATGGAGATGATCGCGCGCTTCCCCTTCTTCGAAGTCGGCATCCTTGTCAAAGAATGCAGAAGAATTTCAAGGAGGAGCCGAACGAAGGAATGGCCGGAAGGGAGAAGGGGGCCGAGAGACGGGACCACCCATACGACGAGGGAGGGACATCATAAAAACGAGTGACCGGTTGTTATTTTTATTATTTAACCCCACTTTACAAAAAGGGCAGAGGATTGGTCAAGGTTGGATTTCGAAAACGAGTAATTCTTTGTGCATCGTATGCGGTGCAGCAAATCCAGCATTATCCATACCACACATGATTATTGATCTATACCGATATCATATGGTATGATGATAAAATAAGATATAACATGATGAAAGGGATATATGTAAGCCTGTAAACACCATCTTGCAATCTTTTCAATCGTGCAAAATGATTATTCTATCATCATCATTTTTGGTATCGAAAAAATGGTTCTTATTCTGCAAACAGGAAAAAAAAAATATTTGTCACTACGACACCCCATCCCAGAGTTTGTCCATTATTTTTGGATATCCCAGATACCTACATTTTGTATTTTTTGCTCATCTTTGGTGGTCGAGAAAGTGTTGGTGATCTTTCTTCAACATTGATACGCCTTCGAAATCTTAGAAAAATGGAGATAAGTGGTTTCGTCTTTAAACGCAGACGAACAATACGAAAAGAACGCAATAAGGAAACATAGATAGAGAAAGGAAGTACTGCGATAGTTGTTTATTCAGGAAGTGATGAGACCCCCTTAAGATCCGTCCCCAAGAATGCTAGAAAAGCAAAAACAGGTTAGAAAAATTTTTGATTCCTGCTTGGATATGACATTTAGCATCTGAGTTTTTTTTTTACAATTTCTGCAAGGGTATTGGAGTTTTTAAACTAGGGTGCCCCATGTTTTGAACAAGGATATCGTAGGTTTTGAACAACGGTGTCGTAGGTATTGAACAACGGTGTCGTAGGTTTTGAACTAAGGTATCGTAGGTTTTGAACTAGGATGTGGTAGGTTTTGAACTAGGGTGTCGTAATTTCTATTTTACTATTTTAATGTCAATCTTTGAAATTTATCTCTACAAAGGGATGTTACGATAATTTTTTAAAAAATATTAAGTCTTCATAGTATAAAATCATGACACCGTAGTTCATATATTACGACATCCTAGTTCAAAACCTACGACACCCATGTAGAAATTATGAAAAATAAGTTTTTAACCCCTCTACCTCTAATACATGGCAACCGTGGCTTGTTTTATGACCCCCAGGGTGTCATAAAATTACCACGGATGCTGTAACATTAATAAAAATGGCCAAAATAGTATTACGATATCCTAGTTCAAAACCTACAACATCCTAATTCAAAACTTACGACACCCATGCAAAAATTATGAAAAATAAGTTTTTAACCCCTCTACCTCTAATACATGGCAACCGTGGCTTGTTTTATGACTCCCAGGGTGTCATAAAATTGTCATGGATGCTGTAACATTAATCAAAATGGCCAAAACAGTATTACGACATCCTAGTTCAAAACCTACGACATCCTAGTTCAAAACTTACGACACCCATGCAGAAATTGTGAAAAATAAGTTTTTAACCCCTCTACCTCTAATACATGACAACCGTGGCTTATTTTATGACTCCCAAGGTGTCATAAAATTGCCACGGATACTGTAACATTAATCAAAATGGCCAAAACAGTATTACGATACCCTAGTTCAAAACCTACGACATCCTAGTTTAAAACTTACGACACCCATACAGAAATTATGAAAAATAAGTTTTTAACCCTTCTACCTCTAACATATGGCAACCGTGGCTTGTTTTATGGCTCCTAGGGTGTCATAAAATTGCCACGGATGCTGTAACATTAATCAAAATGGCCAAAACAGTATTACGACATCCTAGTTCAAAACCTATGACACCATAGTTCAAAACTTACGATACCCATGCAGAAATTATGAAAAATAAGTTTTTAACCCTTCTACCTCTAATACATGGCAACCGTGGCTTATTTTATGACTCCCAGGGTGTCATAAAATTGCCACGGATGCCGTAACATTAATCAAAATGGCCAAAACAGTATTACGACACCATAGTTCAAAACCTACGACACCCTAGTTCAAAACTTACGATATCCATGCAGAAATTGCTTAACTTACATTTATATTTTACTTATATTTCAGGTGATCTTCCAATGCTTCGGCTACCCAGATTAAAGGCTTTACAATTGTTTAAAAACCATTGCAAGCCAGTAGTGTATGCTGAACAGGTTTTGAAGATGAGTTTCTCAAGTTATCATTAAGAAATAATCCGAAAGACTCCTTTCAATATGTTCGTAGACATGCAATCGTTTGTTGTCGACGGGCATCTACTAGCTGAAATTATTAGATGCTATAAGGAAGGAAACAAGTTTATTTTTTGTGACAAGGAACTTATATTCAGCGTAGAAGACCTGGCCCTGATTTTGGGTCTGCCATGCCATGGAAAGAAAATCAAAATGAAAGATCAAGTTAAGAAGGGCTGGTTATTCAGAAGATTTGGAAGATAATTAAATATGCAAAATAAGGGGCTGGAGAAGTTAATTGCCCGACTTCATTCATCCAATCTACAAGAGGATGTTGAGGACACAGTGAGATTATGGATTGCATTTATGTTCGCAACGTTCTTGTGTCCAAAGTCAAATCAAAGTTGTCCAAGATTTATCATCCCTTACTTGGATGATTTATCCCAGTTGGATAAAATAGATTGGGCTACCACAATAATGGAGTTGACTCTTATGTCTCTCCCAGATGCTGCTGTTTGCTTGAGATCCGACCAGCCAGTCCTAACCAAAAGAAGTGACAAGGTTAGGAGGCAGCCAACCCTGTATGGGTGTACAGCTACTCTGTTGGTAAGTGTCATTAAGATGCAGTAAAAGTATAATTGCTTTATTTTAAATCTTCCATATATTTAACATACATGTTTATTATGTACAGGTTTGGTTCCTTGAGCATAGTACCTTGAGAGCCCCAACATATCCAAAAAAATTGCCTAGGCTGTTAAAATGGTATGACAGCCAGGTGAAGACAAAGATTGTTGACCTTACAAACTTGAAGCCTCATGAGTTGGCAAATAAAAATATTTTTTCATTATAATATTAATGAACAATATATTATTATGATTAATGTATGGTTATTTTGTTATTGTTCTTTGCTTGCAGGTGGAGGGAGCTATTGAGCCAACAATAACAGAACAATGGCTTCTCCCTAAAGAAACAGTAACAGCAGCATCCTCCGAAAAAGAAAAAACTTGTGCAAACTATGCACAGGTGAAGGTTGAACTTGAAGAAATAAAGAAGATGCTAGCCATAGTTGAAACTCTTCTTAGTTCATTAGTAAATAAAGGTACCAATGCCAATAAAGAAGGCCAGAAAGAGGCGGAGGGAGAGGATACTGAAGATACTGAGGTTGAGGTGGAAGAAATTTTTGATGAAAAATTTAAGAATACCCTTGTAAGTGAGGAAGTTGAGGGGGAAAAAGAAGAAATCCAGATTCGTTCACTTATCAAGAGGGTAAAAAAAAAACCTAGGCTGCGAAAGGCCTCCCAAATCGTAGCTGATTCTACTTTCGAAACAGGCCCATTGAAAAAAAAGTTGAAGATGGTGGGCGCATCTCAGCCTGAGGAATCAAATTTGAATTTTTAAATTGAAGACGATGAAAATTTGATCAATATATTTTTGAAAGAAAAGATAAACTCGTAAGTTACACATATTTTTTCTAATATGTATGCTAATTTATAATCGAGAATATATAATATCATTCATGTTTATTAATTTCAGGGATGTCATGTACACCAACAAATTCGGAGGTACTATCACTAGGAAAAATATTTTTGATCTCATCAATAATGACATGATAGTTGATGATGTAAGTAATGGAGTATTACATCATTTTGTTGTTAATCTTTATGTATGTACTGATATATTTTCTAATAATTATTATATTTACTTTATAATTAATCAGTTTAAATTATATTGACAGATAATTGATGCCGGGCAGGAGTTCATTACAAAGAACTGGGCTGAAAATGCAGAAAGATATCATAAGAGTATAGTTGCTCCAGTAATGACTTCTGGCTTATGCCTAACCTCAACATCACCATGTCATGAACTTGCTGGAACAGCCGGCAATATGATTTTTGATGCAGTGAGTGATTCAGATAAGAAGGAATTTCGATTTCTCTTCACTATCATCAACTCTGAAAATTCTCACTGGTACCTGGTAACGGTGGACATGCAAGAGAAGATTTTCATGTATATGAATTCGATAAAGTGCAATTCCAAGTACAAGGCAAATGCTAGGAAGTGACACAAGATAGTAGGTGCAATGTTCCACATAATCTGTGATAATAGTGAGGTATCCAAATGGTCAATGATAGAGAATAGTGAATACCCTTCCCAAGTTGCAGAATTACTGGACTGCGGGTTGTTTTGCTTGAAATACATGGATTTTATTGCTCGCAAGGATAGGCCTGATACTCGGGATTTCACAGAAAAAGATATCAGCATATACCGCCGCTAGTTAGCGACAAGGATTTTGAGAGAGAGTATGAATCAAAAGATTGAAAGTGCTGTTAAATATTAGCCTATAAAAGTAAATTATTTGTTATGTACTCTTTCTTTTCGATTCATTCACTTCTGTATTATGTTACACAAATTTGTAACTAACTCGAGGATTATATTTTAAGTATCATTCTCAAAGAAAAATTCTTTTGACTCATTCAACCATTATTGTTTTTAATATCATTGTCTTATTACATGTAGTTCTATATAATTCATTCAATCAATATTTTGTAATTCTTCATTGCTGTGATGATGATATAAAAGAATGTTATGTTTCTTGACAGGGTGTCGTAGTATTTATACTAGAGTGTCGTAGCATTTGAACTAGGGTGTCGTAGGTTTTGAACTAGGATGTCGTAAGTTTTGAACTAGGATGTTGTAATGCTGTTTCAGATAATTTTATTAATTTTTAAGCAGCCGGGACTATTTTTGATTATCTAGGAGTCAATAGCTGTCCAATGATGACATGTACCATAGGTAGAAGGGATTAGAAACATTTTATCTTATATTTTCTGCATGTTTATTTTTTTTGAACTAGGATGTCGTAAGTTTTGAACTAGGGTATCGTAACCTTTGAACTATGATGTCGTAATGCTGTTTCAGGTGATTTTATTGATTTTTAAGCAACCGGGACTATTTCTGATTATCTGGGAGTTAATATCCTATCCAATGATGACATGTACCATAGATAGAAGGGATTATAAATATTTTATCTTATATTTTCTGCATGTTTATTTTTTTTGAACTAGGGTGTCGTAAGTTTTGAACTAGGGTGTCGTAACCTTTGAACTAGGATATCGTAATGCTGTTTCAGATAATTTTATTAATTTTTAAGTAGCCGGACTATTTCTGATTACCTGGGAGTCAATAGCCTATCCAATGATGACATGTACAACGGGTAGAAGGAATTAGAAACATTTTATCTTATATTTTCTGTATGTTTTTTTTTGAACTAGGGTGTCGTAAATTTTGAACTAGGGTGTCGTAACCTTTGAACTAGGGTGTCGTAATGCTGTTTCAGGTGATTTTATTGATTTTTAAGCAGCCGGGACTATTTCTGATTATCTGGAAGTCAATAGCCTATCCAATGATGACATGTACTACAGGTAGAAGGGATTAGAAATATTTTATCTTATATTTTCTGCATGTTTGTTTTTTTTGAACTATGATGTCGTAACTATTGAACTAGGGTGTTGTAACCTTTGAACTAGGATGACGTAATGCTATTTCAGGTGATTTTATTAATTTTTAAGCAGCCGGGACTATTTCTGATTATCTGGGAGTCAATAGCCTATCCAATGATGATATGTACCATAGGTAAAAGGGATTAGAAACATTTTATCATATATTTTCTGCATGTTTATTTTTTTTTAACTAGGATGTCGTAACTTTTGAACTAGGATGTCGTAACCTTTGAAGTAGAGTGTCGTAAACATCCTGCACCACAGGTAGAAGGGATTTTTTGTCAATTTGGGAGTCATAAACATCCTGTATGAAATTTCATTCAATAATCTAAAAAAATATAGGACTGTACATATATAAGACTATACCATAATTCAGGATTTTATAGCCTATCCTGTGTTAGTTGACTGCATACATAAGTATCAAATTCATCTAAAAAAGGGTCCGAAGAAGGTATAGTGGGTTCAATTACTATTTCTGGTACTTCAACTACAATATGGGAAGTTTGCCTTTTGCTAGTACTACCTCTTCTCTTATTTTGCACAGGAGTGTCAACAGAAGTCTTATCCAAATTTTCCTTTGATCTCTTTGATTTCTTCTCAACTCCACTCTTAATTCTATTCTCTCGTGGACGACATTTCGTAGTAAGTTGGTCAGGATCCTGAAATAGAAGTTCTCTGCTTTGCTTAGCTGCACAATTAGTATCAACAGCTCTTCTGAATAATGGTGTAAGATCTTCCATCACCAAATTGAATGCATCTTCAGACATGGAGGCTATCTCTGCAAGCTTCATCATCCGATGACTCATCAAAGCATATCTATGATCAATAAAATATAATATTCGTATTAGGATTTCATGACATATGATAGGTTAATGTAAACTTAAAATAAGACATCTGAATTTAAATAATTTCTTAAGTGCGTACCATTATTTTTGCATGCTTTTATCACAAAATTGAGTGTTGAATTCGAGATTGTCGAATTGATATTTCATATCCTTGCACCATCTATTCAAGAAGTACTTATATGGGATACGAAATATCTCGCTTTGATGAAGAACCAATAAGGCATGCCTACACAAGTAACCTTTGTACTCAAAGGATCTACACTGGCATTTAACATCCTCCAAAGTTTTGTCATATGAAACCTCGTAATTTTTAATAATCTTCTTATTGATTCCATTAACTTCAACTCTTTCAAATGATTTAACAGAATATACATCACGATTATCAACTTCTTTAAGTAATCTGGCATTTGATGCAGCCATTTCAAGGACTTCATTCTGAAATTTTTTGAATATACGCCTTGTATATTTTCTTGCTGCTTGCCTCTCAAAAGGAGAGGATGTCTTTAGGAAAGCACTTGTTTGCAACGTTTTATTGTCTTCCTCATTTTCTGCTTCATATTTTTTCTCCAAGGCATCTTTGTACTTATCGATGAATTCCTTGAGCATAGTCTTCGAGTTTATAAACCCATCAAAGAAGTGATTGATGCTCTCACTCCTTTGTGAAGTTGATATTCCTATTCATAAATATTCAAAAAATAGAAGCATATAAGATAAAAAGTTTGTTCAAAAATTTAAAAAATGAACATTAATCATTCATAATGACTAACAAACCTGAAAAAAATGTATCTTTAAGAAAAACTGGAACCCATTTATCCCGACATTTATATATGTTATTTAACCAACATACGGCCTTGCATTCTACATATTTCTTCATTAAATGTGCCCATCTTTCCTCGAAAGATACTATGGTAACTGAATCATATATCGCCTCGTCAAACTCAACCATAAAGTTGGGATTTGCAGTGCAAATATGGTCAATCTTTTCAGGAATCTTCTTCAAAATATGTCAAAGACAAAATCTATGTCGTGCATTGGGAAAAACAATCTTGACTGCAGCCTCGATTGCCTTATCTTGGTCAGTTATAATGGCATTAGGTGGTTGACCACCATTTGCATCCAGCCATGATTGGAATACCCATTTAAATGTCTCAGTCATCTCATCTGATAACAATGCGCAACCAAGCAATGTGGATTGTCCATGATGGTTAACTCCGATAAATGGACAAAAGGGCATTTGATATGTATTTGTCAAATAAGTTGAGTCAAATGTCAGTACAACACTAAAGTAAGTGCTTATCAATCTTGACCTAGGATGGATCCAGAAGATAGTCCTGAGCTGTCCATTATCATTCAGGTCAAAAGTATAAAAGAAATTTAGATTTTTAACTTGCATTTGTGTGAAATGGATTACCATTGACTGTGCATCTCCTTCTTTCAGCTGACTCTAATGTTCTCGTCAGATAAAATTATGAGCATCATTTTCTGTGAAATCTAATTATCTTCTACCTCCTTTCCTTCTAGCCATGGCAGAGTATATTTGACTTGTGAGAACATTCACGGCATGTAAATTGCTGATCTCTGCCTTTTCTGGTGTGCTGATCCTCCTATGGGACCGTAGATAATCAGCTGATGATATGGATAACTCATGGTTAAGTTCTAGGAAAACATCAACCAATATCCACTTACCATTTTTAGAATTTAGTCTTGCTTTTATCGAAGCCTTACAATCAATTTTGCCAGTATCCCTAGGATTCATGGAGTTATCGATTTTTCTATATTTTTCTTGCCTCCAACATGCCAGGTGCTTGAAGCATATTTCTTTGTTGTTGTTGGACCTACTACACTGTTGTGATTCCAAAACCTACTCTTCTTGCATATCCATTATAGAAATTGTATAAATCATTTACAGAATTGAACTCCATACCAATTTTAGGATCAACATACTCATTCTCTGTGATTGGGGTGATAGGTGAAGGTGCATTCTTCTGAACAACATCAGCAACCTCATCCAAATTTCTAATTTCAGTGCCATATGTAGAAATATCTGCATAAAAATTCATAAACATTGATATACATAGTTTTAGATGACATTTTATCTACAACAAAATAAATAATGAGTTATGTATTGGATAGAATATGACATGATAGTGCAATAACAAGAAATGGATGCAAAAAGTTCAGAAATATATGCTACAACAGTATTACGATACCCCAGTTCAAACACTACGACACCCTAGTTATAAAGCTACGACATCCCTAAACAAAAACTTAAATCGGATGTTTTGATCCTCCGTAATATAAGTGTTTCGGTATGTATTGATGATATATGATACCCCCAATATAATAAAATGCTTTTGGAAAAACTTGGATATCAAAAAAATCGAAACATGAACAAATCGGTACAAAATAGAAAATGAAAGCTTTTATCCTCCATCATAGGACATTTCAACCGTGCATTGGCTTGAATAAGATTGTTAGATTGTAATAAAATGACCAGGAAAAAAAATATTTCAAAAAAATGGGTTTTCAAGTTACGACACCTGAGTTCAGAAGTTAGGACACCTTAGTTAAAATATTATGACACCCGATCATGAAACATAAAATTAAATAAACTAACCCCTACTACCTTGAGAACCTATCACTTGTGGACTGAGTTACGACTCTTAGGATGTCATAACATGACATGGATGCAAAAAGTTCAGAAATATATGCTGAAACGGTATTACGACACCCTAATTCAAACACTACGACATCCTAGTTATAAAGCTATGACATCCCTGTACAAAAACTTAAATCGGATGTTTTGATCCTTCGTAACATAAGTGTTTTGGTATGCATTGATGATATATGATATCCCCAATATAGTAAAATACTTCTGGAAAAACTTGGGTATCAAAAAAATCGAAACATGAACAAATCGATACAAAACAGAAAATGAAAGCTTTTATCCTCCATCATGGGACATTTCAACCGTGCATTGGCTTGAATAAGATTGTTGGATTGTGATAAAAAGACTAGGAAAGAAAAAGATTTCAAAAAAAGGGATTTTCAAGTTACGACATCCTAGTTCAGAAGTTATGATACCCTAGTTAAAATATTACGACACCCGATCATTAAACATGAAACTAAATATACTAGCCCCTACTACCTCGAGAACCTATCACTTATGGACTGAGTTACGACTCCTAAGATGTCATAACATGACATGGATGCAAAAAGTTCAGAAATATATGCCGAAATAGTATTACGATATCCCAGTTCAAACACTACGACACGCTAGTTATAAAGCAACGACATCCCTATACAAAAACTTAAACCGGATGTTTTGATCCTCCGTAACAGAAGTGTTTCGGTATGCATTGATGATATATGATACCCCCAATATAGTAAAATGCTTCTGGAAAAACTTGGGTATCAAAAAAATTGAAACATGAACAAATCGGTACAAAACAGAAAATGAAAGCTTTTATCCTCCATTATGGGACATTTCAACCGTGCATTGACTTGAATAAGATTGTTGAATTGTGATAAAAAGACCAGGAAGGAAAAAGATTTCAAAAAAAGGGGTTTTCAAGTTACGACACCCTAGTTCAGATGTTACGACACCCTAGTTAAAATATTACGACACCCGATCATGAAACATGAAACTAAATATACTAACCCCTACTACCTCGAGAACCTATCATTTGTGGACTGAGTTATGACTCCTAGGATGTCATAACATGACATGGATGCAAAAAGTTCAAAAATATATGCTGAAACAGTATTACGACATCCCAGTTCAAATACTACGACACCCTAGTTATAAAGCTACGACATCCCTGTACAAAAACTTAAACCGGATGTTTTGATCCTCCGTAATAGAAGTGTTTCAGTATGCATTGATGATATATGATACCCCCAATATAGTAAAATGCTTCTGGAAAAACTTAGGTATCAAAAAAATCAAAATATGAACAAATCGGTACAAAATAGAAAATGAAAGCTTTTATCCTCCATCATGGGATATTTCAACCGTGCATTGGCTTGAATAAGATTGTTGGATTGTGATAAAAACACCAGGAAGGAAAAAGATTTCAAAAAAATGGGTTTTCAAGTTACGATACCCTAGTTCAGAAGTTACGACACCCTAGTTAAAATATTACGACACCCGATCATGAAACATGAAACTGAATATACTAACCCCTACTATCTCGAGAACCTATCACTTATGGACTGAGTTACAACTCCTAGGATGTCATAACATGACATGGATGTAAAACGTTCAGAAATATATGCTGAAACAGTATTACGACATCCCAGTTCAAATACTACGACACCCTAGTTATAAAGCTACGACATCCCTGTACAAAAACTTAAACTGGATGTTTTGATCCTCCGTAACAAAAGTGTTTCGGTATGCATTGATGATATATGATACCCCCAATATAGTAAAATGCTTCTGGAAAAACTTGGGTATCAAAAAAATCGAAACATGAATAAATCGGTATAAAACAGAAAATGAAAGCTTTTATCCTTCATCATGGGACATTTCAACCGTGCATTGGCTTGAATAAGATTATTGGATTGTGATAAAAAGACCAGGAAATAAAAAGATTTCAAAAAAAGAGGTTTTCAAGTTACGACACCCTAGTTCAGAAGTTACGACACTCTAGTTAAAATATTACGACACCCGATCATGAAATATTAAACTAAATATACTAACCCATACTACCTCGAGAACCTATCACTTGTGTACTGAGTAACGACTCCTAAGATGTCATAACATGACATGGATGCAAAAAGTTCAGAAATATATGCCGAAATAGTATTAAGACACCTCAGTTCAAACACTACGATACCCTAGTTATAAAGCTACGACATCCCTATACAAAAACTTAAACTGGATGTTTTGATCCTCTGTAACATAAGTGTTTCGGTATGCATTGATGATATATGATACCCCCAATACAGTAAAATGCTTCTGGAAAAACTTGGGTATCAAAAAAATCAAAACATGAACAAATCGGTATAAAATAGAAAATGAAAGCTTTTATCCTCCATCATGGGATATTTCAACCGTGCATTGGCTTGAATAAGATTGTTAGATTGTGATAAAAAGATCAGGAAGGAAAAAGATTTCAAAAAAAGGGGTTTTTAAATTACGACACCCTAGTTAAAATATTACGACACCCGATCATGAAACATGAAACTAAATATACTAACCCCTACTACCTCGAGAACCTATCACTTGTGGACTGAGTTACGACTCCTAGGATGTCATAACATGACATGGATGCCAAAAGTTCAGAAATATATGCTGAAACAGTATTACGACATCCCAGTTCAAACACTACGACATCCTAGTTATAAAGCTACGACATCCCTGTACAAAAACTTAAACCAGATGTTTTGATCCTCCGTAACAGAAGTGTTTCGATATGCATTAAAGATATATGATACCCCCAATATAGTAAAATGCTTCTGGAAAAACTTGGGTATCAAAAAAATTGAAACATGAACAAATCAGTACAAAACAAAAAATGAAAGCTTTTATCTTCCATCATGGGACATTTCAACCATGCATTGGCTTGAATAAGATTGTTGGATTGTGATAAAAAGACCAGGAAGGAAAAAGATTTTAAAAAAAAAAGGGATTTTCAAGTTACGACACCCTAGTTAAAATATTACGACACCCTAGTTATAAAGCTATGACATCCCTATACAAAAACTTAAACTATATTTATTATCCCCTCCTACTAGGAATACCTATAACCTGTGGACTGAGTTATGACTCCCAGAATGCCATTAACTTTCTCTAGCTACCAAAACAGTTGGTGTTATAAATCAACTATAAAAGAAAAACTAAAAAGATGTTTTACTTCCTGTTGGAGAAGACATTTTATCTTGAACGTATAGAAGAACGCTTCAGTGGCTTATTCCAAACTCGAATCAAAAGAAAGGAAGTCTTCAGTGCCTTATTCCAGCCTCAGATCAAAATAGAGTACTTTTTCAGATAGAAAAAAGAGGTTGATTTCTGCAACAGAACTCTCAAAGCAGATTTTAGCACGAGAGAGATTCTTCTTCAACCTTTATTGATTTCTTGGATAAAAACCAAAGCATGTTTCAGAAACCAGAGCATGTTTCAAAATGTTTCAGACTGAAAGATTTCCATAAATCCAAGCAAGATGGCGGTTAAAATGAGGCTGGAGGGAATGGGCTAGATGAATATTTCAAATAAAAGCTGAATCCTATTTAATGCTGGTCACGCTCAAATTAAAACCTATTATACCCCTCCCGTCATACCATATCCCATCCCATCGTCATGCCACGTGGTACCAGCATGGACCAATAGCCGCGTGCGGTGCGGACCACGCTGGATTTGCTGCACCGCACGCGGTGCACAAAGAATTACTCTTTGAGAAAACAGAATGGTAAAATGCTGCTCCCTCTCACAGAAGCGAGCCATGATTGTTACCCTGTCTTAACATATCAGGCCAACTTTGGGCCAATGACGTTGCCGTATGCCAAATCATGTACAATACATAGGTAAAAGATTAGTGATTCCTTTTATCAATCAAAAAAATATTAAAATTATATTTAGTAGCAGATAATTCATCCAGATTTTAATTTAATAAAAGTCCATCACATTATTGTATTTAATATATTTTTTGAATGATAATATATGATAATCTTGATTATCTCTCAAGAAGTAATATGAATTACTTATGAAAGGAGTGGTAATCCAAATTATCACTTCTCAGATAATTTTTTGGACAATATTACCCTCCTCTTCTCCATTCCTCTTATATTATTATATTATATAATTATAATATATTATATAATTATAATATATTATATAATTTATATGATAAACTATAATATTATAAATATAATATTATTATAGTATATAATATAATATAATATTAATATCATTAATATTACTATAAGATATTAATATTATATAATATAATGTACTATATTATGTTATGTTATAAAATATGAATATTATCAAATATATTTTAATATTATATTATATTATGTTATGTTATTTTATTTTACAAAATTTATTATATTATATTATATTATGTTATGTCATTATATTATTATATTAATACATTTTATTTTATTTTATAATATTATAAAATATAAAATTATATAATATATTATATAATATTAATATAATATAACATAATATAAATTATGTTTTATATTTTATAATATAATATATATATAATATTATATAATATATTATATTAAATATATTTATATATAATATAAATACATTATATTAAATTTAATAATGTAATATATAAATTTAATATATTATTTAATATATTTAAATAATATATTTAATATTTAATATTTATTTTTTATATTAAATTTATTTAGTATAAAAAATAATTTTTAATTTTTTAATTTTAATATAAAAATATTATTTATATATATATATTTTATATTTTATAATATAAAATATTTAAAAAATTATATTTTTATAAATAAAATATATATTTAATTTATGGGTATTTTAGAAATTTGATTTTATCTTATGCAACATTACCTGCGTGTACGAAATACAATAATCCACATTACCTGTAATCTATATTGCTAGCAATCCACATTACTGGTAATCCACATTATCTTTTAAGATTATTTGGCAATGCACCAACACAACCTAAGGGAGTTTTGATGTACTGTCATGATAACACCCATATCCTTGAACAAACATCAAAATTAGATCCACTTCCATAGTACCTTCTGTTACGATCCTGCTTGGAACTTGTTGATGTAACTGAAGATGGCTACTGGGTTGAGCAGTTCTAGGTTTCTCTTTATCGAGCATAGACATTCCATAACCTATAGAATAAAGAAAAAAATTTGGTCATAACGGGATGGTTTTTCATGATGGACCCTTCGATGCCTAAGTCTCCCGTGGAAGCAAACAAAAAATAGAAAAAAAATTGTAACTTTTAGATAGAGTGGGAGAGGGCGAGGCAATGAAAATAATAGGTAGATGTAGTGGAGCATAAGAGAGATAGTAGAAATAGGCATTGGCGAGGTTCAAAAGAGTGAGCGAGGCTTATGCGAGGTAAGATAGTCCTAGTCTTTACTCGAATAGCAATCTGAAGCTTTTGGATATCTTTGAGAGAACTATTGAGTCTTTCTAAGGGTTCGGGACTTTTTGGAATACTTACCTGAAAAAAGACTTACCTAGAGGGTCCAAGAAATAGATTTTATAGCTAAGATATACGGAGTACCTGGTGCCTATGAAACATTATATAGTGTAGGGAATGGTGGTCAACACGTCATTATTGACTGCTGCTCTTGAAGGAGTGGCTAGAGATATCACAAAGCCCATCACCATGCTAGGCGTGCTTTAGTATAGTGCCTATATTAATGAGTAGTGACTGGTGTCAGAATCATGATACAAGGTTACATGCCCTTATGCAAGAGGAGGGTGTGCCAGGTTTTCTTGCATGATGCCTGGGATCACGTGTCTAGATCTGAGAAACCTGCTTTCTGAGCTGAGCTGGCAAATGAGGTGGCCTTATGCTAAGTTAACAGCTAAGGTGGTCTTATGCTAAGCTGGTAATTGAGGTGGCAAGCCATGCAAGATCCACATAGGCTTGACCATTTCTAGATGTATCACCATCCAAGATCCAATATCCCAAAAACTGTAATACATACATATATATATAAAGGTGGACTTGACTACATTCAAGTAGATTAGGAGCCAAATTTGGTCAAGTCCCCTACCATCTAATTTACACATATCTCCATATAAAAAAAGTAAAAAATTAATGATATTTAATAGTATAAAATAAACACAAACAATAATAAACAAAAATATTCTAGAATAAATATAAATGTTCCAAAATAAATATAAATATTTTCAAAATAAATCCAGGTACTTCAAAATAAACAGAAACACTTCCATCTATTTGAGTTTATTTTAAAATGTTTCTATTTATTCTAAAAAATTATGTTTATTCTATAATATTTGTGTTTATTCAGAAAAAAATGGACTATCCCATCATTAATAGTTTCAACAATCACCAGCAAGCATTAATATATCATTAATGCTAGTAACAAAATTTATATTTATTCTAAAAATTTTATATTTATTCTAGAATATTTTTATTTATTTCTATTTATATTTATTATACACCATTAATACATCATTAACTTTTATCTTTATAGAGATCTGTGCAAATCAGATGGTTGGTGTTGCTGCCAGATCGCCCTTCGATTAGGTTATGGTGGTGCCGGGAAGTCCTTTGGTCCTTTGTAGTGGGTTCAAGTGCTACTCCTAGCAGTCCATCTAGTGGTCTTGTAAAAGATCCCAGGATCAGGATTACCGGTAGGGATGCTTTGATGATCAAGTCAGAAAGGGAGGACGAGATGGGCAAGAATAGCCAGAGCTATCTACTAGGATGGTCGTGATAATATATATGTGATGAGCCCTTAGAGTCATCTTACCTCACCACGTGTCCCTCTTACCTTTTTACAGCATCGAGTGGAGTCATGAAAAGGCTGCCAAGGAGGTAGCCACTAGTGGGCATTATAGACCCTAACAGGTTGTTAGGATCCTACCCCCAGAGATTCTCTCCACCTGTATCTTTTCTGGTAGAGCCACAAGTTCTATTGGGATACTACCTCCCATGAATTTGCTAATTGGCCATGTCGGCCATGTTCATTGCAACGAACACGTGGAAGGGTTAGTGTGACTGGAGCAGGCGAGGTCAGCCATATCGATTGGGGGGTTAAGAGGTAGCCAAGCACCATGAGTGGCCTCGCCAGGAGGGGGCCAACCACTGAGTATGAGCCGAGCCCCCAGTGAGGATATCGGTCATTGACTCTTGGGTGCAACCGATTGATCGAAGACTCAGGTCAAAACTAGCTAAGCCTTTGACAGGCATGAAGGTCAGTCTTGGCCATGAAATCTTTCAAATCTTCTACAAGAGGTGGTCGGAAGGAAAAAGGGCAGTCCGGTCCTTTAGCAGTGATAAATGCCATGGTTGGCGGTCCAGTGGGTGTCTCGGGTCCAGGAATAAGCAGCCACCATAATAGATGCCCGATACTTTGGAGTCTAGAACGGCGTTGAGTTGGTCCATCAAGGCCCGCCACTTCAGTGAGTCAAGAGTAGCCAATCAACCAGCCTCGAGAATCAAGTCTGTTGTTTCGTCTTCTGATTTTGAATTCGCCTATTGGGAGTTACCAAGTAGCATCCTATAGCTTCAGGAAAAAAGTCAAGGCATGAAGGTAAGCCATTACCACCAGCTTGGAGAGTCGCACCACAATCCCCGAAGGGATGCATGATTGCCATTGACCAGCTGAGTAGCACGGTGTGGCCCTTTAGCTATGGGCCTTAAATGCCATGCACAGAGCTCGAGGCAAAAAGGCGATCGGATGGTTGGGCTTCCAAGGCACTGCACCAGTGCATAGGCAAGGGGGAGTCCACATGGTGCAAACCGAGGGCCTCAAGAATGCCAAGCTCTTGATTTTGACTGGTTGAGGACTCTATAAATAGGGATCCCCTGGGCAGGTCAAGGGATTCTGGTTATTCCACTCGAGAGGTGATTATTGGAGAAAGAGTTTTATGCTCCCCTCCACCAAAATCCCTTCCAGGTTGGTCCTCGCTTCAATCTTCATTTCCTTCTTCTTTGAGGCCCTTTTCTTCCTTCTTCTGCCTGTTCTTCAAGTGAAAGTTTTTTTCTTTTACTTTTTGTCTGAGTCGACTCTCATATTTTCAAGAGATGTCTTCTAATGATGAAAGTCATTCAGTGAGTCATTTCTCGAGGGTGCTGAGTTCTGACGAGTCTCCCTATCAGGGGAATGAATCTCTTAAGGGTCTCTTCTAGGATGCGAGTCTGGTGGAGGAGCGCCCGAGAGGAGGAGCCTCTATTGAGAAAGGAGGCTCGGGAGAGGGTGAAGGGGCTTAGTAGAGGACAAGCCCCAGGCTAAAAAGGAGGCCCCCTCCTCTCAAAAGAAACGTCGAGCGAGAACATTCAGAAGCTCGACCAGACCTTCCACGGGGCCAATGTTCGAGATCTCGACCATGATCAAGGACAACATCATCGGGTTTCGGGAGATGTATGGGATCTCGGATGAGTTCCTTCTCCAGGCACCAAGAGTGGAGGACCAAGTTGCCTCCGGTCTAGCCGACTTTCTTGCTGTATACGAGGAATACCTTCATGTCAGTCTCCAATTCCCTCTACATCCTTTGATCTAAGATATGTTTAATCAGTATGACATAGTACCTGCACAACTTGGTCCGAATTCCTTCCAAGTCCTGGCCAGCTCCAAACTTCTTTTTCATCTCCATGGCATCCACCCCTGATTATCACTGTTTGGGGCCTTCTTCAAGCTAAACAAACACCCTGGGTTGAAGGGTTAGTACTCTTTCAGCCCGAGAAAGGGAAAGAAGCTCATAAGCCTTCCTAGTTCTATCCACCATTGGAAGTCCCTGTTCATTTTCATTTTGCCTAACCAGCATTGGGGATTTCAATCATCTTGTGGGGGAGCCAAACTCCTCTCCCAATCAAAATGATCAGGTGATTGATACCGATAGGGAGGATTATAAATTACTTTCTGATATGAAAGTCCCTCCACTGAGGGAGTTCTTAACTAAGCAAAACTTATACGATGTTGAGTTAAGTCCAATTAATTTTCTTGATAAGATTTCTAGGTCATCCGTCGAATCTTTGCTTGAACTGTTGTTGACCGACTTTTATTTTGCTGCAGCCATGAGATAGGTATCGAATGAAGCGATCCAGGTGACTACACTAAAGAGATGCACCATCGAGGGTGATAGGAAGAAGAAGGCCATTAGCAAGAGGCTGGAAACTTTAGGGTCATCTATCAAGGTCCCCATAGTGGCATCAGGTTCGGGCATTCCTCGGGTCACCATCATCGACCCGAGGAGTGCCAATCCCAGCGATGAGGAGGTCGAGATTGTACTGGCTCCTCCTGCCATCTTGGCCCCCTCGATCACTATCTTAACGTCTCAAGTAGCTGAGATGGTGGTATCCGGCTTGGGCCATCCATCGAGAGTGCCGAGAAGGGTGCTGGCTACTCTAGGGGTGGTCATGGCCCCTCAATTGCTCTTCGGATCGAGAGTGTCTAGGGGTTCGTCGGCCCAAGGCGGAGTCGGGACATCTTCGACCCATCAAGAGGCTAAGGTTCAAGATAAATCTCCCAGCCGCCAAACTCTTGTGTCAAGAGGAAGAGTCGATGGTGGTGGATTTACTGGGTCCGCATCGGTGAGGGTGACTCAACGCTGCACAACATCGCAATTGCTCTAGAGCTGTCCTGAGTCTGCTGCTCCCACAAGATGTAGAAGAGTTAGATTCTTGGCCTATTGGTTAGATGGTTAACGGGACATTCTTGACGGTCATCAAGGTAAGCCCCCCTTTGTTTTCTTTCTCTTCTTCGAATATTGGCCAAGGGGTCCCTCGGCTAACCTTCTACGTTGTTCCGGTGTAGCTTTTTCATGACTTGACAGCCATGCATGCCTTGGTCCTTAAGTATGCCAAGATTGCTGGCAACTGGGAAGCCTGGATCAAGGTGGTAGAGGATTGAGTGGTGAAGGCTGAGCACGAGTGCGATGAGACCCTTGAGAGGGAGGCCAAGTTAAGAGAGTAGATGGCCTCCTAACTGAAGAGTAAAGATGATGTGCTAGTCAAAGAGCATGCTCGGGCTGCAAACACGATGGCCAGGCTAGACCATTCTAAGGTCTTCATTGACTCACCACCGATCGGGCCATGGCAAGTGAGGAGTAGGCTAGAGCCGTCGAGGAGCTAGCCAAGGTCGAGAGTGATCGAGTTAGAGCTACTGAGGACTAGGTCATGGTGGTGGAAGCTCGGGCTAGCACGGTGGAGGACTGAGCTGTACATGTGGTAGAGTACAAGGACTTCGATGCTTTCGAGACTGACACTATAGTGGCTACCATCGGATCTTACAACCTCGAGTTCAGCAACTATAAAAAGAAGGTTGCCGATGCATTCCCAAATCTCAACCTCCATCGAGTCACTCCAATGAGCAAGCTTGAGGAAGATGAAGAGGAGGGCGGAGAGGAGGATGACGAGGGTAAGGGGGAGGAGCCCATGTAAGCCACTAGTGAGGATGACACCAGCAAGGAGGTTGTTGAGGTCCCTATGCCTGAGGCCCCGGAGGCTTTAGAGGCTTCAACGAGCGTTTCACTGGCGGCGACACCTCAGGAGGTTACTGCTATGACCAAGCCCATGGAGGGTCCGATGCTACTCTAAGAGAGTAATCTTGGGGGTGTTTCATCTCCCTTGTATTTTTGTTTTGTTCCTTGGAATCCTTTGGTCCAAATTTTATCTCGTTGGGCCTTTGGTTCCTGATTGTAAATATTTTGGAATGAAATGCTATCTTCTTCTATAAAGTCAATGTCTCTTCAGTGTTTGCCTGAGTCTTCATTTTTTTTCTAAGTGCCCTGTCAATTGTAGAGTCAAAGTGAGACAAAAGGGTCATTTGCATTTGTTGTCTGCCTGCATCATTTATATGGATTCTTTTAAGGGCTGGGTCGGTGGTTGGACTACCTGCAGGTCCTTCTACTTTACTGGTCCAGCCAAGTATCCCATTATGAGTTGGGAGATTGGGTCGAGTTGTTTGCCGGGTGAGTGGCTCGATCGTGGGGGGATTTGAGCATCCCCATCGTCTGGCCTCTGCAACCAGCTTGGAAAGCCATTTGGGCAATAAAACATCTCTCGGACCTTGTCTACTAAGGAGCTCAGGATGAGTACTCCCCAAGTCTTTGGTCGATGGAGAGCATTGACCGAGTATCCGTGAGTCATATGGTACCAATTGATGACAAAAAAAGGGGTTGATCTTCCCAGGAGGTTGGCCCTATGGGATTGGCTTCCACTCAGGCCGAACAGGTGACCTCGCCTGCTATACCCTTAATTTGATGGTGGTTTCCCTAGAGAGGCGGCATCAAAAATGGGGCACATTCACTGCCTTGTTTACTCTATCAACAATGGTTGGATCTAGCCAATGGTTGCATGTCGTGTAGCAGAGCGATCTTGACCATCTTCCACTTGCATTAATCATGAGAACGGGGGTGATCGAGGTGGTGCTTCGATGTGGTCATAGCAGTCGGCCACTCCTGACATGCCACATGGTAAGCATGCTCTAGCATCTAGGCACGGGCACTAAGGCTGGAGACGGGCATTAATGGTGTGGGATTTGAGATGATCACCTTCAGGATTCCAAATATCTACCTGGTTGACCCAACCTGGTATAGCCACATGTCACTACCTGGGTGGATGGCTCTTATTATAAATAGGAGGCCTCCACCCACGATCTTCACCACCTTCCCTCTTTCTCCTTTCATTTTTTGGTAGCTACACGTGCCCAAGCAATGAATGCTGATTTTCGGCAAGTGGGCAATTTCAGGCAAAAGGAAAGGTGAGAATGTCGCTATTGGTTGGAGCGCCCATGAAGGAAGTGAAGTCTAGTGAGGGTGAAATGGATGGCACCAAGGCGACGAGAGGCCGAAGGTACTCTTGGAGATAAGGTAGGGGTACCAAAGGTATCCTTGGAGATAAGATATAGGCACCAAAGGCATCCCTGGAGGTGTCGCTCACCCTAAGCAGTCATTCCTCCAGCATGATCACTGGGAGCGGTCATTTCCGCCGAGCTACACCACCAAAATTCCACGGATCCATCCTAGTGGGATTTTTGTTGTTGAAGTTCCATCTTTTGTTGTTAGGTTTCAGCTAGGGTTCTATGCTTCAGAGTCATCTACCTCGGGAACTAACCAAGCCGCTGAAGATCGTTCTCAACTTTTAGACCATGAGAGGGTTGGCAACGGTGGTAAGAAGGGTGGAAGTACTTGTTCTTCATCCATATATCCGAACTCGTGGGCGTTCAAACTTCATTTTGTAAGGAGTCTTATGTGCCTGGACTTAATCCGACTTTGTATGTATCTCGGACTCGATCTGACTTTGTAGTCCTTTTTTGAACTAATGGAATAAGAATTTTTTTGGTAATTTAATCACACATCAATGCCTCTTTTATTTGAATGTTTTGCCCCTTCGAGCATCTATGCTCTTGGATTGTTGGGGCATTGGCTAAATGCTTCCATTATTTCATAGAGGTGAGGGCCTGCTAGGTTGGCCACTATTATTGATTGATCGACTTCTCTATCAAGATAGGGGTTATCTTTGTCAAGAAATTATCCTAAATTAGGAGTTATCTTGATGGGAGTTATCCGAGTTGGAAGTTACCATGATGGAAGTTACCCGAGTTGGGAGTTATCATAGCAGAAGTTATCCGAGTTGGGAGTTACCCTGCCAGGAATTATTTTAGTTGGGGGTTACTCTGGAAGGAGTTATCTAAGTTGGAAGTTATCTCGGTAGGAGTTATCCAAGTTAGAAGTTATCTGGATAGGAGTTATCCAAGTATGGAGTTACCCGATGGGGTTACCAGAGTTGGGAGTTATTTCGATGGGAGTTACTCGAGTTGAAAGTTATCCTAATAGGAGTTACCCGAGTTGAAAGTTATCCAAATTGGATGTTATCCCAATGGAAGTTACCCGAGTTGAGAGTTACCCTAACAGGAGTTACCTTAACAGGAGTTACCTAGTCGGGAATACTTGATCCGTCAACTGGTGTAACCTATCATAGGTCGGTTGAGGTTTTTCTGCGAGTGAATGGGGGTTTGCCACCAAGTGAGTGTGGGATTGAGCAGTCCTAAGAGGTGTTACTGAAAGAAACCCTCTTGTATTCATTGATGCAAAATACTACATAATTGGTGGTACATTCGGAGTTTGTCATTGTTCCATGTCTGGGGAATGAGGATCCTACTAAGGTCTTCAATTCAGTAAGCTTCTCAATGGAGGGCTTCCATCACCCGATAAGGACCTTTCTAGTTAAGGGCTAGCTTGCCATGCTCCACAGGCTTCAATATCTCAGCTCACCATAATACGAGATCGAAGGTCTTGGGCTTGGTGCGTGAGTCATAGTACCGGGCAACCCTTTGCTAGTAAGCATCCATCTTTAGGTGGGGTTGATCCAAAATCTCCTCCAGAAGGTTGAGGTTGACCCTCAATCAACTCAAGTTAGAAGCTTCATCGAAGTTTTCCATTCATACAGTCAGAAGCTTAACTTCAATAGAAATCACTATCTCAGTGCCAAAGGCCAAATTAAAGGAGGTTTCATTTATAAAAGTCCATGGGATTGTGTGGTATGCCCACAGAACCCTAGGTAGTTCATCAATCCACCTACCTTTCGACTCATCCAATTCGGTCCCGAGTCCTTGGAGGATAGTTTGGTTTATAACCTCTGCCACACCATTAGTTTGTGGGTGGCTAATAGATGTAAATCGATGCCAGCTATGGAACTCGATGTAGAAATCCCTGAAAGCTTGGTTATCGAATTGCCAGATGTTATCGATGATGATGGTATGCGGGAGCCCATACCAGTAGATTATCAACTTCTAGAAGAAACTCATGTCCTTGCTTTAAATGATGTGCATGAGCGGTTCTACCTCCATCCATTTAGTAAAGTAGTCGATGGCGATGACGAGAAACTTTCACTGCCCGGATGCCAGGGGAAGGAACCAAGTATGTCCATTCTCCATTGGATGAACGGCTAAGTGGAGGAGAGCTAGCTCAGCTGGCTTGCCAGTAGGTGCTGTATATTAGTGAGCACTGATAGCGATCATACTTTTGGACAAGCTCTGTCGCATCCTCGAGCATAGTCGGCTAGTAGTACTCTTGTCTCAAGCCTTTGTAAGCTAAGGATCTAGCTTCCAAATGATTTTTGCAAATTCTTTTATGGATTTCTCTGAGCACATAGTCAGCTTTATCAAGCCATAGGCACTTGAGGAGTAGGAGAGAGAAGGATTTCCTATGAAGTCGACCATCCAATAGCATGAACTGAGAGGCCTTCCACTTGAACCTCTTTCCTTGAGGAGAGCTATTAGGGATGGTGCTGTTGGTCAGGTATTTGATAAAGTGATCCATCTAACTTGGCTCATGATCGACTTGGAGGACTTCCTCAATCTCCTTGATGCTTAGGGCTTCTAGATACTCAATGTAGACTTGATTGAGCAAGTTGTCCATCACCAATGCTAACCAAGAAAGAGTGTCAGCACTGGCATTCTCGCACCGAGGGATGTGGAAGATGCCAAATCATTTGAGCATTGTTATCAAAGTTTGCACCTTGTCTAGGTACTTAGCCATCGTCACGTCCCGAGCTTCGATTCGCCTGTCACTTGCCCAACCACTAACTAAGAGTCAGTGAAAAACCTTTAAATGTTCCACCTCGAGAAGCTTCACGAGCCTTAAGCTGGTTAGGAGGGCTTCATACTCAGCCTGATTATTGGTCGCCTTGAACTAGAGGCATAGGGCATATCGGTGACCATGCCTTCGAGATTGGTAAGAATTAGCCCGGCTTTGCTCCCTTAAGAATTCAAGGCTCCATCTACATGGACGATTTAGGTCGTTGCTGGGTTGAGTTGCTTTGTGGGGGATGTCGTGGGTGTCTCCCTGGGCACATCATCTAGATAGGTGCATTCCATAAGAAAATCGGCCAAGACTTGTGCCTTTATAAATGATCATGGGCGATACGAAATATCGAATTCTTCCAGCTTAACCACCCACTTCGCCATCCACCCGAAAGTGTCCGGATGTTGTAGAATTGCACGAAGTAGTTGATCGATGAGGATGACTATCGAGTGTACTTAGAAGTATGGCTTAAGATACTACATAGATGTGATTAGTGTGAAAACTATTTTTTCGGGTTTAGAGTATCTCGTTTCTGCATCATGTAGTCCTGACTTGTGTAATATATGGGTTTCTAAACTCTTTTGTTGTCTAGCCTGAAAGAATAGTGTCCTGAAAGCTAATCATATATCTATATAATAAGGACTTTTCTATAAAATTCTTCCGACTCATGTATGACATTATATTAATAAAAAGTATTTTGATTCATCATACATTGTGTCTTATACCATTTTTGTTTTAAGATTATGATGAATTCTATAGATTAAAATAATGAATTTAGGGTTATGATGAAGTTCATAATAGTAAGATCTAAGATCATATAAATCGTAATTAAAAATATTTTCAGTTATAGGATCATTGAGTTGAGGATCGATATTTATGAAAATACTGGCACATCTTATGTATGATCAATGGAAAAAGTGGTTGGTCTCACGACCACTTGTGTAGGGATATTACAAGGATGTGGGTACTCATCAGGGTATGAGTTCACTGAATTGATCTATCACAAGAACATCTTTTGGAAGTCTTACTTATTTATCAAAAGATGATTCTCTTAGTGGGAGTTGTACAAGTGATCATTAGACCTGAGATCACCATGAAATCTTGTATACATAAATTCATGTTTTGGTTCATACTCATTCATGACTTAGTTATGTATGGGGTGTTCATGGATATGATGAATTGTGTATGAAGGTTATGAGCAGGTCAACAAGAAATTAATTACTCCTAGTAAGAGGAATATTTATCCCATGTAATCTTATTAAATAAGAAAAAGGTTTCTGATTTTTCATCGAGTGAGTCTTCATTAGTAATTTGATATTCAAATGAATAAAGTGTGAGATTTTAATAATTTTCTATACCCATTATTTATTCGGGATAAAAGAAGATCAAATGATTGAATTACATGGTAACTTGCCATTGAAGGATATTTTGATAATTTTTATTAATTTTTTTATTTTTGGATAGGCATAACATATTGCTAGATGTTAATGATGTCTTGTAGATTTTCATAAATTAAATTGATTGAATTCATGAGTCAATTTGAAAGATGGTTTAAATTGACAACTAGGATTAGCTTGATTTGACCTAATTCAATTAGTTAATTTCTAATCGAACTAAATTGATATGACCTAGACTGACCGCTAGCTAGATGTAGAGTCCAAAGGATCACACATGCCAAGAAATTGATCAAGGAACTTAATTTTATTTTTATTAGAATTATAGGATCCTAATTGGCTAGCTAATTGATATACTAATATATGTTGGTTAGCCTAAACTCCTAACCTAATTGGATTGGGTTCATTTGCTTGCTATTTAGGTTGACCAATTTAGGAAGGACTTAACTTGGATTAAGCTATGAGTTTCTCAGCCTTTTTGGACTCTTAAATAGCATTATCCACACCTAAAAGTAAGAGTCCCAAGGGCTTGGGACTCTTGCATGCGCCAAGTTATGGGGTGCATGAATGAGGCTTGCAGAAGAACAAAGAGTCCTTCTGCAAATGAATCATAGTTTTCAGATAATGTTTATCACCCTCTCTCTCTCACGCACCTTTTGGATTATTTTGACTGATCAAAATAATTTAAATTGGGTGCTAATTGCTAATGGCATGGAGAGATGTGGTATTTCATTTTATGGTGCATGCGGAAGGGACCTAGAGTCCTTATGCTTATATCACTTTTTCAAGATAAGACTCTAATTTATAGGCCTATTGGGGTGTTGGACCAAGTCTTTAGTTTTAAAATTAAAGGCTAATTATCAGATTTTTTTTTTGAAGAGTTGCGATAAGAAATTTTTGGTGCAAAATTTTTTATGAAACACCGTAAGATTTCGTTGCACCTTTCCACCATGAGACTCCTTTTGCTTGAAGGGTCTTATATGATATATTGAATATTAGATTAAAGACTAAGAAGGGGTGTGATTGGTGCCTCCTCTTTTCCTATTTAAAAGTTTCGATGATTGAAACCAAATTATCTGAAGTTTGTCCTAACAACTCTCGTACTTCCCTTGTTAGGATAAGTTTTTTATTTTGAGACAAGTCTGCCATTTTAAGATAAGGGCTTAGAAAGAGAATTAGAAAGGACAATAGGATAATAAGAGAGGTTTCGAAGAGGTTTTGAAGAGCTCTTCAAAAGGGAAAGGGTCCTGGAAGAGAGGAAAGGCTACCAAAGGAAGAAAGGTTGCTGGGAGGAGTTTCTAATCAAGCAAGCAAGAAATATGAGTGCTTTCTTAATCCAGTTTCTATATGGATCACCTCTGGAGGGAATACACTTATATGCCTAGTGGAATAAAAGATATTAGCATTACATGTATTCTTCTATATCCTAATATGTTGCCTTGTTAATTGTCATAGTCAAGGGGTCGTGGGTATAGGTTTTGATTGACTAGGGTTTCAAGGTTTAAAATTTTTTAAAATCCAGTCTTTCACTGCACAACTGTAATTTTGCATAGCTGAACAAGCACAGAGCTGACCGCCTCCTAAGTAAGGCAAGGTACAAGTATAGTTCCTCCCCGAGCTCAAGTTTAAGAGTAAGGACAGAGAAGTGAGGAACTTCAAATTCTTGAATGCCTACCAACACTCCTCTATCCAATTGAAGTTGTTCATCTTCTATAGAGTTTTGAAAAATAGCAAGCATCGCTCAACCGACCTTTAGATGAATTGGCTTAGCATGGCCATGCGATCGGTAAGCTATTATACCTCTTTCTTAGATGTTAGATGCTGCATATCCAAGAGGGCCTGAATCTTTTCAAGATTTACTTCGATGCATCAATGGGTAACTATAAACCTGAAAAATCTTTTGGAGTGATGCCAAATGCATGCTTAGTTGGATTCAACTTTATGCGGTGCTTGCAAAGAGCGCTGAAGGCTTCCTTTAGGTCCTCAATGTGGTCGGCTTCCTATATGCTTTTGATGAGCATATCATCAATGTAAACCTCCATATTTTGACCAATCTAGCCTTTGAAAATCTTGTTGATGAGTCCTTGATATGTGGCCCATGCATTTTTATGACCGAAAGGCATTATTTTATAACAGTATATACCTTTGTTTGTCATGATGGCCATATTTTCTTCATCCTCAGGGGCCATCCTTATTTAGTTGTAGCCCGAAAAGGCATCAATGAAGCTTAACAGCTTATGCCCTGAGGTAGCGTCGACTAATTGGTCGATCCTCAGTAGAGGGAAGCTATCCTTTGGGCAGGCCCTATTCAAATTAGTGTAGTCTATGTAAATACGCCACTTCCCGCTTGCCTTCATTACCATGATAATGTTGGCCAACCAGCTGGGATAATGGGCTTCCCGGATGAGCCTAGTAACCAAGAGCTTCTCAACTTTTTCGTCGATTACTTTTTATCTTTCAGGGGCAACACTCTTCTTCTATCAAACCAAATTAAAACTCCGGTCGATATTCAACTTATCAATGATTATTTCAGGAAAGATTCCTGGTATATTCGATGCTAACCAGGTGAAGACCTCAGCATTCCTGTGTAGGAACTCCAGGAGTCGGTTTCTCTTGGGCACAAGCAAAGATGCCCCAATTTGTACAGTCTTTGCGAGGTTGTCACCCAAGGAGAAAGAGAGGAGACTCTTGGCCAGCTTGCCCCTTTTCTCAAGCTCCTTTTGGTCTAATAGCTCGGTAAGCTGCTGCTCGATGGGCCTTGGCTATTTAGCTGCCATTTGGAAGCATTGTCAAGTGAGCTACTAGTCTCTCCGTATTTCGCCAACACCGTTATCCATGGAAAAATGAATGAGAAGATGCTTGGTGGAGATGGCAGCGTCAAGCTGATTCAGTCCGAGATGCCCGAGAATGGAGTTGTATGCCGAAGGGACTTGGACCACGGTGAAGGTGGTGAAAATCGAGATGGTGTTCTCGCCATGACAGTGAGAGTTAGCTCCCCTTCAACATCTACTGATTCTCTATTGAAGGCTATCAAGGATGTAGAGATAGGTTTTTAGACAATTCAGTGATAAATTCATCCGAACAAAAGCATCATAAAAAAGGACATTGGTCGAACTTCCACTATCTACAAGGATTCTTTTTACAAGGTACTTTGCTATCATCATGAGATGATGAGAGGATCATTATTAGGATTATGAAACCGACCAGATCTTTGTTAGAAAAAGAAATTACATAATTTTCTCCCCCTCCTCTCTTGGTTTCTTTAAAGGTTGTCCTGCCCCCAGGATATCATGCCAACCTCATGCTCAGTTGGTCGATTATCGATCTCGGGTAAGGGTGGCTACTCCTAGGGTTTGGAACATCGGGATGAGCAATGCCACCATGGACATACTTGTCGAGATAGCTGCATCGGATGAGATTTTTAATCTCCTTCAATTGGTGAAACTCATCTGTGTTGTGGCCATCATCGCAGTGGAAGCGAGTACTTGCTCTTGTTCTGAGAGGTAGAATATCTCAAGAGGTTAGGCCTTCATAGGTAATGTTCCCTTCAATCTCCATCAAGATCTTCGAGCAAGAAACGAGAAGAGGGATGTAGTTGGTCGATCGATCAACGAGGTTTCTTAGCCTGAGGGTTCACTGACGAGAGGAGCTAGGTTTGTCGGACGGGGCTCTAGAAGGCCCCTCCCGAACCTTCTTGTTGCTTGGCTTTGCTCCCACCTCACATCAAGAGAGGGCTCCTTCGCTTATGAGGATGTGTTTCTTCGCACGGGCAAGCACCTCTGAATAAGACTTTGCTGGGGTTTTATCCAAAAAGTAGATCAGTCGAAAGGGGCAAAGTCTCTATTTTAGAGCCAACATGATCAGGGAGTCATGGAGATGGTAGACTTCCAGTATGGCCTTCTTGAATCGGGCCACGTAGTCCATCAATAGCTCTTTGTCCTGCTACCTAATGAAGAAAAGGTTATCAGCCTCATGCAACATCTTCTTGCAAGCGCTGAAGTATGCCACAAACTTGCGCTCTAGCTGAGAGAAAAAATCAATACTCCATGGCTTTAATCGAGAGTACTATACTTGGGCTGCCTTTCGAAGGGTAGCCGGGAAGGTGATGTACAATTAGGCATCGATGGTGCCCTAAATCCTCATGAGATCCTTATAACTTTTAAGGTGGTCCAATGAGTCGGTGGTGCCATTATATGGCTCCAACTATGACATTTTGATTTGACCCGGGATCGATTCCTCCATGATAAATCGGGAGAGAGGGGGCCGGGTATCAAGTTCGACCGGGCTATGATCCTCCCCTCGAATCTCCATAAGCTGACGGTTAATATTGCACAACTCGTGATCATGCTCCTTGAGGCATCGCTCATTTCGTCGCCGAGTACCCTCCTCGGTAGACCCCTCCAGGGAATATTCTGAGGGATCCTCGTTGGAGGAGTCGGAGGGGGATCAGGAGCGCTTCCTCTGCCTTGGTTCCTTCCCAAGCCATCGATAATCTGGGATAAGGTCTTGCAAGTGCGATGTAGGGGACTGCACTGATGGGGCGGTCTGCCAGTAACAGGATGGTTCTTGAGGTGACCAGCGGCTATGCCGCAAGAAAGGAGATCGAGAGTAGTGAGACATCCATCGATATGGAGGCCCCAAAGTGGGAGGTAGTGACTACCGCAAGCTACGTGAGCTACAGTCGCGGCTTCCACTGATAGTTACCCTCGACAGGGGACTGCCATTGCTGTAACCCCTGTACCACCGAGGTGAGGGCTTCAACTTGCTGGGCCAAGGAGGCCAGCAAGCCTTGCTCTGATGCAAGCAATGGAGGAGGAGCAATCAGGATCGGTGCTTGACCAGACCGTTCTTTGTCACAAGGTTGCTGCCTAAGGTGACTCGTGATAAGATCCTGGGCGCATGTGGTCACCATATCTTCTAGCTATGGAGATCTGGCATCGAGGAGTCCTCCGATCCTTTGTGGCGGGTTCAGGCACTACTCCTAGCGGTGCGTCGAGTGGTCCTGCAAAAAGATCCCAAGATCGGGGGGTGGGGACACTCCAACGATCAAGTCAGAAAAGGAGGACAAGATGAGTAATAGTGGTTAGAGCTATCTGCTAGGGTGGCCATGAGAATGTATGTGTGATGAGCCTTTAGAGTCATCTTGCCTCGTCAAGTGTCCCCTCTCACCTTGTTATAACATCGAGCAGAGTCATGAAAGGGCTACCAAGGAGGTGGTCACTAGTGGACATTATGGATCTTGATAGGTTGTTAGGATCCTATCCCGTGGGATTCCCTCCATCAATATTTTTTTTGGTGGAGCCTCCAGTTAGTTCTATTGGGATACTATCTCCCACGAACTTACCTATTGACCATGTTGACGATGTTTATTGTAGCGAACACATGGAAGGGTTAGTGTGGCTGTAGTAGATGGGGTCGGCCATATTGGTTGGGGCACCAAGAGGTAGCCAAGGTCGAGACCGGTGCTGAGCATGGGCCCGACCCCGAGAAAGGATATTGGTCATCGACTCTTAGTGTGCCTGATTGACCGGAGACTAAGATCGAAATCGACTAAGCTTCTGGCAGACATGAAGGTCAATCTCGACCATGAAATCTTTCAAGACTTCCACAAGAGATGGTTGACAGGAAAAAGGACAGTCCGATCCTTTGACAAAGGTCGATGGCACGGTTGGCGATCTAGCAAATGTCTCAAGGCTAGGAATAAGCAGCTGCCATAACAATTAGGAACTTGACCAGATTTAGCTCTAAACTAAATCTATCCAAATATAGCCAAATATAACCCCCCCCCCCCCCCTCTCTCTCTCTCTCTCTCTCTCTCTCTCTCTCTCTCTCTCTCTCTCTATATATATATATATATATATATATATATATATATATAACTTTAGAAGGGGCAGATCTAAATAAGAAAATCAAAATCGATAGATATCGATATATATCCATATCTCATGCAACATGCTTCCTTCTATGAACCCTAACAAAGCAATATGGGACCATAAAACTGAAAGAACATAGGAAACTCATCTTTTTAAATTTGAGTTAAAATCAATCTAATATAGTTGGTCTACAGGGTACTTCCACTTTTTATTTCCTAATGAAATGACAGAGACCGTGTCATGATAAAAGTGTCCAAGATACATATTTAGTGAGTCAAGCATCATGGTCCCCACTAAATTTAAGCATCTTGCAATACAACCACAACAATCTATGTGACAGCACCAGAACTATGAACACAACAAAATAATACAGTTAAAGGATGCGGGCAAATCCCAATCCCCCTCCCTAGTGTGAAATTTCTAGACTTCAAGTGGCAGACCTTTCATGGCATGGTTAAGTTACTGACAAACTGCGGAAGGTCACGTCTTTGTCGGTATGCAAGCTCCAAAACTGACAAACTGCGGAAGGTCACGTCTTTGTTGGTATGCAAGCTCCAAAGGCATCATCTGCCAAAGCAATTTGCTATCTGGAACCTAAAACCAGTGTATACCAAGGACATAACTACTCATCTATCCATCGGCAGGCAACGGCGGGCAAGCTAATTCAGGGGTAGCAATGAAGGCTTAGTGAACTAGCGTGCCTTTGCCAGAGTTCTGCTAGATACACCATGCAACAACTTAACAAATCCAAGGAAGCTCAATTTCCCATCAGTGTGCCTAATCCAGTCATGGAGAACAGCATGAACAGGTACAGAAGGGCTGAGGCCCAGTTCCTGAAAATGCCACAAGAAGAAAGAAATTCAGCAAAATAAAATTTTAGTGTCAAAAATGGAGCTGAAGATCAAAAATGCAGTCAAGGATGGTAGGCGGTAATGATCTTTATAAATTATTTTGAAAAACTAGTCAAGAAAAATTTTATTATATCACTGCATTAGTCTTCAAATACTAATGTCAAAGGTTGCACGTCCTACTAAAAAGAATATGGTAGGATATTATGGACTATTTAGCTTTACATTTTTAGGGTAAAACAGATGCATACAAACTTGCCACTTATCAACTAATCCAAAGTAGACAAGAAGTGAATGTAATGTAGCATCAGTTCATTCACTTGTTTGAATGGTGGAACATGCAAAATTAGTTGAGCTCAGACAATGTTTTATGCCTTCCACGTTCAAAGGAAGCTACTCACCAAAAAAAAAAAAAGGGATCAACAGGAACCTGTCAGAGTTGGCCAATTTCATCTTTTAATTTTCTTTCTACTGCTACTTGAGTTAGATTTCACAGGATAAGTGACAAAATAATTCCATGACAAAGCTGAAAAATCAAAAATGACATGAGTATTTCTGCTTAACCATGTCTGTAGATTCTCATATAGAGTAGGCAAACGATGCAAGGGATGTGCCAGGGATATCTTTCCAAGGAGAATACGGCTCCAACCAACCATTTCAACCTGGTCATCACAATTATGCTGATTTTGTAGGCATTTAAAACAAATAATGGATGATCATTCAACTATATTGTCTCTGAAGGCCTTCTTTAATAGCGAACTCAGGAATCTCTTACTAGAACAGTGACCAAATCAGTCAAAATTCCTTGTTAAAACACCAGCACATTCATATGAAATTATGTACTTCAAAATGGAAGAGTCATAAATTGCTTCAATATTTCAAGCAACATAACTTAAAAAATAATGTACTAATCCTAAAGTAACATGACTCCAGACCGACTAATGGCAACTATAAAATTCCTTGAGATCAGTTAAAAAAAATTCCTAATAAACCTGAAATCTTACTAAATCAGAAATTAGGAATTTCCTAAAGAGACATGACACTGGATGTTCTTGAAGTACCAGCAACCTTTGAAACTTCAGCAGCAAGGATGGACTTCTATGTTTAACTCGATTCGGACCCAGAATATCCTGTTCCCACCCGTTCAACTTGCCTTATTTCAGGTGTCAACTGATCTTCTCAGAAAGCATCAATATTTTATCTTTACTGTAATCTATCAGCTATACTAATACACTTGGTAGACACTAGGACTTGCTGTTCCCCCAGATTCTAGGGATATTGCCTCCTCGATCTTAGATCTGATTCTAGTCTCGCTCCATGACTGCTTTGTGTACATAAAATTTGAACACTCATGTAATGGCCTCAAAAAATTTCAATGACATCTGGTCCAAATAATCCTGATTAGACAAGCACTCCACCACCATATGATAAGTATAGATACGTCATATCACTGAAATGTTAAGCTTCTTATGCCAACACCAATCTAACAAAAATTAAAAACAAAATACATTCTGCTGAAAATTGTATCATGTTCTCAGACATGGCTGATTTCAACTTCTAGCTTTGCCAGATCTAAACCTGACTCTATAGTTCAATGCATTAGCAATAATGTCAAATACTTTTCATCAAATGAAAAATTAAACATACCGAAGCAAGTTCCTCAATGATAATGGCCCGGTTTCCATCCTTCTCAAAAAGCTCGTAAGCACAAGAAGCATGCTGTTCCCATCTATCCAGACCTTCAAGCTGATGCACACTTAATGCAGCCGCACAGAATTCATCAAAATCCATTCTTCGGTATTGAAGAGCACTAAGCTGGCAAATGGCCATATAGTTTTTTTATATCCTAACACAAATAGAAAGTTGAGCAATATAAAGGGAAAAAGAAAAACTTCTGACAATCAAACACATACGGAGACAAGAAGATCCTGGATGCGGGATTCCTTCAAAGCATCGGTTGCATTTTTCATCAATGCCTGCACGGGAAATATTTATAACAATTAAAATTATAAAGAGCAACAGTTAATTATTGACACTTTTCAATGACTACAACTCCAAAGGAAAACTAAAATGTTATTTAAAAAGAACTAACCATCTTGATATTTTCTAGAGTTATGCATCCATTTTTATTTGGTTCCAAGAGGGCAAACTGCCCCTTCAGATAAAAAAGTTCATCCACGGTCAATGTCTTGGACAGAGCCTGTCACCCATGCAAAATATTTACTATCATACATCAGGTAAATTAGCAGAACCACAATCACACTTAAACAGCACAAGATACAATTTTTTATTTAGATAGGCCATCCCGCAATTTTACAAAGCAGCCATAATCAAAAAGCTTGATTACAAAGTTGGTTTGCATATCTGTGAATAAGAAAAAAGAAACTGCGTAGCTAGGTTCTATGTATACAGTCTTCTGGAGCAAACTATTTGGTCTTATTTTCAATTATTTCTTTAGAGTTTACTATGTTGTTCTACTTCACTAGACTTGCAAAGGTAACTATCAAACCTTAACATTTTTTTTTGGCTTGTCGAATCTGACCCAGGCCTTTAAAATGAATTCTCAGTCATTTATGAGTCTTCTTGGCATCTTAAATGCATAACATGTTTCCTGATACTATATTTCACTAGTTGATATGCAACAAGATGGGATACTTGACGTGTATTAAAATTTAGCACCACTTTTTTTTCCCATGAACAATGAAGGCCAAGTCATGAGTAGCTATCAAGCTCTTCATTATTGAGGAAGGATGGAAGCACACACCTGCAACAATATGGTACATAAAAAAGGAGAAAAAGAGCAATGCAAATGCTCAGACTCCCAAGCACAAACAACCTCCAAACAAAATAGCATTCCTGGTACAGGAAGGCATACCAAGAGTACAAGGAGAAAAAATAGAAGAATATACCCAGGAAAAAAAAAACTACATTAACGCCATGCACAATTTTAAAAAAAAGTAACAAATTTCCAACCCCCCCTCCAACACAAACACAAACACACACACACAAAAAAAACAAAAACAAAAAAAACAAAACAAAAACAAAACAAAACAAAACAAAGCAAAAAGACAACAAAAAAAGTACCCTTTCAAACAGCTGAGTCAAGCAACCAATTAAGCCCAGTTCTCATTTATCACTTCTTCATCCCATAACAAAATCAGCCTCGTTTTTTATGCTTTCTAGAGGATTGTCATTAAGTCAAAGATGTCAAAAAGTGACATAGGCACAATGACTGTCTTGAGATATCCTTGGAAAAGCAAGTTTACGATTTCCAGGAGTGCACCACAAAGAATGGAAGACAAGGAGGATGATCTTTATTGCATGTAAGAAAGATCCCAAGCAAATAAATATTCACTAGAATCTCAAGCAAACTTGCATCTAGAATAGTTGCGACATAACAGTACTTAACTATATTAAATCTAAGGTCAAATGTATGTGTGCAGAGGATCTAAAAAGAAGGTACACTTTCAACTGACACACTCTGTTCCTAATTAACTCCACTAAAAACTGACCCTTCACATGCCACTTCCACCATCTTGTCTCCACAACCTAAGACTCAGAGAACAGAGAAAAGATCCAAAGACTTTGATGCATTGCCATCCTTCAGGTTCAAGTGCCTCAGGAATTGAATAGTCATCTGTACTACACTTATATAATGGTAGATATTTCAATCAACAAGCAACATGATAATCCAAACTACTTTGCCCATAAGTCCACTAAATTCCATCCTGTCCTAGCAGTTAACATGTAAGACTTGTAAAGATTAGTCTTCAACATACTAACATCAAAACAATTAAAGACTACTTTGAGATTTAACATCTAAAGCAGTCTATCCAATCAAGAACCACATAAAAGCTTTATTACATGTTACCATCGTAGGGAAATATCAGAAGTCTGCATATTTGAAGTAAGCAAAATAAGTTGAATGCGTACTGATAGGCTATGACTCGAATGATCTTACAAAGTGCATCTTCTTAAAAAACAGTACTTGCCAAAGCAAAAAGAGTAATTAGAGAAATTGTACCATAGAAACAAGCATGCATCTAGAAACACTAATGAACGTTATGAACATTGCCCACCCTTAAAGCAGCTTTACGTAAGGATGATGAATGCATGTAGGCTTTAATAAGTCGGAATATAAGAATATCAAGAGGTGGCTTTATATCACTGTAATTTCTAATCCATGGATGGCCTGCAAAAGAAAAGTAATATATATTTACAAAAGATGGAATCACAAAACAGATACAAAGAATGGAAGTAATAATTGCTTGTAAAGAAAAGACAGCAAATTCAGATATTTCAGCAATCATGAGGACACTCACTCAATGCCTGTGCAGCAGTCATCCTTCTTCGTGGATCCTTACTCAACAAGTGCATAACAAAATCTATTGCTTCAGGAGACAGAGAAGGCCAAGGTGGCTCACTAAAACTAGGTTCAGCTTTCAACACAGCCCTAAAGATACCAGACTCAGAACGGGCCCAAAATGGACGACTGCCACAGAGGAGAATATATGCAATCACACCAACACTCCACACATCAGCTTCTGTGCTGTATGATCTATGAAGAACTTCAGGTGCAACATAATATGCACTTCCTACAATGTCATTAAGCCTTTCATCTGCAAATCATGTAACTCATTAGATACAACCAAACACTGTCACAGGTAAGAACAGACAGTGATTGCTGAAGTAAGCTCTGAACAGGGGGAATCTAAGTTCAGACCCCATAAAGTTCCAGGGAAAGTGGAAACATTTATCATGACAATTAAGTATGCACCTGGCTTCACAAAATCTGATAAGCCAAAATCTATAGCCTTTAACTGGGAGCTCTCATCCTTGGAAGTAAAAAGAAAATTCTGATCAAACAACATCAAAAATTAGAGGCAAACATAATAGTAAATAGACAGATAGTAGTAACTGTATGCTGGTTCAACCAGAATACCTCAAATTGATAATAAAATAATATGAATTTTCATTGCAGCTAATGATAAATATCAGAACTTGTTGCCTAGATGCAGGTAAAGGGACATGCTGACATTTGATATATATTTAAACTATCCCTGCAATAAAATTAAGAAAGTTATTTATTCAAAACATTACTTGCAAGTGTTAACCAGAAAGAGTTTCAGCTTATGGATAAAATTATCAAGGTGTTCCAGTAGAAACAACATACAGAATGAGTCATAGACATTTTCAGTAATTTATACATGAACCAGTAAAATTAAAATAAGAGCCATTTGAAGAGGATACAATCATGTGATTTGGCAACACATATTAGCCTTTTCTTATCAAAATAGGATTGGCAATGGAGCGTAGTTGTAAATGAGAAGGCTAAATAGATGGATTTGAACAAAATATTTTATAATTTGCTATCAAAAAGGCATCAATCGCCTAAGAAGTACCAAATTCCAAGTCAAGGTCACTTTAGTCACGAAAGAAGCCTACCATGAAACTTCCAAGGCAATTGGGGGATAACAAGAAATAACCAAACTGTTTTTCATGCCGTTTGGACAGATGCCAATGCATGTATCCCATGTTTTGCTCGTGTGTGCAATAGCTGGCAAAGCACAAGCACACAGCACACACCACTTCAAACCTTGGCAAAGACACCTACCTGATTGGTGACCATTAAAGCACATGCAATTAGGACAAGGGCCCAGAAATTCCCTACAGACAGAGTGATGGCAAAGTTGATATAAGAACATGCAATCTATCTAAAGAGCATGTGAGAGGAAAGATAATTCATTGCAGACGTCTGATACCGACCATAGAATCCAATTAAATGTTTTGTCCCCATACCTTCATTGTGCTATCCTAGTTATACATCAATTTTGCCTCATAAAATCCACATTACCATAATTCAGTTTGTATGAATACTTTTGAGGCCATATATCAAGTCATGCCATCAAGCAAACTGCAAGAACTTGTTCCTATAATTAGCAACTGAAGCATGAGATGAACCCAAAATATTCAGTTTCTGATAATTAAATATAAATTTTGTAAAATATGTAATATGTAGTGGGCCATTTATCTGAAAATCTACCATTTATCTTGATACCATGGCATGTTTAAATTAGTAAGTATTAGGAGGAACATAGTTTCCATCCACAGAGACATTGATTCTGCTATATAGCCCAAATGATTCCCGCATATCTGTGGCTCACACCTCATTAGGTGACTGCATTTTTGTCAATCCCTGCATCTAAAAGGTTTCACATATAGCACCCTCAATCAGAATTATATATGATCTCCAAATCATCTAAATCTATGAAACAGTGCTATTAACCATAAAAGGATTTTTAATAACCTAATGAATTTCAATTTGTGATATTTCAATTGCATATCTTATTAACTAATCAATATCCAATTGCATGCAGTTGATCTATCTGATTATTGCTAATGCACATGCATAAAACACAGCACACAATATATGCATTACCCCATGTCCCCTATCAAAAACAATCACTTTAATAAAACATCATATCAGTTATGTGAATACTTGGTTGGCATGGTTCTTCCTCCTAGAATATTAGACATTTAAACAAGCAATTGAGTCCATGATACTCGCCCTAGTCTAGAGTCAATAGTCTTCCAGAGAAAACTAATGGACAAAAAACTACAAGACACAACAAGATTTGACAATTTCAAACATATACGCAACAGAGTATATGCAAAATGACATGTTACTTACAAGTTTAGCTGGAAAACACCATCAAGGACCAGAAAACTTGCATGAACAAACATGCACATTACCTCGGGTTTGAGATCCCGATGTATGACTCCTTGGAGATGGCAAAATGCAACAACATTTAATATCTGTACCATGACAGCCTTTGCATCACCTTCTGAATATTTTCCACCTCTATCATTGAACAATATATGCATGTAAACATACTATCAGAAAATCACAGGCCAGAGTGGAACTTTAATCGTTGAACATACACATAATCATATAAAAGTTAAAGTTGAAAGAATCAACTACCAAAAGGAATACCTTGAAAGAATCCTATCTAAAAGCTCCCCTCCTTCACATAACCTAAAATAGGCAACAGACACAACATAAAAGACTTTAATCAACTAAATGCTTGAATTTTTTTAACTAATGTATCAAATAATAGCATTACATAGCTCACACGCACATGGAAAAAACTTCATCTGCAAGAAGACTCAAAAGATGAAATGTTGTGCAAAAACACAAAAACTTTAAGCACCGAATACAGAAGAATGTTTATATCAGAAATTTCATGAACCAGTTGATATATTCTTAAATGCTAGGAGCCTAGGAGTATAAGCCAAAATTCCCTTTTCGTAAAGGAACAAAATAGCTTGCAACTGATGGCCAATTACTGAGAAAAAAAATGAATTAAAATTAGCACATTGGTAGTTCAGCAGCCAGGAAAAAATAGACAAATTCTCAGAACTTTAGGATCTTATGGATTAGGATTAGAACTCAGTATTTATTAACACAAACAAAACAAACTATGACAGAAGTAGTAGTCACTTGAATAAATAACCATAAACCCAAATAGCTACAGTCCATAAGAAGCTTACTCCATTATTATATACACATTTTCGTTATCTTCATAGGCATCATAAAATTGGACTAGGTTGGTATGTCCTGTCAAAGCTCTTAAAATCTTCACTTCTCTTCTGACATCCTCTATTGCTATGGCTGTGGTCATCTGCCAGAAAAGAAAAGTGTACCATTAAAGACAAGTATTCACATAAATGCTACTGTAAATAATGTTCGAGCTACTGCCAATGGAAAAAGTATCCCAAATCAAACAATTGAAGAAGAAAGTCAAGCTTGAATCCATTTAGGACAAGTACTAAGCTTCATTAATCTGACACTATCAGGTCTGTTTGATTATTAATTTCCATATTTCCTCAGTTCAATCAACTTAGCAAAATATCAGCAACACATCAAGTCAATTTTTCAACAGCATGTTACATCCTCTTCTCAAGGTTAAGCCAAAATGCAGTTCTAATCAACTCTAGGTCAATGGTCATCTACATTAAAAATGCACAATTTTTCTAACTAAAAATCCATTATTTTGACCAAGGAATCAAGCAGTTTAAAATTTCCAAGACATCCCAACAGTTTCCGAAAAGCACGCCCTCCACACGTCACTTCATTTAGTGGCAACCATTTATATTTTCTACACAAATGGTGGTCCTTAATAAGCCAAAATAACTATCAAGATTAGCAAAGAAGAAATTCTGATAATGTTAGAAACCCCCCTTCTTCCAGAGCATGAGACAATGGATAGAAAACTAAATTTCCAAGAACATAATGAAGCTCCATCAATTCAAAACCATTTTGTTTCATTTCTACCTTCTCAACTGATTATCTAATGCATACAATCCAATCCCGCCGGATATTTGATGAATTTTAGTTTGATCATCATAGGGTACACAACGCAACTTTGCATTAATCAAAAGTCAACATTCTTTCCATCAAAGAATGCAAATATTTCACCAGTTCAACGAAATCTAAACGAGACAATATCCAAATTAATTCAGAAAAAAGAGACAGAAGCGAAGAGGAGGGCAATACATAGTCTTCTCTGCAGAAATTACGGGCTATCCATAAGAATAACAAGGGAAAAAATATCGAGCAGGATACACTATTAGTTGACTACCGAGGTATCTGGAATCGATCTAGAATCCCAATGCAAAATCTCAGTATTCATAGATAAAACGAAAATTAAGAGTCAAGGGACAAAATTTAAGAAAAATTAAACATATGGATCACTTGAAACGGGAAAAAAAAGGAATGTTAAACAAAAAAAAAAAAAAAAATCGAACCTTAGCCTTAGGGATAACCTTAACGGCCACCTGCTGGCCCTTGAGCTCCCCCTTCATGGACCGGGCGCAGCACGTATACCCAAAATGCCCCCGCCCGACCTCCTCCCCGAGCTCGTACTTGCTCGCGAACCCCTTCTCGAACCCGAAGTTCTTATCCAGGCCCGCCACCGCCAGCCCCGCCTCCCCCTCCTCCTCCGGGATGGCCGCCTCGTTCGGCTTCACCGACCCGTGTCGCCGTGCCAGCAACGCCCTGATGTGCTTCGCCGGCGATGGCGGCGGGAATGGCCGCCGGAAGAACCTCTTCGGCGTCGCTGACCCCCCGCCGAAGGCTGCGGAGGGCGATTTCTTAGAAAAAAGACTATGGGCGGGGCTGGGGCTGGGGCTATAGAACGGGAAGAAGGGAGACATCCACGGCTTACTGCTCTTCTCCTCCGCCATTGGCACCGCGGAGGCTTCCTCCTTCTTCCTCTCCTCCACCCCCTCCGCCTTCTCTTCCTCCTTGGGAGCTGGAGTCGAGGAAGCGGAGCTCTGGATCTGGGGCGCTGAGAGCTTTCCATGGCAGAGCCCCATTTCTCCCACCCTCTCGCCCCTCGGAGATCAAATAAATAGAGGGTACGAGGACCGATTTCGAACTCTCAAGCTCCTCTCTCTCCCCCTCTCTTCCACGCACCCCCCCTTGCTTAGCGGAGAAGGAGGTAATTCTGAAACAGTAAAGTAGAGGGTGTTAAAAGGAAGACGACACGAGATCCCATCACCGCCGTACACTACCAAGAAACGGCTCAACGGTCGCATATAGTCTTTATGCAGGGGAAAGATCTACAGTTTTAATATTACGTGTGCCAATGTCGCGTTCGTAGAGAAGCGACGGTTTTTTGCGTCACGGGCGGTGACGGGATCTCGACTGACAGAGAGGGGGAGGCGACGGTTGGACGGGGTGAACGCGTCCGACGAGCGGAGGGAAGAAGCCAGTCGGAACGGGGATGCCACGTCATCCATCAAGGCCTTTCCTTCATGCTGTGCTCCATATTAGGTTAGTTGTCCCGTTTTGTGGACTCCATTCGTTTTGATCGGACGGTTCAGGGAAGTTCAGATGATGCGTTGGAGGGGTGAGAGAAGGAGGAACATTTTAGTTGAGCTGTTCCGCCGGAGTGCTTGTCTTGATTTCCTTAAAGGTTGTTAAACGAATTAAATAGCAACGACTTTGTCCTTCTTCTTTTTTTTTCTTTTTTTTTCCCTTCGTGGTAACGAAGGAACCTTGGCTTTTGGTGGCCGATTTAGATGTGCACGTAGTTATAGATCAGTGTCTGTTGTTCCGCCGGAGTCCAACTAGAGACCTGTTTATCCAGCGCCTAAAATATTAACGTATCATTTGTTGATTGGATCTTGGGTGATAGCCACATTCAAGTAGAAGTTCTTGAGAGGCATGGAACCACTGAGTCGTCACAGTTAGTTACCCGGGAAATGGATCTAAGAGGCGCCTTTGACAGTTTCACTGCAAGAAAGTGAATAGACATAGGCTGCGATTGAATTGCCCATTTCTTTTAAGCAATTGCAACTAAAGATAGTAATGAACCCGATTCGGATCAGATTCATAATTATCCAAATCCAAATCTAAATATTTAATAAATTATGTTCATAACTATCCAAATCTAAATTTAAATATTTAATAAACTATGTCTAAACATTATCGAGACTGATTTTTTTTATCTAAATTCATCTCAATCGGATATTAGATAATTCGGGTTTATTCGGCCCGAATCCAATTGAGTCATATTAAATATTTTTTTTATTTTTATCAATTTTAAAATTATCTAACATTTTATAAATCATATATACATTAAACAAATAAAACTTAACTACATTTTTAGTTCAATAGCATTTAGTTTCATATTCAATCAAAATAAAATTTAAATTGTCTTAAACAAATAAAATTCAATAAGAATTAATTCAATACTTCTGAAGTAAATAAAGACATAAATATAATTTAAAAGTACATCTAACTCGAAATTTCAAGTTATAGAAAAATATAAAGAATAATTTTTGATTAATACTTAGTTGTAACATCATTCTTCACCTTTATTAGTAATAATTGATTATAATGATCACGAAGAATAGAATTTGTTGAAAAAATTACTAAAAAAATTTTTACTTAAATTGTTGTCTTCAAATGTAAAATCTTTAAAAACATCACAAATCTTCTCTTACTCTTCTTTGAAAAGGGTAAAGGATTTAAGTATTTTAAAATTTAATAACTAATAATTAATAATTAATATAATATATTTAATATAATATATATTAATTATATATATTCAAATATTAAAATAATTCGGGTTAGATTGGGTCGGGTATATATCTACTCAGTCCCGGTCCAAATCCAAAGTTAAGCATTCAGAATTTACCCAAACTCGGCCCAAACCCAGTCAAAACGTTGACTACCCGGTCCAATCGGGTCAGGCTGGGTCGGGTACCCATGAATTTGGATTTTATTGCCATCCCTAGTTGCAACTTGATTTACGTGTGCGACATTCCATAGTGTGCAGGCAAATCGCCTAAGGCTAAGCGAGTGCAAGTTTCACATATAAAAAACTTAATTAATTAATTAAATTATTTTTTAATTTATGCATACCCCGGAGTCCATCTATATTTCTGATCTTTTCCTTTCGGGTCGGTCCCAGTGGGATCGTGATGCTATTGAGACTATATTTGGGCATATCCTTGGTCACAGGATTTTAGCTATCATTTTGTCTATCTTCCCAGCTCCTGACACCAGAATCTGAAGACAGTCTACTTCTACCCGGGTGCCGATATCCCATCTAATATCCATTTTTGGCCAAGAGTCTGCATCGCCGAGAGATTTTGCTTGGATCTGGTCCTTACCAGTCCACCCTAGGGTTTCCCTTTTTTTGTGAAAACTTGCCCGGCATCGTCTCCCTACTTTGAACTTTATGAGCTCTAGAGGTCTCCCCTTTCCTCCTATTTGCCCTGTCTGCAGGTCCGACAGAGAAATGCAGATCCATGCTCTGTTTCGGTGTGCTCGCATGGCGGCCGTGTGGCGGATGAGTGGTTTTCAGGTATCCATCCAGGAGGCTGATGAGTTGGATAACCTTTTCATGACCTTCCTGTATTCGGCATTGACTGACTTAGCTGCTTCTTTTCCTGCCTATTTAACCTATTATATTTGACTATCTAGGAATCAGTTTCTCTTCAATTCAGTCAATTTCTTTCTTGCCATGATCATCGAGAGAGCTCGAGCTTGTGCTATGGAGTACCGTTCAGTGTCGCTGAGGTCTGCGGAGATCTGGGGTTCCCCTTCTGCTCTTCGAGCATCTGGTAGGGTCTTTTTCTCTTGGGAACCCCCTCCTCCGTTTTTCTTCACTGTCAGCTTTGATGGGAGCCTCCGGGATAGGCATTGGGGGTGCCGCCTTCGTTGTCTGGTGACGGGTGGTTTTATAGTCTTCGATTCTTCTATTCTGGGAGCTAAGCTTTATGCCGCTTGGGTGGGCATCAGGTTTGCACGTCTCGTGCTCCAGCTAGACCGGTTGATTATTGAGGGGGACTCTGCAACTGTTGTTTCATTTATCAGACAGGCACAGCGAGCTCCATCGGCTCACCCTATCATCCATGACATTAGCATTCTTCTGTAGGATTGCACCTCTTGTGAGGTTCGCCATGTGTATAGGGAGGCTAACTCGGCTGCTAACTGAGTAACCTCCTATGTTGCTCATCATACTGCTTCTGTAGTTTGGTCGGACTGGCACACTGCTCCTGGGCAGCTTAGGGATATCTTACTGTCCAACTATCTAGGTTGTATTTATTCTCGTTCTTTGCAATGAATGCACCACCTTATAAAAAAGAAAAAAAAAAATTTTTTTTTTTGAAAAAAAAAGGGAAATGGGTGCATTTATATGGGATAAGACATTATGTATGGGTTCATTGCCGCTGTCCTAGGAAATCTTGGCGTGGGTAAGCCATCCATATCAGATCCTGGCGTATGGACCATCCTCCATGAAAGTAAATTTGGACCTCGAGCATAGCCAGACTTGTCTGCCGTGCGGAAGATTTAGTGAGGTTTTAAAGATGCAATGATAGGTTTGAACAAGATCAAACATTAATCAGAATTGTAACAAAGGTTTTGAAATCTTTCATATGATACATGCCTTGGCTTTTCAGATTTCTATTTTACCTTTCGTGCTCCACACAGGAACTGGATTGTAGGGACCACAATTGGATACTTTTATATATATATATATATATATATATATATATCATTCTATACTTAGATACATTGACTTGACAATTTGCTAGGTTGAAAAGGCTGATCTCTCGTATCTTTGTTCTAGGTGCATCTAATAATATCGAAACATGATTAATGAAGTGTGACTTTGTTAATATACTTGAAATGAGAAAGTAAATACTAAGAAGACCACCAAGTTAAACACACAAATGTTTTTCTTATCACAAGATAAGACTTTCAAGGGAGAACCTTGCTACAAGACATACATCAACTGCCATATCGCCTTGCCTTATAAGGTGCTTAATCAGTGCATCACATTGCTTATACAGTATGCCTCCAATTCATGATCTCCTGTTTGAATCAAGTTTTGGTACACATAAACCCCGACTACAGGAAACAACCATATAGAAACACTATCATAGAGGTAATTTCTTAGTAAACTAAATATCAATTTCATGACTCGTAACAACATATGCCAAGTGATACTGTCCACGATACCTCGGTATCCATGGAACTGTGTAAAATAGAAACCACCATGCTCATACTATTTGAGCAACCTTTTAAGGCTTTCATGCTCCAATACCGATGTCCTTGAAGTACTTTTACATGGTTTACATACTTGAACAAATCTTGATTGCACAATCAATGAATAGTGCACAATGAAACCATTTTGGCATCCAAAATAGCAAAATAAAATAAAATAAAATAAAATAAAGACACGAGAAAGTTGTACATTCCAAAAGTTACAAATTATAACAAGGGTCAAATCTTACGGTAACCCTGGACCAGTGTAAGTGACTGCCCTCAGCTTTTTCCCCTTATTAAAGGAGCCTGATCGTCGGCGACTACGTGGTACTCGGAAGCGATTGTCGGTAGCGAAGGATGGTCGGCAGTCGGACGAACACCGATGGCTTGTCAACATCGGGGATCATCGTTTTTCTGGTGGGATTAAGGCTTCCTTTGGCCGGTCGGTGTGGGTTTCTCCGGAACCTCCACCGGACATCGTCAAGGAGCTCATCCGCCGCTTCACGGAGGTCATCGAACTGCGGGATGAGAAGATCAAGCTTGAGATGGATGATTGGATTGCCAAGAAACTTGTGGCTAAATTCCTCAACCTGAATCTCCCAGCGGAAGCCGTTACCCGTGAGATCTGGCCGCAGGGGAGCTTGAAGGGGGATGTGGAGGGGTTTAACCTTGATAATGATTTCCTTTTGCTCCAGTTCAAGAAATTGGGAAACTGTGATGGGGTTCTACCTCGGCCTTGGGTTGTCAACGGCAATGTTCTTGCTTTTGAGCCATGGCGACCACACTTCATCCCGATGGAGATGGTGACCCAGACCGCCATGGTTTGGATACGGCTCCCACTTCTTCCGATCAAACTCTGGAGGACGGAGACACTATGGCGGATTACCAATTGGGTCGGTGAGTTTGTTTTTTTGGATGAATGCACTACTCAACGCCAACGATTGGGATTTGCAAAGGCTATTGTCGGCATCAACCTCTTTCACCCAATGCGACCGGGGGTTTTGGTTGGTGGTCCGGAGGGTAGCCGATGGTAGCGGTTTGTCTATGAAAACCTGTCCGGGATCTGTTTCAAATGTGGAATGTTTCATATCACCAGGGTTGCTTGCTCGAGCACTAGTAATTGAGTACCGGCTAAGCTTCAACCTGAAAATTTGGCCAGTGTTGAAGAGCAAAGGGAGGAACAGAGCACAAACAGACATTGCTTGGGCCATTGGTTAGTAGCTGTTCGGCGATGGCTACCACCTGTGGACAAGGTGGACATTTCAGGGAGGAAGGAGGATATTAAGGGTGACTTAGACTAAAGCTCGCGAAGGAAAGGAAAAGAACCTGTTAGCCTACGGGAAAAAAAATCTGATGGTGCTCCTGATATCGAGGGGTGGTCCAAGCCAGCAAAGATCACTCGTCGACGGTCCCCTCCTCGCACTTTAATATCCTTGGCAGAAGGGGGTGTGGGTTTAAATGCAGAGTTATTGGACCGATTTGGGCCATTGCAATGTGACACTAGAAACTTGGATTTGGATAAATTGGAGAAGGTACCCGGTAAGGAAACTAGTAGGGATCCGGGCCACTCAAAGCTTGCCCGGTCTCCAACGAATCATCTAGCCCTAACAGGGAGGAAGCATAGCTCTACAAAGTCCAAAATGTCAAGACCCAGCAAGCAACCTGAAAGGAAGGATAAGGTTGTCGCCATAGATCAGCGCATTCCTAAAGCTAAGGTTCCATTTTTTGACTGCGAGGGATGATCATGGGACCTTCATCTTCTTAGCAGGCAGCTCACGAGAGGGGGCTAACATCCCAACCCAAATGACTCTGCAGGTGTCGGAGTCCTGAGTTGACTCCGGATCTTCGATACAGGAGCTAGCGAAGGTGGTGAAGCCGCAAGGTCTGTCTCATGAGGAGGCTATGGGAAGACTAAGATAGGCTATTCAGGAGGCAGGTGATAGGACCTCCAGGATGTTGGATTTATCAGATGGGGATAAACCGGAGCAAACCAAGGGGCATTCTGGAGTGGATCCCCTTCCACATCACATGTCACCATGAGGCTCCTGATCTGGAATTCTTGGGGTATAGGGAAACCTGCATTCCGAACTACTTTTAGTAGATTGGTTCACCAGCACTATCCTAATATCCGTGTTCTTCTTGAGACCTGTCTATCTGGCAGGAGCTTGGATCAGGTAAGACAGCAGCTTCATCCCATGTGGAGCACCTATGCCATTGAATCTAGGGGCCTTTCAGGAAGTATCTTGGTGATATGGAGGCAGGGCTCTGTGAGGGTGGATAGTTTTCATAGTTGTGAGTAGCAGGTGGTCATGGTGATCTTGGACCAAATGGATAGCCCTTGGCTTCTATCTGGCGTATATGCAAGCACTGGGTATAGGGAGCGACGGAGGCTTTGGCATGAGATCTTCAGGTTAGTTGCCTAGGGCTTACCTTCTCTTATTGCTGGTGCTTTTAACTGCATTGTAGGCTCTCATGAGAAGATGGGAGGCAGGTAGTATGTGGATAGCATTAACTCAAGAGAGTTCATGGAGTTTATGAGTGATACTGGCCTGATTGACTTGCACTACTCTGGTTCTCGATTTACCTGGTACAATAACCAGTCCGGCAGTGCCAGAGTTTAGGAGAGGATCGATCGAGCTCTTGGATCAGCTGATTGGATGCAACGCTTCCCTGGACACCAAGTTCAGCACCTCCCGAGAATTGCATTGGATCACTACCCTCTCCTAATTACTATTGATGGTACACGTCTGTCTAGACCCTCCTTTTGCTTTAAGAGTTATAGACCCTCTACCCTAGGTCCTGGGAGTTGATTAGGGTGGTTTGGAGCTTGCCGATTCATAGGGATGCAAGGTATCGGATGATCTGAAGGCTGAGTTGGCTAGGTGAAGGCTTATCCGATGGAACAGAATGGAGGTTGGTGATATTTTTAAACGGATTGAGGAGGTGGAGACTGATATTACTGAGCTTCAAAGGTAGGAGGATCAAGATGGAGGCCTCTAGGATGCTGACTTGAAGATGCTTCGTCGCTGTCTCTCCTCCCACCACTATCTTCTGAGACAACAAGAGACTTTACGGAAGTAGAAATCTAGGGTGAAATAGATCAAGGAAGGAGACAGAAATATCAGATTCTTTCATCAGGCTACTATGATTCGGAGGTTGTCCAATCGTATTAGATAGTTAAGAGAGGAGGATGGCACTATGGTGACCGATAGCGATGTGATCAGTGAACGGATTTTCCAGTATTTCATATCCAGGTAGAACCTTTCTCTTGGGGAGGATGTGTCCTACCAAAGTCCTTATCCACTGGACCGTATCTCTAATCAGGAGAACTCGAACTCATTCTCCTTGTATCTTCTTTGGAGGTGCGGGATGCCCTTTGGTCCCTTGGGGAGTGTTGACTCCTATCTTGATTTTGATGAATAACAAAATATTTAAGTATATTTGAGTACTAATTATGTGTTAAAAATATGTTTATCAGAATTAGATACTCATCAAAGTTATAGTGTGTTGAAAAGATCAAATTGCTTGTCAGTCAGTTGAAGAAGTCACTTAAATTGATGAATTTTCAAGTTATATAGACCTTCGAACATAAGAAAGACTTTGAATGACTCAAATTTTGAATTTGGATAAGTTTAGCATTAGTTCAGCAAGTGTCAGCTCATAAAGATCAAGTATCAACTCAGGTGTCGACTCACGAAAGTTTGAGCTGATACACAGAAAATATTTCAGTCGGCATGCAGAAGTGTTGACTCATGAACAACCAAGTGTCGACTCATGGACAGCCAAGTGTCGACTCAAGCTTTCAAGCTCGCGGTCCTATTACCAGATGGAGAAGAGGCTGTCTGCTTCTCGTGGTACCTTCCGATAGGTGTCAAAGTGGACCACGAACTTTCGCTCCAGCTGAGCAAAAGAGCCGATGCTTTCAGGCTCGAGGCAGGTAAACCAGACCCAAGCCGCCTTCCGGAGGGTTGCTGGGAAGGCAATGCAAAAAAGGGCATCGGTGGCCCTCTGGACCCTCGTGAGGGCCTTATAGCTTTCTAGGTGATCCAGGAGGTCGGTGGTCCCGTCGTGGTGGTCCACCTGCGGCATACAGAACTAACTTGGAACCGGTTCCTCTTAGATCTCTCGGGAGAAAGGGGGACAGGCGTCATAGCCCGCTGGCTCATCAACGGAGCCCTGCATGTTCGCAAACCGGTGGGATAGCTCCACCAGCTTGCACTTGTATTCCTCCAGGCGCTTCTCGGCTGTGCACCTGATGGCCTCATCGATCGAACCCTCCATCGAGGCTGAAGAAGATGGAGAAGGTGACATGGGATGATGTCCATGAAGGGAGTCTTGCCTTTTCGACCTCGACGGGATTTGGTCGTTACCCGCTCGAGGGTTGGGGATCAGCTCTCCCTATCGGCAGATACGGCTCGTTGTCTATTCGTCGGAGTCAAGTGGCTACCCAGGTGATCGGTGATGGCCCGCGGCTGTGAAGGCCTTCCTTGGAAGGAACGCAGGCTATCGCGGGATGCCGCGGCATGGGCCGCGGGGGTCCCTGGCTGCTGGTGGGTGGCCAAGGACCGTTGCTGGTGCTGAAGCTTGCGCACTGCCATGGTGAGGACCAACATCTGCTGGACGAGTGCGGCCAGCTGGATGTCCGCCGAAGGTGGTTGAGCTGGAGCGGGGAGCTCCCCTTCTAGACTGTGCGGGTCCCCTTGAGAAGGGGGATCTTTCGCACGGCCGGTGGAGACCTCTCTCGCTCGCATCGTCACCATCCTCCCAGTGATCTGCTTGCACGGGGTTTAGGTTGGATCAAGATGCGTCCTACCCTCGCCCCCTACCTGGCGTGCCAATATGTTACCACCAAGATCGTTGTGGCTCGTAGCTGTTGTCGGAGTCGGATCGCCCCTCGTCTCTTCGGGACCGGCCTGCTCGTTGGGACCTGCAAAACAAGGATTAGAGATCCAGGCCGGGAATTCTGGCGAGGGCACTCCGACGGTCAAGTCAGGACGATCCAGGGGAACAGATCCTCCCGGTCGAGCCCCTGAGATAGACTCCACGCTAGGAGGAGTGAATGATGTGCAAGTGGGGTGCAAGCAAGCTGGGAAAGGTGGTGGCCGAGATGAACTGGAGCTGGATGGCTGTGTTCGGGCGATCCTTCTCGCGGATCTTCGGGAGCCTTGAATTCTCAGTCTCCTTGGTGGTTCTCCTGTGTGACCTCTCCTCCCTCACTTGCTTGGGTGTTTGTGGCTTAACTTGTTTTGTTTCAGCTTACCTTCCCGCTGGGGGTGTCAAAGGTTCTTTTAAATCCAGGTGGTTATTGAACGCCTACCTCGGGATCTCCCCTGTGCTAGCAAGCGCGTGTGGCGGTGTTCCATGCCGTGGATGGGACATCTTTCCTAGTTTGTGATAAGGGAAGCTGCCATGCATTCTGACATTCCTTTCGATCGCTCCATTCCGGGAAAATTGGCAGGGCCTCAATCGGGGGACCGCCGCCCTCGAGATTCGGATCCCCTAGTTGACTTCCTCTCCCGGGTGATGCAAGCGGTTGGTGGAGAGCGTGGCGCCTTGGTCAGGGAGCTTCTTCCTCTTCTGGTGTAAGTGGCAGCTACAGACAGTTATTATGACTTGATGGGTGCTTCCTCGCAGTCCTCAGGCGGCTCTCTGGTGCCATGGGTGGGCGGCTTTGCCCCCTCAATGGCCAGCGCCATTGTCCGGGGTGGTTGCCGAACTGAAGAGCTGGGACTTGACCACGAGGAGCTTGGCCTCGAAGGGGCTCCACTTTGGTGGAGGAGGGCTGGGCTCGACTCTGGACCAAAGGGGCTCGACTTCGAGGGGGCTCGACCCGGAGGAGGGCTAGGCTCGACTCTTGCACAGAGAGCTCGGCCTTGGAGGGGCTCGACCTGGCGGAGGAGGGCTAAGCTCGACTCCGGTTTAGGAGGCTCGGCCTCGGAGGGGATCGATCTGGCAGAGGAGGTCAGTACACGACTCCAGCCCAAAGGGCTCGGCCTCGGAGGGGCTCGACCTGGTGGAGGAGGGCTAAGCTCGACTCCGGTCCAGAGGGCTCGGCCTCGGAGAGGCTCGATCTGGTGAAGGAGGTCACTCAGCTCCGGCCTAAGCATCCCGGACTTGCAGGTGCCGACCTAGCGGAGGACGGAATTCGGCTTTGATAAGCCGCCCCGACATTCTGAGGGAGCTCGGCCTAGCAAGGGAGTCCGAGGAGGAGTGTCCACCATAGCAACTTTTTTTGACATGTCATCTGACAGGGATTACACGTCAGCTTCTTGCCGCATCACTTTTCACTTTCAAAAAAAGAAATTAGAATTTTTAAATATATTTTTTTATGGTTGGATGATGTATGAAAATGTTAAATAATGGTCGTTACCCATTTTAGACAATGGCATTTATAATGAAATAATAATTAGGCAATATATATATTTTTGCTCATAAAACAACCATGCTGAATTAAACATTAAATATTCATTATGTCTAATTATATTATGTTATTTAAAGAGATGGGTTATTCTTTATTAGATTCTATTTATCAGTTTTTTGATAATATATCTAAAAATATGATTAAAAAATTAAATACATGAACTACGTGCCACTTTTTACTTCTATCAACGTAATTTCTCCTCGGCATTTCAAAACCTTTTAGACATATACCCATGTCACAATCTTGCATCCATGTTTTCAATCCCAAACTCTATTACCTCTCATTCATGCCCGAAATATTTATCATTTTCTAATTTTTTTTAAAAAATATATCAATATTTTTCTATAATTAATATAGTTTTTTTTGATAATTAATATAGTTTTAGTAATTTACGGTGCTTTCAACTTTTTGTATTATTTTTAATATGTAATGTGCGTGGCCAATTAGTACCGTATTATTTAAAAAAATTTTAAATAATATTTTTTTAAAAAAAATTATCAAAGTACCGTAACTCTAAAAAATTTTATCAAACTACCGTTCTCTCGTCCACGTGTTAAAAGGTTTAAAAAAAATTTACCATCCATCTTCCCAACCAAAAAACAATAAAAACTTGAAAGTGCACGTAGAACATGCATCTTTTGAACCCATAAAAAAAAAAAAAAAAAAAATTGAAGATGCAGGTTCTACCTATCTACATCTTCTAAAATAAAAAAAAAAAAAAAATAAAAAATATCATGAAGATGCATGTTAAAACCCGCATCTTCTAAATGAACCGAATAAAAAAAATAAAATATGATTTAAAGATTTTACCTTCATCTTCTAAACCAATCGAAAAATATCAAAGATATCTTGAAGAAAAAAAACTAAAATTCTACCTGCCAATCCAACCATCGATCTGATTAAAAAAATGCTTGCATGCATCTTGTAAACCGAAAAAAAATATTATATAAAATTTATAATTTAATCAGATCGGTGGCCAGATTGGCGACCGGACCCGTGGTCGGACCAATAGCAGGATCGACAGTCAGACCCCTAGTCCTGGTCGAATTGGTGGCCGAACCGATGGCCGGATCGGCTTCCGAACTAGTGGCTGGACCACTGGTTGGACCGGTGGCCAGACCGATGGCAGGACTGACGGCCAAACAGGTGGAAAGAGCAGCATTCGGACTAGTGGCAGGATCAGCGATCGGATTGGTGGCCAGATCGGCGACCGAACCAGTTGTTGAACCCCTGGTTGGACCGGTGGCTGGATCGGTGGTAGCACTGGTATTCGGATCGATGGAAAGACCAGCTGCTAGATTAGTGGCCGGACCAGTTGCCGAATTGATGGTCAGACCGGCGGTTGGACCCGTGGTCAGACCGGCAACCGGATCGGTGGCAGGACCGGCAATCAGTTCAGTGGTAGGACCGGTGCCCAGACCGGTGGCAGGACCTACCGGTTCACCGGACCGATGGCAATGCCGGCAGCTAGATTGGTGGCAAGACCTGTCGCCGGACGGGTGACCGGACCAGCGGTCGGAATGGCAACTGGATCCGATCACTGATCCAATCCAGTCGCCAGTCCAGCCACCGATATGATTATCGGTCCAGGCGGGACTGGTGGCAGGATCGGTGGCAGGACCTGTCACCAGATTGGTGGTCGGATGGGTAACTGGACCGGCGGCTAGAATGGCAACCAGATCCGATCGCCGATCCAATCCAGTCACCAGTCCAACCACCGATCCGATTGCCGGTTCGGGCTCCAATCCGACCACCGATTCGATTACCGATCCGATTACCAGAATGTTTCGATTTTTTAATTTTTTATTTTAAAAATTGAGGTGCAGAAATAAGATGAAGTTGTAGGTGCGGCATGCGACTTCATTTTACCTGTAGCTTCTTTTAATTTTTTTATTTTTTTAGTTTTATTATATTATTTTAAATATTATAAATATTATAATTTTATTATATTATTTTAAACATTTTTAATTTAAAATATTTTAAATAATATAATAAAATTATAATATTTAAATAATTTAAAATAACATAATAAAATTAAAATTTTTAAAAAAATTAAAAACTAAAAATTATTTAAAAATTTTAAATAATACCCTTCACCGGTCGATCGTTGGAGATTCCCCTGGACTTGTTGCCGCAGCCATGAAGGCCACAGCTCCTTGTCACCTACGGTAAGGGGGTGGGAAGGGTGATGAAGAGTGGGAGGAGTGGGATCCCTTTTTATAGTTTTTGAGATAGGGTTTTGGCCCTCCCCTCTTCATTTCTCCCGATGGACTTGGAGAGGAGGAAGACTCCCATCAGGAGTCTTCTTTTCCCTTCATCCCTTCTTTCCATTTTTTTTGGGAAGGGTATTATATTATATAAGATTGAGAGTACAAGTTCTTATTTTATAAGTGATTATTTTTTTCATAGTAAAGTCATGCATGCCCTATTAACTTATATTCTATTTTTTCTTCCTTCTTCTTTTACGGCATCAACAACGATATAGTAATCTTGGGCACCAAGATCTATATTTTACACAAAAAAAATTTCTACAAGTGGTATAAATGTAAGTGGTACTATAATAATAAGAAAAGGCATTGTTGTGCATGAAGTTGAGAAATTATGGTTTAAAAAATTATAATGGCATATATATGCAAAGAGTGGAGCCAGACTATTGAAATTCTTTATTATATATAAAAATTATAATTAACGATAATAAAAATATTACCATAATTTTAATATATTATTATTTTTTAAAAAAATTAATTTAATAAATTTTATTTGAACAAATATTATAATGTTAGCAAAATACTTTAAGAAAAGTTGGGTACTATTTATATATCATAAAAATGCTAGCTAAAAGTCAAAAGTTGTATATGAATTTATAGTTATCGTGTGATTTATATAACATTAGAATTCATAGATGGATCGGTGACTATGATTACTTCTTATTGATCATTGTTGCCGATCTTATCGCTGTGGCCTGTAGCTCGTGAGCTGATACCGGTTCTCGGACTCTCTCACCTCGAGATCTCCAAGCCTCCAGTCCTGCAAAACAAAGTCAGAGACCCGGGCCAGGGATTCCGGTGGAGGCACTCCGACGGTCAAGTTAGAGAGCGGCAAGATGGAACAGGCCTTCTAAGGCGGGTTCTCGAAGGACTCCCGTGCTTAGAGGAGAAGTAGATGAAAGAAGTGTGGGGAAGAGAAGGGTCGAAGCCCGGCTTCCAACGCTGGGTTCACCAAGCTCATGCCTAAGGACTTCTTCGGGGGTCCCAGGATCGTTCTCTCGGTGTTCTTCCCTCTTCCGACTTACCTTTCTGTCCGCTTTTACCATCCCTTTTATACCACCGGACCGCCTTCAGCCCCCCTTCCCCCCTGGAGGCTACCGGAGATCCCTAAATCTTCTCCTCCCCCTTCTCTTTCAAGTCCGGGAGTTAAGTGGCCGGCACGCCTCATCCGCCGTGTGTCACGAAAGGGGAAAGACTGGCGGGACCTTGGGCCAAGTGCGGGAGCTCTCCCTTCGACCGAGGTAGACCCCTCCTGGGTGGACACCTGGCGATGTGACAGAGAGAGGCTTGACTTCGGCCGAGGTGGACCTGTCTTGGGGTGCCACCTAGCGAAGGAGCAGGAGAGCCCGGCTCGACCTCGGCAGAGGTGGACCCATCTTGGGGTGCCACCTTGCAAGGGAGCGGGGGAGCCCAGCTCGACCTCGGTAGAGGTGGACCCGTCTTGGGGTGCCACCTAGCGAGGGAGCGGGTGCTGACAGCTTCGGCCGAGGTGGACCCCTCCTGGGTGGACACCCGGCAAAGGAGTAGGAATTTTGAAAGAAAAATTCCACGTGGCATCGGCGGCATCCAACTGGATCTGACACACGTTCCACGTCAGCTATGTAGCCATATCAGTTACCCCCCATCCCCAGGTCCCATCGAAGCATCGTGGCTTGGGACGTGGGGAGTTAATGCGAAGATGACGTGGAAAGGACAAAAATCCCGTGCCATAATTGCCATGATCGCTGCCGCCGCTTCTACTGCGCCCGAGACCCTGTGGGAGGCTGCCATGTGCGCGCGTCTGACGGACCATTAATACGTCATTTCGAAAACGAGGCAATTTCCATCGGACCGAAGCATCGATGTCGGGCGTGCCTCCACGTGGCGGTCATCCGATGGTCCGGGACGGAAAGAGACGTACAGCTGCTGTTGATTGAGTTTGAAAAGGAGGGAGACTTTTCAGAAACGAGGTCTCTTGGCTTTCTCACACCTCACCGGCAGTTGCAGTGGTCTCCCTTCATCTTCTAGGGGTTGCCATTCCTTTGGTACAAAGCATCCCGGTGAGTGCTTGTGACCTTTTTCCTTCTTCTTCCATCTCCCAATCCTTGTGCTAGTTTTTCTTGCTTCCTCTTCCTTGATGGCGCGTCGTCGTCATGTTTCTTCAAAGCCGGACATGGCCGGTCCTTCTCGACCGAGGACTCCATCGTCTTCCTTCTCAGAGGGGGAAGAGATTCCGGTCGAGGTCCGGAGGCAACTTTGGCCGGGGACTTTGACCATAGGCGTCCCTAGGGATCCTGGGTCTCCCCTTGTAGTTTTCGCTCGTCCCACTTCTTCCCTTCCTCCTCTAGTGACGGAAGTCTCTTCTTCTGGTCCTTCCGGTCATGCCTCGACGATGATCGGAGACAATCTTTCCTGGATCCAGGACACCTATGGGGTTCCGGATTCAATCCGTCTTTCCCTCCAAGGACCCAGGGACCTAGTGACCTCGAGTGGCCCTGGGAGGGTCGCCTTCTACGAAGACTTCCTTGTTGGGGGTCTTCGTTTCACCCTCCATCCCTTCTTTCTTTCCTTTCTCAGTCACTACCGTCTTGTCCCAGCCCAATTGGCTCCCAATGCCATCCGGGTCATCTTCGCTTTCATCGTCTTCTGTCACTTCCACGGGTTCATTGCCCGTTTCTCCCTTTTCAGGGCCCTCTTCATCCTGAAACGCTACTCTGCTGATGATGGCTAGTGGTATATCTCACCCCGGCCTAGGTGCCTCAGGTTCAATCTCCCTTCATCGATCAAGGGTTAAAAGAGCCGATTCTTCTTTGCCTCGGTCGAGGACGTTGACTGGGCCTAGAGCGAGCCAGACCGGTCCCCAAATTGGAACTCCCAGGTTGAGCCGGCAGACCAAAAAGTCTATACTCAGATGCTGGGCGACGTGGTCCCGGCCCTCGTTGTTCTGCTTTCAGAGCAGAACTTATTCGAGGCAGAGGTCAGTCCCATCCGGGAGTTGGGTGAGACCCCGGATCTCCTTCTTTCGCTTTAACTTTTTGCTCTGCACTTCTTTTCCTTTAAGCTGGCCTAACTGACCTTTTCCTCCAGGTATGAAGTTCTCCGTCGAGAGCCTGATGGAGGGTGCCCTGAAGAGGGACGCCACTGAAGGGATCAAGGAGGCCCCAGCGAAGAGGGCTCGCATTGAGGTGAGCCGGGGACCCGTGCCCACTCCTGCTGCTACCGGACCCGGGGCAACGAGTTCTGTTCCTATGCCGACCGAGTTTCGTGCGCCCGATGTCCCTGTCATCGAGCTCGACAAGGTCGGGGAAGAGAGGAGGCCGGAACCCCCTCGGGCGGTGGCTGCTCCAGTTGCCGCGCCAGTCACCTCCACAGTGGCCACTAGGGTGACTGCAGCCCCACCGACGACGGCATCGCCCAGCGAAGGGGCGACCACCCAGCCTGCTGCCGACGCCCACATTCCACCTACGAGTCTCATCACCAACTCCTCCATCATCCGTGATCAAGGGCTCGTGGAGAGAGTGATGGAGTTCGCGAGCACCTCCCGGGACCGCCGTCTGAGGGGCGGCCGGGACTATGCTGACGCGCTGCTAGGGATCCTCCCTCTACTCTTCATGGTAAGTCCCGAGCTCTCTTCTTTTAAAGTTCCAGTTGGATCTTATTGACATCTCATGCCTTCCTTGACGCAGATCAGGACCGACGTTCTGCTGCTGCGGAACTTCCTCTCAGGCTACGCCAAGAAGGATGCCAAGAAGGAGAAGAGACTCGCCAAGCTCGCAGCCGACGTGAAGGACCTCATGGAGAAGGGGGTCGAGCTACGGGGAAACAACCAGGCCTTACGAGCGGACCTGGGTTGCGCCGAGGGGCGTGTAAGAGAGCTCGAGACCTCTATGTCTTAGGAGAGGATCTCGAACCAGCGTCGTGCCGAGGATGACTCGGTGGAGATGTCGCACCTCAGGGCCCAGTCCCGGTTGCTGGAGCGCCGGGTCAAGGAGGTCCTCAAGGAGCTGAGCGCAGCCAAGGAGAAGACCTCCTACGTCAATGGGCTGCTGGAAGCGTCTAGGAGGGAGGCACAGGAGGCCATGCCGAAGTTTCGGGCCTTCGAAGAATTCAGGGCGGAGGTGCACGAGGCGGCCATTGACTCCTTCCTGAAGGGCTTCCAGGTGTGCCGGGAGAAAGTAAGCTCCTTCTTCCCCAAGCTCGACCTCAGTGGAGTCATTCTGGGAGGCCGGAGGGAGGAGCCCATAAAAGGAGCTTCGAATGCAGCGATAGCTGAGGTGGCGGGTCCCGAGCAGCCTCCAGACGACGCCGCCGGCAGAGAGGGTGCCCCCCAGCTGGAGGAGGACGCAGCTACAACGAAGTAGCCCCTGCGACCCCATTTCTTTTTCTTTGTTTCTGCATAACTATGTGTTCCTTTTCTTTCTTTGGGGTCTCCCGGCCTGTCGGGCCCCCCCTTTTTGTAAGGAACTTTTTTCTGAAATAAAAATTCCTTTCCGTTAACTTGTTCCTTCTCTTTCTCTTTTTCTCTCTTTTTTTTTTTGCATCTTCCGGACTGAACCCCGGCTCTAGCCACCGGGACTAAGTCTCGTAGTGCATTCCGAGCTGAACTCCGGGATTGCATGGGCGAATTAGGTTCTGCTCCACATTCCAGACCGAGGTTCGGGACTTCACTTTGGAACCAGGTTCCTTGCGAACATCCGGACTGAACCCCGGGGCCGCAGGCCAGAACTAAGCCTTGTGCGACCTACCGAGCTATTCTCCAGGATTTTGTAGGACCGGGACCTAAGTTTCCGGGACCTCTTCCGGACTGAACTCCGGGGTCACATGTCGGGATTTAATTCCGTGCGACACTCCAGACTGAACTCCGAGATTTTTGTGAGAGGGGACTTCGCGCCTTCGCGGATCTTTCACCGTAGCCATGCTCGCCGAACCTAGAGCTGCTTTGTCCTACGACATGAGAGTGGGCATTTAGTGAAAAAGATTTTATTATTGAAGTTTGAGGGGCCTTACACTATTGGTAGTACATCCTCAGGTTTGAGGCATTCCAGGTCCGAGGGAACCGGGATCTGCCAAGCTCCTCCAGGTAGTACGCCCCATGGGGAAGTGCCTCCGCCACCCTATAAGGGCCTTCCCAATTTGGGGAGAGCTTTCCGCACTCCCGTGGCTAGGAAGCTTCAGTGCGGCGAAGCACTAAGTCTCCCTGGCTGAAGGACTTCGGTCGCACCCTGGAGTTGTAGTATCTGGCCACTCGTTGCTGGTAAACCGCCATTCGAACTCAGGCCCTATCCCTCGTTTCTTCAAGGAGGTCCAGGTTCAGTAGTAGCCGGGCCGGATTTTCCGTCTCGTCATACTGCTCCACGTGCAGGGTCGGTAGGCTGAGCTTAATTGAGATAACCGCTTCCACCCCGAAGACGAGGTTGAATGGGGTCTCATTCGTAGTTGTCCTTGGGATAGTGTGGTACGTCCAAAGGATGCTCGAGAGCTCTTCCGCCCACCTCCCCTTGGCCTGGTCTAGTCTTGTCCGGAGGCCTTGCAAGATGGTCCTGTTCGTTACCTTCACCATTTGTCTGAGGATGCACCACCAAGGTAAAACGGTAATGGATTCTGAGGTCGTCGCAACACTCCTCGAACTCTCAACAATCAAACTGGCGTCCGTTGTCGGTGATGATGGTATGGGATAAGCCGAAGCGGCAGATGATCGACTTCCAAAGGAACTTGGTAACATTTGCCTCCATGAGCCAGGCTAAGGGCTCGGCCTCGACCCACTTCGTGAAGTAGTCGATAGCCACGATCAGGAACTTTCATTGCCCGGACACCGGAGGAAAAGGTCCTAGGAGATCAATGCCCCACTGGGCGAACGGCCATGGGGCGGAGAGCTGGGAGAGTGGAGTAGCGGGCTGACGTTGCACCACAACGTGCCATTGACATCGGTCTCACATTTTTACAAAGTCAGCTGCATCTTCTCTCATGGTCTCCCATAAATAACCTTGACGGAGGGCCTTATATGCTAGCATCCTGCCCCCATATGGTTCCCGCAAATACCCTCGTGGATCTCATGGAGCATGAGTGCAGCTTTTGATGGGTCTCAGACACTTGAGGAGCGGGTAGGAGTAGGACCTCCGGTACAGTAGCCCGTCCATCGACACGAACCGTGCGGCCTTCCTCTTAATGAGGCCAGCCACCACACGATCCTCGGGCAAGGTGCCATTGGCAATGTACTCGATGTACTTATCCATCCAGCTGGGCTCTGGGTTGACCTGTTGGACCTCCATGGGTGTCTCGTAGCTCAGGGCTTTGAGATGCTCAATGTAAGCGCGACCCAGTGATGAGTCCGGCAGGGTTGCAAGGTGGGAGAGGGCGTCTGCACGAGAGTTTTCCCCGCGAGGGATATGGGAGACGATGAAGCGCCTAAAACTTGCTGCACTCGTCCGAACGAGCTCCAGTACCTCGCCAGCTGGGGGTCCCGCACCTCGTACTCCCTCGAGACCCACCCAGCCACTAGCTGTGAGTCGGTGAAGACCCTGAGGCAGGCCACGCCCAGCTCGCGGGATACTCTTAGCCCTGCAAGGAGCGCTTCGTACTCCGCCTGGTTATTGGTGGCGATGAACTGGAAGCGGAGCGCACACTCGGCGACGACCCCTTCGCCGTTGGCAAGGATGAGTCCAGCTTCGCTCCCACCGAAGTTTGAGGCATGAAGGATCCAGACGCCCTCCTCTGGTCCTGGCTCTGGCTGCCAGTCTCTAGGGCTCTCCTCTGGCCCCTCGCCCAAGCCTGCACACTCAACCAAGAAATCAGCGAGTACCTGTGCCTTCATAGTCGACCTCGGCCTGTAGGTGATATCGAACTCGCTGAGCTTGAGCGCCCATTTTGCCAGGTGCCCTGACGTGTTCGGCCGGCTGAGCACCGCTTTCAGTGGCTGATCTGTTAGGACCACAATGGGGTGCGCTTGGAAATAAGGCCTGAGATGCTGAGTGGGCACGATTAGCGCAAAAATCAATATCTCATATCGAGAATACCTGAGCTCCGCATCGCAGAGGAGTTTGCTTGTGTAGTATACCGGTCTCTGCATTCCTTTGTCATCCATCCAAACCAGGACCGAACTGATGGCTTCTGGTGTGACTGCTAGGTACAGGAGGAGCTCCTCTCCTTCCTCCGACCGGGAAAGCAATGGCGGTGACGCCAATGTCTTTTTCAACTCTTCAAATGCCTCCTGGCATTCCTTCGTCCAAGCGAAGTCGTTCATCTTCCTCAGTGCCTTGAAGAAGGGCTGGGAGCGGTCAACGGACCTTAAGATAAATCGACTCAGGGCAGCTATCCGACCAGTGAGTCGCTGTACTTGCTTCTTAGAGGTGGGTTGCTTCATGTCCAGGATCGCCTGAACCTTCTCCAGGTTGGCCTCTATCCCCCTTTGGGTTACCATGAAGCCCAGGAACTTCCTCGCGGATACGCTGAAAGCGCACTTTGCAGGGTTCAACTTCATTTGGTGAAGACGGAGGTTGCTGAAGGTCTCCACCAAGTCGCCGACATGGTCCGAAGTCGGCTTGCTCATCACCAGCATGTCATCCACGTATACCTGCATATTGCAGCCAATTTGGTCTTTGAAGACCTTGTTGACCAGATGTTGGTACGTGGCGCCTGCGTTTTTGAGATCGAACGGCATCATCTTATAGCAGTAGGTCCCACGGTCGGTGATAAAGGCAGTGTGCTCCTCGTCCCCCGGATGCATTCGAATATGGTTGTACCCGGAGAAGGCGTCCATAAAAGAGAGGAGGCGATGCCCTGAAGTAGTATCCACGAGATGGTCGATCTTTAGAAGAGGGAAACTGTCCTTTGGACAAGCTCGGTTGAGGTCGGTGTAGTCCACACATATCCTCCACTTGCCATTACTCTTCTTCACCGTGACCACGTTCGCCAGTCAGCTAGGATACTGTACTTCTCGTACAAAACCGGCAGCGAGAAGCTTTTCCACTTTCTCATTGATGGCCTTCTGCCTTTCTGCAGCGAAACTTCTCTTCTTCTGACGGACTGGGCGGCACCTTGGATCAATCTTCAATTGGTGGGTGATGACTTCTGGGGGGATACCTGGCATGTCTGCAGCAGACCAGGTGAACACATCAGCGTTCGTCCAGAGGAAGTCCAGCAAGCGAGCCCGCTCTTCTTCCGGGAGTTGGGCTCCTATTTGCACGATTTTCTGAGGGTCCGAGCCGAGGGGGTACGTCAATAAGCATTCCACGGGACCTCCCCTGGGATCCTGCGCTCTCAGATCGAAGTCGTTGATGTCGGAACTGACCTCGGCATTCCGGGCCCCTGGGACCATCTGTAGGCAATGCGGGACAGGTTGGGTCATCCCCCTCATCACCCCTATCCCAGAGGTGGTAGGGAACTGCACCAATAACCTCTTGGTGGAGATGACCGCGTCCAGCTGGTTGAGCCCTGGATGGCCTAGGATAGCATTATAAGGTGATGGGAGTCTGACGACGGTAAACGTCATCATGACCGTGCTCTGCCAAGGTGGGGATCGGCGGTAACAGGGAGAGTGACCTCTCCTTCGACCCTCACGGAATCTCCGGTGAAGCCCACAAGAGGGATGTGCACCGGCTTCAGCTGATCATGAGACAAATTCATCTGGAAGAAAGCATCGTAAAAAAGTATATCAGTAGAGCTCCCACTATCTACCATGATGCGATGTACAGGATGCTTTGCGATGGTCATCTCGACCACCACTGCATCATTGTTTACATTTTCATTTTCATTCTCCTTTTCAAAGGGGAGTACATTCTCCAGGTCTCCCGCCTCCTGGGCTCTCTTCGAGGCGCACCCTATCCCCCACGAGATCATGCCCACCGGCTTCTCCGTGGGTCGGTTATCAATTGCCGTGATGGGGGGAAGGGGTGCGAGCGGTTGGCCCTCCACCGAGGCCTCGCTCTTCATAAACTCCCGGAGGTAGCCCCTCCTGATCAGCTCCTCGATCTCCCGCTTTAGATTGCAGCACACCTCCGTGTCGTGGCCGTGCTCGCGATGGAACTGGCAATACTTCGTCTTGTCACGGATGTTCCTAGGGTTCTGAGGAGGAGGTCGGCGGAGGTAGTTCTCATCCTCAATTTCCATGAGGATCTTCATTCTGGGAGCGAGGAGAGGGGTGAAGGTCCGCTCCGGGGCAGCACCATTCTTCTTCTTCAGACCTGGACAGAAGTCCGCAGATGGTCCAGGCCTCCGGGTCCCAGGGACATCCCTTGGGGCAGGTTTTTTCGAAGGCTTCCCGTCTAGCTCTCGCCTGGTACGATCGGCCTCCTCGGCTCAGATATACTTGTGGATGCGGAGGAGGAGCTCAGAATATGTCTTGGGGGGCTTCTTATCCAGGGAATACGTCAGGCTGGAGGTCTTGAGCCCGTGCTTCAATGCCAGCATGGCGATAGGCTCGTCCAGGCTGTAAATCTCCAGGGCGACGGTCTTGAAGCGGGGAACATAGTCCCGTAGCATCTCCTGGTCATGCTGGCGGATGGATAAGAGACTATCCACCTCTCTCGGTACCTTTCGGCAAGCGTCGAAGTGTGCCACAAACTTTCCTTCCAGCTGTTGGAAGGAGCTGATGGATTCTGGCTTGAGGTGGTTGAACCACACCCGAGCGGCCTTCCGAAGGGTGGCCGAGAAGGCGATGCATAGAAGAGCGTCCGTCGCCCCTTGGACCCTCATGCGAGCCTTATAGCTCTCTAAATAGTCAAAGGGATCAGTGGTCTCATCGTAGGGATCCACCTGGGACATGCGGAACCGATTCGGGATCGGTTCCTCTTGGATTTCCCAGGAGAATGGTGGTTGGGTGTTATAACCCACTAGCTCAGCTGGGGAGCTTTGCATGTTGGCGAAATAGCAGGAGAACTCCGCCAACTTGCGCTCGTGCTCTTCCAGATGCCTCTCGGCCTGGTGCCCGATGGCCTCATCGGTGGAACCTCCCATCGAGGCCACTGGAGAAGGAGGTGCCGATCGATCTCGGTGAGGGGCCTTGTCCCGATGGCGCCTGCTGCGCCGTACTGCTTCAGCATCGTTGGCCGGGGATCGACTCTCGTGATCCGTCGAACCGGAGTGGTTTTTCTTCGTGGGAGTCTGATAGCTCTCATGGGGGTTGGTAACTGCCCGCGGATGGGAAGGCCTGCCTTGGATGGAACGCAGGCTTCCGCGGGGGCCTGTGGCTTGGGCCGTGGGGGTCCCTGGCTGGGGATGAGTGGCCAGGGAGCGCTACTAGTGTTGCAGCTGCCGCACGGCCGTAGTCAGTGTTTGCAGCTGCTGGACGACAGCTACGAAAGGACCGTCCATCGGGAATGGCTGAAGAGGAGGAGATGGAGCAGGAAGTTCCCTCTCCGGGCTGCGCGGCCCTTGGGGAGAAGGAACCTCTCCTGCTCGGCTGGTGGATACTTCGCGCCCATGCGTCACCACCATGGTCGACGTACGCTCTTGCTCACGGAAAGCTTGTCTGTGCAGGGGTTGCTGTTCTCCCCCCTTCCTGGCGTGCCAATCTATTGCCGATCTTATCGCTGTGGCCTGTAGCTCGTGAGCTGGCACCGGTTCTCGAACTCTCTCGTCTCGAGATCTCCAAGCCTCTGGTCCTACAAAACAAAGTCAGAGACATGGGCCAGGGATTCCGGTGGGGGCACTCCGATGGTCAAGTTAGAGAGCGGTAAGATGGAACAGGCCTTCTAAGACGGGTTCCCGAAGGACTCCCGTGCTTAGAAGAGATGTAGATAAAAGAAGTGTGGGGAAGAGATGGGTCGAAGCCCGACTTCCTGCGCTGGGTTCACCGAGCTCACGCATGAGGACTTCTTCGAGGGTCCCATGGTCATTTTCTCGGTGTTCTTCCCTCTTTTCGACTTACCTTTCCGTCCGCTTTTACCGTCCCTTTTATACCACCGGACCGCCTTCAGCCCCCCTTCCCCCCTGGAGGCTCCCGGAGATCCCTGAATCTTCTCCTCCCCCTTCTCCTTCAAGTCCAGGAGTTAAGTGGCCGGCACGCCTCGTCCGCCGTGTATCACGAAAGGGGGAAGACTGGTGGGACCTTGGGCCAAGTGCGGGAGCTCTCCCTTCGGGGCGTTGACGGTGGACTTCTAGCCATTTCAGGCTCCTGCCCGCAAGGATTTCATTCCTCGATTGTGGGGCCCTGTCTAACCGATGTAAACGAGGTTTCGCATATCGCTGCGGGCCGTACTGGCGCCCTGTATGGGATGCGGCGCGCGCCAGTTCTAGCGGTGACCTCGTGGCCCGTGTCTCTGCTTCCTCGAGGCTTTGCAGAGTAGGGCTGACCTCGACCGACGTGGACCCTCAGGGGATGCCACCTGGCGAAGGAGCAAGGGAGCCCAGCTCGACCTCAGCAGAGGTGGACCCGTCCTGGGGTGCCACTTGGCGAGGGAGCAGGGGGCTACCAGCTTCGACCGAGGTGGACCCCTCCTGGGTGGACACCTGGCGAAGTGGCAGAGAGAGGCTCGACTTCGACCGAGGTAGACCCGTCTTGGGGTGCCACCTGGCGAAAGAGCAGGAGGGCCCGGCTCAACCTCGACAGAGGTGGACCCGTCTTGGGGTGCCACCTGGCGAGGGAGTGGGGGCTGCCAGCTCCAGCCGAGGTGGACCCCTCCTGGGTGGACACCTGGCGAAGTGGCAGAGAGAGGCTCGACTTCGGCCGAGGTGGACCCGTCTTGGGGTGCCACCTAGCGAAGGAGCAGGAGAGCCCGGCTCGACCTCGACAGAGGTGGACCCATCTCGGGGTGCCACCTGGCGAGGGAGCAGGGGTTGCCAGCTCCAGCCAAGGTGGACCCCTCCTGGGTGGACACCTGGCGAAGTGGCAGAGAGAGGCTCGACTTCGGCCGAGGTGGATCCGTCTTGGGGTGCCACCTAGCGAAGGAGCAGGAGAGCCCGGCTCGACCTCGGCAGAGGTGGACCCGTCTTGGGGTGCCACCTGGAGAGGGAGCGGGGGCTGCCAGCTCCGGCCGAGGTGGACCTCTCTTGGGTGGACACCTGGCGTAGTGGCAGAGAGAGGCTCGACTTCGGCCGAGGTGGACCCGTCTTGGGGTGCCACCTGGCGAAGGAGCAGGAGAGCCCGGCTCGACCTCGGCAGAGGTGGACCCGTCTTGGGGTGCCACTTGGCGAGGGAGCAGGAGCTGCCAGCTCCGGTCGAGGTGGACCCTTCCTGGGTGGACACCTAGCGAACTGGCAAAGAGAGGCTCGACTTCGGCCGAGGTGGACCCGTCTTGGGGTGCCACCTGGCGAAGGAGCAGGAGAGCCCGACTCGGCCTCGGCAGAGGTGGACCCGTCTTGGGGTGCCAGCTGGCGAGGGAGCGGGGGCTGCCAGCTCCGGCCGAGGTGGACCCTTCCTGAGTGGACACCTGGCGAAGTGGCAAAGAGAGGCTCGACTTCGGTCGAGGTGGACCCGTCTTGGGTGCCACCTGGCGAAGGAGTAGGAGAGCCCGGCTCGACCTCGGTAGATGTGGACCCGTCTTGGGGTGCCAACTGGCGAGGGAGCGGGGGTTGCCAGCTCCAGCCGAGGTGGACCCCTCCTGGGTGGACACTTGGCGAAGTGGCAGAGAGAGGCTCGACTTCGGCCGAGGTGGATCCGTCTTGGGGTGCCACCTGGCAAAGGAACAGGAGAGCCCGACTCGACCTCGGCAGAGGTGGACCCATCTTGGGGTGCCACCTGGAGTGAAAGCGGGGGCTGCCAGCTCCGGCCGAGGTGGACCTCTCTTGGGTGGACACCTGGCGTAGTGGCAGAGTGAGGCTCGACTTCGGCCGAGGTGGACCCGTCTTGGGGTGCCACCTGGCGAAGGATCAGGAGAGCCCAGCTCGACCTCGGCAGAGGTGGACCCGTCTTGGGGTGCCACTTGGCGAGGGAGCGGGAGCTGCGAGCTCCGGCCAAGGTGGACCCTTCCTGGGTGGACACCTGGCGAAGTGGCAGGGAGAGGCTCGATTTCGGCCGAGGTGGACCCATCTTGGGTGACACATGCGAAGGAGCAGGAGAGCCCGGCTCGACCTCGGCAGAGGTGGACCCGTCTTGGGATGCCACTTGGCGAGGGAGTAGGGGCTGCCAGCTTCGACCGAGATGAACCTCTCCTGGGTGGATACCTGGCGATGTGGCAAAGAGAGGCTCGACTTCAGCCGAGGTGGACCCGTCTTGGGATGCCACCCGGCGAAGGAGCAGGAGAGCTCAGCTCGACCTCGACAGAGGTGGACCCGTCTTGGGGTGCCACCTGGCGAGGGAATGGGGGCTGATAGCTTCGGCCGAGATGAACCCCTCCTGGGTGGACACCTGGTGAAGGAGCAGGAATTTTGAAAGAAAAATTCCACGTGACACCGACTGCATTCAGCTGGATCTGACAAACGTTCCACGTCAGCGATGTAGTCATATCAATCATTAATAAAATTTTTTTTACTATAAACAAATGCTTATTCCATAGGACCTTGCATGCCCCAATAAGCGGTGATTGCATCTTGATCCAATGCACTTGTGTAGCTATGCACCATACCAATTAGATCGTGACTAATAACTGAGATGAGCGTACGATGAACGGGATGTACAGGAACGAGATGATTTAATTGACATGTTGCGCGATCGCATAATATCGATAGTCCATGATATGATTTCCCTTATAAGTATCCTAAATTTTAATTCCAAAAAATAAAAGAAGTCACATGGCATGCCCTGGTGCTCAACTACAATTAAGAGACGTATGACCATTGTTGGCAATGGGGGCCCCACGTTGCAAAAGGGCAAAACTTAGATGCTAGCTCATCTTGCACCGAAAAGAGAAGGTGCATCATTTCCTTTATGAATGCATAAAGACAGCCAGTCAGTGTTGAGGTGTTGGAGGTCTTTTCTCACTTGACGAAACATGAACCCTGCCAAATCCATCCCTTTAGACCAGGGGCCCACAAAAGCCACAGGTGAAGCCACCGTCAAAATGGCCTCCACTCTCCACCAGCCAAAAGGTAGAGGGTATCTTGGGTTAGAGGATGAGATCCCAAGTGTGATGGAATCTGTAGACTGTCAGGGAGGCAGTGATTGGCGATTCAGTGCCTCCCCAACTCCTCCCCTCCACTCATCCATGCTGTTGAGTGTTTTTTAATGGGTTCTCCACTATGATTCTAGCTCTGCTTCAAAGCCCTCTCAATTGGTTCTCTCTCCTTGCTCTAGGGAAGCACTTATATATATATATATATAGACATGTACACACAATGTCTAAGTTAAGATTTTGTCTTTGTTTAGATTTGATCATGATATTGTTAGTCTCAAAAATAAACAGACAATTGAATTGACCTTCCATTGATTAAATACAAGCATGATATAAGCTAGCAATAACATTTGTTGCATTGATCAGGCTTTTTGTTGGAGGTGCCTGCTTTTGATTGTATTGCTTTAGCTAAATTTAGTTAAAATTATTGTTGCCAAGATTAATCTAAATGAAAGAGTAAGTTTTTTTTTTTTTTAAAAAAAATATGAATTGATTGGACATAGAGACATGAATTTTTTTTTTTTTTTTTTTTTGGGTTTGTTGATGCGTACGATGGTAATGTGCCATCACTAAGTTTGAATTTCTTACTAAACGGATGCTAACTAGCTGAGATAAGATTGAGAACTAATGAATCGAACCTAATGAATAAAATTTCTGAGTGGCTTGGACATGTGGACCTACTTTTTATTCTAATCACATGATGGCTTGCTTCGGCATCCAACCTTATCATAAATGAATTTGAAATGGATTCGTATACTGCAGGCTTGACCTGACCCAAGTTACGTACAAATTTGAAAGTAGTCGACTTTTGGGGCTTTTGGATCTAAACAGGTCTAGGCCCAGCTGCACCCCATCTCCAAGCCCATCATACTTGTCCGACGCCCATCTGCCTTCTTCTCTTCTAAACAATTTTGATATCCCCATTCTTTACAGCTTAAGAATTAAGATCATGCACACTAGGAAACAAAAGACAGACAAAAAAAAAAATTAAGGTCATGCATCTTCCAGATCTAAACCTAAGGGCATCAAATTGGAAGATCTCTACATCGATGTGAACAGCATCATCCATTCCTGATTCCATCCCAAAGGCTGGATGCTAATCTCCCCCTTTGTGCTCCAAGCCACTCTTTCTCGACCAATTTTTGCAAGGTTATAAGTTAGAATTTGAAGGAATCAAACAAGAAACAAATTTGATTTGATATTGATGCTTTATGTTCATGAGGCTCTTCTTTATATTCACTGATTGTGTAATTTTTAACCAAGACGATGAGGAAGCCCAAGACCCGGCCTAAAGCTCGAAGGTTGAGAAAGTACCAGGCTCGGGCCTCGGAAGTAAAGCCTGGAGGCTAGACAGATCCCGGCTGGTCCCGGGCTTACTTCGGTCAGCTTATAGTATCAGGTAGTGTCATTAGTTCACTGAAAATATAACACCAATTAAATTGGTGCTAGTCCGTATATTTTCAGCATCTTAAAATAGGAATACTTGTCTCATTACCACAAAAATAATTCTTGGCGCAGTCACTTCTATCCAATTGTGCTGCATGCATAATGTTGGGAGATTTTAATTTTTTCAGATGTTGACATATGCATGGTTACAAGTTTTAATAAGAAACCTTGGTTTATAATTAAGAATAAAGAAATTTTAAACTCTTATATGCAAGAGTTCATTGAAAAGGACGGTTGTGGCCGGTACATTAATTTATTTCATGTAAAGAAAGCATGTTTTACAAGGCTAGCAGAATGTAAAGGTATATCACTTCATATATTTTTATGTTTTACAAGGCTGGTAGAATGTGAAGGTATATATCTTTCATATATTTTTTTCCCAATGACCAATGAAGATTATCTCCATCTCTACTATGTCAAGGAGAATAATTCAGCGTGGCTACTAGAAATTAAGCTGAGAAATGGCATGATGCAGGGCTTCTCTAGAGTACTCAAAAAAAAAAAAAAAAAAAAAAAAAAAAACAGAGGAAGAAGAAGAGTAAGAAGAAAGTGAGGGGGGTGGGTGGGGAGATGTTTATTAAAATCAAATTAAATAAAACGGAATTTTCAAGCATGAATTGATACTTTCATACATGAATCTTTATTGAATCATACAACCACCGAAGAAAATGTAGATGGACAAAGTTACATTCAAATTTATTAGGCATAATATATATACCAGTCTTCTTGATCATTTCAGAGGCATTCTAATCAAGTAGCTGCCGTTTTTGCATCAATCCTACACTTCCTTTCATTAGAGAGCATCTTTGCAAAGCGGGTGAGGGCATCTGCATTGGTTCCTTCAACAGGGCATGCCCTAGACAAGCCAGTCTCTAGATTGACCCTCGATATCGGCTTCCTTAGGAGATCCTTGCCAACCTGGACCAACTTCAGCAAGTTCTCGCTCGTCGAGATGTCCACGGATGCCGTGTCTCCGACCAAGGTGTCATCCTATATATTTTATAACAGGTATCAAATTATCATGAATGATTCCCACGGATTTCGTTAGGTGATCGATCGAGTCCAAATAATTTATTTTTCCAAGTAAAAAGGATATTATTATTACCTGTATTCGTAAATAGTTCTTCTCACTGCGCAGTGCTTGGAACAGAATAGATGTATGGAAATCCACCATGTCTGCACTTGCTTGCGAGAAAACGTCGATGAGAGGTGTGCTACCCCTGTTGTACAACCACCCAAGTACACCCCATTTAGCCGACTCTTGTGCAGTAAATTTTTCTTCTTGCTTCGCTGACCCGGTCCCGAGAGAGATGACAAGGAATTTTCCATAATCTATTGGCTTGAATGGAGAAAAATCCGCATTATTCATGCAAATCTCCTTTGTAATTTGGCTCGCGGCGATCAAGGTCTGTGTTCATCATCATGTAGAGAGGAAACAATAGGCCAAGGTCAGGTGTGAGCAAACAACAACATCATAAATATCAGTATTGCACCAGTTTAGAACTTAACCGGGTTATTTGCAGCTACACCACCATCGACCAAATTATAACTCCGACCGGTCCTCCCCTGAGAGTCTTTAGTTTCAAAGTAGTGGGCAGGCAGGTACGTTGGAGCTGCAGAGGTACTGATACAAATGTCTGATAGAAGAGCATTCTTTGAGGGGTCCGTCTTCGTCTAGATTCCCATAGAACGGGCGACTCAAGAATTGATGGTGATGAAGAAAATGAACTAGGGAGCATTTTGAAGGGATGCGGGAATGTAAAATACCTCCAACGTTGAGTATATGACAGGTTGAAGAAACTTGATGTCGAAAGCGGGAATCACGATGTTGGTTAAAGTTTGATGAAGCTTTGTATCACCAAGCAGTTCTTTCACTTTCGAGCGCAGAAATTTGCCATCATATTTAGGCCCCGATACGGCGCCAAACAAATTAAGTGCTTTAGAAAAGAAACCAGTCCTGCGAGAGGTGGATTATAATTTTTTAAAAAAACTTCATTTGATGTTTACTTGTAATTAAAGAACCTTACCCGGATATGGATTTAACCAAGAAGCACTGCATAGAGTGCTTTGAGCGAAGAAAACGACTCTACGCTCGTTCGTAATATAATTTCTTTCTTCCGGTGCTGGGCAACTAACCCCAACCTACCCATCAAAAAAAAAAAAAAAAAAATAGTGCACCTCTGCCGTGCACCGTAAGGTGCGGTGCATTAATCGTGCATGCCCTGCAGGACATGATAGACGGTCATGCATCGACGTGTAATGCATATCATGTACGGTCATGCACAGCTATTGATCATGCGGCAGACGGTTAACCATCGCTTATCCGTCAAAAAAAATAAAAACTAACCACCGGTGTGGATGGTGCAGTCAGTTGCGAGACTTTTCTCGCAACCAGCTGGCAGGGATTCGAGTCTTGGTTCAGACATATTTCGATAAGAAAAAAAAAATTAATAAAATAATTCCGGAGCCCCTGTTGGCCGGTGATAGTGAAAAAATTAGAGATATATATAATAAATCCCGTTCACTCGGCTAACGCCAGTGGTAGTCATGTTGACGCACTCATTTTCGGGTGGAGAACGACGGCAGAAAAATTAATATGCGCCGTATATCGAACATTCTCTGGCTGGGATTGGGGGATCGTCTGGGAATGGCCACGTACGGGATCTAACTCCTTCCCTCTTTTTTTCTATTAAAAAAATAAAATAAAATAAAAACTAAAGTGCATCACTGCACTGCAGGGTATGGTGCAATGTGCCGGCCATCTATGACACCATAGACAGTCCTATATGAATGTGTAATGCATGCCATATGTGATCGTAAGCAGTTATCGATCATGCATGCAGTAGATGGTGAATCATACAATATATTATATCGTATGGTGCATCATGAGCACCAGAGGGAACCCATGCTCAAAATAAAAGAAGCAAACCTTTTTTTCTTTTTTTTTTCTTTGTTTTCCCTCCTATAATTAGAGAACTTATATTGATAGACTCCTTTTAGAGAACTTAAAACTCTAAAGTTGTTATGCAAGTCTAGCTAGATCAGGTTTATTTATGAAATTGATCGACCAACAAACCCCCTATGGTGCAAATACGGATTGGACATCCGAAAACTAAGTTTTAGAAACTTTGTTAGTAAAGATCATGGCATTAGAAGACCAGCCAAAAAGTTCAACATGTTCACTCTTTATTTATTTTTATTATCTTTCAACGATCAAAATTACTTGTTTTACCTTTGAGGAAAAATTTTGGGACAATTCTCTAAATAGAACCGATTGATATCTTTGGCAGCAAAAAGTGGTCTGTTATCTTTATTAGGAGCTGTCAGCATGGTGGTCACAAGGCCACCAGTGCTTGTTCCTGCAATTACGTCGAAGTAGTCTGCTATCCTTGCATCCGCTCCATCAAGTTCCTGCAAACAACATTGCTCCCTTGTGAGATGACTAAAATGTCGAAGCACAAGAAAATATTTCAACATTTTCTGGTGCACTTGTTTCCCTTTTTTTTTTTTTCAAAAAAAAAAAAAAAAGAGTTCGGCCAACTTCCAGACCGGGATTTGACCGGAGAGGAGGCTTGATTGCAAATAAAAAAAGGGACTGGATCGGAGTTTTAGCTTCAAAAACTAGTATAGATCTGAAGGGAGGAAAATAGGAGATAGACATGTTTATAAATGGCATTCGTAACCTACTTGAAGCTTTTCTTCGAGAAATGAGAGGATGGTTCCGGGGATGATGCCCCTCACACCGCCTCCATCGATGCTCAAAATTGTGACCATCTTCCCCTTGCAAGGTGGGGGGTTTCCAGCTGGGGATTCGTTGCCACCCATCGTGTGTGTGTGTGTGTGTGAGAGAGAGAGAGAGAGAGGGAGAGAGAAGAGAGAGAGAGAGAGAGAGAGAGAGAGAGAGAGAGAGAGAGAGAGAGAGAGAGAGAGAGTTAAGGCTAAGTAAAATGAAAGTTCATAGAAGAGAAAATAGCTATCAGAAGGCTGAAGTACTGGATCATGTACCTTTGAGAAGTCCTCTTATTGCCATGCTACTTATAGGCCTAAAAGAGAAGTTGCAGCAAGTTCAACTCTTCTTTTAATTAATCATGCAGCTGAAACGCGTGAAAAAGAACAATGGTGAAGCCGCAAAAATAAACTAGCATAAAATAAGCTCCATGGCCACATGCCGAAGGGGTTGGTGCCGTGTTTAAATTCACCACTCTGTGACCGACACCATCCTCGTGCACCATGCTGTAGTCCCACTACGGTTGGTATAACCAATAAATCATTTCTTGCCGGAGCTTTGACGGTGCCAGCAAATTTTCTGATCTTTTTCGATGAGGATAGGATATTGTTCCTGGCTTCTCTTCGGTTGATACCACTTGCCCGGTATTAATTAACTGAAGACCCTTCGATATCTAAGTTAGTTAAAAGAGTAATATAGACCGTAGTAGTCAAAGTTGAGAGTGATAAAAGAGAAAAAATTGAGTATCTAAGAATAGTAGTAGAGTCATACCAGAATTCCCTCTTATTTATTTATAGAATTATTTAGAGTAACTTAATGCCGCTAGGGAAGTAGCCTCCATTGATGTGGATAACAACTTTCTGTTAGAAAGTTAAAGAACGTTAGAAAGTTAGGATTCTCTCGTTAAAAAGATAATAATTTATTATGATCTTGTACGTTATGATCTCCAGTTTGAACAGTTAAAAGTTATTGGCTCTTGCCGCCTACTCAAATATTACCAACTATGAGTAGGTGGGATAATATATTGCTAGTAGAGCCTAGTATTATATGTGGGCATGCTCGACTAGATTTATATATTGAGTAGCTAGCCAGTCTTAAATAGATATTTGGTGTAGATAAATAGTCAGTACCGAGTAAGTACTTGGTACCAAGTAAGTACTCAGTATGGTCGGTTATACTACTTGATATAGTCATCTCCTTCATACTTAATATTCTAGTTAATAGTTAGTAGTTAGAGTGCACACTAGTTCGAGCTGAAAATAAAAATGGCCGATGCCAACTTGAAAAGGATAGTCATAGAAGAATGACTTAAGACTATCGAGCTTGAAGCGAAGGCCATCGAAGCTGATGCCCAAGCTGCTATAGTAGAGCAAAAGGTTAAGGCATACAAGGGGATCGAAAACTTCGAAAAAGAAGTGACCAAGGGCTTCATGGAAGCCCTCCACCTTGGATTCCTCAAATAAAAAAAAAGGTTGCACGCGCCTTCCCAAAGCTGGACTTGAGCATTATCATTGACTCCAATGATGAAGGTGAAGAAGCCACTGAGGGAGCTACTGAAGTCGGGACCGATCCTGTCAGCATCGAGAAGTAGTTATAGAGGAGGCTATTGAAGCGAAGACTACCATTGAAGAGACTATTGCCGAGGCCATTGCCGACAACGAGGCTGTGATTAATAAGGAAGTCGAAGCTTTCGAAGCAGCTCGGGCAACTGGTCACGGGAAGTGATTTTTGTAATTTCCTTCTTTTCTATATTCGGGCTTGGTCCCTATCTTGTACTTAACTTTAAAAATCAATGAAGATATTTTCATTTTTCAATCTTGTTTTTGTGTTGACTAAATTATCAGTGATGACTAACTTGATGAATGTGAAAATATTCTAAGTAATGTAGTCAGGAATTTGAAGTAGGCTGAGTACTTGACTCCTAGTAACTTAGTTATGTACGTAGGTGATTCACTAATTGGATAGGTAGTTTCTCAGTTCGAGAATAGAACTTACCTAGACATCCGACTATAAACCTCCTGTGAAATACGTTAAATTCCTTAGTTAGGAAAACTGCCCATTAGTGTAGCTTAAGTGCCAACTCTCGATTATAGTTGTGCAGTACCCGATTACAAGACTTGCACCATTTCGATTGTAGAAAGTCGGTTTGTCGCTAGTTAATAATACTTAGTTGGTAAGTACCAATCTGGTTTGACTAGTTTTTAATTAAAATTCTTTCCTTGGTGATTGAGTATGAGTCAATCACATAGAATCGTTGCTACTTAGTTGATGCAAATTAGAGTCAGTAACTTTCTTTTTTTAGCCGATGTTGTCAACTGGAAGGATGTAAAATCTTGTGAAAGATGATGGATCATCTGTTGGCCAATTACTGAATGACCGAGGGGTTCAGAAACCTTAAGTTGGGTAATATCGAGTAGTCAGTTGTTAGGTAGCTGAGAGGTTCAAAAATCATGAGTTGAGTGATGAATCACTAAGTCGTCGATTATCAGGCAATCGATGGGTTTAGAAATCCTAAATTGGATGATGGATCATTGAGTAGCCAGTTGTTATATGGTTAAGGGATTTGAAAACCCTGAATTAGGCAATGGATCATCGAGTGGCTAGTTATCAGGTAGCCAACAAGTTCGAAAATCTTGAGTTAGGCAATGGATTGCTGAGTGGCCAGTAGTCAAGTAGTCAAGGGATTTGAAAATCCTAAGTTGGGCAATGGATTATCGAGTAGCTGATTGTTAAGTAGTCAAGGATTTTGGAAACCCTGAGTTTTGTGATCGATCATCGAATGGGGGGCTTTGTCAGACCTAGTGCTGGATAACTAACAAAAATAGCAAGACCCTTTAAAACTTCACGGAAAAATATTCTTAATTGTATTGCCGAGTAAGTATTGTTACATCATTAATAATACAACCTGAAATTTTCAGTATTTTAAGTTCGAGGAATTGATTTTTCACCAGGTCCTCAAGTTTGTAAGCTCCATGGTGAAAGGTCTTAGTTACTCAGTAAGGTCAATTCTTATTCAGTAATAGCTTTCCTTACTCTGTCGATCTCAAAACCTCTACCCATCATAGAACAAGATCCCATGGATAAAAGATCCTTGACTTCACATAGGAGTTATAATATCAGGCAATACATTGTCGGTATGCTACTATTCATAGATGGGCCTGGTTTCGAGTTTTCTCCAAGAAGTCAAGGTTGGCTCTTAGTAGGCTCGAGTTGCTGGACTCATTGAAGTGCTTGATCCATATAATCAGAAGTCTAATTTCAACTGTGATCACTACTTTGGTATCAAATACCAGATTAAAGAGAGTATTATTAGTTGATATCTAAGGAGTTGTATGGTATGCCCATAGTATCCTGAAAACTCGTCAGCCCATATATCCTTGGTTTCATCCAGCTTCATACTAAGCCTATGTAGAATTATCTGATTTGTGTCTTTTGCTTTTTCATTTAATTGAAGATATCCGACATATGTGAATCAATACTGAATATGAAGTTCATCATAGAACTACCTGAAACCTTGATTATCGAACTGTCGATCATTGTCGATAACAATGACATGGAAGAGTGAATCAATAAATGATAGATTTCTAAAAGAAGTTTTTGACTTTGCTCTTGGTAATGTATGCCAAGGATTCTACCTCCATCTATTTGGTGAAGTAGTCAATAGCGACAATGAAAAACTTTTGCTGACCTGTTGCTGGAGAAAATTGATCAAGTATGTCCATTTCCCACTATGCAAAGGACTAGGAAGAAGAGAGCTGAGCCAATTGGCTGGCGGGTTGCCATGGGATGTTGGCTTAGCATTGGCAGTAGTCGTACTTCTGAACAAGCTCCATGGTATCCTCTTGCATGGTAGGCCAGTAGCACCCTGCCTTAAAATTTTGTAGGCTAGGAACTTGCCCCCTAGATGATTTTCATGGATTCTTTTATGGATCTCTTGAAGCACGTAGTCAGCTTTGGTCAGCCAAAGACATTTAAGTAATAGGAATGAGAATGACCTCTTATAGAGTTATCCATTTAGCAGTACGAATTGAGAAGCTTTCTACTTGAAGTTCTTAATCTTCGAAGGAGGACTATTAGAAAGGACACATTCAATCAGGAACTTAATAAAATGATCCATCCAACTTGGTTCATGGTCGACTTGTTAAACCTCCTCGCTTTCATTGATACTCGGTGTTTCCAAGTTTTCAATGCAAGTCCATTCGAGGAAGTTATCAATTGATGTAGCCAATCGGGAAAGTGTGTTCACTCGAGCATTCTCTTGTCTTAGAATATAGATGATGCAAAAGTACTGGAGAGCTGATGTGAGATTCCATACCTTGTCAAGATTCTTAGCCATTGTTGGATCTTGAGCCTCATATTCTCTAATTACTTAACTAGCTTGAGTTGGGAGTCGATGAAAACTCGATGGCTTTTCACCCCGAGCTTCTTAGCGAGCTTTAGTTTGGCTAACAAGGCTTCGTACTTAGCATGGTTATTGGTTACCTTGAATAAGAAGTGAAGTATATACTTAGCAACAACTTTCTCTAAATTTTGTGAGGATTAGTCTTGTCCCATTTTCTTGAGAATTTGAAGCTCTATCTATATGAAAAATCCAAACTATCTCTAGATCAGCTTGCTCGATAGGCTACTTTTCGAGCTTGTCATCTATCTAGGTACACTTGACTAAGAAGTCGGCAAGAATTTGAGCTTTCATAGATGATCTTGGATGATAAAAAATATCTAATTTATTAAGCTTAATCGCCTACTTGGCCATTCTCCTGGATGTATCTGGCCATTACAGAATAATCTTGAGTGGCTAGTCGGTCAAGACGATTATCAAATTGGCTTGAAAATATGGCCTAAGATGTTGTACAGAGATAATTTTTTCAGGTTTCAAGTACCTAGTTTCTGCATTATGAAGTATTCGACTGGTGTAGTAGATGAACTTCTGAACTCCTTTATCATCAACCAAATAAGCACAGAGCTGACTACTTTCAAGAAATGAGCAAAGTATAGTTTCTCTCAGACTTTTAGTTTGAAGAGTAAAGGTAAAAATCTAAAAAATCTCTTCACCTCCTCAAAGGCATATCAACATTCTTCTATCCAGGTAAAGCTGTTCATTCAGCACAGAACCTTGAAGAAAGGCAGGCAATGTTTAGCTAACTTCGAGATAAATTGATTAAGTACCACAATATCCCCAATCAGTTATTACATTTCTTTCTTAGAAGTTGGAGTTCGTACATCAAGAATGGCTCAATTTTTTTCTAAATTTACTTCAATGCCCCTCTTTATGACTAAAAACCCAACTACCTGATGGTAACTTAGAAAGTGCACTTACTCGAATTTAACTTCATTTGGTATTAACGAAGGGCATCAAAGGTTTCTTCTAAGTCCTTGATGTGGTTGACTTCTTCGAAGCTTTTGAAGAGTATGCCACATAAACCTCCATGTTTCGATCGATTTGATCTTTGAAGACTTTATTGACTAATCTCTGTTAGGTAATCTCTACATTTTTAAGTCTAAAAGATATTACTTTATAATAATAATAATTACATTTTTAGTGACAAAAATATTGATTTTCTCATCTTTGGAAGTTATCCTTATTTGATTATAGCTTAAAAAGGCATCCATAAAATTGAGTAGCTTATATCCAGAAGTAATGTCAACTAACTAATCATTTTTTTGTAGTAAGAAGCTGTCTTTCGAACATATCTTATTAAGGTTGATATAATTGATACAAATTCATCGCCTTCTGTTGACTTTTTTGACTATGACCATATTGACCAACCAGTTGGGGTAGTGGACTTCTTGGATGAATCTAGCAGTTAGAAGCTTGTCGACCTCTTCATCAATAGCTTTTGCCTTTAGAAGTAAAGTTTCTTTTCTTTTGTTAAATTGGTTTGAACTTAAGATCAATATTTAGTTTATGAGTAATGACCTTGAAAGGAATTTCAGGTCTATCAGAAGCTGACTAAGCAAAGATGCCTGTTTCCAATGGTGTAACTCCAATAGTTGGTTCCTCTCTTTCTCAGGTAGAAGAGTTCTAATCTATATAAATTTGGAGGGATCATCCCTCAATGGAAAGGAAATTAACTATTTGGTAGGCTCTTCCTTCTTTTTCGGCTTCCTTTGATCTAACTGCTCAGTAATCGATATTTTACCAATCTTTTGTACCTTAGTCAACATCATGAAATACTATTGAGCTAGTTATTAATCTTTGCACTTCTCGTCGATTCTATTTCTTATTAAGAATGAGAAGATATTTGATTGAAATGACAATATCTAGCTGATTAAGCCTTGAGCATCTAAGAATGACATTGTACAATAAGAGTACTCGGACAACTATAAATGTGAGAAAAATGGTACTTTATCGAAGTAGAGTTCTAGCAGTGACAGAAAAGGTGATTTCACCTTCAATCTTGATAGAGTCTCTAAAAAAATCAAGGGCATAGAAATCTATCTTAACTGATTTTCAGGCAAATTCCTCTGAGCAAATTCATCGTAAACCAAAACATTAGCTAAGCTTCCACTAATACATAAAAAAATTTTATATTATGTTTTGTTGTCGTCATTGTCATGACGATAGAATCATCATGAGGATTTTGGATTTTGATTAGATTCTTATCAGAAAAAAAATTATATTTAATTCTTCTTCCTCCCTCCTTTGTTGCTTTGAAAAGTGCTTTACCCTCCATGGAATCATGTTAGTTGGCCTCTCCATCTGCCGGTTGTCAATCTCAGCCTGAGTTTGCTGTTGGATAGGATCCTGGGTACCAGGCCAATTTTTTCCCTTATGAACATATTTGCCGAGATAGCCATGCCAAATAATATTTTCAATTTTATTCTTCAGAGTAATACAGTTCTTGATGTCATGGCCATAGTCCTAGTGAAAGTGGTAATACTTATTCTTGTTGTGGGTGGTCAGTGGAGCTCTTATTTAAGGAAGCCTTCGAAGTTATCCTTTCCCTTCAATTTTTATAAGAATTAGTCCGAGGGGCAAAGAGAAAAGTATAGTTACCATATTTGCTAGCTAAGTTCTTTGGCTTGGGACTCTATTGGTGGGACGAGTTGGGCTTTTCGATTTGAGTATCGCTTCGCTCTCGTTGGACTTTCTTCTTTTTCATCTTTCCATTACCTTCTCACTGAATAGTAGCACCATCTTCCATGCAAATGTACTTTTGAGCATAGACCAGCAGTTTTGAATAAGATTTGGGATAAGTCTTATCCAACGAATAGGTGAACCGGGAGGAGCGGAGTCCCCTTTACATGGCCAACATGGCCATAGACTCATTCAAGTTATAAATTTTGAATATGATCACTTTGAATCGAGCCACATAGTCCTTCAAAGATTTTTTATCTTGCTATCAAACGGATAAAAGGCTCTCAGGTTTCCGTAGCATCCTCTGACTAGTGTTGAAGTATGCCACAAGTTGCCTTTCTAGCTATCTAAAGGAGTGAATACTCCTCGGCTCGAGTTCAAAGTACCACGCTCGGGTAGCCTTATGAAGGATAAATGGGAAGGCAAGGTAGAGTAAGGCATCAGTGGTGCCTTGAATCATCATGGGAGCTTTATAGCTCTCCAGGTAGTCTAGTAGGCCTGTTGTGCCATTATAGAGATCCATCTAGGATATCTTGAACTAACTTGGAATCAGTTCCTTCTTGATTCACTAGGAGAGAGGGGGACAAGTATTAAAGTTGGTCAGATCCCGACTCTCTCCCTATAGATCTATAAGTTAGCGACCGACTTTCTCAACTTACATTTGTAGTTGTTGAGGCATTGTTCGACTAAACGATGAATAGCCTTGTCAAAGGACCTCTCCTGGGAGGATTCAGATGAAGAGAGAGGATGTTTGTCTCGTCTTTGCTTTCTTCCCAACAGCTGTTCCTTGTATTGGGGGCTTACTCATCACGGAGACAAAGACTGCAACCAGTATAGAATAGGTTGATAAGGAGATCTCCTATGGAAGAACTGATGACTTGCTCGGCATAATGATTGGGACTATGAATGATAAGAAGTCCGTCGATGAGAAGATCTTCCCCGAAAAGATCAATAACTAAGATAGGTAGCCGCAGTAGTGGAAACTGTGGGGTCTTCTAGGGGATACTGCTTTGCTATAGCCTGCTGCCACAACTGCAGTCCTTGCACCGCTATAGTCAGTGCTTGGACCTGCTGTGCCAAGGTAGTGAGAATGTCTTACTGGGTAGCTGGGTAGCTGGTAGTGGAAGTGGTAGAGTAAGAGGCTCCATTGCTTGGTTGGGTGGCTCTCCATGGTGCGAAAAGAGTTTTATATAGTTGATGGTGGCATCCTACGCTTGCATCTTTATCTTTGTCATCTCTTCAAGCTCCGGATTCTTCAAGATGCTTGATTTGATCCCTACCTAGCATACCAATCTATTACCGACAAATCATTCCTTACTGAAACTTCGATAGAATTTGAGGATCTTTCAATTTTCTTCGGCAGAGATGTGATGCTATTCTTGGCTTCTCTCTAACAGTGACCTGCAAGAATAGTCCCTCAACCAGTGATAACTGATAGGGGATTCTTCGATGCTCAAGATAGTAGAGGAGTGGATAGGCTACAGTAGCCGGAGCTGACAGCTATGAAAGAGAGAAGACTGGGTGTCTAGAAGTGGTAGTAGTGTTATACTTGGCCGGAGTCCCCTCTTATCTATTTATAAAATTATTTAGAGTAAATAAATTTCGTTAGGGAGGTGGCCTCCGTTGATATGGGTAACAGTTTTTTATTGGAAAGTTAAGAATGTTGGAAAGTTAGAATTCTCCTATTATAAAAATAGCAGTTTGTTGGGATCTTGTTCGTTACAATCTCTAGCTAGAACAACTGAAAATTGTTGGCCCTTGTCACCTACTCAAATATTGTCGACTCCAAGTAGGTGGGATAATATATTGCTGGTAAAGCCTGATATTATATATGGACAGGCCCGACTAAATCTATCTGAGTAGTTAGCCAGTCTTGAATAGGTATTTAGTACAAATATGTAATCAGTAGTGAGATGTACTCGATACCGAGTAAGTACTCAGCATGGCCGATTGTGCTACTCGACATAGTCGTCTCCTTCGTACTCTATAATATAGTCAATAGTCGATTATAGTCGATAGTTGGAGTGTATTCCAGTTGGTGAAGTAGGCAGCATTCTGATAAGTAATCAGGCATCTAGCTAATTTTCGAGACCGAATAAATAATTATCATAATAGTTGAGGCATGTGTAGCATTATTATTGAACTAAAAGTGCCAAATGGATCTAGTTTGGATCTAAGATTGATTCATTTGAATTAGGTCTGATTCAGACTTGGATCCTCCAAAAATGCATCCATGACTACTTCTAAATCGGAGGTGCAAAGGGGGCACGGTAGATGAGTGCCAAATTAGACCCATGAACATGAGCAGCATATAAGTTAAGGCTCGAATTTATACATGATTTCCCAATCGTCCCATTCACGGTACACCCTTAGGCCTATACTCACATTTTGGTAGAATGTATGACCATGAGCATATGGATACTTCAATTATTTTGGGGGTCACACATATTCAATTTGATTCAAATATGGCACTATACAACTTGCATTCAAGATGTACCGGTCAATTGATCCATTTTACGGATACCTTCAACCTGTACATAGCTGATGTGGATGCGGAACCAATCTCTAATTAAATATGGATGCATCGAGTGATTTGACATGCCTTTCTCGTTTTAAATTTGTTAATTATGAACAAGAAATACAGCAGTCCTTATGACCTAGATGAAGACCAGCCTAGTTGGTTATATGTAACAATCATGGATGCGTGGGAATGATTCTCAACTTAAATATGGCCCACGTGATGCATCAAGTCATTTGACTACACGTGCCTCTAACTTTTAAAATTGCCAACAATACACTAGAAATTTGAGCAATCCTTATATTTAGTGCACTTTTAAGCTAGATGATAATATTGCCAGTTGGCATGGGGATGGTGGTTGAATTGATCGTCTTTACCGTTTGTTCATCTCGATGCTCTCCCATACCCCAAATCTAATAAATCTAATATTATGAGTTTAAATTACTTGAACGGCATCGTCAGTTTATGAGTACATGACCCCAAATTATTGCTAGGGAATATATCGTGGCAATTAATACGGTGCCGTTATGAAGAGTTTGTCCAGCGCACAGCCTACGCTACGGTCCCGCGCATCCGATCATGATGTTCCTCCAAGAAACCTCGTCCAATCTTGACGATCGGGCATAGAGAGGTGGCCGACCAAAATGGAAGAGAATGTTGGTTTATCTCACGGACAATAGTTTTAAGAGATCGCATCTCTTTAAAATTATGATATATTTTTGGTTATCCGGACAAAGTCTATAAAGAAATTTTTGGATCTAATTGTTTCACGATCATTTTAAACGCACTCTCTCTTTTTTTTTTCCAATTCACTAGTACCATACCCCGAGAGATTAAAGAGGGGCTCCATCCTTCTTCTTTTTCTACTTCTTATTTTCGTTTTTGAGTATATGAAAAAAAAAAAATTTATTTGAATCAAGCAATCGTGTTTATTAAAGAAGAATCCGACTAAGTTGGATCATCGTACCTTGAGAATAAAATTGTTGCAAACTTGTACCTAAGGAGTGAATCACATTTTTAAAACATCGTTTTTATACACTTCGGTCTAAGCAAGCATTTTTCAATTTTCGATTTTATATTAAATAATTTGTTTCTTTATAATATTATTAAAATCAGTTAAACTATATATTAATTGTCTAAGCAAGTTGATTAAGTTTTTTTCAACGCAAAAGTATCCACCCCCAAGGTGACATCTTCGTAGCTCAGCTTTGCAACCCGTGCAAAGTAAAGCCTCCTCCCTACAGAAAAGGAACAGCTCAGCTTCCACCGTTTCCTTCCAGGTTGTAACGACACGTCTCTCGAGTTATATATTACATCAGTTGTAATCCATTGCGGCATGAGACTGAATTTATTATGATATGATCAGACTTTGGTTATATAAATATATTCGAATATTTTTTTTTTAAAAAAATAATAATATAAAATAATTTCAACTCAGAAAAAAAAATTTCTTATTTTTTTTTTTATTTATAAATTTTTTTATTAATTTAAACATCGAAACGTTCGACCGGAATCAATTCCACGAATCTTCAATTTTTTTTATCCATTGGCTTGCTTGTTTTACATGTGATGTGATTCGTATCATCGACGTTCCGGGATCGACGGCAACCGAACCCATACCTTCGCGGCAGCAGAATCCATATCTTCAAATATAAATTAACTCGACTGGCCATCATCAATGGATGGGTACCATGCGTACTGTTTTGAAATACTAAATTGCTTCGCATGTTGACAAGGGACTGAGTATTTTAACGTTCTTCTTGGAAACTTGGGTACAGGACTATATTATCATTTGATCCTTATCGCATGATTGAGATTCGGGAGTTGGATAAGTTTTGTCGCATATTAATGCATCTACCAGAACTGGTGAGACCATGTGGGCTCGCTAAGGATTATGGTACTTATCACAAAAAATTACTATTGAATTGTACCAAAAAAAAACTATCGTACGACCCAAAGACTTGTAACGCACCACGAGAACCACGTTGACACCATTTAATTGGATAGAGACCAAGTTACCATCAGTTGGCCTAACTTTCTTGCGTTGAGCTTTTATATCCGCGGTTTTTCTAATCAAGACTTTTTAATGACTGAACTACCTTTTTATAAAATTACAATACGACCAAGTGATAGAAGAAAACATAGATTCAAAAAAAGAGAGAGGAAACCCTTCTAGAAAATATTTAAGGAACTTAATTTGTGAATTTAGAAAATCTTTATAATTCTAATCCAAGAAGCGGAAGCTCCAACGGAGGCATGCTCGAACAAAATATCTTTTGTACTCGAAGTATCACGATAAGGTAATTTTCAAGCTTTCATTCCAATGTGAAATTCCAAGTATCTTTTTGTCCAGTGATAACATTGATATGGCCCCAGATCGCATGGATCTCCAAAACAGGGAAAAAAGGGGACCGAAGGCTAAGGCAAGGCATTACTTCTTCGAAATAGTGCTTTCTTCTTTCAAACAGACTCTATTAATATTTTTCTATTTTCAAGAGTTTCAAAGGCTTGAAGGATACATTAGTTAGAGATGTGGAAAATACGTTGGATGCTAAGGGTCCGAAGTCCCCACTCCCTAATTACATTACATGTAATCTCCTAGATTAAGTATTCTGTTTGGAAAAAACTTCGTTATGCAAGGAAGGCTTTAATTTCTATGGGATTTGTTGTGATAGACAGGTTCAAGAAAAAGTGATTACCGGCCCAGGAGTTTAATTGATCTTATTTGAACCGGTTGACCAAGCAGATGAACAAGTGAATGATTTCGAAAGCTCAACGAAGCAACGATTCGACTCTATGATTTCAACCAACGACATTGCATAGCACAGGATCAGTATTCGGCTAGCTCCGAAGAGGGAAACTCCGAAATATGTACTTGATCCATGCAGCTAGAATAAATGGCTATTCTATCTTTGGCCCAATCCAAAGAAGATGGTCCCGAAGCGAATGGCCACTTCATCTTCAGTCCAATCCGAAGAGGATGGTTTCGAAGCGACTGGCTAATCCATCTTCAGTCCAATTCGAAGAGGATGGTCCTGAAATACATGGCTAGCCTAACTTCGGTCTATTCTGAAAAGGATAGCCCTGAAGTAAGTGAATGGTTTACCTCAGCCTAATTGACATCAAGAGCAGATTTAGTTGTCTTAACCAACGACGTGATTGATAGCTCTGGCCTCATCAAGATTGGGATAACCAATCTCCGACAATAACCCCATTCAGTTACGGAGAAGTTGGTTTACCTAACTTCCCTAACGAAATTCCTGAAGGGATAACTGCTTTCAGTTATAACAACACCTATAAATAACGGTAAGAGGAGACCTCCGAGATAAGCAATTTTATGCAAAGTCTGTGCCAGTCCACGACTAGCTCTTACTACGCCACTCAAGCTCACCACACTTTTCACTTTACTTTTATCTTTCTTTTGAGCTCTCCATTCTGTGGCCTGAATCCTATTGACTTAAGCATCGGAGTGTCCCCCACCGGCAAAAATCTGGTCAGGAAATTTATTTTGCAGGAATCTCGGAAGGCGAACCAACAATCCAAGCATTACATCCAGGATTTGTTCTACAGGAATCTCAGAAGGCGAACCAGCAATCCAAATAGTCCGTCTGGTCCATAGGGATCAGTGTCAACAGATTGACATGCCAGGTAGGGGCTCGACTATTCCCTCCTTGGAAAGGAGAGTTCTAAGAAACATAAGATGGTGAAAGCCAGAGCCTAGAATGTCTCAGCAAGCAGGGGACACATTGCATCCCAAAGAAATGAGCCTCCATTAGAGAACGATACGGCACCTCCCGCAGTCGTTATAGGGCAGCAATAGTTGGAGACTCTCATGAATCGAGCGGACGTGCTGACTAATATGGTGTAGACCTTTTAAGAAACATCACTCCAAGGATGATATCCACCAGCAACCTCCAAGCACAGCCACCAATCCAGGAGGAATGAGGATCAATGTCAAGAATGATGTGGGCATTAGGGTTTGACTTGAGCCCTTCAAACTTCGGGGGATCTCTGATTAGGGTTCTATGTTTATCGAGTCCTGTAATAAGGCTGTCAGCCTCTAGTTTATTTGCTTAAATGGAGTCTGTACCTCGACCCATCGGGTCGAGCTGAGTCTTGTAATAAGTCGGGCCGAGTCTAAGCCCATGAAGTCTTTAGTGGTTCAAAAGTTAAGTCTCTTTTAAGCCTAACAAAGGCAAGGAGACATGTCAGCTTAGGGCCCACCTTATCTGTTTATGTGGCGCACTGAGGTGATGACATGTGGTTTGTTTTGGGCGCCCAAGAAAGGGGACCACTCACATGATCCATGCCCCCTTCCCCTCCCCTCTTCAAGCTCTCTTCCAATCTAGGATGGGCGGTCATGGAAAGAAGTTTCAAATCCCTTGATGCATGCCTCCACTCAAGACTCCTTCCATAAAGAAGTTAAGCAAGAAAGGCATGATCCCTTGATAAAGTTAAGCAAGAAAGGCATGGTGAAGACATCAAGCCTCAATCCAAGCCTTCTACCAAAATAAGCCATGCAAGGAAGGAAGGTCAAAGACCAATCCCCCTCTCCAAGCCTCAAATCATGCCACGGCTAGGATTATTCCCATTTGGTCGGCCTTGAATCAAGCCAAGAAAAGTCAAAGTGGGACAAATCCCTCCAAGCTAGCCTCACTTCATGTTTTCTACCAAAACCAAGCAAGCAAAGAAGGAAGTCCAAGGAGCAACTCCTCCACTCCAAGCCAAGCATCATGCCATACCAAGCTGGTCGGCCAAGAAGAAAGCTCTCCAAAGCTTGGGCTCCACTTTCAAATTGAGTTGTATTTTTTGGTTCAAATTTTGAATGGGTTTTCTTTTGAATTTTGAATATATCTTTGGGTACCTATTTAAAGGACCCAAACCCCTCTTTGTAACAGTTAGTGAATGAATACAAAAAAAAATTTTGAGTGTTTTCTTCTCCAATCCTCTGTCTCCCTAGACTAGGTTGTGAGTGAGTGAAACTCTTCCTTCATCACCAGGGATGTCTAGTGGTGTGAGGCCACATTCCTTCGCCTGAGGGCGTCGAGTGGTGTGAGGCCATGTTCCTTCGCCTGAGAGCGTCGAGTGGTGGGAGGCCACAATTCCTTCGTCCTCCGGGACGTCGCGGGGTGCGAGGCCCCAAGTTATCAACTTCGATTTCGGACTCTAGTCGGATACCGGGCTCGAAGCCCTGTTTCTCTACCCTAACCCTATTTCAACTTCAATACTTCTCATCTCTTCGCTAACCGTTCTTTCTCTTGCTGCCTACAGGTCTTCCTCGGTGCTACAGACATCGGAGATGGGTTGTCTTGCCATCACGGCCACATGATCGGGAACCGGCGCATCCACGGGCGCAATTGCTCGGACATCCAGGCCGCATCCATCGAGTGGAGCGATCTCTGCACCAGGCGCTTCAGAATTTGAAAGGTTTGCATCCCCATCTCCTAGGTAGGTATTGGGTGTATCGAGCTAGTCCTAATCCCGGGGTTCCTTAATCTCGGGATCCTGGTCTATCATTTTTTAGGGATTGATCTGCTAGCATAGACCTCTTTTCTTTCAGTTTTCCTAGGTTCTCTTTGCTTGCAATCGGGAACCAAAGATAAAATTCTAAAAAGAAAACAAGATATAACCACCTTTGCATCATCCGTGCTATCATCATCATCCTCATCCCTTTTTTCCCGCATCATTCTTGGTATCAGAGCCTAGGCTAGGACTAGTGCTCTTGCATTTAGTTTCTGCATTCTGTCCAGTTCGTAATTGGTCTGCTATTTTATTTTTTTCTTTTTGTAGGAGTCTCTGTTTTGTTTCGTTTTTCTTTTTCTGGACCTATTGCATTTAGAGGATTTTTTTGTTATTTTCTCAGATTTTACTTCAGCCTGTAGAAACTCTACAAGCCGAAATACCATCTGAGAAAATCTCAGGCCTGCAGTTTCAGCAAGCATCTCTTTCTTGTCTCATTTAGTTAGTTCATGCAATTAATTCATATTTAGACTTCTTTTGCACTTTGCTTATCATCCATATATCCGAAATATATATATATATATATTAAATCTTTTTCTTAGACATTTCTGTGCCTACATTGTTCATAAAACACTTAAGGGTGGCAATTTGACATAGGGTCAGGACTTCATCACCTGTCCCTAGCCCACAAACCACTAACCTGCATCCCAAACCCAAACCCTAACTAAAATCAGTTAGACACCTAATTGCTCTAGAGAGCTTAGGGACACTCATTTGGTCGAGTCGAGACCAAGTGTCTAATCTTGGTGACAGCCCAATCTGTTTGTACTGAGTTCTTGGTGTCTAGGCTTGGTGAATCAGGGCTTGTGGGTTAGTTCGCTTACCTGGCCAATTGCAAAATTGGTGTCTAAGGCAAGCAGAGAGGAACCTCCACTCCCCTCCACCTACCTGGCCAAGGACAAGGCTACTACAGACTGGTTTGCCACTCTGACCTAGGCAACTGGTTGAGATTCTAGGTCTATTAGATCTTAGACGTTCGTTGTGTGTTGCATGACTAGTCTAGAATTAGGAGTCCTTTAGCCTAACTGCCCTTTAGCTAGTCAGTATTTTCATGGCATCTAACCCTAGAGTCTATCCTCAGTTTCGTCCTTTTCAAGGAAGTCATGATCATCAGGTTTATATTGATTAGGAGGACGATATGGATAAATATTTTAAGTGGAGCGATCTGTGTGAGGATAGTAAGGTCAGGTTTGTCCAAATGCATCTTCGGGGTTCAGCCTAACGTTATTGGTTTGATGTTAGAGGAAGAATGAAGTATGAGAGACAAGAGTCTAAGGTAACTTAGAAAGACATGAGAAGTAAGTTGAGAGCAGGGTACCTAAATGAATCCTATGAGCAAAGACTTCTAGGCCGGTGGTACCAATTGAGACAAGGTAATAGGCCAGTGTCTGAGTATATCGAGGACTTCCAGTGGTATGTCATGAAATGTAATACCATTGAGACCGAGGTTCAGATCACATTGAGGTTTAGGGCTTGGCTACACCCAGACATCTATAGAAAATTAGGCTTTGAAAAGACCAATAAGTTAGAGCAAGCCTACCAAGAAGTCCAAGACTGTGAGTGGTCTTTAAGATATACTCGATCTAATACTTTGGACTTAAAGCTGACCTCTACCAACTTGAATCAAATCCCTATTGATCTGACATCTGTAGTGAACCAGCCTTTTGTTTATCAATCCCCACCCATGTCACCTCTTGACCAGAAAGAAAATACTGAGAATGAGTTAGGTATGGCCATCCCAAAAGTAGTTGACCCAACCATAGTCATGCCTATAGAGGAACCAAAGGAGAAAGGATTAGAACCCTTCAGTGAGTTTGAAGAGGTCATATATGAGCTTGACATAAGCTTGATTAATGAATATGAAGAAGAAGAAGAATGTGAGGAGGTATCGCCTGATAATTTAATTGATCAGCTCCCACCTGATGGAATCATCAAGGATATCCCAGAACTTAGCAAGGACCCAAATGATAATGATCCTGAGTCCACTATAGACCTTGTAGTAGAACTGACCAAGCCAGGATCAAACGAAATAGATGAAGGTATAGATTCTCAAGATGAATGTTCCAAAGACCTTCCCGAAAGCCCTCCACTATCTAGGAGCATCTCGTTTACCCGAGGACTTGCACCTATCGATCCTCCTAGTACTGACCATGAGGTTAAGATGAGCACACCTTTAGACCTTCATTCATACATTAAGGTCAGCTGCCTAAACTTCGAACCAGTCCCTGAGTCTCATTTTTATCCCCTGCCTTTTCTTAAGCCATCTCATATCCCTAGAGCCAGGAGGTTACTTTTTATTGAGACTACCAGAATGTGTGACTCCTTAGAGCCCATCCCATTCGCCCTCTACTTCTGGTATACTTTATGGCATCTGTTAGGGATCCTAAAAAAATTTTCTTGTGCATACCAGGCTAGGGTCAAGCCTAGAGAACCAATGGTCTAGTAGGTTTAGGCCCTGGGACCCCAATAAATTCCTCTTACTAGGAATACCTAGTTTAGTTTGCTTTTGTTGAGTGTTACTTGAGTCTCAGAATCTGCATGATCTCTTGCATTGCATACTAGGGACACGAAAATTAATAATTAAAATTTGGTTGTTCCTGAAAGCAAGCTAAGTAGAGAATTGGGGATTCTGAAATAATAAAGAAATTTTTATGCTCGCTGAATTGGTACCTTAGAGTGATAGGAGAGTGACCCTAATACCCTGATTTGGGATATTAGCTCGACTCTCAATATCTTGCATTTAGTTGAGTATAGGGAACCAGCAAACCACCTAGCGAGTGATTTGAGCCTAATCCTTTTTGGAGAGTAAACCTGACCAGAGTGTCCACTTCCAAATTGACCTGAGTAAGGAGTGCGGATCGAGCGTATCTTGGATGGTCGAGCTACCGCAGCCCAGGGCAAAGGCTTTCAGGTTACTTGGTCCATTGGCAAGGCCGACCCCAAATCTGATGACTCGTGGATCACCCAGGAGGACCTGCCATTCACCGACTGCTGGAGAAGTACCAAAGCCAAATCAACTTCCACTCGACAGGGTCGAGTTTCTCCCATCCCGGGAGAATTGATGTGGGCATCAGGGTTTGACTTGAGCCCTTCAAACTTTGGGGGATCTCTGATTATGGTTCTGTGTTTATCGAGTCCTGTAATAAGGCTGTCAGCCTCTAGTTTATTTGCTTAAATGGAGTCTATACCTCGACCCATCGGGTCGAGCTGAGTCTTGTAATAAGTCGAGCCGAGTCTAAGCCCATGAAGTCTTTAATGGTTCAAAAGTTAAGTCTCTTTTAAGCCTAACAAAGGCAAGGAGACATGTCAGCTCAGGGCCCACCTTATCTGTTTATGTGGCGCACTGAGGTGATGACATGTGGTTTGTTTTGGGCGCCCAAGAAAGGGGACCACTCACATGATCCATGCCCCCTTCCCCTCCCCTCTTCAAGCTCTCTTCCAATCTAGGATGGGCGGTCATGGAAAGAAGTTTCAAATCCCTTGATGCATGCCTCCACTCAAGACTCCTTCCATAAAGAAGTTAAGCAAGAAAGGCATGATCCCTTGATTGAGTTAAGCAAGAAAGGCATGGTGAAGACATCAAGCCTCAATCCAAGCCTTCTACCAAAATAAGCCATGCAAGGAAGGAAGGTCAAAGACCAATCCCCCTCTCCAAGCCTCCAATCATGCCACGCCTAGGATTATTCCCATTTGGTCGGCCTTGAATCAAGCCAAGAAAAGTCAAAGTGGGACAAATCCCTCCAAGCTAGCCTCACTTCATGTTTTCTACCAAAACCAAGCAAGCAAAGAAGGAAGTCCAAGGAGCAACTCCTCCACTCCAAGCCAAGCATCATGCCATACCAAGCTGGTCGGCCAAGAAGAAAGCTCTCCAAAGCTTGGGCGCCACTTTCAAATTGAGTTGTATTTTTTTGTTCAAATTTTGAATGGATTCTCTTTTGAATTTTGAATGTATCTTTGGGTACCTATTTAAAGGACCCAAACCCCTCTTTGTAACAGTTAGTGAATGAATACAAAAAAAAATTTCGAGTGTTTTCTTCTCCAATTCTCTGTCTCCCTAGACTAGGTTGTGAGTGAGTGAAACTCTTCCTTCATCCCCAGGGATGTCTAGTGGTGTGAGGCCATGTTCCTTCGCCTGAGGGCGTCGAGTGGTGTGAGGCCACGTTCCTTCTCCTGAGAGCGTCGAGTGGTGGGAGGCCACAATTCCTTCGTCCTCCGGGACGTCGCGGGGTGCGAGGCCCCAAGTTATCAACTTCGATTTCGGACTCCAGTCGGATACCGGGCTTGAAGTCCTGTTTCTCTACCCTAACCCTATTTCAACTTCAACACTTCTCATTTCTTCGCTAACAGTTCTTTCTCTTGCTGCCTACAGGTCTTCCTCGGTGCTACAGACATCGGAGATGGGTTGTCTTGCCATCACGGCCACATGATCGGGAACCGGCGCATCCACGGGCGCGATTGCTCGGACATCCAGGCCGCATCCATCGAGTGGAACGATCTCTGTACCAGGCACTTCAAAATTTGAAAGGTTTGCATCCCCATCTCCTAGGTAGGTATTGGGTGTATCGAGCTAGTCCTAATCCCGGGGTTCCTTAATCGTGGGGTCCTGGTCTATCATTTCTTAGGGATTGATCTGCTAGCATAGACCTCTTTTCTTTCAGTTTTCCTAGGTTCTCTTTGCTTGCAATCGGGAACCAAAGATAAAACCCTAAAAAGAAAACAAGATATAACCACCTTTGCATCATCCGTGCTATCATCATCATCTTCATCCCTTTTTTTCTGCATCAAAGAATCCCCTTGATGTTCCTATCGGGGCTGACAATCCTGTGAGCTCCACAATTCTTGACATCACAGGCTCATGGAGAGCCGACTTGACAAGAAGAGATCTCGAAGATCTCTTTCTATTTCCTCCTATGACTCTACACCAGGAAATGCAAGGCAGAAGGAATCCTATCACCACTATGATGAAAAACTCAAAGCATTGGATGTACCCTTATTTCCATTCCAATGAGATAAGATAAGAAAATCATAGCCGTCTATAGGATGTACCCTTTATTATGTTTCGAGAATCATGACTATCAATCACAGCGCACTGTCATGGAGCCATCAATGACCTACTGATGTGGCTAGATGTGGTTACTACGTCAGATGGCTCTGAATTTCCCTCCATGATGTGCATGCGGATATTCTAGAACCTGTAAAATGAAGAAGACATGGAAGTTCGATCATGATGGAAGATTCCTTGATGGTGGACCCTTCGATATCTAAGTCAATCTTTCATGGAAGCAAATAGAAGAGAGGAATCTATAGCTTTCTTAATGCTTGGTGTGAAAGTGGAGTGGAAGCTGGCGAGGCAGCAGATGTGGTAGCTGGTGAGGCAATGAAAGTGGCAACAGGATGTAGAGTGGAAGCGAGGCAATAGAAGTAGAAGGTGGATGTGGTGGAGTAGAGGTGAGGCAATGGAAGTGGAAGGTGGTAATGGTGGAGTGTGGGCACAAGGTAGCTAAAAGAGTGAGCTAGAAGGGCTTAGACGAGGTAAGGTGGCTCAACCAAAATTTGATCACTATCGTAGGCAGTCAAAAATAATACCTAACTCACTACTATAGCTAGGATGAGTAGGGATCATATCCTCCGAGATCAAGGATAATTGTTTCACAAAGAAAGTAAAGAAATAAATAAATATTTTGATTTTTGAAAGGATAGATGATGGTTTATTAAAACTAATCAATTTAAATTAAATATGAGATTGAGAGGTTTATATGATAAAAAGATATCTTCGAATTTTTAGATAATCACATACACAAATCTATACATATCTAAACCAAGTAATCAAAGTCCATAATTATTTTAGAATCTTTCAAAATAATTTCTAGTATAGGCTATCTTGTCGAGTACGAACCATATCCTGTTAGGATCATAGTCCATTCCATAAGTATAGGCTATCCAACGATTGAGTTGAATAGATCCTAACAAGATATATGAATGAAAATCCTAGATTCAATTATTTATGTTGAGCATGGACCATATCGTGTTAGAATCATGATCCATCCGACCTAAGTAATTAATTTTAGGAAATCAAATAAAAAAATTTTCCAAAAATTAAAGCTTTATTCAATTGCATAGAATACAAAACTAAAATATGGAAACATGAACTTTTCTATATACTGCACCTTAATCGAGAATGGCTCCTAGATACATCTTGGAGATTCGGGGCTCTAACACAGTATCTCCTTCCCTAAAGGACTCTTTTTCTTTATTCCTCTCCCTCTCTCAAAGCCTAGAACTAAATTATAAAAGAAAATAAAATTAAAATTCTATTATAGGGACTGATGCCTAGATTATTGCCTGGGGCCCTTTTATAGAGCTCGTCAAGAGCTTTCTCTCGATCAAATTTGGAGTCAATTGAAATCAGAATCGACCATATATCACGAGAAACAATTTTAGTCATTCAATCTATAGCTTGATAGGGTGATCGATGATTTCCTTTCTTCTTAGGCAAATTGAGTCCTCAACTAGTTTGCAACCCGAATCCAATTGCCTGAGAACTCCACCGATTCAAACTCCATCGTGTACTTCTCCTAGTCCCAAATGAACTACGATAGTGGGCGGACATCAATGATTGGCAGCGTGCAATGGTTGATGGCATTCTGTAGCAGCGTCTGCACGTGATTGTGATGGCAGGAAGCTATGGCCGAAGTAGGGTGATTGCTTTGGACTCTCCGTGGGATGGCAACTCGTGGTGGTAGGAGGAAAGATGTTCGGCAGGGAGGAAGGCGATGCATAGTGGCGGAAGGGGAAGAAAATTGGTGATGAGCATCAGTTTAGACTGAGAGGATTGAGCAGCGACCATGGCTTGGGGAAGACGATCGGAAAGCGACTATGGGTAGAGGATGATGACTGCTGGATCGCATGAGGAGAGCATTCTCTAGAAGGGCACTGATAATATCAGTAGTTTCCATTATTTGGTAAACTGGAACTCAATATGCAAATATAAAGAGCAAGGCAATTTAGAAGTAAAAAATTTGGTAGATATGAATCATGCATTGTTGGCAAAGTGGTCTTGCAAAAATCTACAAAGAACATCAAGTCCTTGGTGGGCCCAAATAAAAAGAGTTTACTATTCCAGGAAACAGCTTGGTATGAGAACAAAATGGAGTACTAAGGAGTTTTCTCATCATTTATGGAAAGGAGTATATACAACAACACAGGCTTTTTGGAACTGTGTTTTATTCAAACTTGGATATGGGAATACTATTCGCTTCTACGAGGACAGGTGATTTGAAGAGTTGCTACTATGTGATGTGTTTGAAGAGCTATATAAGCAAGTTGTGAAACATGGCTTACCTATCTCCTACTAGAACGTGATATATTTGCAGTGGATCATTCCAACCTGGCCATTAATTAGAACTCAAGTAAATAAGAAAAATATCATCCTGTAGCTCCTGGAGAGCATTTATTTATCGCATGTAATAGATACCCTGATTTGGAAGCTTTGTACTACAGGTGCTTCCTCAATAAATTCTTTTTGTAGATTTTTTAACTTTGATGGTATCAAATATCCTTTCTATAATATTCTGTGAAGGATCCCAGCTGCAGAGAAGGTCAAGGTGTTCCTATTGTTAGCTTCAAAAAATAAACTGTATATAGGTAAAATACTTTAAAAAAAGGATGGAATGTTAATCAAGGTTATATTTTATGTGGATCAAACTTAAATACCATCGGCCATCTTTTTTTCATATGTACATTTGTAAAAAATATTTGGATGGCATCGAAACTGTAATTAAAATATTCATCTCGACCAAGTTCATTCCTTGATTTGTGGACAACTTGGAGGAAAAGAAATAAAAATAAAGTGGGAAAGAAGAAGCGGAGGCCAACTACATGCGGCGGTTTGCTGGGGTATTTGGATTGAACAGAATGCAAAAATATTTATACAGAAATCAAGATTAATATATGGAGTCTTGCAATTCATTATTCAAACTTTTATAAACCAGAACGTAATCTGTTCACCAAAGTATCTGGATAATCATAAAGAATTATGTCACAAAATTTATTCACTGTAGAATGGAAGTTTAAGAGATTAGATAAATTATTATAACAGTGGTGGTGGATGACTTATCACATCATCCCTGTGTAATATCCATATTGTATTAATCTTCATTTCCAATAAATAGGGGAGGGGGGGGGGGGGGGGGGGTGGCTACCTCTTCGTTTCCTCAGTCAAAAAAGAATCTTACCTTGCTACATGGTCTTCCTAATTGGTTAACCATGCCGGAAACTGTATCTGAGTGAAAACTTTTTATTTAATTTACTGCAAATTGAGGAAGACTTTTGTAAACAATTAGGTGAGCATCCGAAAAATTGCAATGACAAAGAATGCTTTCTAGATCTGCCTTTCCTGTCCTACTTTAACAGCCTTCTATTTATTTGGTGAATGTAATCACCCTCTTCGCTTACTCTCTCTTTTCTTTTTCTTTTTTGAGAGGAAAGATGGACAAGCCCATTAAATTCCTTCATTAAGATCAAGAAATGAACAACAGCAATTACAAGAACTAGAATTCAGAAAACAGTCTTCAACATTGCCGTACAATCTTCCATGGTAAAGGGAAAGCCATATTAGATGGTGCAGCCATGCGTGGTAATCTGGAACACCGTTAATAATAGTCTGACAAAGATGATGGTCTTGATTACCAACTTTGAGGCTAGAGAACACAGGCGGCCAAAGAGAGAAACGTAAGGGTGACCAAAGTTGTGTATATCTCTCCAGATGATAGAGTCTTACGTAGATTGAAAAATACAAAAAGGACAGTATAATTAATCTCTATCAAAGTCTATTTACTATAATCTTCATTAATGGATTTGAAAAGAGAAAAATCTTTTGAGATGTTGTGCAACTGAAAACCCACCGTAGATATCTGGATCTAAAGGGACTCTTTTAATTCAATGCTAAAATCTTTTTCCTTGTTCCAGAAACAATTCGACGCTAAAATCAACTTTGAGCTCGTAAAATCATTTCTGCATGCTGCTACGTGATCATGGCAGCAGCTTAGCTGAACGGTCTCATCCGGTCCAAAGTTATGAAGCAGGATTTCTTCCCCTCGCTAACTTTATCTTGCTACTTTCACAAATAACAAATGAAAAATACCTTAATTTCTTTTGATAAAAACACCTACCATCCAATTGAACAACCAGTTCCAACTTGCCGGAAAGCCAATAACATCTGATACTTAATGTATCCATTCAACATACGGCTAGAGAGATGGTTGGCATCTGGTTGACAGCATGCCACATAAATGTGCAGCTGAAACCAATCCACCCAAATCCATCTCTCGTTCAGAGTCTAGCATTCATGGTCCAGCAATGAATATAATAATGCTGAATTAAAGATTAATGTTATATGCCATGGACAAGTATTTCTAATCATATAAAAACAAAGACAGTGCCTGTTTTCTGACAGCAATTTATCCATCAAACAAAGTGCAGCAGGTTACGACATGCAGATCATAATCCACACAGACCTCAGTGAGCCCACAATTGGTGGACCTGTGAAAATACAGTAGCAGATCCCTCGACCGGGTTATTATTCCATTCATCCATGACTTGAAACATGATTGCAGGTATTCTCTTTCTAAGTAGCATAACATAAAAAAGAATTCTCCACCGATGGACGGTCTCCCACCATTACTTCAAGTTATGGACCGGCAGCCTGCATCATTGAGCAGAAAAGAATTCAGTACCTAATACAATTTTGGTTTGTTCTTGCTATACCAAAAGTTCGACCAACATGTTTGAAAGCAACTTTGAAGAAAACTACAGTTCTATGCTCTGATTTTAATTGTTCCTCGCTGGTTAAAAATGTTGAAAAGAAAGATGAGCACCCTCAAAAATGTCATCCAGCATTGGCCATCAGAAAGCTTATGTTTCCTCAAGCACTTTCAAGCAAGCCAGCTTACATGTCTCTACCTTGATGGCGACCCACGATGCTTTGTACAGATATGGAATTAGAATGTAAAACCTATGGCATCATTCACTAATGGAGAATTCCACCTGCTATTTCTACATGGACCTTGGTAGCAAAGCCACGAATGTTAAAAGTAGAAAACAAATGAAACAAAACAAGAAGCTAAAAGATTACAAGTTCAAAAGACAGACTTTGGATAGATCAATGGGTAAATATCCATACTCACATTCCATCAGATGAAAGAAAAAACAGGATACAAAGATAAAAAAAGACAACCACGACTATAGCATTCATTTCCAGGCAATTTTGGCTTTGCAACAACTGGCACCTGAACTAAGCACTGGTCTGCGTTTCTTCCATGTCAAGCTGAGATGGGCTTAAAATTAGGATAGATAACCCTGCGCCTTGTTCGAGCTCATTTGGGTTTCCCGGTTCAGACCCTTGGACAAATGGGCCTAAATTTGAACATGCTGTTTTCCTTTTTCTTCTTCTTCTTCTTCTTCTTTTCTTTTCTTTTTTTTTTATTTTTATTTTTTACATGTTAGACCTGCTCAGCCCATCAAACACCCTAATATTAAATCATTTAGTACATTTTTTTCCCAAAAAACCTCTTTTACTTTCTTTAAGGGACTGTAATGAGATGTGGCTCTCGTCATTTAATCTAAATCCACAACTATAGCTGGTGATAATTTCTCATTGAAATGAGAACATATATTTAGTAAAGACCAAAGATCCAACTCTTGTTTGGTGAGGTACCACTCCCATGAAAGTGTGAAAAACTCGACCACTATATTGAATTTTTCTCAACTGGGCAAAGGAAAAAGAAAAGCATTCAACATCTGGTAGAATATAGTTTTCATCAAGAGACCACAATCAAAGTGCTACCAGCCACCAAATCAAGTCAAACATAACTGAAAGTTAAATATTTTCAAAAGGCACTTGTCAGCATCTTTGTAAGATCATCTTGAAGTGAAAATTCTGACATGGAAATTTTCCACTGTTCATTTAATAGTTTGATCCTCATTTCTCCTTTCCCTCTAATCCCAACTTCTGGATTAGACAAACAAGGTCTAGCAGCCTGGTGTACATTATAGTTTATACATGCTTAGCATATGCTGTTCTCATGAATTTGTTCACACTCTAAGTGTGAATATAAGTTTTAGAATGAATGTAGAATATGAGATTGAGTACAGAATTCTGTTTACTCGCTGTAAATTAAGCATCCATTTCCCTCCTTTTCCTGCTAGCCTTTTATAATGTATTTTGCTCACAAGGTGAAGGTTTTTTTCACATTAAGGGCATATTTAGATGATTGGGATAAAAATCCTATAAGATTCATAGGTTGGACCACCAGTATAACTAGCAAAATTAGCTGCTAGGCCTATATTCATAAATACCTGGGAGTAGTCTTGGAGCGGGCTAACCCAAATCCTATAGAGAAGGAAAAAAAACTCAGTAGGTCTTTTATTCCTTCTTATGGGATTCAAACCAGCACACTCCAGAGCTATTTCTGGATACTTATAAAATAGACCTAACGGAACCTATAATCCAACAATTTTATTGGTTGTACTAACCTAACCTACAAATTCCATAGGATTTTCAGCCCAATCATCTAAACAAGCCTTAATATTGGGCATTTTCCTAACAAGAAGTCCAAGCATTAGGAATGGATGGTGGATGAAGCCATATCAAAGTGTCCAATGTATGATCTTAAAATTTCACTATTTGGCTCCTCAACTTTCATCAAGGAGGAATTTTTATTTCAACCGTTATAAGGTGAAAAAAAAAAAAAGAGATTTAACCCAAGCCAATAGGAGCCCATTGATTACAATGCAAAGAAATAACATCTAACCATACAAAAATAAATAAATAAACTATCTTGAAGAATACTGGCAACAGTAGAAGCTACAGGAAATAAAAATAAATACTAAAATTCTTTAATAGTTTAAGCAAGAAAGATGGCATATTATTATCTTCCATTCCACCTGAGTGACGTATCTGACTACAGTTAAGAAGTTCTGTAAACCTGGAACAGCCAACAAGATGGATACTCAAATTTTGTTCTTTTAATATCTACCTTTGTCCTTAACGAGGTACATGGCATAGCGAGGCTTCTGTTTTTGTTATTCAAGGTATGTCTCCATCCTTGAGATAAATTCTAAGTCATGCAACTCTGTGGGCAGCGCCATTTCTCATAAACCAACAGGAATCCATTTCAACACTGTATAACAACTCATTTTTCAGAACATCTTACTGTTATTTTTTTGTTATCTTTTTTTTTTTTTTTTTTTTGAGAAAAACATCTTACTAGATTTCTATCATTTACTTACCCTAATTTTAGGGATGTGTCGGAGCTGCCGTCATAGTCCGGTGGCACTCCCAATTGTGAAGCATTAGTAACTGACTCGGATGACGGCCCATCCTCACAGATAACATTTTCTGAATCGGTCAGCACCTGCCTCCCTGCTCTGGCCATCTCCACCACCTGTATCTCCACAACCTCTTTAATAAAGAGTAGAAGGGAGGAGAAAGTGAACAAATGATAGCTAAGAGACTCACATTACCACCCTCAATGATCTATGATTTCAGATCATAGTCATATTGTGAGGTGGTAAGCAAAGATGGGTGATTGGGTGTGACACTACTGACCTTGTTTGATTTTTTTTTTTCACTTATATTATATCCTATATATATTATTTAATAAAGCGGATTGAAGCTCATGGGTTCCTCCTCTTCCAATCAAAAAAAAGAGGAAGAAGAAGAAGAAGTACATTACCTGCTTTCTCAGTTGCTCATTTTCTTCCATCAATTGCATTCCCTAGTTGTCCATCAAAAACAAAAGGAAAGGATATGATGACTGAGGACTGCATTTGTGATTCCAAAACAATGAGCAAGAGAAAGAGAGAGATGATTTCTCCATGTAATTTCTGATAGCACAAAATATTTAGAATTTTCTTATATCGTAGTATTTCATGTTTGAAAGCAGTATTAAGAGATGAATTACTGACAGACAAACAGCAATCATCTGTTCTAGTCCTACCTTTCTAAAGAAGCCCCTCGAGGGTCGTGTGGAAATAGGGTAGAAAACATGGGGATTAGCCCCTCTGAATCTATCAAAATATACAACAATGACAACAAAAATAATAATATCGATAGAAGAAATGCATGAACCATCATATGGAAGGGGTTTTGTTTTCTCCCTCTTGAAGCTTGTTTTGCACTCGAAATGTATGGTTGCTATTTTTTTTGCCTCATCTTTTTTTTTTTTTTTTTCATTCAATAAACATGCTTATTGTTAATAAATTATCAAATTGATGCAGTAAATAAAGTAAACTCCGCTATTTTATTTTCTCTTTTGAAGTATGTTTATTTCTTTTGCTGTAGTGCTTACTTAAATTGTTTGCACATTGTTCCAAAAGCCTAGCACACGGTTTGTACATGTATGGTCTCACCTTTTGTTGAAGATGATTGATCTGCTCGATAATTTGTTGACCCTGACACGTTCATTATTCGAGAGGTGAATTGAAGGGTATATGATGAACAAAAAGAACATCAAGGGCATGGAAACCTACCTTTCTTTCCAGTACACAGCTTAACCCTGTTTCAAGGTTTTTTTCTAGCTGCTGCAGTTCTTGTATGGTTAATCCCTGGAGCTCTTCTCCTCTCATCTGTCTGCAATATATGGGGCATATGCAACTACTCAATAATTGCTATGAATGTATGTTTGTTTGTATTTTTGTATGTACTTATACAAATATATTTATATTATTGTATATATCATAGCTAGATTGAATATATGAAAGACCTGAGTTGAAGGCTTGCTTCCGCAACTTGCTTGTTCAATCTTGTGTAGTTGCTATTCTCCAGCTGATCAAAATAAACACAGTCGTTTATTAGCCTTGTTGCTAAGCATGTGATCTCTAGTTATAGATTAAGATTGTTGCATGGCTACAAAAATGAGAACTGGATTTGGATATGTCAAAATGTTTGACCAGGAAAGAGGAAAAAGAAGGTATATGGATAAATAGACAAAAAAAATTAATTAGATTGCAAGTATTTAGATATTGTATAAAAATCTAAAAGATATTATTTATTAAGATCTTTCAAGGCAGATGTTTCTTATCTAAACTTCTCTATTAGTCTAAGGATTTTATTAAAATATTTTTTTTTTTATAAAGTCATTTTAATACCTACATTCCTTTTTTTGCGGGGTAAACTGGAGTCATTAAATGAATCTAGGGTTGTAAACACTCCCATAAGCATCTGAAAATACGTTCCTGACTTCTTTAAAACGGGAAAAATTTACTTTTAAAAAGATCATTGGAGTCCAACTCTCAACCAATTTTAAGACGTGCAATTAAAACTTGATAAATATCAAAGTGTCCAGCATGCATGTAATTTGGATATGTATCTGACATGGATTTTAAGAGCTAGATGCAAGCGCCCATGTAATATAGGTTCTAAACAACTATAGAAAGTTAGCTACGGCCTAGGGTACAAGTTAAATGTATAATAATACTTTTACGAAGCCATGGATCGAACGAAAAGATCTTAAGCACGACAAAATATTAATATTTGTGCATATATTGCAATGCTAATGATATGACTTGAGACATGACAAACATGAATTTTATTGAAACATGTACAAGTAATTATAATTTCACATAGAGCTAAAGCATGTGTGCAACAATTAAAAAGGAGTGTATACATAAGTCATATTTTTTGCTTTGATATATCCACAACTTTAACCAGCTGACACTGAAACATCATTTCTAGTGAGTAATTTTATACTCTCAAGTTATGCCCCACTTCATTCAAATTTAGTATTTGACTCTAATAACTTCAACTGTAATACAGCAAATATCTCATCTTTTTTGTCAGACTAATGGATATATGGAACAAAACAGTATCATTAATTAATATTATCGCCGCCAAGATCGTCATGGCCTGTAGCTGCTATCGAGGTCAGATCGCCCTTCTTGTGCTCTTGGGATGTCCTGCTCCTTTGGACCTGCAAAAACGGGGTTAGTGACCCGGGCCAGGAATTCCGGCGGGGGTACTCCGACGGTCAAGTCAGAGACAATCCAGGAGAGCAGATCCTCCTGATCGAGCCCCTCTTGATGGACTCCATGCTAGGAAGAGTGAGTAGTGTGAGAGTGTGGTGCAAGTGTGTCGGGAGGATGGTGGCCGAGCTAGAGGGATTCTCTGTGTAGCCTTTTTTTTCTTGACTTGCTTGAGTTTGATGGTGAGATAGTGGTGTTACCTCCCTGCTGGGAGTGCCGATGGTTCTTTTAAGCCCTGGTGGTTATTGGGCGCCTACCTCAGGATCTCTCCCGTGTCAGCAGGCGCGTGCAGTGATGTTCCGTGCCGTGAACAGGACGCCTTTCCTGGTTCGTGATAGGAGAACTTGCCATGCGCTCTAACATTCCTTCCGGTCGCTCCATTCCGAGAAACTTGGCAGTGCCTCGATCGGGGGGCCACCGCCCCAGGGATTCGAATCTCCTGGTTGATTTCCTCTTCTGGATTGTTCGGGTGGTTGGTGAAGAGTGTGGTACCTCGATCATAGGGCTTCTCCTTTTTCTGATGTAAGTGGTGGCCGCGAACAGTTATTGCGGCCAGGTGGATGCCTTTTCGCGACCCTCGGACAGCTCACCGACCTCCTGGGATGACGGTGCCACCTCCCCGCTCGCTGGTGTCTTCGCCCGAGCTGGAGGCCGAGCTAGAGAGGCAGGGCTCGGCCTTGACGCGGCTCCACTTGGCGGAGGAGGGCTGAGCTCAACTCCGGACCAAGGGAGCCCGACTTCGGGCGAGCTCAACCTGACGGAGGAGGGCAAAGTGCGGCTCCGGCCCAGAGGACTCGACCTCGGAGGGGCTCCACGTGGCATAGGACTGAGCTCGACTCCATACCACGGGGCTCGACCTCAAGGGGCTTGCTCTGGGGGATGTCGCTCGGCTCCGGCCTAAGTGCCCCGAGCTCACGGGCCTGACTTGGCAGAGGGCAGAGCTCGGCTTCGGCGGGCAGCCCCATTGTTCTGAGGGAGCTCAGCCCAACGAAGTTGTCCGGGTAGAGTATCTGAAAGTGGCGGCCTTCTCTGACATGGCGTCTGACAGCTACTCCACGTCAGTGATCCAGCCACATCATTTGCCCCCCACTCCCGAGGCTTGTTAGTGCGCGGCGCTCGGGTCGAAGGGAGTAATTACGATGCTGACATGGAAAGGTGAAGATCCGGCGCAATAATGGCCATGATCTCCGGCGCTTCATGAAACGGTTCCCCAGGCCATTACGGAGGTGCCACGTGGCCACGTCCGAGTAGTTATTACCGGCGCAGAATCCGGAGCGGCCGGGATGTCTTACCCACCGATGGCCAGCACGTGGCGTGAATCCTTTAGCAGAGGGGCTGTAACGATACAGATGCACCGGGTCATTTCGAAATAAAAGAAAGTTTTTACCCAAAACATCTATTCTTTCGAATTCTTCGCGCCCGCTGTCGTACCCAAGTTTCCTCTTCTTCCCGATTGCCCCAGACTCTCTAAGGAACCAGGTTAGTCTTCTTCTTCCCCTTATCAGAGTAGGCTTCTTCTTCCAAGGTTAGGGCCCTCTTTCAACAGAGTCCATCCCTTCTTCCACTTGAGTTTCTTGCTTCTTCCACCTCCATAGATGTCTCGTTTCGGTCCAGGCTTCCGTCCTTCTACTAATCAGGGCGAGACCGATCCTTCTGTGTCGAGACCACCATCTTCTTCCTCCAATGAGGGGGTGCGTTTCGAGTTCAGCAGGAGGCATCCTCCCGGTCCTGTAGCTATTAAGAAACCTGAGCCTGGTCCTTCCCGTCCTTCTCGTCCTCCTTCCCCGTTTGAACCCGTCTACAAGTCTGTCCGGTCGACAGGTCCCGATGGGGTCGCTTCGACGATCTCTGCCGAGGAACTGGGGACCATCCGAGATGTCTATGGCATCCTGCATTCTATCTGGCTTCTAATCCCCCGACCAGGGGACCGAGTTACTTCTAGTAGCCCGGGCCGAATAGCCTTCTATGAGAAGACCTTCTCCGAAGGACTCCGCTTCCCCTTTCATCCTTTCTTCCTGTCCGTGTTAAGCAACTACCGTCTGGTTCCTGCTCAACTTGTATCGAATGCCATTAGGACCATCTTTTCCTTCATTATACTCTGCTACTTCCACGGGTTCGTTGCCCGGTTTTCCTTGTTCAGGGCATTCTTCACCCTGAAGCGCCATCCCACTGAGAATGGGTGGTGATCCTTGTCTTCTTGCCCGAAGGGCATTAGGTTTGAGCTCCCCTCTTCCATCAAGGGATGGAAGAGCAAATTCTTCTTCGCACCGGTCGAGGAGGTTGACTAGGTCTGGAGCGAGCTGGATCGGTCCCCTAACCGAAGTTCTGCAGTTGATGCGGCTGACCAGGATGACTACAAGCAGCTCCACACCGCCCAGATTCCGTCCCTTAAGGTTCTGCTGAACCTCTTTGAAGCCAGGGTCGACCCAACAAGGGGGTTGGATGAGTTCGGCTTGAGCTTTCCTTTCCTCTGTGTCTTTCACCCCGTCTCTTCTGAGCTCTAACCATTGTGTGATCTGTACACAGGCATGATTTTCTCGGAGAGCGACTTGCTTGCGATCACCAGGAAGAGGCTACCGGCTGGACTGGTTGAGGAGCCTCCCCCAAAACAGGCTCGGGACAAGAGCGCGTCGGCAGCCACCCCCGCCGCACCAGCCGATCCATGTAGAAGGGAGGCCGAGGCCGCTCCCGTACATGTAGGGAAGATGGTGTCCACGGCACTGGGGCCAAGCCAGAGGGTAGTCAGGAAGGCTCCAAAGCGGTCAAGGCAACAAGAAGCAGCTCCTGCCCCGGAGCCTGAGGTGGTAGTCCGGGCCAGGGCCGTAGCTGCCACCACCGCCGTGTCCCCCCGTTCCCCGAGGCCTGCTGTCGTTGAGGTCGATGAGGAGGAGGTTCGAGGGGGAGCCGAACCTGTGACTGAGGCACCGCCTGAGAGGAGGCCGAACTCCCAACCTGCCCCGGAGGGCGCCTCCATCGGAGGGGCAAGTGATCCGGCTTCCAAGGGAAGTAGGAGGGAAAGGGAATACTACCAGATCCCTTTCAAACTAGGGCCGGAGAGCTCTTTGCTCCGGAACCAGGCATTGACAGAGCGCATGATGGATTTTTCCATCCAATCATGTGACCGGCAGGAGATGGCCAGACAGCGATTGGGGGATGCGATCAGCATCTTCCCCCAGCTCTTCTCGGTAAGTGACTCTGCCCTTTTCACCCCTTCTTTCTTTCCTGTTGGTAGCTGACCTCTTGTGTGGTGCAGATCGGTGCCGAGGTCCTCTTGATCAGGGACTACTGCTGGAACTGGCTGAAGAACGATCAGCAGCGGGCAGTGGAGGTCGAGTCTCTAAAAGCCGATCTGAAGAAGAAGACCGACGCCAACAGGGTGCTTGACCTGAGGATCAATGACCTTGAGAAACAGCTCGCCAGTGCTGAGGGACAAGCGAAGGAGCTCCAGGAAAGCCTCGACCAGGAGCGGGGCTGGTCAAGGAGCAAGGCCGAGGAACTCGTGGCCACCGAGAAGAGGCTAACTTCTTTCAATGCCAAGGCAGTTCGATAGAAGGGGATCGCCCAGTCCTTTCAGACCGACCCGGTAGCGGCGAAGAAGTTGGCTACAACTGAGAAGGAGGTAGCAAAGGCATCCAAGTCGACGGAGGAAGCAAGGGAATAAGCCGTCGATGCGAAGGAGGCCGAAGGTGCTGTGGCCAGGTACAAAGCCTCAGAGGAGTTCGCCGCCGAGTTCTATCAAATGGCGTCGGACTCCTTCTATAAGGGTTTTATATACCTGCACGGCCAAGTCGAGACGTTCGTTCCCGACGAGGGCCGCCACCGCCTCGGGTATCCTCAGGCTTCGGACATGAAGCCGGACCCGAACGCAGACATTGTAGAAATCGCTGTTCCTGAACCTTCCCAGCCTGTGGCGGCTGTCGAGGCCGGAGCTGTGCCGCTCGAGGTCGGAGCTGCACAACCAGAGGCACCTGGAGATGAAACTTCGCAACCTCGCAGCCCTGCCAAGGGGGCAGCCCAGGCAGAATAGGTTTTTCTTCTGCTTTCTTCTTTTTGCATTTGATCTGGGTCGCCCGGCATGTTGGGGACCCAAGGGTGATTGTAAGTGGTTGAAAGATTTTTAATGAAATGAGATTTTCCTGCTATCTGTTCCTGAGCACTACTTGCCTCTCCCTTCTTTTCTTATTTCTTTTCTTTCCCTTTTTTTTTTTTTTTGAGGTATGTGGTGAGATCAGAGAGGAGGGCTCCACTTTGTCTGGGACTTGGTCTTCAGGCTTCAGTGCTGGTAAGCTGGGTTCAGGACTTTGATGGCCCGAGAGCTGGGCTCGGGTCTTCAATGTCTTGGAGCTGGGTTCAAGGACTTGCTGGCCGGAGAGCTGGGCCCCGGTCCATGGTTGCCTGAGAACTGGGCTCAGGTCTTGGTATCTTGAAGCTAGGCTCGAAGATTTGTTGGCCGGAGTGCTGGGCCCCGGTCCATGGTTGCCTGAGAGCTGGGCTCAGGTCTTGGTGTCTTGGAGCTAGGCTTGAAGACTTGATGGCCGGAGAGCTGGGCCCCGGTCCATGGTTTCCTGAGAGCTGGGCTCAGGTCTTGATGTCTTGGAGCTAGGCTTGAAGACTTGTTGGCCGGAGAGCTGGGCCCCGGTCCATGGTTGCCTGAGAGCTGGGCTCGGGTCTTGGTGTCTTGGAGCTAGGCTCGAAGACTTGTTATCCGGAGAGTTGGGCCCTGGGTCTTAATCACCTGAGAGCTGGGCTCAGGTCTTGGTATCTTGGAGCTGGGCTCAAAGACTTGTCGTCCGGAGAGCTGGGCTCCGGGTCTTGATCGCCTGAGAGCTGGGCTCAGGTCTTGATGTCTTGGAGCTAAGCTCGAAGACTTGTCCTTCGGAGAGCTGGACTCCGGGTCTTGATCGCTTGAGAGCTAGGCTCAGGTCTTAGTGTCTTGGAGCTAGGCTCGAAAACTTGTCATCCGGAAAGCTGGACCCCGGGTCTTGATCGCTTGAGAGCTGGGCTCAGATCTTGGTGTCTTGAAGCTAGGCTCGAAGACTTGACATCTGGAGAGCTGGGCCCCGGGTCTTGACACCTGAGAGCTGGGCTCAGGACTTGGTGTTTTGAAGCTGGACTCGAAAACTTGCCGTCCGGAGAGCTGGGCTTCGGGTCTTGATCGCCTGAGAGCTGGGCTCAGGTCTTGGTGTCTTAGAGCTAGGCTCGAAGACTTGTCATCCGGAGAGCTAGACCCCGGGTCTTGATCGCCTGAGAGCTAGGCTCAGGTCTTGGTATCTTGGAGCTAGGCTCGAAGACTTGTCGTCCAGAGAGCTGGGCCCCGGGTCTTGATTGCCTGAGAGCTGGGCTCAAGTCTTGATGTCTTAGAGCCGGGCTCAAAGACCTTTTGGCCGGAAAGTTGAGCTACGGGTCTTGATCGCCTGAGAGATGGGCTCACGTCTTGGTGTCTTGAAGCTAAGCTCGAAGACTTGTCGTCCGGAGAGCTGGGCCCCGAGTCTTGATCGCCTGAGAGCTGGGCTCAGGTCTTGGTGTCTTGGAGCTAGGCTCGAAGACTTGTCGTCCAGAGAGCTGGGCTCCGGGTCTTGATCACCTGAGAGTTGGGCTCAGGTCTTGGTGTCTTGGAGCTAGGCTCGAAGACCTTTTGGCCGGAAAGCTGGGCCCCGGGTCTTGATCACCTGAGAGCTGAGCTCAGGTCTTAGTGTCTTAAAGCTAGGCTCGAAGACTTGTCGTCCGGAGAGCTGGGCCCCGAGTCTTGATCGCCTGAGAGCTGGGCTCAGGTCTTGGTGTCTTGGAGCTAGGCTCGAAGACTTGTCATCCGGAGAGCTGAACTCCGGGTCTTGATCACCTGAGAGCTGAGCTCAGGTCTTGGTATCTTGGAGCTGGGCTCGAAGACCTGTTGGCCGGAGAGCTGGGCTCCGGGTCTTGATCGCCTGAGAGCTGGGCTCATGTCTTGGACCGGGCGGTAATATTCCTGCAAGGCAGATAACCTTTTGCACAAAGGAAAATCTTTATTATTAATGGAAGAAAGCCTTACACTACTGATAGTATCTTCTCTGATTGCAGGCATTCCATGTTCGAGGGAACCTGACGCCGTCCAGATCCTCGAGATAGCAAGCCCCATGTGAGAGGTCCTCAGCCACTTTGTAAGGGTCTTCCCAGTTTGACGAAAGCTTGCCGCACTCCCTGGGTTGAGATGCTTCAGCTCGGCGCAGCACTGGGTCCCCGGGTCTGAAGACTTTTGGCCTTACCCGTGCATTGTAGTACCGGGCCACTCATTGCAGGTATGTCGTCATTCAGAGCCGAGCTTTGTCCCTTGTTTCTTCGAGGAGGTCTAAGTTGAGCAGAAGGTGTGCCGAGTTCTGCACTTCATTGTACTGCTGTACTCGTAGCGTGGGTACATCAAGTTCAACCGAGATAACTGCCTCGGCACCGAAGACAAGGTTGAAGGACATCTCGTCAGTTGCCGTTCTGGGCGTTGTGTGATAGGCCCAAAGGACACTTAGGAGTTCTTCTGCCTACCCGCCCTTGGCTTAGTCCAGCCTAATTCTGAGTCCTTGGAGGATGGTCCGATCAGTCACCTCGGCCTCATTCGTTTGCGGGTGGGCTACCGAGGTAAAGCGATGTTGGATGTCATGCTCAGTGCAAAATCCTTTAAACTCTCGGTTGTCAAATTGTCGCCCGTTGTCGGTGATGATACAGTAGGGGAGTCCGAAGTGGCAGATAACTGACTTCTAGAAGAATTGGCGGACATTGGCTTCAGTGATCCAAGCTAGCGGTTCTGCTTCGACCCACTTGGTGAAGTAATCAATTGCCACTAGCAGGAACCTTCGTTGTCCCGGTGCAGGAAGAAATGGTCCAAGGATGTCCATTCCCCACTGAGCAAAGGGCTAAGGGGATGAGAGCTGGGAGATTGGTGCCGCCGGCTGGCGCTATATATGGGCATGGTGCTGGCACTTGTCACACCTCTTGACGAAGTCGGCGGCGTCCTCCCTCATAGTCTCCCAGAAGCACTCCTGGCGAAGAGCTTTGTATGCCAGCATTCTCCCTCCTACATGGTTCCCACAGAGGCTTTCGTGTATCTCCTGGAGTACGAAGGCCGCCTCTGTGGGCCTGAGGCACTTCAAGAACGGGTAGGAGTGAGATCGGCGGTAGAGCTAGCCTTCCATCAAAACAAACCGGGAGGCCTTCTTGATGAGGCCGGCTTCCATGCGATCCTCTGGCAAGGTGCCATCAGTGATGTACCTGACGTACCTGTCCATCCAGCTCGGCTCCAGAGTGACTTGTTGCACCTCTTCCGGGCCTTCGCAGCTTGAATTCTCGAGGTACTCGATGTAGGCGCGCTCCAGTGATGAGTCCGACAGGATCGCGAGTCTCGACAATGCATCTGCACGTACATTCTCCCCTCGGGGATGTGGAAAATGCTGAAGCACCGGAAGCCTGTCATGCTTGAGCAGACTCGTTCCAGGTACTTCATCATCTGGGGATCTCTAGCCTCATATTCTCTGGAGAATTGCCCGGTAACCAGTTGGAAGTCGATAAAGACTTTCAAGCCTTGCACGCCCAGCTCGCGGGAGACTTTCAGACATGCGAGGAGCGCCTCATACTCCACCTAGTTATTTGTTGCGGCGAACTTGAAGCGGAGAGCACATTCTGTCACCACCCCGTCGCTGTTGGCGAGGATGAGGCCTGCTCTGCTCCCGCCGGAATTGGACGCATCGTCCACGTGGAGGATCCAGGACTCCTCTGGTCCGAGCTCCGCTTGGCGCTCCATCATTGTCTGCTCTGGCTCCTCGACGAGCCCTGTGCATTCGACCATGAAGTCGGCTAGAACTTGGACCTTCTACGAAGACCTCAGTCAATACGTTATGTCGAACTCGCTCAGCAGCAGGGACTACTTGGCCAGTCTCCCGGAGGTCTCGGGGCGGCTAAGCATAGTCCTCAGCGGCTGGTCCGTCACGATCACGATGGGATGTGCTTGGAAATAGAGCCTGAGGCGCTTAACAGACATTATTAGTGCAAAAATGAGTTTTTCGGAGCGAGTATACCTGATCTTCGTGTCGCGGAGGATTTTGCTGGTGTAGTACACCGGCTTCTGGGACCAATCCTCGTCTGCGCGGACGAGGACCGAGCTGACTGCTCCGGGTGTGACCGCCAGATAGAGTAGGAGCTCCCCTTCCTCCGATCTAGAGAGCAGCGGAGGAGTGGCCAGGAACTCCTTCAATTCTTCGAAGGCCATTCTGCACTCCTCCGTCCAGGTGAAGTCATGCATCTTGCACAGTTCCTTGAAAAAAGGGAGGCAGCAATCGGCCGACCTCAAGATGAGCCGGCTCAGCACTGCGATCCCCCCCGTCAAGCGCTGGACCTGCTTCTTGGATGTCGGGTGCTCCATGTCAATAATCGCTTGGACCTTCTCCGGGTTGGCTTCAATGCCCCTCTGAGTGACCATGAAGCCAAGGAACTTTCTCGCCGCTACTCCGAATGCGCACTTCGCCAGTTTCAGCTTCATCTGGTGCTTTCGAAGGTTATGGAAGGCTTCGGTGAGGTCAGTGACGTGGTCCGAGCTCGGCTTGCTCATGACAAGCATGTCGTCCACATACACCTGCATGTTTTGGCCAATCTGGTCTTTGAAGATCCTATTAACCAGATGCTGGTATGTGGCCCCGGCATTCTTCAGACCAAAGGGCATCATCCTGTAGCAGTACATTCCTTGGTCAGTGACGAAGGCAATGTGCTCCTCATCCTCTGAGTGCATCCGAATCTGATTGTATCCAGAGAATGCATCTATGAAGGAGAGGAGCCTGTGCCCTGAGGTGACGTCCACCAACTGATCGATCTTCGGCAGGGAGAAGCTATCCTTCGAGCACGCCTTGTTGAGGTCGGTGTAGTCCACACAGATCCTCCATTTGCCATTGCTCTTCTTTACCATCACCACATTCGCTAGCCAGCTCGGATATTGCACCTCCCGAATGAAACCAGCGGCGAGGAGTTTGTCTACTTCCTCATTGATGGCCGCCTACTTCTCCGGGACAAAGCTTCTCTTCTTTTACCTAACTGGTCGGTGCTTTGGATCAATGCTCAGCTTGTAAGTGATGATGTCAGGGGGATACCTAGCATGTCCGCCGTTGTCCAGGCGAACACATCTGCATTCATCCGCAGGAACTCCAAAAGGTGAGCCCTCTCCTCATCTACAGCTGGGCCCCGATTTGCACCGTCTTCGCAGGATCGTCTCCGAGTGGATAGGAGAGCGGGCGTTCGACCGGGCCTCCCCTAGGGTCCTGAGCCCTTTGGTCAAGATCGTCCACCCTGGGATTACCCTCGGGGGCCTTGGCCCCAGGGAGGGTTTGGAAACAGTGCTACACCGGCTGGAGTGCTCCCCTCATCTCCCTGACACCGTAAGAGGTTGGGAACTACACAAGTAGTCTCCTAGTGGAGACGACGGCGTCGAGCAGGTTGAGCCCGGGTCAACCAAAGATCACGTTATAGACTGAAGGGAGCCTGACAACCGTGAAGGTCATCATGACGGTGCTCTGCCGAGGTGGGGTCCCAGCAGTTACTGGGAGAGTAATCTCTCCCTCAACCCTCACAGAATCACCCATGAAACCAACAAAGGAAGTGTGCACAGGTCTGAATTGAGTAGGGGAAAGGTTCATTCTGGAGAAAGCATCGTAGAAAAGCACATCCATGGAGCTTCCACTATCAACCATGATGCGTTTTACAGGATGCTTCGCGATCGTCATCTCAACGACCATGGCATCGTTATTTACATTTTCCCCCGTCTTCCCCTTCCTCATAAAGAGGAGTACATTTTCAGAATGCCCTGCCCCCCGGGCCTTCTTGGATGCGCGCCCGGCTCCCTAGCATATCATCCCAATCGGCTTCTCAATAGGACGGTTGTCGACCGTTGGAGCTGGTGGGAGAGCAACGAGCACCCGAGATTCTGCTTGAGGTCTACCCCCCCACAAACCTTTTGAGGTACCCCTTCTTGATGAGTTCTTCGATCTTCCACTTGAGGTTACGACATTCCTCGATGTCATGACCGTGGTCGCAGTGGAAGCGACAATACTTCGTTTTATCATGGCTGGTGGACGACTTCATCGGAGGTGGGTGCTTCAAGTAGGGCTCACCTTCGATCTCCATGAGGATATTCGTCCTCGAGACGAGGGGGTGTAACTCCCCTCGGGAACGGGAGCGCTTCTCGTCCTTGGTCCCTGCCGGAAGCTCAGAGCTGGAGGTCCCGACTTCCGCGTCCCGGACGCCTCGGCGGGGGTTGGTTTCTTCAGCGGCTTCCCATCGAGCTCCCGTCTTGTATGATCCGCCTCCTCAGCGCGGATGTACTTCTGAGCTCGGAGGAGCTCAGAGTAGCTCTTGGGAGGCTTCTTATCGAGCGAGTAAGTCAAGCGAGAGGTCCTGAGTCCTCGCTTCAGAGCTAACATGACAACTGGCTCCTCGAGATTGTAGATCTCCAACGAGGCAGCCTTGAAACAAGCCACGTAGTCCCGTAGGGACTCGCAGTCCTGCTACCTGATGGAGAAGAGGTTGTCTGCCTCTCGCGGCATCTTCCGACAGACGTCGAAGTGGGCCATAAACTTTTGCCCCAGCTGGATGAAGGAGTTGATGCTCTCCGGCTCCAGACGGGTGTGAACCACACCCGGGCTGCCTTCCGGAGAGTGGTAGGAAAGGCGATGCAGAGGAGGGCGTCGATGGCCCCCTGGACTCTCATGAGGGCCCTGTAGCTTTCCAGGTGGTCCAGGAGATCGGTGGTCCCATCATAAGGGTCCACCTGCGGCATACGGAATCGATCTGGGATCGGATCCTCTTGGACTTCTCGAGAGAAGGGGGGACGGGCGTCGTAGCCCGCTGGCTTGCTAGTGGAGCCCGGTAGATTGGCAAACTGACGGGATAATTCCGCTAGATTGCGGTCATGCTCCTCCAGGCGCTTCTCCTCCATGCGCCTGATGGCTTCGTCAGTGGACCCCTCCGCCAAAGGAGACGGAGAAGGTAAAATGGGTGCAGGGCACCCATGGTGGGGGGTCTTGCTTATTCTGCCTTAGCGGGGTTTGGACACCACCCACTCAAGGTTTGGAGAGCGGCTCTCCCTGATAGCAGATCCAGCTCGTCTTTTCGCCGGAGTTTGGTGGCTACCCCGGTTGTCAGTGATGGCCTGCGGCTGCGAAGGCCTTCCTTGGAAGGAACGCAGGCTGCGCGGGGTGCTGCGGCATGGGCTGCGGAAGTCCCTGGCTGCTGATGAGTAGCCAAGGACCGGTGCTGGTGCTGGTGCTGAAGCTGGCGCACTACCATGACAAGGATCTGCATCTACTGGGTGAGTGCAGCCAGCTAAGATTCTGCCGGAGGCGGTTGAGCTGGAGCGGGTGGCTCCACCTCTGGGTTATGCGGGTTCTCCCGGGAAGGGGTCTCCCGCACGACTGGTGGAGACCTCTCTCACCCGCATCGTCACCATCCTTCCGTCGAACTGCTTGTAAGGGGGCTCAAGCTGGATCAAAGATCGCTCCTCCCCCTTCCTGGCGCGCCAATCTGTTGCCGCCCAGATCGTCGTGGCTTATAGCTGCTATCGAGGTCGGATCTCCCCTTTTGTGCTCTTGGGATGTCCTGCTCCTTTGAACCTACAAAAACGGGATTAGTGACCCGGGCCGGGGATTCCGGCGGGGGCACTCCGACGGTCAAGTCAGTGACGATCCAGGAAAACAGATCCTTCTAGTCGAGCCCCTCTTAATGGACTCCATGCTAGGAGTGAGTAGTGTGAGAGTGGGGTGCAAGTGTCGGGAGGATGGTGGCCGAGCTAGAGGGATTCTCTGTGTGGCCTTTTTTCCTTGACTTGCTTGAGTTTGGTAGTGAGATAGTGGTGTTACCTCCCCGTTGGGGGTGTCGATGGTTCTTTTAAGCCTTGGTGGTTGTTGGGCGCCTATCTCAGGATCTCTCCCGTGTCAGCAGGTGCATGCAGTGATGTCCTGTGCCGTGAACGGGACACCTTTCCCGGTTCGTGATAAGAGAACCTGCCATGCGCTCTGACATTCCTTCCGATTGTTCCGTTCTGGGAAACTTGGCAGTGCCTCGATCGGGGGGCCGCCGTCCCCCGGGATTCGAATCTCCTAGTTTACTTCCTCTTCCGGATGGTTCGGGTGGTTGGTGAAGAGCGTGGTGCCTCGATCACAGGGCTTCTCCCTTTTCTGGTGTAAGTGGTGGCCGTGAATAGTTATTGCGGCCAGGTGGGTACCTTTTCGCAACCCTCAGGCAGCTCACCGGCCTCTTGGGATGACGGTGCCGCCTCCCCGCTCGCTGGTGTCTTCGCCCGAGCTGGAGGCCAAGCTGGAGAGGCAGGGCTCGACTCCGAGGGGCTCGGCCTCGACGCGGCTCCACTTGGCGGAGGAGGGCTAAGCTCGACTCCAGACCAAGGAAGCCCGACTTCGGACGAGCTCGACCTGACGAAGGAGGGCAAAGCGCGGCTCCGACCCAAAGGACTCGACCTCGGAGGGGCTCCACGTGACAGAGGAGGGTTGAGCTCGACTCCATACCACGAGGCTCGACCTCGAGGGGCTTACTCTGGGGAATGCCGCTCGGCTCCGGCCTAAGCGTCCCGAGCTCGCGAACCTGACTTGGCGGGGCGGAGCTCGGCTTCGATGAGCGGCCCCATTGTTCTGAGGGAGCTCAGCCCGGCAAAGGAGTCTAGATAGAGTATCTAAAGTGGCGGCCTTCTCTGACGTGGCATCTGACAGTTACTCCACGTCAGTGATCCAGCCACATCAAATACCATACCATTCTGATAGAGATACAGAATTAAGATGAGTGAAGGATACAATTCTCTTAAACTAAAACATCCCAACCGTCCCAGCCCATTCTGATCATCCCAACACTTGGGATGCACTAGGGCAGTCAAGAGATGATCAGGGCAAACCAAGATGCAAACTTTTTCTTTTTTATTTTTCATTCTTATTATTATTAACTATTTCAGTTTGTTCCAGCCAAACAATCCATCCTGGTAATGCAGCAGCAAAGCGAGAAGGGTTCCAGCACCAAGATTTAAACCCTTGGATACAGTCTCATGAAAATATCATGAATTTTGAACTAATGATCACTTCTTTACTTTAAAATAGTGCAAAATAAAGAAGATTAAATAAAGCTACAATAGTCCCATCATATCAGTGAGTCCACATCATAGAATAAGGAGCACATATGATTTTGACTCCATTGCCAAGCGTAAAAGACCAAAGTCAATATGCTAGTATTAATCAAGTGACCAAACAGCAAGCAGTAGTAATGATAGGGAGAAATTTTTTAATAGCAAGAAAAAGGTTCATTTGGATTGCCCCTTCATAGTTCTCAACCCTCCAGATCACTTGCTGATTTAACGTTTTCAAAAATTTTTCTCTTTTCTTGCATATATTTTCTTTAAGATAAAAGAAAATCCAACAAGCTTGTGCTTTATGCTTCAAGGCTCATGCCATGGCTTATATATTGAAATCCAAATAATTAATTCATCCTAAACCACAATGGCACAATCTCTACAAAAATCTTAGCAAAATATGCACAAGCACCTACAATGAGGTGAGGTTGATCTTTACTAAGTAACCATTTTTATAAAAATAAATTAAAGGAACATTCCCTCAATTTTAATCCAATTTCACTTACCCCCCCCCCCCCCCCCCCCCCCTTCCAAAAAATATCAAACTAATCTTTCATGTTTTCAAAATGATTCAAGTAGTCCTACCATTTATCTCCATTAATAGAATAATATCACAAAACCATTACATGATAAAGTATCCTTCTCCTCCTTTCTCCTTCCTCTTCTCCGATTGCTCCCCTCCTCCACTGCCGACATACCTCCTCCCTCCTTCCCTCTCCTCCCCTTCCTCCTCACCTCCTTCTCCTTGTCATCTCTCACTCCTCCCCCTCCAATTCAACCCTCCTCCTCCAATCCCACCCTTCTCCTCCTCTTATTCCTCCAATCCCACCATTTTTCCTCTTCTTCCTCCTCTAATCCCATCCATGATGCCTTCAACGCTGCCCTCTCTTTAGCTCCCATTCCTTCCTCACCGACAATCTCTCTTTCCCCCTCCTCCCCTAACTCCTCATCCCTCTCTTGCTCGTCGTCATTCTCGCTTCTCTTTCTATCCTCCAATCCCACCAGGGCTAAAAGTAGACCAGGTTGGGCCAGGCTATACCCCTATCCAAGCCCAGCCTGAAAAAAACTTCGGGCTTTGGGCCAGGCTTAGGCCCAATTTATTTTGAAAAAACTCAGCCCGAGCCCGGTCCAAGCCCGAACCCGAGCTTGGCCCGAGCCCGATTAGACTGGCCCGAACTAGGCTTTGATTCGAGAAAACTCAGCCCAAGCCCGGTCCAAGCCCGAACCCGAGCTTGGCCCAAGCCTGATTAGACTGGCTCGAACCAAGCTTTGATTCGAGCCGGCTCAAATTAAAACCGGATGGACCTACCAAATTGGAGATGAAATGATAAAATGAAGTTTTTTAACTACTAGAACATATTCCAAAAAAATCTAAAAGATTAAAATTCTAAAACCTATTGGACTGGTAGACCGGGTTCGAGCTGGGCCGAGCTCGGCCCAAAATTAAATAAGTTTTATTTTTTGGCCCAAGCCCACTTGATCTACTTTGGACCTAGTTTGAAGCCTAGCTCGATTTTGGGCCGGCTCAGAGTCCATCGATCGGCCTGAGCCCAGTTCTAGCCCTAAATCCCACCCTTCACTTTTTCTTCATCCCGTACTAATTCCACCATTCTCCTCCTCTTCTTCCCCCTCCTTCAATTCCACCCTTCTCTTCTTCCTCCTCCAATCCCACTCATGAGGCCTTCAATGCTGCCCTCTTCCTCCACACCAACCTCTGCAACCCCACCCTTTCCACCATGATGCCTCCTTCCACCTCCACCCCCCTTCCTCACCGGTGATACCTCCTTCCCCCTCCTCTCCTTCCTTGCTCTCCTCTCCTCATCATTCTTCTCCCTTCTCTTTCCCCATCCTCATCCTCCAATTCTACTCTTCTCTTATTGAGAAAAATGCCTCGATTTAGTCCAGTAGAACGAAATACAGATAAGAAGACTCGGAACAAAGCACTTGCAGGCATGTAGGGAGGCCCGGAGAGTGAAAGGAGGCCCGCAAGCATGTAGGGCTCGTAGGACTATGCACAGGACCATGTGGAGTGCGGCCCAGGCCAACGCGTGGCCCACGTGCACGGACATGGCCCATGGCATTTCCTAAAGCATTTCTCATGGTCCATCACATTTCTTGGGGTGTTTCTCATGGTCCACGCAATCGCGCATGGATCGAGAGCACAAAAGCTGATGCAATGGCTTGTGATTTGCAGGCATAGGGCTGGTTCATGGCAGGGAAGCTTACGATGGTCCATGGTGGTCCAAACACTATTTCAGGTGATCTAGAAATCAAATTTCGACGCGGTTTGCACCATTAGACTCCAAATCAAATAGTGATTTCAAATCAGAGGGCCAGGGGTCTTCACAGGCGGGGTCAGAGAGCTTCCAATAGAGGTTTGAGAGTTTTTATGTGAGAAAGTTTTAGATTTCTTGTTGAATTTTTTATACAGGAGGATGAGTGTAAGATCTCCTTTACAATTTTTCTCATATTGAAATATTGCATGCCCTATTGATTGTATTTTCTATTCTATTTTCTCTTCTTCCTTCTCTTACGGCATCAAGAATATTGTGATCTTAGACACGGAGATCCATATTCCACATAAGACATTTTCCAATAAGTGGTATCAAACATATAGTACTATAACATCTCCTCTTCCTCCTCCAATCCTATTATTCTTATTTTTCTTTTTCCTCCTTTAATCCCACCCACGAGGCCTTTAACACCATCCTCTCTCTCTCCATGCAATCCCCTCCACCTTCATCCCTAGTTGGCGATCCCTTCTACATGAGGGGCATTTTTGTCCATCGACATGGTAAATTAACACCATCCATTAATAAATCAACGACATAACTACTTTGAAACATCTCAAAAATTTGAAGAATTAGTTTGACACTTTTTAAATTTGAGAGTATAAATAAAATTGAGCTAAAGTTGAGTGGATGTTCCTGTAATTACCCTTTTTATAATGATATACATGGAGATGGCTTTAGTGCTCTCAAACCATAACTAGTTTGGTTTGGCCTTACATTGAAATGCATGGTGACTCATTACCCGCATATCATTCATCACACTCTACACACTTAAATCATGAGTAGACTAAAAGTTTAAAATTATGCATGCTTACATACACTATGGATGCTCTATACATGTCGGATCATGTGGTTATTTATCATTTAGATGCCCCATGAACATCAAAGTAATTTGAGAATTGCCGTCAGATAGACAACATGTAATAGACTTGAAGCTAATCAATGGAATTCTAACACTTTAGTGTCCAGATTTTGGTAGAGTTGTAATCATCTGCAATTAATCCAGCTTCAGCTTATACCCATTTAGAGAAAATACATGAATTACAAAGGAGAAAAACATCAGAGGTGACAATATTTACTCCTATTTCTCTCCCAATGGCTTGCTGATATTCATGTTGCATTCAGTCGACAATGGACTAGAGATATAATGATACAATCCATTATCACTTGTTCTGATTTGCCCATATGAGGGCTAAATTGCAAGAGTAAACCTGGGAAAAAAAATAACTATATGGATCTCAGGATAGCTTACATTCAAGTCAAGAGATGGTTGTTCTAGTTTCTGTAGATTCTTCGAATGCAGACTGTGCTTTTCAAGGATCTCCTTCATTCTTCAAAAAAGTAAATAACAGCAAAAATGAGCACGATAATGGCATTTTCACAATTTTGAAGCTATTGAATTATCTAAACTTTCCAGAATGCTTCATAAAGCACATATTTGGTGTTCCTTTACTGAACTCGAGTGATTAGTACTTGTTTCACATAGAGAAAAGAAGTTTATAGAAATAGAAACAATGGTAATTTACAAACTATAGCATCAAATTCCTCAATAAAGAGAAAATAATTGTATCAGGCTCCTAAAGTCTTGATTATTTATTACCTCTCCTCCACTAGCTTCAATACTCAATTAAATTTTTCATACCCAACTGGTATTATAAACAACGTACATAAATTGTGAACCAACTAAAGAAACATACTTTATTGGACAAGGATCTATCTAATCAACAGTCTGAAGTCACAATAGTGTATCCTTATACATCATAGTAGACTTGAAATATGTTGCTCAGCTTTTAATAAAGAGACTCAATTTACCTTAGGTTAGTAATTAGATACCATTACATATTCTTTTAAGAAAATAATTATACTTTTAATTATTTAAGGAATAACATCGATGCGAAGGGTTTTGCTTTCCCACACATTTCCTCAAATGTAAATTGATATATTTCAAAACTGAGAAACTTTTTTTTTTTTTCAGATTTCTGCTGGTGGGATGTGCTTTTCCGTTCCAGTAAAGTACCTGAATCAATATCAGATGATATCTATGAACAGAAGAAATATTCTAACTCTACCTCAAAAAGGACTTGTCAAACTTATAACCGGATGGCATGCAACCAGGTATGCCATCCAGGTAATGCCGAACACATTAGGAAATACTCTTCCCAGATAGCGTTCCTTATATACATTGGGTTAGAGGTCGCGAGTTACATAGAGATATATTGTATTGCTTGCTCATCCAGTAGATCAGGGTTCGACAAATAAGCCTGTCACTAGGTGCTCCTTAAAAATCATGTGTAAGCACAATTAGCACAAATAACAAGTTCATTTAGAGCATAAGAAAACAAAAGAAAAAAGATAGCACACAAAACATATGGTGTCTTCCTTCAGCCTCTTCATGGCTTTCTTTGAACTCCTTTTTCCTTTGGTGAATGGTGAGTACACATCTAAAAAATTTTCAGACTATGGATAGCTTTGACTTTTCTTAACTAATAAGGGTAAATATATCAATCCTTTATATTTTCTTCTCTGTGAAATTATTATACAAGAAATTGTTAAGAACATATGATCTTTTTTGTCTGATCTAGGACTAAGCACATTAGTCTTAGTTGTATTAATAGGTGTTTAGAAAATTAATTTGCATGGGGTTCAACTACTGATCTTTCAAATATACTCATTGCTTCATGAGAGCCATATCCAGGAATGTGCACTTCATTTAATTTAATTATGTATCACACTGACTTGGATTAATATTTAAATTTACAAAGAGATGTGTTTAAAATCCAAGACTACAGTATATATTGTTTAGCAACATGGTGGTGGATGTTAAACTACTTCACCTTTACCAGATAACAGTCACCTTTTGCCTTTTATGATTTGAAATTAAATAATTATGAAATCAAAAGAATTTTTAGAAGAGCTTGGTAGCTAACTCGTTAATTGGTTCCCTGACAATCACGTAAGACTTGATTAATGATCATTTTACAGAAGACACTGCATTAGATAATAGAAGATCACCACATTGCTCCACTCCCTTGTTTTGATATATATGATTGAGCATTTTGATGCATGGTTCCTCATGTCCGGATGCTGACGTTCAAAGTCTAATAGCTTATCTCCATCTTATATAAACAAAACACATGGCTTGATCTTTTTACCTACCAAGTAATCATTTAAGGCACAACTTGCTTACCAGAAAAGCACTTCTTTACGTGACCAAACCAAGTGCTAGTTACTTGATAATTATTTTGGGTGGTCCTTTGTATCACAAATTAATGGTCCTCCAAAGCAGATATCCATTCTTTTGGTCACCGAAGAAAAGAAAGATAATACCTTTTCCCATATGAATGCTTAATTCTTAAAGATCTAGACGAATGGTCTGCCCAACTTAATTAGCTATATACATAAAATCTTATCCTGCATCATGGCCGATATCTCTCTCTCTAAGGCAATATCTCCTCTCCCTAAAGTATAGCTCTTGACACAAGTTTGCAAGAAGAATGTAAAACATAGAATCTATATTCATCAACGTGTAGTTTGATCTTTGGATGTTCCAACCCAAATGTGATCAGCTAGAGTTTTAACCTGAATACATTTGTCAGAGAAATAGGTCCTGCACCATGAGGCAGATAGTGTCAGGTCAACTGAAGCTTCAATAACAGTTGTGAATTTGCACTGTAGTCTTAAGTGCAAAATACTTGTGTCACATATGCTACAAGAACCAAAAGTCCCATCTCTTCCAGGTCTGCTCATCACATCATATAGGTTGATCATATAATGACCGTCCACACCTAAAAACGTGTCCTATGAGTAATGATCATTCTCACTTAATCTCTCCAAGCTGAGACGGTCGCATCTTCCAAGGTTGGCTCCGGTTAACAAACTGCGATTGTTACGTACGCCAAGCTATCTACACCCCATTTCTTCAAGACAAGTGATTCCTTGAGCACTATCTGAAAGTGTACAATTAGTGACCAAGTTATTAAGACTACTCTCAGAATGCTCTTCATTATGGATTATTGATAACGTCCTCAATTTTGGTTTAAAAGAAACAAGTAAAATAAAGGACCCATAACCTACTTAGCTAAACCTCGTACGTACGTACGGAGCTTCATTCTGAACATCAAAAAAACCTTAGAACCCAAGGAGATGATAGAGTCCAACATATTATCCTAGAACCCAAAACAAATCCAAAGAGAACCCATGAAACCCACTTTACCCCAAAAAGGATAGCCATCTATAACTCTACAGTAACAGACAACTATCCGAGAACCTTCTAAAAGAACCCAGAAAGCCCAACAGGAGAATGGAGAAGATCCTCTCTATTTATCACATATTTTGTTGAACAACCTGGAGCTGGGGAGCTCCAAGAGTTTATCTCCGAAAAAAGAAGTCAGAAAACCGAAATCCTAAAACCCAAGTTCCAAAAAAAAATCAGTAAAAACACCAGTATCTCCTGAGTGAAATTACCGTAACGAAGTAAAAAAAAAAAAAAAAAGGAAATGGTGAAATTGAAAACCCTAGCTTTTTTTTTTTTTTTTTTTTTTTGCGTGTGCATGGGGGATTTCATCTCTAAATCCAACTGCTTAATTACCTTGAGCTGGAGAACTCAAAAAGCTTGCCGGTGGAGGAGAAGATGATGAGGGCAACGTCGGCGTCGCAGAGGATGGCGAGTTCCTCGGCCTTCTTGAAGAGCCCCCTCCTCCTCTTGGAGAAGGTCACCTGCCTTGCCGTCGCGTTGTCTATCTTCCTTATCTGAATCTTCTCCCTCGCCATCCCTAGATCTCCTCCTGACCTATAAATAAATAATCCACCAAACAAACCAAGAAACAAAGGTTTCACCAACCAAAACAAAAGAAAAACAAAAAGCCAAACCAAGAAAGAACGACCAAACAAAGTAACGAAGAGGGAATCAAAACTCCACGTAAATATGGCAAAAAGAGCGGGATCTTTCCAAATTAAGTAGAAAGAACCCTAAGACTAATCAGTGAGGGTTGCTAGCAAGATCGGAGGAGTAAGAAAGTGGAAACGAACGCAGAAGAGGGAAGGAGAGTAAGAACCCAACAATATATATCCAACACCTCGGAGTCAGGATCTCTTTTTTTTTTATCGGATTGGATTTGGCCTTCTATGGGGAGATCCAGAGGCCAATGGGAAGGGGAGGGAGGAGAAAGAAGAGGGAATGGCAGCGCTTTTTATGGTAAATTAGCGCCTCAAAAATCCCCAGACGCAACGTTCTGAGAGTCAGAGACCTTGCCGTGTAGTCTCTTTAGAAGGGCTCTGGCTTTTTGGAGTACAGTCAGTGTTTTCCTTTATGCTGCGAGTCGTCCTATTCAAGAAAAAGTTGGGAAAAATTTAGGATGGGTTAGGTGCTGGAATGTTATTGAGTGAGGCATTCTCCTGCTTGAACTGAGGAATAACACCAGGATTTATCCCGGCCCCCATCCCTCTTTCTTACAATAATAATAATAATAATAATTATTATTTATTATTATTATTATTATTATTATTATTATTATTATTATTATTATTATTATTATTATTATTCACAGACTTGTGTTAGACCCTTGCCTGCCACGTACCCGGTTGGAGGCTAGTGGTTGTTCAAGAAAGGGAAAACTTTAATGCAATTAATCGAAGGTTGCCAGAGGCACCCCTCGGTGATCGTAAAAACCGGATTAATAATAGTAAGATACCGTTTGACCGCCCGTAAAAATTCTATGTAAAAGTAAAAACAATAACAATGTAGCTTCGTAGAAGTTTTACCCCGCTGTCAACGGACCAGGGATCTACCAACAGATCATGAATTCAAAATAAAATCTATTGAATGGTTCAATTAAATTTAATAATTATTTTTTAAAATTTATAATAATTAATATGAGTGAGATCAAAATATTTTAGTGATGCTAAGTTGGCATACTGAATTTCTGGTAAGAAAAGATTACGAAAATCTAAGTAATTTGAATTAAATATTACTTGACGGAGTGAGGATCTGCGAAGATATATAGCTACATCAGATTTAACCCCTATCCCTTTTGCTGATCCAAAAAAAAAGTGAAAACAATATCTTCCCGCTTCCCCATTGCTGCCCAGATAGATTAAATCTATCAAAAAACACTTGTCCCGAAAGTTTTAATATTTTTTTTAAAAAAAATTAATAATTTGAATGAAAATGAACCATATGATTTTATATTTAGATCGAGTAAATTTTAATAGTTATTATTACCATCCAATCATCTTTCACTAAAACTAGGATGGTGACCGAGAATCTTCCAATATTCTTTAGTAAGGTAGATACTGCTCTTGGATGATTCTCGGATGGAGATTTGTAAAAATAATTTCTTGGTCGATGATAACCTCAATAAAAAGATGAGATGGGGTCCAGCAATCAAAATTGAGAATGATGATAAAAAAGATGACTGAACGAGCATATAAGAATGATATAACGAAGTAATATTGTCCAGGTCCCCTTTTACTGATTTATTATAGGGTTAGATAACCGAATACCGTTAGAAACGTAGACTCCGCTGATATGAATAACAACTTTCTAATAGGATATTATGATCTTGTCTCTCAAATTTTTTTTATTGAGATATTTTTATTAGGATAATGATATTTATTAGAATTTTATCCATCACTATCTATCTTTATCGGGATAGTTGAGAATTGTCCACTTTTATCATCTATTCAGGCATGGTCGATTCTGAGTAGTAGGACAATTTGTTGCTAATAAAGATTCCGACATTGCATCCCAGTGTGCCTGATTAGTACTATACTAATAACTAGTCGGGTCCAAAAATTCATTAAATATATATAAAAAGAATGTATTGCCAGTCAAGCCTAGTTATTTAAATTTTTTGATCTAAGTTATAATGATTGATCAGTACAGTGACTATCATAGTTGTTTCTTTTTTAATCGATGATGTAGCCAGTAATTTAAGTACTTTTTAATCGATCAAATAGTCGGTAATCCAGATAATTTCTAAGACTGAGTAAATAGTGGCCTGAATGGTTATAAAAAAATAAAATTTTAATGACAGCCGAATTTTCTAGATTCGTGAATTGGCCCTCCTTGGTGCCTGTGCTTGCCTGCGTGTCGCAGGGTCAAAATGTCATATCTTATAATAAAATTATAAATATCTTATCCTTGTGCCTCCTGGGACCCACTAAACCAAGTAGCTATCAAAGGATTTTTTTTTTTTGATAAATCAAAAAAAAGAAGGGATAAGATCCTACACGTGACAACCGTTTTTCATCCAAAAATGAATATGTCAACTTAATTATCATTGTTGACAAGTAGTGATGTACGAGATTTTACATATATATTTCTTACTTTTTCATAATCACAGATTGAAAAGGACTCTAAAATTATTTTATTAATTTTTTTTTATTTTTTTAATTTTTGGACTATTCTTTCATCGAAATACGTCCATAGCTATCAAAGGACTTTGCAAATGATATTTTTCCAAGGCACGTTTGGAAGCCTCACAATCTTTTCATGGAAGAAACGATTTGTATCAAGGATAAACCAAGAAGAACGATAGAAAGAAAGAAAAAGATAGGCGAAGAACTCATAAAGGAGCAATCCTCTGAAAACCGAATAGGTATAATATTTTTAAAATATATATCTTTTTGCCAAACTATTATAAATCAAAGTTTTCTGTATATTAAAATGCTTTCTCCCTTACATAACTCTTTCATAAACTTCCATATTTTGAAAATATATAAATATTATTTTACGATTAAATGACCTTAATCTCTAGTGTAAATGCACAATGTTGCTACACATTTAAGAGATTAATCAAGATACATTCTAATGTGGTGGATATTTTTCTCTGACCTTGATAATAATCAAAGCATAGCCATTTTAGTAATGTCCAATATTAATCTGTAAATAGAGATGGACAGAAAGCTTGCAGATAAGTTATTCAATAGCTCTCACTTCCTTTATCTTTTTTTTTCTTTTTACTATTTTTTGAATTTTGATTGATTTAAATATTAAAGAATCCATGCTAGAAAAATTCTTATAAAAGAACCTCCTTTCGTATACATCTGCCAATCAAGAAATTGCAATAGCTATATCCTTGAATCCACCACGCAATACATAGAAAAAAGACTGACCCCACCATCACCTCAACTCTATTAATCTTAGTCTAAATTCGAAGTTTAGCAATGACATATTTCATGTTCAAAATAGTCTAGATGAAAATAGCATTAAATTTATTTTTATTTATAATATTTTTTTATTATCCAAGAATAGCTATATTCAACATTTGTTATATTCTTTTTCATTTTTTTGGTAGTAATATTTTTTTCTTCTTCAAATTAACACTTACTAGATATGTTAACAGAAACTTGCCTTGTTGTTATTACTCCTTGTCCTTGGAATTCAGATTTAGAAGCTCAAAAGTAATGGTACAAAAGCCCTATCTTATTTTCATTTCATCTCAATGAATTTGATGCCCCCTTTCAAAAAGTATACATTGCACAAAAAAAAAAAAAAAAAAAAAAAAAAAAAAAAAAAAAAAAAAAAAAACTAATAATATGAAGATCGATTGCTAATTAATGTAGATAAAGTTAGAAAAGATATTAATTATAATTGGCAATAGCAGTCAAAGTATTAATTAAATAAGAGATGTGGAAAGAAGCAAGCTTAAATAATTGTAAAAAGAAATAATATAGATGATCAAAATATAAGAATTCACAAAAAAAAGGAAAAAGAAAAGTTATATAGTTGTTGACTAACCTAGCTCTGGCATCCAATAGGAATATCATGTAATGACACAATTAATTCCTCTTCCATTCAAAAAAAAAAAAAAAAACAGTTTGAATATATAAAGAGAATGAAAGTATCATCAACGAGACTTCCATGATTCTAGTGCTATAACCTAGTCGATCACCTAGGCTTTCACTTTTGTCATGTTTTTAAAATAATATCCATTATAGCATCACAACAAACATATAGTTTCGGAAGAGCACTGTTAAGTCACAAATAATGATTATGACTTCTTTATTATTTCCTCATGCGGTTGCTATATAACAGGAAATCAAGGTAGCTGTCATTATTTGATATTTGCACCATTCAATTAACTAAAATATATTTTTTTAAAGTTCAATTTTTATGCCAGCTGAAAAATATTCTCATGTTTAAAGGTTGATTAAACGGTGGTTTAATAGTTAAGAGTTGATATTTTAGTCATTACTGACTGCTATTTTTCAACATTATCATGAAAAATAACAGCCACCATTTCAAATATCCTTTTGTTCTCAAATAATTTTTTATTTAAGCATATCTGAATGCATGATAGATGTCATATTCCATCTCCAGGAAAAAAAGCAAAGCAGCTGTCATAAGTTATAACCATTATAATTAATGGTTCCATTTTAAGTTGTTGTTGAATATTCTTGGATATGATTTGAAATTTGATGTTTCACATTCACATGTCATGTTGCTTTCTCGGCTTTATGTGGTTGATGACTGCATGGAGTGCTGATCACTGCTTGGTTACAACTCAACTTATAAATGAATTTTTAGACAGCGAGTAAGGTGCATCCACCTAGAGAGAGAAATTATTTATACACCTTTTTAGGTAAAAAAAAAAAAATACTATACTAGCATATTAGGCCATCTAAGTCTCTAATTTTCAACGCACATTAATACCCATTAATTTATTTTTTTGTTTAAAATTGTTAATGACAAAATACCCCTTTCATTCTAAAAAATTATAATATCCCTCTAGCTTAACACTCTGTAGCTAGCCAAATTATAATTTTATATTTCCAGAAAGTTATAAGAAGAGAAGGGCACTTTTATCATTACAAATTTTTGCTTTGCTTTTTTTGTTTAAAATTTTGAATTATGAAAATACCTTTCTAGTTAAGAAAAATTATGATACTATATGAACAAATTATGATTTTTAAAAACAGAATATCATGAAGAGAGAGAAGGTATTTTCATAATTTAAAAATTTTAAAAATTTTAATAAGAAAAATACCATTCCCTCTTTTTAAATTTTTTATTTCTAGGAAGTCATAATTTGGCCATAAGAAGTCAATTTTTCAAAAAGCAAGAAGCATTTTCATCATTCAAAATTTTAAATAAAAAGACAAGATAAAAATTTTCAATAATAAAAATATATTTTTTTCATATTTTCATGATATGATAATTTAGTTACTGGATGTTATAATATGACCACAAAATATCATATTTTTATAAAAAAAGAAAGGCATATTCATCATTCAATTTTTCTTTAAAAAAAGAAGTGCTTCTGGTGTTAAATAAAATGAAGGCTTACATAGCCTAATCAGATAGAATAATTAATTTTTTTCTTTATCAGGAGTGATGCACCAAGAATTTCTCTTGAGCAAAATACTTATCATGTCCAAAAGCCCATCTTGATGTAGGACAATCCCAATCAAAATTATTTTAGGGAGGGTGGATCGTAGGTCGTTAAGAAACGATCCTTAGGCTAAGTTAATTCAACTCAGAAATAAGTCCAATTTTTATTTTTTTTCAAACAAATCCATTTTTTCTCTCTTTTTTATATTTTTTTCCTTTTTTTTCAACTTTTTTTCTTTTTTTTTCCTTTTTTTTCATATTTTTTTTCCTTTCTTATGCTTCAATTGAAGTCACCAACAGGGGCTTGAAGTCGGCAAAGTGAATTGGCTTTGCTTTCATGATCGTGCACGTTCATGATTGTGCCGAAACAGGGGAGATCTTCGGGCATGGAAATCCAGCGGGATGTCACCGGCATTCTCAAGGGAGCCGTCGCCAGAGGGAGGGCAGCAAGGAGAGGGCACCGGTGGAGCGACCAGAGGTGAGGTGGTGATGCTGTCGATCTTCGGCTATGCGATGAGGACGAGCTCGGCCTGGGCGATCATCTAGAGGAGTCCGACATCATTGACGGTGGCAGGCGGCAGAGATCGTCGGCTGCTGGCGATGAGCAGGAAGATGGCATCGCTGGTCGACTTGGGCAGTGGATTTTCCGGATGGGGGTGGCAACGATCGGGATCGGCACTGATGGGGAGATTGGCCGGGCTCAAAGGGGATGATGTCGGATTCGGAGACGGAAGGGCCGGCAAGGACTCTGAGGAGACACCACGGTCGGCTCGGTATGGGAGGGAAAAGGCCAGCATAGGCATCCGGATGGCACGCACGATCTCAGGCGATACGTCGGTGGAGATGAACAGAGGGTCGTCGGCCTAGGTAGGGCGTTGATCGGGAGTTCCCGGTGGGGGCTGGGTGGAAATGGGATTAGGGATGAGGGGATCAACATTGATGGTTGTTCACAAGCAGGAGAAGCTCGAGAGGGTTGTTCCGATGATGGGTTTTTGTGGAGATGGGAGTTCTATTCTTAGACGAACCAGTGAGAGGAAGAAGAAAGTTAGGGGAAGGGATGATCTCGGGAGTTCTGAGTGGCAGAGCAGATAGGATAGAAGAGAGGAGGAATAAGAAGGGAATTAGGAGAGGAGAATAAAAAGAATATGGGGAAAGAAGTAGATCGGGAGAAGGAGAAAAAGCAGGGGTATGGAAGGAAAGTAACCGTAGTAAGAAGAACCGGCCGGGAGAGGGAAAACAAAGAGAAGGAATCGGGGGAAAATAGAGAAAAGGAGAATATGGAGTCTCAGAGGAAGGAGGAGAGAAAGTATGAGAAGAAAAAGGAGAGTCCAGGTGAAGAAAGAACCAAAAGATAGAAAGGAAGAGAGAAGAGAAGAAGGAGAAGAGGGGAAGGAGGAAGGAGGAGAAGAAGTCGAGACATCACCCAAACTCTTTTCTTAATAAATTTCTTCGCTATCTTTTATTCCATCAATAAAATATTATAAATAGATGTTAGTCCCTGTTCAGTTGAAAACTAACCAGAACCATAGGACCTAGAATAATCTAAACATACTCCAAACAATCGGAGTAAACTAAGGGATAAAAATAAATCCTAAACAAACTAAAATATTCTAAAACAAATTCTAAAATAACTGAAATAAACTATCCTAAAAAAAACTTCGATCCTAAATCAACTAATCCTAAAAACTTGGATAATATCCCATTCCCCATACACCCGAAAATTATCTGCATGAGTGTGCATCATGATCTGCGCTGGCATCAGGATCTGGGCTGGTATCAGGATATGGGCTGGGATGTCCTCATCACATCTAGACTAATGATAAATATTTAAAAAATCGATAAAAATAAAAATTTGTTAAATAAAAATAATTATCATCTAAGGCATGATATTACTGTCCTCGAGGATAAATTTTCTCTCTCAAAAATAAATTTCGACACTAAGATTCTAGATGATGATCTTTTTAGGATACAATAGATGCATCTCAATCATGTACACTTACGATATGAGGCCTGAGGAACACGCAACTATTGTTTATCCTAATTTTTTTAAATAAATAATTATATGAAAAAAAATTTTGAAAAGAGAAAAAAGTATGAAGATTACCGGAGAAAGATGAGAAAGTTGTTTTATTGATGCAAGAGCAATAGCCTATGCAAGGAAGGAATATGATTTATGATTGAAAAATTAAATTCCTTAAAATAAGTCATTTAAACATTTAAAATCGAATTTGAAGATCCGTGAATTAAAACCAAAATTCTTGCAATCATTAATTTAAAAATTATTATAATCTTAAAATAATAGGCAATAGGATATCGAGGTTCAAATAGGTGCAGACAAGACTAAAATCTCTGGTCTTAGGTCATAACTTTGTCTAACAGTAAACAACCATGAATCTTGCACATATTTTGTACCATGTACAAAAATTGTGATCGACACAATGCAAGCAAACTATTCTATGATTGTATACCATGGTGCTATCATGTAATATATTTGAACTTTTGAGATGTTAAAATAAATTCATAACAAGACAAACCATGTGGATATATATAAAAAAATGTGTTCCATATTTTCGAATCAATGAAGCTGCTTGGGCTCCAAATGGAACGAGTTATTCTTGAATAATTTGCCGAGTTCTATAACAACCTCACTAAAATTCTTCTAGTTATGGGATGGATCGAGCTCGCTTTGTTTTTTAACTTTTAAAGCTTAGTTATAAACAAATCAAACTGGACTGATCCTTGTCCATGAAACTACGTACAAGCTTGAACCCAGTCCAAGGATCACCCCTTGCTACTGTGTTGTGCTATAATATAGTATGACATCTCACTTTATACACAACACCAGCAAATTGTTGGGATCGGTATCAACTCATTCTGATACCGGTTATTGTGGAAGCGGAACAGAATCGTTGATTGTCGATGTCGATACCACAAGAAAAAAAAGAAAAGATAACAAAAATAATTTTTTCTGGCATGCAAAAGATTTCACTATGAAAAATAAACTTACAGATTGAACTCTCTCTCAACCCTGTACAAGAATCTCTCAACAAGAAACCCAGAATCCTTCTCTCAAGCTCTCAATCAGCCCTCTACAAGAGACTTCTCACCATTTTTTTGTCCTCCTCCCTTTGTTTGTATCTCTACCCATGAATTTGTAGCCTCTACTGCGTAGAGTATTTTACTATGAGTCCAACGGTCTAAACAGAATCCAAATCGGAGTCCTGTAGCTCTTCCAATCGCAATTTGATTGCAACGCTGCTCGTAGCCATCGATCGCATTGAGAGCCGTGTAGATTTTGTCTCCTTATGGGTTTCCTTCTGCTGGGCCCCATGTGTGTGTGTTTTTTTTTTTTGTGGGTCGCACGGGCATTGAGGCGCCGCTGGTCCAACAACCTCCACCTTGACTCAACATACTGCCTTCACCTGACTTGAGAGCTTCTAAGGATTCTAACGCCCCCATGCTCTGGGACAATCGCCTGATTATGGATGGGCAAACATGGGAGTCGAGCCAGGCTGCTCGATCCCATCTCCATCATGTGCTGTGCTTACCTCAACCAGAGACCTGCTCGGAAAAGTCTCCTGCGGTAATAGGAACTTCACTTTGCGACGTCGCCTGTCGTCCTCCCGAGTCTCACGTCCCGTGCCCGATCTACCTGCTGTCAGAGCTCCACCTCACACTGGACTCCTGTCTGCACCAGGGACTCCACCTCGCACTAGACTCCTTGTCAAGAGGTAGTGTCCCCCATGCTTCTTCCCTTGCAAAACATCCTATTGCCATGCAAGATATTTAGGACTCCATCACCGGCTCTCCACCTGTAACCGCTTGAGTCCAATTTGTTGAGGGAAATTAGATTCTTGCTAAAACTGGGTATGCATCGGACCTCATCCAGTTTCTTCACTGTCCCATCATGTGCCTTCAAGCTGACTGTCTCGATGCCCACGATCGCACAGCTCGATCCATCTACTATGTGGACAGAACCTTCTCTACTGTCTAGAGAGTCAAATAGCTTCTTTCTGCAATAAACATGGTATGGACAGGCAAAATCCAAAACCCACTAGAAAGAAGGGGATACCTCGTCGGATACCAAGAGTACATCGCTGATGTATCCATCATCGCCACTATCGGCCACCGCCGTAGCAGCCCTCGTCCGATCCCTGAGCTACGGGCAATCTCTGACACGGTGCCCCAACTCATCGCACCGGAAACACCTAATCTTGCTGGCATCCTTTGACTTGGACCGTCCTCCTCGCGATCCTTTGTCACTCCACCTCCGATCGCCTGCACCTCCAGAAACTGTCAATGCTAAGTTCCCACCTGAACTCGAAGCCTGGTTCTCCCTCTTAAGAACCTCGTTCTAAAATAGCACCGATGTCACCTCATCCATCTTGATGGTACTCTTTCCCACTAGAAGAGTAGTCACCAAAGACTCGAAGGACTACAGTAGGGATGACAGCAATACAAGTGCCCGGGTCTTCTCCTCAACTTTTTCACCGATACTGAGAAGATCAGCGAGGATCCTCTGGAAATTGCTCAGGTGCTCTTGCACACTTTGTCCCTCGGCCATCCGCAATTGATAGAACTGCTTCCAAAGGAACAAGGTGTTGGTGAGGGACTTCGCCATGTACAGCTCCTCCAGCTTCTCCCACAATGTCGTCGGGGAAGACTCGTTCAGTACATGGATCACCACATCATCTGCCAAGTACAAGTAGATTGTGCTTACCGTATGCATCTAAAACCGTTTCAGATATTCTGCTCTACGGTGTCTGGTCTCTCCTCGTATATGAGAGTATCGATTAGCCCTTGCTGGATAAGCACGTTTTTCACCCTCGCTTGCCAGAGGGAGAAGTTGCTCTTCCCATCGAACCTGCTGATCTCCACTTTAATTGTACATGTTTTCTCCATCTTCTTCGATCTCGATTAACCACGGACAACCTGTGCTCTGATACCAGATGTTGGGATCGGTATCAACTCACTCTGATACCGGTTGTTGCGGAAGCGGAACAGAATCGTTGATTGTCGATGTCGATACCACAAGAGAAAGAAGAAAAGATAACAAATACAAATTTTTTGGGCATGCAAAAGATTTCACTATGAAAAATAAACTTACAGATTGAACTCTCTCTTAACCCTGTACAAGTATCTCTTAATAAGAAATCCCGAATCCTTCTCTCAAGCTCTCAATCAGCCCTCTACAAGAGGCCTCTCACCAGTTTTTTGTCCTCCTCCTTCTGTCTGTGTCTCTGCCCATGAATTTGTAGCCTCCACTGCGTAGAGTATCTCACTATGAGTCCAACGGTCCAAACAGAATCCAAATCAAAGTCCTGTAGCTCTCACAATCGTAGTTTGATTGCAATGCTGCTTGTAGTCATCGATCATATTGAGATCCGTGTAGATTATCTCCTTCTGGGTTTTCTTTTGCTGGGCCTCACGTGTGTGTGTTTTTTTTTTCGTAGGTCGCGCGGGCATTGAGGCGCCGCTGGTCCAACACAAATATATTATATTTTTAGAAATTACTGATTGATATATCGATGACTATAGTTTACATCAACCAAAAAGAGAAAAGAATCCTAGAATGCTCAGGACTATGCTCAGTAAAAAAAATAAAAAGAAGAAGAAGAAGAAGAAGAAGAAGAAGAAGAAGAAGCACAAGTTGATAACCGGCCTCTAAAAAAAATATTGATCCTCTAATAAGGATTACAAGGAGCTAATATAATTAAGATATTATTAACAAAACGAATCCATACGGCTAAAAGAAATTCTAAGAATAATAAGCATCATCTCGTTATCATAACCTTTCATCTTAGCTTTCTCATGTCTCTCATCTTTGCACTGAATACTTCCTCTTCATATATATTTTCCAAAACTTTTAGTATCAAATCATTGCCATTAGACCCTTTGTGTATGTTTTTCCCTCTCTCTCCAAGGCATAGAGAGAGAATCCCAGGGAAGCCTAGTTAAGTGATTAAAACCCTCTTATTTTATATTTCTTTTTTTTTTGGATAAAACAGTGTATTCATTACACTGAATGAAGATGAATACAACCTAAGGAGTCAGCAAGCAAAATATTTTTAAGCTGTACAGAGGCTGTATGCCAGTCAGACCACAAAACAGAACCTGTATACTGAGCAACATAGGAGGCTACCCAGTCAGCAGCTGAGTTGGCCTCCCTGAAAATGTGCCTGATAGTCAGAGAAGAGCAATCCTGCAACATAAATCTAATGTCCCTGACTATCGGATAACTCGCTTGCATGGAGGAAGTCTGCGAGATCCAAGATATGATGGTGGTCGAGTCTCCCTCGATGATGAGATAGTCTAGGCAGAGGACTTGGCGAACATATCTAATCCCAGTCCAAGCAGCATAAAGTTCTAGGGCCGGCACCGAAGAGTCCAGACAAGGGATACCCCCAGCTAACATGAATCCCAACGAAGAGTCCCTGATGATGAAACATGCTCCACCCATCTTACCGCGGAGACTCCCATCAAAGCTAATAGTGACGAAGGATGGAGGAGGGGGTTCCCAGGTAATAAAAACCCTCCGGGTCACTCGACAAGCGAGAGGGGAATCCCATATCTTAGCCGGCTTCACTGTAGACCTACAAAACTCCAGTGTGGCTATCCTGGCCCTCTCTACCAGCATCGTAGGTGAAGATCTCATAGATGTAAAGATCCAGTCATTTCTGGAGATCCAAATATGATATGCAAGTTAAGCAATAAACGAAACCTGGATGATGGGAGCCGTCCGCAGCAGGAGATAAAAGATGTCAAGAATGTGATCAGGCTGGGCAAATATACCATGAAAGCCCGCCAGTGCCCAGATCCGGTTGGCGCGGCCATAATGGAAGATGGCATGAGTCTGCGTCTCCAGCTGATTCCCACAAAAGGGATAGTCAGGAGTGATATGGATCCCCCTGGAATGATGAACTCGCACATGGGGAGGCGGTGCCAAGCGAGCTTCCAGATAAAGAGAGAAACTCTGGGATGCACTGGCAAGGTCCAGATCCAACGATAGCCCCTGGATAAATGGAGGTCCAGATCTGGCCTAGGAATAAGATCAGAGATGGGCACCAGGGTCAACGTCATATGTCTCCAAACCCTGATGTCGGAACACGGATAAATCGAAAGTGGAATAGACAAGACCTTGTAACCAAGGATGTCCCCAAATATGGACAAAACCCTGTCCGTGTCCCAAGAGGCCAGACCCGGCCTGCGAAGATTGACAATAGTAATAGAGGCCGGAGTCAGAACAGAGATGAAGATGGGCCATCTACTCAATGGAATGTCCAAAATCCAGGGATCATACATGAAGCTAATAGATCTACCATCTCCCACCACCCAGGAAAGTTGGGAAATGACCATCAGGGCCCTGGCAAGCATCTCCCGCTAGACGACCGATGACCTCCTGGTAGAAGTAGAGCAGTCTCTGGGATGCAAGGGAATGTCGCCATATTTAGCCCTCATAAAGAAGACCACATGATGTCCGGACATAGAAAAAATCTGGCGACATGTCGGGTCATTAAAGCCTCTCTCCTTGCAAGAAGAGAAGTGATGCCCAAACCCCCATCATGCGTCGGTCGACAGACATTATCCCAACACATAAGATGTATCCTCCTCTGATCGGAAGAGGAGTTCCAGAGAAAAGAGCGAATCATCTGCTCCAGCTTGATAATAACTCTCCTGTGTATAAAAGCATTAGAAAGCATATAAACTGGAAGAGAAGCTAGCACCGAACGAATAAGAGTGAGCCTGTCCATCGCAGATAGTGATCTGGCCTGCCATCCTCCGATCCTGTCAGTCACAGAAGCCACTAATGGGGTGGAATCATGCGTGGCAAGCCTGGTGCTAGAGATGGGAATACCAAGATAATGCAGAAGGCCCTCACGCTCCTGAATGCCCAGCATATGAGTAATCCTGCACCAGATATTAAGGGTAGTTTTAGGGCTGAAAGATATCCCAAACTTTTAAAAATTAACCCTCTGGCCCGAAGCATGACAGTAATGCTCCACTATACTCCTGAATCTCCTAGCATTAGCTAGGGAAGCCCGGCCAAGTAATAGGCAGTCATTCGCGAATAAGAGATGAAAAACCAGGAAGGATCCCGGACCAACAATGTAAGGGTGGATCTGAGAGTCCCGCACTGCCTGGGAAAGGGATCTAGATAGGAAATCAGCACAAATAATAAATAAATAGGGGGAAAGAGGATAACCTTGGCAGAGACCATGGGAGGATTGGAAGAACTTCGTAGGGGATCCATTGATCAAAATAGAGAAGGCTGGAGCCTTAATACAAGACATTATTTTAGAAATCCATGATGATTGAAATCCAAAATCCTCCAGAGCTTTGATAAGAAAATACCAATCGACACAATCGTAGGCCCTCTCCATGTCGAGCTTAATAGCCATCAGACTATGGTGCCGAGATGCTCGATGTAGATCATGCATGAATTCCTGGGCAATAAGGATGTTGTCAGTGATATTGCGGCCTCCAATGAAAGCACCCTGTTCAGGGCTAATAATCTTTGGAAGAATGAGCCTCATCCTGTTCGCCAGAAGTTTGGCACAAACTTTATACAGAGTATTACAAAGACTGATGGGTCTGTAATGTGAAGGCATGGAAGGATCCTGACGCTTCGGAATAAGAGCTATATAAGTCTGCTTCCAGTCAGGGGGCATGGTAGTCATATTGAAAAAGAGTTGAACAGTCGCAACCATGTCAACCCTCAGAATCTTCCAAACAGAGCGGAAGAAAAAAAGGGGGTAGCCATCAGGTCTAGGAGCTTTATCTTCCGCCAAGGACCACAAAGTAGATTTGACTTCTTCTTCAGTTACCTACTTCAGAAGTGCACAATTTTGAAGGGAAGAAACCGAAGTCTGGGAAGGAACAGAAGAAATATTAGGAATAGTGAAAGTATGAACAGTCCACCTGGTCGTAAAGTAATGTAGGAGTTCCCTCCGGATATCAGCAGCATCCTCCATCCATCCCTCTTGGTCTGAAAAAAGAGCCCGGATAGTGTTGGTATGTCTCCTAATAATAGTTGTTTGATAAAAAAATCGGGTATTCCTGTCTTCCTCCCGCAGCTAGTGAACCCTGGATTTTTGTCTCCAAAGGATTTCTTGATTCTAAAGGAGGGTATGGTGAGTAGCAAGAGCAGTGCGAAGAGCCTGAAGGTCGTCGTCAGATAAATAGCCTTGGGCATCTTTCTCAATTTGCAACACATGAATAGAATCTTCAGCCTTCCTAATTTGATTCAACAAATTGCCAACTTCCACCTTGTTTCACCAAAGAAGGTGTCTTCTCAAGAGCGCCAATTTTCTGGACATCTTGTAAGCCACATCCCCCCGAACCGGCGTTCGCCAGACATCCCTAGCAATCTGCTTGGCCTTAGGATAGGAAAGCCAAAACTTTTCAAATATGAAAGGCTTGGGTGTAGCAGGGGAACAGTCATCGAAAGGAGGATGGGTGCATGATCAGAGGCAATCCTACTTAAATGGCTGACAATGTGATCAGGATAAAGTGACAGTCATGACAGCGTAACAAAGTATCTGTCTAGTCTCTCCCACACTCTGGCCTGCCCGGTTCGATTGTTGCACCAAGTGTGGCGAGGACCCACAAACCCAAGATCAACAAGCCCATTATCCTGGATGAAAGTAGAAAATTCTCTTATGCCAACATCCGGATGAAAAGGTTTACCTCCCCGCTTGTCTTCCTGCCTCTGGATAGTGTTGAAATCCCCTGCCACCACAGTTGGGATACCCTGATCAATTAAGGCAGACGCCTCTTCCCAGACCACTCTTTGCTCCCTATAGGACGTGCTAGCAGATATAACACAGAGGAGCCATGAGGGGCGGTTGGGTTCAGAGACAACAATGGCCACCAGCTGAGAAGATCTGTGAAAAACATCAATCCTAGCTGCTGTAGTATCCCAGTTAACAATGATGCCCCCAGTCAGACCCTAGGAGGGGACAGAGTAGAAGCCCCAATCTCTAGGAAGGCAATGCCTCAGATTATCAAGAGCAAGACCAGATAACCTGGTCTCCAATAAAACACAAATGTGTGGACGATATATCTGCTAATACCTATGATAGGTAGATAAAAAGGAGGGTTTTTTCGCCCCCCTTACATTCCAGATAAAAGTTTTCATGGAGACAAGTCAGAACTTAGGGTCGGACCCCTGTCCGCCCTCATGTCGTTTAAATATAGAAACTTGTTTTACAAAAATATTAACTAGTTCCTTCTTCCCACTTGTTTCTCTAGTTAATCCCTGGGCCAGTTTAACCTTGTCACACACTAGATCATGCCCCCCCCTGATCTGAAGTAAGTTTGCTAGGGCGCAGCAAGGATTTGGCAGCCTGAACACCAACTTCCAAAGATTCAGTAGCGCCCTTTTCCACATGAGCTTGAGGTAACACATCATTATCAACCGGAGTGGGCTGGTGTAAGGGGGTCAAGGCAGCCTCGATCTTTTGAATTTGACCGACTGATGAACCTTGCGGCTCAGTTGCCAACATCCTTGCTGAGATTTCAATCGAGGAGTCTTCCCACTGCATGCATTCCCAGATCCCCCCGCAGCATGCATTCCTCCCTCTACATGCATTCCCTGCACCTCAACCCGGGGAAAAACCCCAGTCCTCAACTCCACTGTTTCCCGTTGCTCACTTCCCACTGACTCTTTCTCTCCCTCTGAACAGCCTCCCTCCCCCTGGATTGGGAGGGTAGTCAACGGAACCCGGTCAGCCTCACAGTCTCCCCCAATCCTCTCAGCATGGGAGGCAGCCCCGGAAAGAACACCCACGGAGAAGGTACCCCCTCCCTCCCCAGAACCCTGACCCCCATGACCTCCCTCCTCCCTGGACAACTCTTGCTTACCCTCGACCCTCCGCCATTCTTTCTTCTCCCTCCTCCTACTCTCCTGTAACCCCAAAGGAGAAGACGAACCAATGACCCCTTGAGTTGCACCCTCGGAATCATTCACAGCAGGTTTAGAGGGGCAAACCTGGTTCAGTGGAGCAACTGCAAAATTCAAGGAGGATGGGGAAGGTGATCTGGATTGACTTCGGGTTCGCTTCACTGAAACCATGCCGTAGTCGACCATTTGAAAGTCCCGGCGGCCTTCTTCCGGCGGGACGATCTGCATGGTGTCCATCAGAGGCGCAAAGAAGCTCCCCCCCACCTCATTCCTTAAGCTGCCACCATCATTTCGCCCGGATTTCGTGGAAGGAGGCGACTTCCTCCTCGCCACCTTTGCCGGCTTTTGCCAGCCTTTGGAGTTCAGTGGCAAGGTTGGGGTAGATGAATGCCTGTTGGGAGATGATCTTGAAGGAGAGGATGAAGGTGGTTCAGGAGATAAAGTCGGGGCCTTACCACGGTCCAGCAGGTCCCCAGGTCTAGTGGAAGTCCCTCCCACCCGGGCAGGGCGCACCCTCGCCGTCGTCAGCCAAGGGCCAAAGGCGAGGACTTCCCCCTCCCTCAAGGCCTTAGGAACCGGACCCACGGAGGACTGATCCCCCATCACATAAACAAAATTTCCCGAGCAGAGCCCTGGGGAAGAGGGTACAGACTTCCCTTGTTCCACCAAAAATTGGTAGCTGACCACCTCGTGGCCCAATCTTCTACACCGAAAGCAAACTGAAGGGAGGCTCTCGTACACGAATTGCTGCCAGAAAGCTTCGATTCTCCCTTGGATCAAGACCCTAGGCAGCAAAGGTCCAGAAGCATCTATCTCCATGCAGATTCTGGCGAAGCCTGTTTTCCGCATGAGTTCAGTGAAGCCGTCTAAAGAAAGGGGCTTACCTACCTCTCCGGCGATGGCCATAATGGCCATAGGCTCCCAATATTCCAAGGGTAGGTCAGGCAGCCTCATCCAGACAACTGTGCAGTTAACCGGGCTCCTTCTCGATCTGAAGTCAGACTGCCATGGTGCAAGCACCATGAGCTGGCCGGCGATGTACCATGGCCCAGCAGCTAGCACCCGGTTGCAGTCATCCGTGGTAGCCATTTGAAGCACGAAGTGGTCATCTCCCACAGGAAAAACCTCAGGATGTGAGGTAAGCTGCAGTCTCAGGCGTACCTCCTTCACTAGCCTGTGGGCTTGAACTCGGCGGCCAAGACTTCTGAAAGTGACCGTGAGAACCTCCTACTTCTTCCTCGAGTCTTCTATCAACGTTTTCGGGATGATTAACATCTTGGAGAAGTTGTGCTGGAGCCTCTCCAAGTCCTCTTCAGAGAGTTTGTAAGATGTCCAAACCGATGCACGAGACGGTCCATGCACCACATCCGCCCACGAACGGCCTTCCTTCCCATCAGAGCTGGTATCTTCCTTCCCATCAGAGCCTGAGAGCCTTCCTTTAGGTCCGAGCTCCGCCATCAGGCGACCACTCAATCAGCAACACCAACGGAAACCAAGCAAAACCCTCCAAACCTTCAAAACCCAGTGAAACCCTCGGGGAAGACATCACGGATATCGAGAGACTCCGATCGCTGCTAGCGAGCAGTATTATTGTGAAGTCTCAACTTATTTTATATTTCTTTGACTAGGATGCCTAGCTTGATAAGGATGGCCACTGAGGGTCTATGATTGGTTATGCAAGTCCTAGATTCTAGGAGGCAATTAAAGTTTTGATGTTTGGTAGATCCTTGGCAACAAAGAAGGTAAGTCTAATTTGTTAGAGGAAACGATGGAGTTAAGGATTGCAAGATGTCCGAAATGGACTTGGAACAACCAAAGTACATGCATCATGGGAAGGAGACCTCTCTCATAATCTCTCTCTTGCATGCGCCCGTGCACACACTTTGCTCGACCGTTTGGCCCGTCATTTAATTCTTTTTGCTTCTCTTTTGAGAAACAAAGAAAGTGGCATGCAAGAATATTGACTCTCGTGCAATTTGAGGTCAATTGTAAATGCAATTGCATGTACTAGTATCCAAATGGAGCACCGTACACTTGTTCTTTGTGTGGCAAATTTTACCCAATTTTGTTTTATAGTTTTTTGATATATTATAATTTTTATATCCTACTTCTAGCATCACATTAATTATGAATATTTATTGTCCTTACATCATTGATACTGTTCGGCGAGCTAATTCAATCTCATCAATGTGAAAAATATTGAAATTGATTACTTTTTTATTTAAAAAACTAGCTTATAGCTTGTTCTATAATGGTGCTAAAATATTTTTTTGGTTATTTAAAAATTTTCTAGAAAAGGAGAATGAAAACTTGAGGATAGTAAACATAAATTTTAAAAAATTTCTTTAGACCTGAAAAATCTATAAATCTTTTTAGGTTTGTAACTATCTCATATAATTGAAATTTTATTTTTAAAAAAAAATATTTCTAAGATATTTTTCTAACAAATCCAACATGTAAAATCGGCTAACTGAATGTACCAAAACAAGATGCTATCAGAACTCCTCACTTTTAGTTATTATGGTTCATTTTTCTTGGTGAAAAATATAAAATTACTCAATTACCGGAGTTCAATGACAGACGAACGAACGGCAACAATCCTGGTGAATTTTAGCTATTTATTTTCACTGCTCCTTTATTTAATCGATTGTGTTGTGTCCAAACAAATTACAATGACGCTTGTGCTTAAACTAGATCAAATGAAAATAGGTTGAGCTAATTAATCTTTATCTTCTTGGAGGCTCTGTGCGTTGAAGTGCTTCTACTCCCGAGCTCATCAATGGTGTTTGGACTAGACATATGTGATCTAAAGAAAAATTGAGTGGAAGGTGTTTCAGAATCAGGATCTCCTTCTCCGTCACGCTTAACGATATTTATAGACCTCAGACTTAACCGTTTTCAGCCAACTACAGTTGTAAACGGTTAATTTGTTAAGACATCAACATGTACAATAAGCGTTATCCATAGTTGATCAGTTATTTTCCGGATGTCGAACAACCTAACGTCATTTGCACATTGATTAGCTTTGCTTCTCCTGAGAGTTGATCAGCCTTATGCCTCTTGGGCATTGGTCGGTTTTACGTCTCTTGGGCGTTGATCGACTTTACGCCTCTTGGACATTAATCAGCCTTATACCTCTTGGGCATTGATCATCTTTACGCCTCTTGGACGTTGATCAGCCTTAGGCCTCTTGGGCATTGATCATCTTTACGTCTCTTGGGTATTGATCGGCTTTATGCCTAGTGAGTGTTGATCGGCTTTACGCCTCTTGGACGTTAATCAGCCTTACGCCTCTTGGGCATTGATCATCTTTACGTCTCTTGGACATTGATCAGCCTTATGCCTCTTGGGCATTGATCATCTTTACGCCTTTTGGGCATTGATCGGCTTTATGTATCACTTGATCAACCAGATTCAGCCCCTATCAGATCAATATAAATAGACCAAATATATCGTATCCCAACACTAGTCCTCCAAGTTTCTGAATTCATTAATGGTAAGTCAGAAACTGTCAGAAACTTCTATTCTTGGATAGCATGCTTTGATGACGTGTCAATCTCTGATAGGAAAAGCGATTATAAAAACCAACAGCTATATCCTGCTATCATCATTGCAATTTTTGAAATCCATAAAAAGCCAAAAGATTTTCATCATAAAATAAATGTAAACATCCCATCAGCAGCACATTGCCATCGGATTATGAATAGTCATTTCGACTCTTCGAAAACTATATCTTTTTACCGGATATTACAGACAGGTGGCAAGATCTGAATCAATCCCGTTATTCGAGAAAAATTTTAGACCGTCAAAGGATATTATATAAACACCATCTTCTCCAGGAAAATAGGTTTTCTACTATTTCATTTTCTTCATCTTAGGAGCAAGAGAAAACCTCTCAGGTCGATCTCCTTTCTTTTCTACTTTTTTTTTAAGTTAATCCTCCTTTGCTCCTTCCTTTCTTTATGGCTAGAATCTTAAAAGTTAGTCGTACTGATAATCCCGAAGAATCCACTTCTCAGAAACAGAAAAAACAAGCCAAATCAGTAAAAATAGGTGATGTTAGGTCCTCCTTAACAGAACACCAAATTTTAGCATTGAAGCAGTATTATAACATTTCAGACGATTATGCTGTAGTCCTTCCGAATTCTAAAGAGCAAATGGATCGGCCTCCACCTAGTAGCTTGATAATTTATGAAGAACATTTAAGAGCCGGTCTTAGATTTCCGATTCATCCCTTTTTCCTTACGATCTTTAGACTATATCGCATATTACCGGTCCAATTAACTCATAATAGTATCCGAATAATTTGAGCTTTCTTGATTCTTTGCAAGGACACAGATATAATCCCCAAAACTTTCCTTTTCACCGCCTTATTCGTACTGAAACGAGATTTTCATGGCCATGGGTGGTGGGTAATCAATCCATGCCACGGTCGAAAATTTATCTTGGGGCTTCCATTAGCCATTCATGGTTGGAAGCCTTGCTTCTTCTACATCGTCTCTAAAATTTCTTGGAATTTCACCATTAGCCATAGGGAACCCCAGTTAACTCCCAATGTTGGCAAGAAATTCTGACAGTTGACTAAGAAGATTATGAGAAGCTCATGGGGATGGAGATTCTCCCGATAAAAGAACTTCTCAATGAAAGAGGACTTTTTTCGGCTGAAATCAGTTCCAATCCCTCTTTAGGTATTTTTATTACTGATGTTATCTCTTCATTTCTTTACTGGCAATCAATCCTGTTACTTAACTTTTTAATCATTGCAGATATATCAATCATGGTGGACGTTCAGAAACTTCAAAAACTGTCGAAGAAAAGAAGAGCAGAAGCCACCCCCTCCGACCAAGAAGAAGGAAGAATTAAGAGACCGAAGAAGATAAAACCAACAACTTCAACAGCTTCAGCAGTCTCAGCAGATCCTATTTCTCTGATACTAATAGCAAGTGTATCGGAAGATGACGAAATATTATTATCAGCATCTCTTCAACCTCTAGTACAAGAAAGACGATCAATTGAAACTTCAAAAGCTGGTCCATCATCATTTTCTGCTGACCGAACTGATAAGGGGAAGTCTCCGATGATGGAGGAGGAAGAAGAAAGAGTACCAGCTGTAGATGTTACAGCTGATTTTCATGTATATGCTGACGATTCGGGTCTAAATGATCTAATGCTGGCTTGTCGCCTCTTAAGGTCTATCATCATTCTGAAAGACTGAGAAATTACCAAGTCCCAGCAAATTGACGATACAGTTTTATTGCTTCATCTAGCACTATTGAAGGCATGGAATTAATTTGCACTTTAAACAATTAAAGAGTCAATCGTTTTTCTTTCTTTAATAAGTCTGACCAATTTGACATACAAATGCATAGGTTATCCATGGGATCAGCATCATGGATAAAAGTCTGAAAAACTTCGATCAGTTCTGTCAAACTATGTGCAATGAGGTAAACATTGCAAGGGCAAAAAAAGAGGTTGCTGAGGAACTAAAGAATGCTATAGAAAGGAAATTAGAAGAAACAGCAACCAATACATCATCTCTAGAAGCAGAGCTGAATGAGGCATGATTAAAAATGAACACCATGGAGTCAAAGCTGAAAAAGAAGAAAAAGAAAATCCGATCGATGTCCGTTAATTTGGAGAAAGCCGAAGGAAAAATTTTAACGGCTAAAAAGAAAGTTTTAGCGGCTGAAGAAAAAGCTAAACGACAACAAAAAAAGCCGAACAAGCTGTTGAAGGAGCCGTTAATGAAGTCGTAAAGAAATATGTTCAGTCAGAAACTTTTGAAGATAAACTTCATGAAGCAGGGGTTAAGAGCTACGACCTAGGTCGCGCCGACTGTTTAAAGAAAGTAAAGAAATTTTATCCTGATCTAGATACTTCAAAGATAGAGGAAGATTTCGATGAAGAGGATTCTGAAGAAGAATATCAGGTTGGAGAACCAGTCGAAGACCAAGCCGAAAACCGGTCGGTGATCAAACCAAAGAATCAACATCATGCTCCTAAATTCAAGAAGAAACGGAAATAGTTCCTACTATAAATCAAATTGAAACAGAGGAAAATGTAATTGAAAATAATGTAAACGATCAATCTGTATGAATGATGTAGGAACTTATTTTGTCTTTAACATGAAATGAAAAGTTCTTTCCTTTAACAATGTCTATCATATTTTGAGTAAGGTAAATGCCTTTTCCTCTCCTTCTTTTTCTCTTTTTTTTTTTTTTTTAAAGAAAGAAGATATGATATATTATCTTAATAAAAATCAAAGAGTTCCAACTTTTATAAATGAAAAAATTTCTAAGTATGAAATCATTGGATCATACAAGAAAATTTCTGAGAAAGACTAATTTAATCATGAAATTATCCGAATCAGATTATAAACACTGATTATTATTCGAAAAAATTTAGTCAAATCAATTCCGAACAAGTTCAATGAACATGAATCTTTAACGGGATAAGTCGATCGGAAAGCATAATCTCTAACTTCTCCTGAGGAAGAAGTTAGCACTTACTGAACATTTAGAAAGATTAATCTCTAAATCAATCAAACCCCTAACTTACTCATAGATAGTATAATATTTCAATCAGATTTATCAAACATCTTTTTCCTTTCTTCTTATATTTTAAGAAGAAGACTTCTTCATGAGAGATTTTTCCAGATGAAGTTTAATAAGTCATCATATCAACTTTACCAAATGCCATCTTCCTATTAGAAGAGCAATCATTCGGCAGGTCGTATAATCGCATTTGTCAGTATTTTAGAGACAGTATAAGATTTGAATTCAAATTCAAATCAAATACCATTATATATATTTTTATAATTGACTTTCTGAAAATCAGAAACGGTGCACGGATTCCTACCAAATCAGGATCTCAAACGTGTCAAGATCTCAAGATATCTCAGAATTTGGACCATAAATCATGATCATTGATGCTCTCTATATAAAAATATTTCAAGCCCCGGTCTTTGAGCCACTTTTGTCTCAAGTATTTTGAGTTTCTTTTCTCCTTCAAAATTCTTTGTTTCAAAAAATACTTCCAAGAAGAAATCTTCATCGTATTTGAGAAATGGAATCAGATGACAATAAACTTCCTCAAACACTCAAGTGGAAGGCCAAACCTATACGATTCAGAGAAGAAAGATCTTGCGTAAGAAAAAGCCGCTTGTCAAGAAGTACTTCCAATAAGCCAGAATTTCTCAAATATGTTGCATCTTCATCCGAGGAAGAGGAACAAGAGCCTTCCGTTCCTCTTTCAAAAGAACCAGAGTGTGATCCATCTACTAAGCATACTTCAACAGAAAAAGGTAAGGCTCCTATAGAGGAATTGTCCGATCCGAACAATGTCAAGATCGTTCGAATGCTCGTTGCTAATATGAGTGTTAATAATCTAAAGTTGGCAAAAACCATACTACAATCCACCATCCTTCGGAAAGATTGGGAGACAACGATCAAACATGGAGTAAAAGAGATTCTATCTTCCATTTGTCCAGGAATAATGAAGGTAGATAGCACTTCCTTTCCTTCAAGATAGTCTATTCTTGTTCTAATGGTATTCCAACTCTTTTGTTCAGTTTATCAATGATATCTCCATGATTGAAGAAAGTTGGTGTCAAACGACTAACCTTCAAGAAGATCTTTAGAAGCAATTAGCATTGGCCAAGGAAGAGAAAGACAAGGCTGATGCTAACCGGATAGCCTTAGAATCAAGGATTGTCCGATCAACCGCAATGATCTTGTCCTTGAAGAATCAACTGAGAATAATTGAAAATCAAGCTATGCAACTTATGGCTGATGCAGCTAAAAGAAAGAAAATACTGCAACAGGCAGATGAGGTCATAGAAGAGAAAACTTAGGCATATGAAGAAGTATTGAGTTAAAAGTCCATAATGGAAGAGAGGATAACATTTCTTGAGAAGAAGTTGGAACAAACAGAACAAGAAAATGCTTCACTGATCCAACAGAGGCTTCTTGTAATTAAAGAATTTTAAAAATCTGAAGCATTTAACGATGAAATGGACCAAATAAGAGCCAAGGGCTATGAATTCGGCTTTAAAGATTGTATCAACAAGGTCAAGAAACTATATCCTAACCTTAACATTTCCTCTATTTTCATAAACGATCTTGCAGAAGAAGAAGAAGAAGAAAAAGCAACTGATAATCCTATAATCTCCCTTGTTAAAGAAACATCTGAACAAGAGAAAACTTTATGTGATCAAACCAATTAGGAGAAATTTGAATAGCATTTGTAATTATAAATTTTCAGTAACTTCTTATGAATCAATGTTCGATGTTGTTTGTTTTGCTTATATTTTTTTTATAGTAAAATATTAATGAAATCCTCTGTTTCTTTCTCATTGTTATATAATCAACATATCAAGTCAACTATAATGATCAGTTAAATATACCAAACCAACTTTCCAATATCTTTGATATTCTGAGGCAATGACATTGATGGAGTGGCAATTCAAGCCAATTCTCATTACTTGTATCATGGTCGACTTATTAGGTCAACCTTTCAATCAATTGGTTATTCCGATGTTAACATACCGATGAGTTAGTGGGTCAGACCAACTCGATTTGTCCGATTATGGTTAGCTTATTAGGCCAACCTTTTGATTGATCAATTATTTTGATCATAAAATACCGATGAGTTAGTGGGTCAGACCAACTCGATTTGTCGGATTATGGTCAGCTTATCAGGCCAACCTTTTGATTGATTAATTATTCTGATCATAAAATATCGATGAGTTAGTGGATCAGACCAACTCGATTTGTCGGATTATGGTCAACTTATCAGGCCAACCTTTCTTTTCTCTCTTTCTTTTAGAGAATATTTCAACTTCATATTTTTCTTTCATATGAAAGGAACAAAAGAGAAAAAATCTCTTTATTGATAGTATTTATGAAGATTTTCTATATTCCATGGTCTAGCCATTGGATAACCATATAGACTTTCAAGTCGACAGGTCCCGGGTCGCACAACTTCAGTGATACGATAAGGACCTTCCCAATTTGGAGCAAGTTTGCCCTATTCAATTGGTCAGGATATTATTGTTCGGTGCAGAACAAGATCGCTAATCCGAAAGATTTGAGTCTTGACTCTTGAATTATAATATTGCGCTACTCTTTGTCGATATGCTGCCATTTTTAATTGTGCTTGCAATCTGAAATTTTTAAGCAGATCTAAGTCAATTCTCCTTTGGTCAACATTATTCGTCGCTTCAAAGCAGTTTGTTCTTCTAGAGCGAAGAACAATCTCTATAGGTAACATAGCTTCACTCCCATAAGCAAGGTTGAACGGAGATTCTCCCGTTGTAGATCGGGGAGTCGTTCGGTAAGCCCATAAACTATAATAATGTTCATCAGCCCAAGATCCTTTGACTTCATTCAATCGGGTCTTCAATCCATGAAGAATTATCCGATTAGTTACCTCAGCTTCCCCATTAGCTTGCGGATGTCCAACGGATATCAGTTTGTGAAGAATGTTATATTGAGCACAGAAATCTCTAAATTTTTGATTATCAAACTGCCTTCCATTATCAGTAATGATAGCATGAGAGATTCCGAACCTATATATGATAAAGTTTCTGACGAACATTTCAACTTTTACTTCAGTAATTAGAGCTAAAGGCTCGGCTTCTACCCATTTAATTAGTAAAATAATTAATGGCAACAATCAAAAATTTTCGTTGCCTAAAAGCTGGCGAAGATGGACCAAGTATATCCATTCCCCACTGAGCAAATGGCCAAGGAGCCGTTAACTATGTTAGATGATCGGCAGGACGTCTTTGTATATTTGCATACCTTTGACAAGAATCACATCTTTTTACAAAATCTGTAGCATCCTTCTGTATAGTCGGCCAGTAATATCCTTGTCTTATGATTTTATAAGCCAATGACCTTCCTCCCAAATGATCACCGTATATTCCTTCATGCACTTCTCTAAGAGCATAATCGGCATCTGAAGGAGATAAACACTTCAATAGCGACTGGAAAAATGATTTTTTATATAACAAGCCATCTAATATAACATATTGAGAAGCAATCTTTTGGAGTTGTTTAGCTTCTACATTATTTTCATGCAATATCCCTTCAGTCAGATATTTAATTATCGAATACATCCAATCCAATTCTGGCTCTATTTGAAGAACCTTTTCTTTTTCACTTGTTAAAATACTTGGGGTCTCTAGGTGTTCCACAAAAGTCCGACCCAATAGATCAGGCATAGAGTAGCCAATCTGGACAATGAATCAGCTCGAGAATTTTCAGTTCTAGGGACATGACTAATATCCCAAGAATCAAATAAAGCTCCAAGCTCTTGAACTTTCTTCAAATATAAAGCTAAAGTGGCATCGCGAACCTCAAAATCTCCTTTTACTTGATTGATGACTAATTGTGAATCGGATTGTTGCCGATCTCACCGCGGTGGCCTGTAGCTCATGAGCTGGCGCTGGTTCTCGGACTCTGTCACCTAGAGATCTCTAAGTTTTCGAACTTGCAAAATAAAGTCAGAGACCCAGGCCGGGGATTCCGGTGGGGGCACTCCGACGGTCAAGTAAGAGAGCGGCAAGATGGAACAGGACCTCTAAGACCGGTTCCCAAGGGATTCCGGTGCTTAGAAGAGATGCAAATGAAAGAAGTATGGGGAAGGGAGGAGCTGAAGCCTGGCTTCCTGTGCTAGGTTCATCGAGCTCACGCCTGAGAACTTCTTGGGGTCCCCCGGATCGTTCTCTCAATGTTCTCCCCCCTTTTTGACTTACCTTTCCATCCATTTTACCATCCCCTTTATACCACCGGACCGCCTTCAGCCCACGTCTCCTCCTGGGAGCTCCCATGCCTCGTCCGCCGTGTGTCACGAAAGGGGGAAGACTGGTGAGACCTCGGGCCGAGCGCGGGAGCTCTCCTTTCGGGGCGTTGACGATGGGCCTCTAGCCGTTTCAGGCCCCTGTCCACAAGGATTTCATTCCTCAGTTGCGGGGCCCCGTTTAACTGATGTAAACGAGGTTTCACGTATCACTGTAGGCCATACTGGCACTTCGTATGGGGTGCGGCGCGCGCCGACCCTAGTGGCGACCTCGCGACCCATGTCTCTGCCTCCACGAGGCTTTGCAGAGTATGGCTGACTTCGGTCAAGGTGGAACCTTCAGGGGGTGCCACCTGGCGGAGGAGCAGGGGCTGCCAGCTTCGGTCGAGGTGGACCCCTCCACGGTGGACACCTGACGGAGTGACAGAGAGGTGCTCGACTTCGGTCGAGGCAGACCCATAATGGGGTGCCACCTAGCGAAGGAGCAAGAGGGCCTGGCTCGACCTCGACAGAGGTGGACCCATCTTGGGGTGCCACCTAGCGAGGGAGCAGGAGGCCGCCAGCTTTGGCCAAGGTGGATCCCTCCTGGGTGGACACCTGGCGGAGTAGCAGAGAGGCGCTCGACCTCGACCGAGGTGGACTCATCATAGGGTGCCACCTGGCGAAGGAGCAAGAGGGCCTGGCTCGACCTTGGCAGAGGTGGACCCGTCTTGGGGTGCCACCTAGCAAGGGAGCAGGAGGCCGCCAGCTTCGGCCAAGGTGGACCCCTCCTGGGTGGACACCTGGTAGAGTGGCAGAGAGGTGCTTGACTTCGGCCGAGGTGGACCCGTCATGGGATGCCACCTGGTGAAGGAGCAGGAGGGCCTGGCTCGACCTCGGTAGAGGTGGACTCATCTTGGGATGCCACCTGGCGAGGGAGCAGGAGGCCGCCAGCTTCGACCGAGATGGACCCCTCTTGGGTGGACACCTGACGGAGTGGCAGAGAGGCGCTCGACCTCGGCCGAGGTGGACCATCATGGGGTGCCACCTGGCGAAGGAGCAAGAGGGCCTGGCTCGACCTCGGCAGAGGTGGACCCATCTTAGGGTGCCACCTGGCAAGGGAGCAAGAGGCCGCCAGCTTCGGCCGAGGTGGACCCCTCCTGGGTGGACACCTGGTGAAGTGGCAGAGAGGTGCTCGACTTCGACCGAGGTGGACCCGTCATGGGGTGCCGCCTGGCGAAGGAGCAGGAGGGCCTGGCTCGACCTCGACAGAGGTGGACCCGTCTTGGGGTGCCACCTGGCGAGGGAGCAGGAGGTCGCCAGCTTCGGCCGAGGTGGACCCCTCCTGGGTGGATACCTGGCGGAGTGGCAGAGAGGCGCTCGACCTCGACCGAGGTGGACCCGTCATAGGGTGCCACCTGGCGAAGGAGCAAGAGGGCCTAGCTCGACCTCGGCAGAGGTGGACCCATCTTGGGGTGCCACCAGGCGAGGGAGCATGAGGCCGCCAGCTTCGACTGAGGTGGACCCCTCCTGGATGGACACCTGGCGGAGTGGCAGAGAGATGCTCGACTTCGACTGAGATGGACCCGTCATGGGGTGCCACCTGGCGAAGGAGCAAGAGGGCCGGCTCGATCTCGACAGAGGTGGACCCGTCTTGGGGTGCCACCTGACGAGGGAGCAGGAGGCCGCCAGCTTCGACCGAGGTGGACCCCTCCTGGGTGGACACCTAGCGGAGTAGCAGAGAGGTGCTCAACTTTGGCCGAGGTGGACCCGTCATGGGGCACCGCCTGGTGAAGGAGCAGGAGTTTTGAAAGAAAAATCCATGTGGCGCTGCGGCTTCCAGCTGGATCTGACACACGTTCCATGTCAGCGATGTAGCCATGTCACGGATAATACCTTTAACCTTCGGACATTTAATTCCTTTGCAATTCTTAAACTAGCCAGATGGCTTCATATTCGGCTTGATTATTAGAGACTTTGAAAGACAATCAGAGTGCATATTCTATGATATCTCCATTTGGATTGGATAAGATCAATCCAGCCCCACAACCAGAAGAATTTGAAGCTCCATCTACATGTAATATCCAGAGTGCATCAATTTTTTAATTCCATCAAATGGCTGGATTTCCTTTTCATTGTCACTCCAAGTACATTCGGCTATGAAATCAGCCAGTACTTGAGCCTTCATTGCAGATCGAGGCCGATAAATAATATCATATTCACTTAATTTAACTGTCCATTTTGCCATTTGACCAGAAGTATCAAGACATTGTAGAATAGTCCTTAGAGGTTGATCGGTCAAAACAATAATACGATGGGATTGAAAATATGGCCTGAAGCGTTTGGCCAATATTACTAAGGTATAAATTGTTGCCCATAAATGGAGCCCAAGAGAGGGGTGAATTGGGTCTTTTTAAAAAATTTAAAGCAATAATGTGCAGGCATTGTGATGTTTGTGAATAATGATTGATGCATTAGATTATATGCAGTGGAAAGCAATAATTAGAGTTTAAGTAATATAGTGCAAGAAATAAAAGCGACAATCACACACAAACATAAGGTTTATAGTGGTTCGGTGCAAACCTAGCACCTACATCCACTCCCCAAGCCACCCTTGGAAATTTCACTATAATCTATCCAAGATTACAACCGACTTGTTTTTTCAAAGGCTCACAAGTCAAAACCTATGTTGGTTTTATTACCTAGGCTCACCAACAAACCTTTACACTTGTTTTGGCTTCGGGCTCACAAGTCAACCCTAGTTGGTTTTGTCCCTTTGGCTCATCAACAACCACAACAACCTACTTTCAAGAAACCCTTGAAAGCTAGGTCAAAATACAAGAGAATTTCAGATGTACAATTTAAATAAATAAAACAAACTCTTTTCAAGAGTAGAATAGAATCTTTGAGGCTCTAATTGATGCTTGTCTTGTCTTCTCCTTGGAATATTCTTCAAGCTCTCTTTTTGGAATGATGAAAGGATAGGCTTATAAGCTTTTTCAGGGAATCTCTCTTTTAATGGCTTTTGAAGTGAAGTTCTTGAGGGAATATTGGCTTTTGAGCTTTCAATGGACTTCAATGCTTCAAGAATGAGTTTGGTGAAGCTTAAATACTTCAAAAACTTCCAAAAAACGGTTTGAGACTGTTGGAGATTTAAAACTAGCCGTTGAGAGCTTAAAAAGACGTTTCTACAACTTAAAAAAATAGATCCATTAGGGCTGTCAAAACCCGAGTGTCGATACTTGGCTGTCAGGTATCGACACTTGGCTGTTAGGTGTCGACACTTGAACTTTCAAATGTCGACACTTGATTCATAAGAGTCGACACTTGACACAAAAACTCTCCATGGCCAAGTTCTGGATTTTCAAAAAGTCTCGGGCCTTAAGTCGACACTTGGGAACTTAAATATCGACACTTGAGTTTCAGGTGTCGATACTTGAATTATGGGTATCGACACTTGACATGCCAAGAAGATTTTCTGCGTGCCAAATGCTGAAATGTCAACACTTATTCTTCCAGGTGTCGATACTTGGTTCTGCAAAGTTCAGAATTAAGTGCCAATAAAGCCAAAAATATAAGTATTGTTTATGAAATTTAAAAGCAATATAAATCAACAATAATTGAACTTGTTTAAGCCCTCTTTGCATGGAAAAGACTTCTCAAATCGTGAAAGACACTTCGTGCCAAAACATGCCACGAAATTTTAATTTTGAAATTTGAGATGCTTGTTTCCTGAAAACTCACAACTAGGAATAAACATTAGTACAAAATATGTACTCAACATTTTGTTATTCATCAAAATCACAAGGTATATCCAACATAAACAATCTTCTGAAGTTTTGGGTACCTTGTCTCTGCATCATGAAGGACTTTGCTGATATAATAAATGGGCTTATGCGATTCATCAGATTCCTTTCTCACCAACACAGAACTGATTGCTCCATCAGATGCAGCCAGATAAAGATACAGGTCTTCTCCTTCTTGGGGTTTAGACAATATGATCGGATTTGCCAAATACTTTTTAAGTTTTTCAAATGCTAACCGACAGTCATTCGACCAATTAAAGTCCTTGGTCTGTCGTAAAGCTTTGAAGAAAGGCAAACATCTCTCAGCCGAACGAGAAATAAATCGGCTTAATGAAGCGATTCGTCCAGTCAACTGTTGAATTTCTTTCTTATTAGCTGGATGCCTCATGTCTAATATAGCTCGAATCTTTTCTGGATTAGCTTCAATTCCTCACTTCGTAAGCATGAAGCCCAAAATTTTTTCAGAAGTTATACCAAAAATACATTTGGTTGGATTTAACTTCATGTGATTTTGCCATAGAATATCAAAGGCGATCTACAAATCTTTAATATGATCATCAGACTGATTACTCTTGATGATCATATCATCTATATATACTTCCATGTCTTTCCAATTTGATCTTCAAAGATCTTGTTTATTAATCTCTGATGGGTAGCTCCAGCATTTTTAAGACCAAATGGCATTACTTTGTGATAATGTATCCCTCGATCTGTGATGAAGGAGGTCTTCTCTTCATCTTTTGGACTCATTCGTATCTGATTATATCCAGAGAAAGCATCCATGAAACTCAAGAATTTATGTCCAGTCGTTGCATCAACGAGTTGATCAATTTTAGGCAAAGGAAAACTATTTTTAGGACATGCATTGTTAAGATCAGTATAATCTATATATATCCTTCATTTTTCATTTGCTTTCCTTACCATTACTACATTGGCAAGCCAGTCAGAATAATGAACCTCCCTGATAAATCCAGCATCAAGCAATTTGGTCACTTCTTCATTGATAACTTTTTATCTTTCTAGGACAAAATTTCATTTTTTTTGTCGAACAGGTCGACTAAGTGGATCAACCTTGAGTTCATGCATAATTACTTCAGGAGGAATCCCCAACATATCGGCAGCCTTCCATACAAATATGTCAGTATTTTTTTGTAGAAAGTCAATCAACTTCTTCCTTTGGTCTTCAGTAAGTGAACTTCCAATCTGAACAGTTTTAGTAAGATCATCTTTTATTAAAGGAGCATGAATAGTTCTTTCTATTGACATGCTTACCCCTTTAGTCGGCTCACGCGGATCCATTTGTTCAGAAATCGAGTTGTTGATTGATTGTTGATTTTGAATTATCAAACGAGCCATCTGTTGATTTCCTCTTATCTCTTCAATTCCATTTTGGGTTGGAAATTTCGTCAATAAATGATATGTCGATACGATGGCTTGGAACTTATTCAGAACAGGTCTTTCCAAGATTGCATTATACGCAGAGGAAATTCGAACAACCATAAAAGTAAGAGGAAAAGTCCTTTGCTTCGGCGTTGTTCCAAGGGTTACGGGGAGTGTAATCTCTCCCTCCACTCCTTCAGAATTTCCGCCGAATCTAGTTAGTGGCATATGAATTCTTCATAGCTTATTAGTTGGTAATTCATCTTGACAAAAGCATCATAAAGCAAGACCTCGGTAGATCTTCCATTATCAACCATAATTCTATGTACATCATAGTTTGCAATTATTGCAGAAATCACTACAGGATCATTATACGGTATTTGGATGCCTTGTAAGTCATCATCAGAAAAGCTAATACTTCATCGAAGCCTCTTGGTGCTCCGATCATCTTCATAATATGCTTGGTGAATCATTCCGATCGAACCATCAGTCGGCTGTTGATTTGGGAGCTCCGTCCCATCAGTGATCATTCTTGGGGCCGTTGGCCTTGGTACTGCTACTTCGATTGGTCGATTTTGATTTTGGTTTCGGACATATCTATCCAAATAACCTCGTTTGATCAGATCTTCAATCTCATCTTTCAGTTGGATACACTCTTCCGTAGTGTGTCCATGATCATGATGAAACCGACAATATTTGGCTTTATTGCGAACAACAGGTGGAGCTCTTATTGGCCTTAGCCTTTGAAAAAAAATTTCTTTCTCAATTTCCATCAGAATTTTCTCTCTCGGGAGAGTTAGGGGACTATAAGTATCAAATCTACTGACATAGTTCTTGCCGACCAAGTTCTTCGGCCTCTGACCTTGCTGTTGAATTGATCGGACTCCAGGGGATCGAAAGTCATCTTCTTTGGAGTTCTTTTTACTTGGCACCGATTTTCTTTCTACCTGTCACCGGCTCAGGGCTTGTTCTTCGGCATGAGCGTACTTTTGGGCATGGGCCAGTAGTTCGGAATAATTGGTCGAAAATTTTTTATCTAAAGAGAATGTGAACCTAGAGGCTCGCAATCCCTTCTTCATAGCTGACATTGCCATGTATTCATTGAGATCCGGAATCTCTAATATGGTAGAATCAAACCTCGTTATGTAGTCTCTCAAAGACTCTCCTTTTGATTGTTGAATGAAGAATAAGCTATCGAAGTTTCTGGACATTTTTTTGCTTGTTCTGAAGTGAGAGACAAACAACTTCTCCAACTGACTGAAAGAATAAATGGTATCCGGCTGGAGACTTGAATACCACATTCTTGTAGATTTTTTTAAAGTTGCTGGGAAAGCAAGACAGTGGAGTGCGTCTGATGCTCCTTGGATCAACATGTGGGTTTTAAAGCTACCCAGATGATCCAAGGGATCAGACGATCTATCATACAACTCAATTTACGAAATTTTGAAATGATGAGAAATTCTCTCCTCCATAATCTTCTTGGAAAAAGGGGGTAAGATATCATAGCTTGGTGTTGTATCCTTTGCTTTCCTCTGCTCAACAACTCTGGCAATCTGTAGCTCCGGCTTTCTGAATTTCTTATCAAAATCATTTGCTCTTGCAAGGTTTAGAACTTGAGCACTGTCAGGAGTTGATTCCTCAGAGGATGTCGAATGAGATCGCGGGCGTTACTCCTTATTTCATTTTTTGGTGTGATGATAAGATCGGTGATGTTGCTTTGAAGGAGACTGCTGACCTAAGAAATGTTGATAAGATGAATATCTTCTTGGACTAAGATGTCTACTTACCTAAAGAGAAGGTCGTTGGCTACTTCTTGATGCAACAGGTCGCGATGGTTCCTTTGCAATGATTTCTTGGAGATTTTGCATTGCCGCAGTGAGTACTTCTACCTTGTCCAACAGAGTATTTAACCTTTCTTGATCCAAATTTACAGCAAGAAGAACTTCCATCCTCTCACCAAGAATGGGATCGTTCTCCTTTGGAGCATGAGGAATGTCTTCAACAGGGAGATTCTGATTCTTACCTTTCACCATATTTTCTTTCATATTCTTGAGACTCTTTCATTGAGTCCCCCTACCTGGTGCGCCAATCTGTTGTGTCCAAACAAATTACAATGACGCTTGGGCTTAAACTAGATCAAATGAAAACAGGTTGAGCTAATTAATCTTCATCTTCTTGGAGGCTCTGTGCGTTGAAGTGCTTCTACTCCCGAGCTCATCAATGGTGTCTGGACTAAACAGATGCGATCTGAAGAAAAATTGAGTGGAAGGTGTTTCGAAATCAAGATCCCCTTCTCCGTCATGCTCACCGGTATTTATAGACCTCAGACTTAATCATTTCCAGCCAACTACAGCTGTAAACGGTTAATTTGTTAAGACATCAATACGCGCAATAAGCGTTATCCATAATTGATAAGTTATTTTCCGGATGTCGAACAACCTAACGTCATTTGAACATTGATCAGCTTTGCTTCTCCTGAGAGTTGATCAGCCTTATGTCTCTTGGGCATTGGTCGGCTTTACGCCTCTTGGACGTTGATCGGCTTTACGCCTCTTGGACGTTGATCGGCTTTACGCCTCTTGGATATTAATCAGCCTTACACCTCTTGGATGTTGATCATCTTTACGTCTCTGGGACGTTGATCAGTCTTAGGCCTCTTGGACATTGATCATCTTTATGCCTCTTGGACATTGATCGGCTTTATGCCTCATGGGCGTTGATCGACTTTACGCCTCTTGGACGTTGATCAGCCTTACACCTCTTGGGCGTTAATCATCTTTACGCCTCTTGGACGTTGATCAGCCTTATGTCTCTTGGGCATTGATCATCTTTACGTCTCTTGGACATTGATCGGCTTTATGTATTACTTGATCAACCAGATTCAGCCCCTATCAGATCAATATAAATAGATCAAATATGTCGTATCCCAACAGTATGATATTTCAACTACTACTTAAATTATTGCATCACAGGTTTCTACACTTCCACATGCATGGGTCTATTGTAAATGGTGGAAACTTAGAAAAATTCTGCCAAAATTTTCGTCATCTACTCACATTCTGAATAGGTGCTATCTTTTATTACGTGCAAACCATGGGCTTATCTATGTTCTATGAGCAGAGGTTTTCTGAATTTGGGTGGCTTCAATGTTCTGCTTTTCTTGACTACAGCCTTATGGGTACTCCATCTTTCTTTATGACATTAATTTCATACTCAGGTTAGCAGTCACTTATTAACTGTTTTGATTCACATCATACACCAATTTTGGGAGGCATACAGCATGCTCCGGCTCCATGGCAATTCTCTTGTCATCATCTATTTCAAAGGCTAAAGGAGGATGTGACTTATCTTTTATCGAAGTCTTAGAACATGGGATTGTTAGGTTATAGTTTGTATTCAAATATGCATCCTCTTTATCTTTTAAACCAAAAACACCGAGGACGTTGTAATCATAAGTTTTGTTTTACTTGGTAGCTATGCCCTGCAAAGCTTATGCATTCCCTAAAATGGGCATAATGATCCAACACAACTGCCAAGTAGTCTAGTTGGTTGGAGCCTTGCCTCACAACCAACAGATCATAAGCTTGAGATGTGACTTTATCGAAGATTCGATTAAATTCAGAAATTATCCTTTGAGACCTATGATGATTGGATGTGTGAGAGGAAAAAAAAAGATCCAGCATATCATCCAAAATATATCATCTTCAGGCTAAGTGTCCAAATCTATTTGTAAGTATCTAGAATTTTATATAAAAAAAACTAGTAAATATAGAACTAAATATATGCCCGTATAGAATATAACAAAAAAAATTATGTTAGGTGCCCTTTATATATTTCCTTTTCTAAGCTCTCCTCCACCCCAGGTTTAGTGTGTAAACTTATATGCTCGTAGAGTCTGTCCGGAGAAACAGTAATTTTTGGCAAAAAATAAGTTTTGGTAAAAGTTACATTTTGTTAAAAACTATTTTGAAATAAAATAACTTTTTATTTGACTGTCAATATTCTAAAAATATTCTAAACTGTGTAAATAGGTTGCTATATATTTGGTTGGCAAATTTTAAAATTATTTTTGAATGATAAAATAACAAAAAATAAATATCTAAAAAAAATTTAGATATAAAATTTTATATTATATTTTTTATAGAGATTAATTTGGAGAAGCAAAAAATACTTATGTACAAGAAGTTTTAGAAAAAGTCCTGATAAAAAAAATTTGGAAAAGGACACGAAGATGCGAGCACATTATTCAGGGATAGAGATAACAAGGATGAGAGAAAATTAATTTGAAAGAAACAGCCAAAAAAATATGGTAAAAGGATGTGGATGAACAAAAGAAAAGATTAAAATAAAAAGAATCCATCTAGAAATAGAGGATGCAAATGAAGATGCAAAGAAATTAATCAAAGATGAATGGTAGTGAGGAAATTAATTAAAAAAAATCTTGATACACAAGAAAAAAATAGAAAAAAAAAAATAAGTGAGGGGTATTGAGATAAAAAAATAATTTAAGAAAAAAGAGAAAAAAAAGATAAGTGGGAGTTATTAAGATAAAAAATATTTTTTAAATAAGATATTTAGTTTGCAATCCTTTATACATGAAAAGCACGAAGCTATCAACTTTATTTTTAATACGATTCAAAATTATATTTAGATTAACTAAATATTTAAAATTTTATTTTTAAATTTAAAGATATTTTTGATAGGTACAGTTGCATTTTCAAATGCATAAAAAAAAAAGACTTTTAATTAAACATAGATTAGTGCACAACCGAACATAAGGCAAATTAGACTAACAATATTGGCTAAAATGGTCATAAAGGGCATCCCAGTACGGACAAATTCATAAAATGGATACGCGAATCCGCCTGCTTTGATACAGGGCTGGAAATGAATCGGTCCAAAAGCTCATTATTTGAAATTAGGTTGGACTAGTTCAATAAATTTCGGATCGATTTGAAATTGATTCAGATTTCGGATCAAATTTTAAGCATATAAAATTAGTCTTCGGACCGTAAAATAGAGTCCATTCAATTTTTGAACCAAAGATATGTCCGAATTCGATATAAAAATTTTTAAAATATAATTTTTAGATCGGACTAATAAATTTTGGATCGATCTATTTTCAACTTTGATATGACAGACGTACATTACACGACATTCTCATTGAAAAAAAAAAGAAAAAAAAGAAAAAAGAAGTTAAACTCAAGCACATGCTCCGGTATTTCGACGGTGCCGGCTGGTTTTGGACACCTCAAGAATGTTTAATACTTGTGTGGCACATTCTGATCTGGTTGTGCTGTTTTGATCGGGTACCTGATCCAGGATCCGACAAACCTCTTCGAGATAGATAGCGGAAACTGCTAAAGGGCACCTGTCAGGTACACAAAAGCGTCTAGACAGACATGGCACAATCTGACACTTATAAAAGATAGTAATGACGCGTATCTTGACCGTCTAATAAAAAAATAATTTTAAAATGAAAATTATTAACATCCAAATTTAACTGATAATTTTAAATTAAGAATTATTATTAAATATGTTTTTTATTTTTTAATAACATGATAATTTTTTATTGAATATTCCGAAATATATATAATAAAATCATTTTAATCAATAATTATTGTTTAAAAAATTTCTTATTTGTAATCTTCCATTTGTTTGTCTCGATATTTGGATTGGCCAGCTGGAGCCGGTCCATTCAATATCAATAATCTCCCTAGGCAAAGATGCATTAATTTCAGCAGCCACGGTGCAACCAAAAAAAAAATTTTTTTTTCCGCGCCCACCAATCTGCACATTCCACGTTGCAGGAGAATTGGTCGTGTGCAAGTCGGGGCCTCCTAGCATTTCGTGGCAATTCTAGGGAGAACGGACGTTCTGGGAAAACTTGAGCTACCAACGCATCATGCGGTGGCCCTTACACGCCTAGGACCGGAAACACTGGATAATTCTCTCCCGACCGTATTAAAGTGGGAACTGCATTCCGATAGCTGCGTGTTACACGTGGCCATCTGTGAAGCCAGTAGAATCATTTCTTGTCCGATGCAACCGCCACATTATCCCTCACTGTTCAGCCAACACGGGTGGAGACACCCGAAGGGAGGTGCCGCACCCATATAAAAAGACTAAAATGCCCATGTACCTGCTAATGGATTGGCGATGAGTTTTGGTCATTTTAAGAGTTATCTGTCCTTCTGCATCATCATGATCTTTCCCCGGCGCATATCCTACCTTTCCCCCTCCCGTCGCCGCATCACCGGAGAGAGCCGGAAGAAGCCATGGATCCCCGGTGCCGGGCAGAGGCGGAGCGGTGTCTGGCGATCGCGGAGAAGCTCCTCGCGGCGCGGGACCTCGTGGGGAGCAAGCGGTTCGCGGAGCGGGCGATGGAGGCGGACCCCCTCATCGACGGCGTCGACCAGATCCTCGCCGTCTCCGACGTTCTCCTAGCCTCCCAGCGTCGCGTCAACAACCAAGTCGACTGGTATGCTGTCCTCCATCTCCCCTCCTCCCCCGACGGCCGCGACCCCTCCGCTGTCAAGCTAGCCTACCGCCGCCTCGCCCTCCTCCTCCACCCCGACCGCAACCTCTCCCCCGGCGCGGATGCCGCCTTCCGCCTCGTCTCCGACGCCTGGTCCGTCCTCTCCGACCCCTCCAAGAAATCCCTCTTCGACGCCGAGATCCGCATCGCCACCTCCGCCGCCTCGAAACCCTCCCCATCCTCCGCGGCCGCCACATTCTGGACCGCATGCACGTTCTGCTGCCATCTCCACCAGTACGCCCGCGCCTACCTGAACTGCTCCCTCCGTTGCCCCACCTGCCGCCGGGCGTTCAACGCTGCCGAGATCTTCACTCCGCCGCCCATCGTCCCTGGTACCGACATGTACTACTGCTCCTGGGGCTTCTTCCCCCTGGGTTTTCCCGGCGGACCGGGCTTCGGCGGCACCCGGGATCTCAGTAACGGGTGGAAGCCCTTCCATCGATTCCCGTGGTCCGGGAACCACCCCTCTCAGCCGCCCCCCGACAACCAGCAGGACCCCCGAAATGGGCCCAGCGAGACACCGCAGGATAATGAGGAGAGGGAAAACGCGATCAAGCCCCGGTGGACGACAGCGCCGGCCGCGAGGAATACGAAGAAGATGGCGAGGAAGCAGGTTGGTGGGGGCCTAAAGAGGAGGACTTGGAACGTGGAGAGTGAGGGCAAGGGTGGCAATGGGGCTGAGCCGGCGATGCCTGTCCCTGAGATATGGGAGGGAAGTAGGGGGAAGGCTGCCACCATTGATGTTGATGAAGAAGTAGAGTTCAGAGACATTAATATTAACGAAGTGGCCAAGGGTTCAGAGGGCAATGCTGAGATTGTGGGAGATGAAGGGGACACGATGAGCTTTCATATTGACATGGATGCGACTGATGAGCTTCTAGGTAATCTTCAAAACCTTCCCTTCCTGAAGGAGGAAGACATTCCAGGGCATATGCCATAGTAACTGTTGTAGTAACAGGGAGCGAACTTACAGGGCAGAATGGATCGTAGCTGTGATGTGTTTTGCTTATCAGGTCGGAATTGTTGTATTAGAGACTGACCCTGGACTGCATCCTATAATGTAAAATTGAGACAATGTATTTAACTTTTTAAAAATTTTCAATGGCCGAAGATCGTTCAGCCATTTCTGTGGTTTTTCAAGTTTTAAGTCAACCATTCTCAAGTTCAGATGTCAGAGCTCCCTGCCTGCGTAGGTGGGAAAAGTGCAGTTGTCACTGATGCTGTTTTGGCTCGGGGAATTTTCTTTTACAGCTCAGTACTTCTTGCGTCATGCTGCGATAAATGTGAGGAATCATAATGGTATGCATTAAGCTTTAAACTCTCTGCTTTACTTGATTTGATTATCTTTATCCATTCAATTGTTTATAATTTGATAGCAATTACAACTGATTTGGTTCTGTTAGGTTGGTGTTATTTGGATATCCATGTCCTTGTAACAATTGGATTTGTGGCTCATTGCTTGTTTTAATATTAAATCAATAACTTTGTGATCCATACTATATTTGGCTAAGAGAATGTTTAGCATTGCATGTTGGTGTTGCATGCTGCTTTGTCCAGTTATTAGCACTTCTTTATGAATATAATGACGGTGATGGTTATAACTTTACACTCTATATGCTATACATGCTCATGAATTTTTTGCTTTTTATAGTTGCCTGTGCTATAGTTTTTTATGTCATATACCTTTGAATAGTATCCTTAGCATTTGGGTTTTGCAAGTACCTGACCTGTATGCTGGAGATTGCAAAGCATTTGGATGCTATAATTGGCACTATCTTCTTAATGGTGTGGGTGCATTCTGTGTTACTTTAGAATTTGATAGATGTGAGATTTCTAACAGGAGATAGGTGAGACCCCTCATGTTATCTTGTCCCTTTGCTCCTCCATGATATCATGATATGGCTAGAGGGATAAGTTACATGCTCCTGGTAGGATATGAAAGCATGGATTGAAATTTGATCATACTACATCAGACAGGAGTGTCATAGCATAAATCCATTGAAAGATTTTTTCAATGAGGTCAAATGTTTCATAGAGAAGATATATATGTATCAACCTCTAACTAGTTGAGGACTGGCTGAGGATAAGGAGATAGAGAATATGGTGAGATGATATGGACAAGCACAATAAAGATCCAAGAAAGCCCAGGAGGTGGTTAAATTTTTGTTGACATGTCTATAAAAAGGACGGGTGACCTAAGTGTCATGGGTGAAGGTTGTGGGAAAATATTTAGAGAGCTTGTAGTAGCATTAAGTTTGTCCTTCACAAGAAGTATCAGTGAATAAGGATTTGTGAAGTAAAATTTAAGTAATAGGAAGAACGCTTGTTGGTTATGGTCATGATTGTAGAGAAAAACTTATCAAGTCAATGAAGGTAACTACAGGAAATATTTGCTGTAACTAATTTTGCAATTCAAGTAAAGTGTGTATGCCATGCATTTTTTCTCGCTTGTTTATCGTACTTGATTAACTAGTGCTTAGTTTAATCAGAAGTACCCTTAATTATTGTCAGTATGCATGAGAATAATGAATTATGGCTTATTTCTTCTTGGTTTAAGGGAATAAAAGAACAAACAAGGACTAGAATAGGAACTCATTCTCCACAAATAGCAACAATTTAATGAATTCAATGCATAGAAAAATGCGGACCTAAGATATAGCATCCTGATATTTCAACGAGAAGGATAATTAGACCAAGTTTTACATTCTGTCTTGAATAAACTGTTGAAGTCCCTCCTTTTTTATTAGAAAGCCTTTGTTGAAACCAAATTATTTTCAGAGAAGTGTGGTGCATAATGGAATTCCTTGAGATTAAAGAAGTAAATAATTGTAGTTGCTATTGTTCTCTTTCCAGACTGCAAAATTCCTCGTTCTGCAGGGCTTTTGAGAATGATTACAAAATGAAAATGTGCTCGCGAACCAATGGCAGATGTGGAAACAAAAAACTGCATTTGATACAATTTCGAATCATAGTTTGTCAGTTACTAGGAAATGAATGCATGAAGTCGAGGAACTTGACAAATATCATATTTAAACAGTAGACAAGGCAACCTTGTTTATCTTGAATCTTAAATGCATTATTAGCTAGTTATCTACGTGTCACCAATTGTTGTACTAATTCTTACCTGTGTACATCCTGTAATATGTCTTGCGGTGTGCTTTAGGTGGATACACATTTAATGGACATTGAAAAACAAAGGTTGAAGATCTTCACTTCGAAGCATACTTCTGTTCAGGGCATTGGACTGTAATTATTGTTTGAATTGAAACATTTTGATTTTTATTGAATTATGCAGTAAAAAATAAATTGAAATAAAGAAGTTCAAAAATCAAAATTTTGGAAGAAGGGAAAATGTTGATTTTCAAGTAGCCTGTTGTCATAAGAGTTGAAACAATACGTTGGTGATATTGCATAAATTATGCATATTGTGAATCTTTGATGCGAATAAGAATGTTAATGAAAAGAGCATGATAGTGCATAAGGCTCCAGCTACTGCAATGTCCGGGAATGGTCGGATGTACATAGCCTTATTAAGGGCGGTGAGCCGACCATCTCTTCGATCGAGTATGAGCTAACTGGATGGGAGTTATCTTTGTGAGGAGTTACCTGAAGTATGAACTTTCCTGGTGGGAGTTATCTAGACGGGGCGGTGAGCTGACCATTTCTTCGATCGGGTGAGTCAACCGAATGAGAGTTATCTTTGTAAGGAGTTACCTGAAATGGGAGTTATCCTGACGAGAGTTATCTTTGTAAGGAGTTATCTTGGCGAGAGTTATCCAGATGGGGATGGTGAGTCATCTCTTTGGTCGGGTATGAATCAATCGAGTGGGAGTTATATTTATGGAGAGTTATCCGAAGTGGGAGTTTCTTTGGCAGGAGTTATCTGTATAAGGAGTTATCCTGGCAGGAGTTATCTAGATGGGGACGGTGAGCGACCATCTCTTCGATCGGGTATTAGCCAACCGGATGAGAGTTATCTTTATAAGGAGTTACCCGAAATAGGAATTACTCTGGTAGGAGTTATCTTTGTAAGGAGTTATCCTAGCAGGAGTTATCTAGATAGGGGCGATGAGCCGACCATCTCTTCGATTGGGTATGAGCAAACTGGATGGAGTTATCCTTGTGAGGAGTTACCTGAAACAAAAATTATCCTGTCGGGGGTTATCTTTGTAAAGAGTTATCCTGGTAGGAGTTATCTAGATGGGGGTGATGAGCTGACCATCTTTTCGATCGGGTATGAGCTAACTAAATGAGAGTTACTTTTATGAAGAGTTATCAAAAGTAGGAGTTACCTTTGTATAGAGTTATCCTACCGAGAGTTGCCCAAATGGGGGCAATGAGCCGACCATCTCTTCAATCGGGTATAAGCCAATCAGATAGGAGTTATCTTTGTAAGATGTTATCCAAAGTGGGAGTTATCCTAGCTGGAGTTATCTTTGTAAAGAGTTATCCTGATGGAAGTTATCCGGATGAGGACGGTGAGCTAACCATCTCTTCGGTCGGCTATGAGCCAACCAAATAGGAGTTATCTTTGTGAGTTATCCGAAGTGAGAGTTATCCTGGCGGGAGTTATCTTTGTAAGGAGTTAACCCGACGGGAGTTACCTAAATAGGGGTGGTGAGCTGACCATCTCTTCGACCAGTCTGAGCCAGTTGGGTTTCCAGTGAGTTTTGACGAGTCTAGGTCGGACCAGGGGACTTTTGGAAACATTGTTAGAGAAAATTTCTTTGTATTTTCGAATGAAAGCGATTACATCATTGATAATGCATCCGGAGATTCTCGATGTTCCAAATTCGAGGGATAGATGCCCCGTCCAAGTCCTCAAGTCGATAAGCTCCTTGTTGAAGTACTTCGGCCACTCGGTAGGGCCCTTCCCAATTGGGAGATAGCTTGCCTTGCTCGGTGGATCTTGATATTTCGACGCGTTGTAATACAAAGTCTCTCAGACGGAAGGTCATCGACTTTACTCAGGAATTGTAGTACCGAGCAACTTTATCAGTATGTCGCCATTCTTGGGTGGGCTCAGTCCCGGGTTTTCTCTAGTAAGTCAAGATCGGCTCTCAATCGATCCGAGTTGGTCATCTTGTCGAAGCATCTAATCCGCATGGTCGAGAGTTCGATTTTGACAGGAATCACTGCCTTGGTGCCAGAGTCGTATGATAAGCCAAAAGTATTTCATGCAACTCGTCTGCCCTTCAGCCTTTGAACTCATCCAACGTGGTTCGAAGCCCTTGAAGGATGGTTCGATTCATGACTTCTGCCTTGTCATTTATTTAGGAATGGCCGACAAATATGAATCAGTGCCGAATATGAAGCTTGGCACATAAGTTCCTGAAAGCTTCATTATCGAATTGTTGGCCATTGTCGATGATGTGTGCTAACGATTCAGTTTCTATTCACTTGGTGAAGTAATCGATGACAACAATGAGAAATTTTTGCTGGCTGGATGTTAGAAAAAATAGATCAAGTATGTCCATCCCTAACTCGATGAATGGCCATGGAGAGGAAAGTTGGGTTAGTAGGCTTGCTAGTTGGTGCTGGATGTTGGCGAAATACTGACATTGGTCGCATTTTTGGACAAGTTTGCCACTTCTTCTTGCATCGTTGGCCAATAGTATCCATGTCTCAGGGCTTTATAGGCTAGAGATATGGTCTCTAGGTGTTTTCTGTAGATTCTTTTATGGATCTCCTGGAGCGTGTAGTCGGCTTTGGAAGGTTGAAGATATTTGAGTAGTGGAAAGGAGAAAGGCTTCCTATAGAGTTGTCTATCCAATAGCACATACTTGGAAGCCTTCCATTTGAACTTCTTGCCTTCTGGAGGGTTATTGGGGATGGTGTCGTCGGTCAAAAACTTTATGAAGCAATCCATCGAACTTGGTTCGTGGTTGACCTGTTGGATCTCCTTGGCTTCCTCGTCGATACTCGGTGTTTCTAATTACTCAATGTAGGTTCGGCCGAGGGTGTTGCCTGTCGAGGTCACCAGGCGAGAGAGGGTGTTCGCCCGAGCATTCTCACAACAAGGGATGTGGAAGATGTCGAAGTACTTGAGCACCAACTTTAGAGTCCATACTTTGCCAAAGTACCTAACCATTGTCGAATCCCGAGCCTTATATCGTTGGTTACCTAGCCAGCCACAAGCTGGGAATTGGTGAAGACCTTTAATCCATCCACCTCTAGCTGCTTGGCAAGCTTTAGATTGGCTAGGAGGGCTTGGTACTAGGCTTGGTTATTGTAGAGCTGTCAATAGATCGGGTCCGGACCCGAGACCCGCCGGTATTTACCCAACGGGTCCGGGTCCGGCACTAAATTTGGACTTGTTTACCCGGACCCGGACCCGTTTATTCATAATTAAACGGATCTGGGTCTGGATATTTAATATCCAGACCCGACAGACCCGAGACCCGATTATATAAAATAATATAAATATATTTATATATTTATATATATATTATTATGAATCATTAGATCGTGATCTAAGGGTTCAAAATCAACCGTTTTTAATATAAAAGGCCCTCGTAGTCGGTTCATCCCTAGGTTTTTTTCATTCGACAACAGAGCCCCCAAATGGCCAAATCCTCCCTACCCTCGACAAGGATCCCATCGGAGTGGTGGGCAGCGGAGCTTGCCACCCTCAGCCCCGCCTCCCTCCAAATGGTCCTCTTCGCCATGCGATCCCGCGGTGCCTCCCGGCTCCCCCAAATCTCTCGCTGTTGCTGTTGCCGCCTACGTCGAGCACAACCTCCCCGACCTCCTTCCCCTCTCCGACACCGCTCGCCCCGGCACCCTCTCCGACACCGTCGCCGCCGCCGCCGCCGACCTCCGCCCCTGCCAGCGCGCCCTCCTTGAGTCCCTTTCCGCCCTCCTTGCTGTCGTCCCCGACGATGCCCTCCCCGTCTTCTGCTCCACCGCGATCCAAAAGGTCGCTCGCATCGTGGACACGTTCATAGGCGAAATCGATTAGATTTTTTTTTGTTTCATCATTTATACATTTATAGAATATGTCCTGTTCATTTGGGTTCGGGTTCGGATACTCGGGATCCATTTGGGTCCGGATCTGATATCTCAAAATTAAATCCATTGGGTATTCGGGTTCGGGTCTGGATCCAATAGCTAAGATCGGGTCCAGGTCTGGATATCTGGGTTCCGACCCGAACCTGACCTGTTGACAGCTCTAGGTTATTGGTTGCTTTGAATGCAAATCGTAGGGCGTACTCAGCGACCACTCCTTTCAAATGGGTCCGGGTCTGGATCCAATAGCTAAGATCGGGTCCAGGTCTGGATATTTGGGTTCCGACCCGAACCTGACCCGTTGACAACTTTAGGTTATTGGTCGCTTTGAATGCAAATCGTAGGGCGTACTCAACGACCACTCCTTTCAAGTTCGTGAGGATTAGCTTGGCTTCGCTTCCTAGGGAATTCGAAACCCCATCCACATGCAGGATCCAAGTTGTAGCTGGATCTAACTGTTCGTCAGGATGGTGGATGTTTCCTCAGGCTCATCATTGGGCCAGGTGTACTCAATAAGAAAATCAGCCAAGACCCGCGCCTTCGTGGAAGATCTAGGGGGATAGAAGATGTCAAATTTGTTAAGCTTGATTGCCCATTTCATCATCTGCTTAGAGGTGTCCGGTCATTGCAAGATGGCCCTAAGTGGCTGGTCGGTGAGGATGATTGTCGAATGCGCTTTGAAATATGGCCTGAGATGCTGCATAAAAATAATTAGTGCAAAAACTATTTTCTCACATTTGGAGTACTTGGCTTGTATAGTATATAGGCTTATGGAGTCCTTTGTCATCCACTCGCACAAGTACGGAGCTGACCACTTTCGGGATGTAGCAAGGTACAGGTATAACTCTCCAACTTCTAGTTTGGAAAGCAAAGGTGAATAAACAAGAAAACTCTTCGGATCCTCGAATGCTTGCCGTCACTCCTCTGTTTAGTCGAAATTGTGCATCTTCGATAGGGTCTTGAAAAATCGTAAGCATTGTTCATCCGACCTTGAGATAAATCAGTTGAGGACAGCAACGCATCCAATGAGTTGCTACACTTCCTTCTTGGAAGTCGGGTGCTGCATGTCGAGGATGGCTTGAATCTTCTCCGGGTTTGTTTCACTGCCTCATCGAGTGATCATGAATCCGAGAAATTTTCCGGTCGTGATGCTAAAAGCGCATTTACTCGGGTTTAGCTTCATCTGGTACCGGTGGAGGGCATTGAATGCTTCTTCTAGGTCTCTGACATGGTCGGTCTTCTCGGTATTTTTGACGAGCATATCATCAATGTAAATCTTCATGTTCCAATTGATTTGATCCTTGAAGATATTATTAACCAGTTTTTGGTACGTAGTTTCTGCATTTTTTTAACCAAAAGGCATTACTTTATAATAATAAATACCTTTGTCGGTTACGAAGGATGTGTTCTCTTCATTCTTGGAGCCATCTTTATTTGATTGTAGCCTGAGAAGTTATCATGAAGCTGCGAAGCTTATGACCAGAGGTGGCATCGATTTAGCTGATCGATCTTCAGCTGAAAGAAGCTGTCTTTTTGAACATGTTTTATTAAGATCGGTGTAGTTGATGTAGATACACTACTTTTCGTTCGCCTTTTTTATCATGATGATGCTGGCTAGCTAGTTGGGATAATGAGCTTCTCAGATTAAGCTTGTTGCTAAAAGCTTGTCTACTTCCTTGTCAATGGCTTTTTAATGTTCCTTTTCTATTAGATCAGCTTGAACTTCGGGTCAACATTCAGCTTGTGGATAATTACTTTGGAAGGAATTTCCAGCATGTCTAATGCCGACCAAGCAAAAATGTCGGCATTCTGATACAAGAAGTCCAAGAGTCGATCCCGATCAAACCTGTACAAGGATGCTCTAATCTGTACAGTCTTCGCAGGATCATCCTTTAGAGGGAAGGATAGTAGTTGCTTAGTCGATTCGCCCCTTTTCTCAGGCTTTCTTTGGTCCTGGTGCTCAGTGGTTGGCCCGCTGAGCTTTTATGTCTTAGGTGCCATTTGGTAACACTGTCGGGCGAGCTATTAATCCCCATGCATCTTATTGATTTTGGGCATTGTCGGGAAACGGACAAGAAGATGCTTTGTAGAGACAATAATGTCTAACTAATTCATCCATGGGCGTTCAAGGATGGCATTATAAGCAAAAGGCACTCGGATCACGGTGAATGTCATAAACTGTACTTGTTGGGGCAGAGTTCCTGCTGTAATGGGGAGAGTGATTTCTCCCTCGACCCCGACCGACTCTATGTTGAAAGCAACTAAAGGCACAGAGATAGGCTTGAGCTAGTTTAGTGGTAGATTCATTCGATTAAAAGCATCGTAGAAAAGGACATCTGCAGAATTTTCACTATTAATAAGAATTCTATTTACATGGTGCTTGGCTATTATCATTGACAATAGGATCATTGCTATAACTCCGACTAAATTCTTGTCAAAAAAAAAATATATTTTTGTCTCTCCCCTGCCTTCTCAACCTCTTCGAGAAGTGCTCTACCCCTCGAGAGATCATACCGACTTCCTTCTCAGTTGGCCAATTGTCAACTTCGGGCACAGCTAGCTATTGGCTTAGATTTGGGGCGTCTGGTCGAGTAGCACCTTCATGGACATGCTTCCCGAGATAGTCACGTTGGATGAGGTTTTCAATTTCCCTCTTTAGCTGGTGACAATCATCCATGTCGAGGTTGTGGTCTCGATGGAAGTGGTAGTACATGTTTTTATTATGGGAGGTGGAAGGCTTTAACGGGTTGGGCCTTCACAGGTATTGTTTCTCTTCGATCTTCATTAGGATCTTGGATCGGGGAACAAAGAGAGGGGTGTAGTCCGGTCGGCCGGTGGTGGACTCCATCGGTTTGGGCTTGCTGGATGGGGCTCCGGCTTGTTATTATAGAGCCTTTTTCTTGCTCGGCTTCCCATCAGCCTCGCACCAAGAGAGGGCTTCTTTGTCCTCGCAGATGTACTTTTGCGTGCAGGCAAGCATCTTTGAATAAGATTTCGCTGGGGTCTTATTTAACAAATGAAGCGGGAAGGCAGAGTCTGTGCTTCAAGGCCAGCATGACCACAGACTCGTCGAGATGGTAAACTTCCAATGTGGTCACTTTGAATCATGCCACGTAGTCCTTCAGCGACACCTTGTCCTGCTGTTGGACAGAAAAAAGGCTGTTAGTCTCTCGCAGCATCTTGCGGTCGGCGCTGAAGTATGCCACGAACTTTTCCTTCAGCTACTAGGGGTGGATACTTCTTGACTTGAGCTGAGAGTACCAGGCTCGAGCCACTTTCTATAGAGTAGTGGGGAAGGCAATACAGAGCAGAGCGTTAGAGGCGCTCTGAATCTTCATGAGAGTCCTATAGCTCTCGAGGTGATCTAGTGGGCCAGTGGTACCGTCATACGGCTCCAGTTGGGGCATTTTGAACCGACTCGGGATCGGTTCCTCCATGATGCACTAGGAGAGATGGGGGTGAGTATTGAGTTCGGCTAGATCCCGGTTCTCTTTGAAGATCGGCAAGCCGATGGTTGATCTCATGCAGCTTGCGGTCATATTTATTGAGGCATCATTCAGCCCATCGCCGAATAGTCTTTTCAGTGGATCCCTCCTGGGAGTACTCCGGGGAGTATTCATATGATGACTCGGAGGGGGGTTGGGAGTGCTTCTCCCATCTCAACTTTTTCCTGAGTTGTCACCTCTCGTCCAAGGCTCTAGCGGTGCGGTATAGGGGACTGCGTCTTGGAACAGTCTGACGGTGGGAGGACCATTCTCGAGGGGACCGACGATTTTCATGGTGGGAAAAAGGGGACCACGAGCGGCAAGAAGTCCGTTGGTGGGATGGTCTCCTTCCTGGAGACCGATGGCTGCCATGGGCAGTGATGGCAGCGACAGCAAGAGCTTCTAGTGGCTGCTATCCCACCACGGGTGGTTGTTGCTATAGCCCTCGCACTGTGGCGAGGGCTTTGACTTACTGGGCTAGAGTGGCCAGCAAGCCCTGCTTAGATGCAGGTGGTGGAGGGGACAGAGCGACTGGTTCTAGCACTTGGCCAGATTGCTCGTCACACGAGGATTGCCTAATGTGGCTCATGGTGAACTCCTGCACGCGAGTAGGCACCATGACTCCAAGCTTTGGAGATTAGGGAGTCGCAGATGTGTTAATCAATGAGGCAATTCCACCTACCTAGCATGTCAATCTATTGCTACCAGATTACCCTTCGGTTGGGCGAGGTGGCGTCAGGGAGTCCTCCGATTTTCTCTGGTGGGAAGGGACACTGCTTCTGGGTGCTCACGGATGGAGATTTATAAGAAGGTTCCTAGATCGGGATTACTAATGGGGGACACTCCGACTCTCAAGTGAGAGGAGGATGAAGAGGGCTACAGTAGCCGAAGCTGTGAGTCTTGATGACTGTGCGAGCATAAGCATAGAGGAGTGTGCCAAGAAGCATATCTCGTCGGGTGTCCTTCTTACCTATTTATAGCACTACATAAAATAACGAAAAGCTGTCAGGGTGGTGGCTCCAGCAGGAATGGACTCTAACAGGTTGTTAGGATCTTGTCTCCTGGAATCTTTGCTACTAGTATCTTTTCTGTTTGGGCCTCTAATCATGTGAAGATGTTGTCCCCTACGAACTCGTCTGCCACGATCCTGTTGGCCATGTGGGTCAATTGGGATAGCTGGGGCAGTCAATCCTGGCTGTCACTGAGTTTGGGAGCTGAAGGAACCTGACTAAGAGAGAGCCAGGCCGAGAGTGAGGACCTGACTGAGAGAGGGCCAAGCTGAGAGTGAGGACTTGATCGGGAGAGGGTCAGGTTGAGAGTCCAGGCCGATCATGCGATCTCTCGGAGCAGGTATTGGAGGCGGTTGGTGATGACTGTCTTCACCCTAATTGGTGGTTTGATGGGCATCTCAGGGCTGAGAGGATAGTTGCTACAATAGATGGGTACCTAAATTGTTTGTATATACAAAGAAATTAAAAAAAAAAATCATAATTACAGATTAAAAAAAGACAGAAAAATAAAAATAACTAGGAAAATGTAGAAAAATAACAAAAAGTTGGAGGGAGGACAGGAGGAGAGGAAGCACTCGATCATTGTCCATGGTTTGAGTGTATGCAGGTGACTTGGGCAGCTGCAGTCTGCTCTTTGATACAATCCTTATCTTTTTTTTAACCTCAAGTGGATGCTTCTCTTATGATAACCATTAGGGTAATCAAAACCATTATCCCCTCCCTCCTTTTTTTACTTCTCTCTTCTTCTCACCTTGATGGGTTTTAGGAGTGTTTTTCTGTTTAACTGCAAGGAAATTAAATGCTCACAAGGTATTAGATCATAGACTGATAAAATTTCTGCTATTTTAGAATCCTTATTTTAATTTTCACGGTCTGAAACAGTAAATATAGGCTAATGCTAGCAAACATGGCTTGGGATAGATTTGGGATTGCACTGAAATTGCTGCAGAGAGGTAGGATGATCAGCCACATATATTCAATGGTGCTATTACATCTTAATTTACTGCACTGAAATGCCTGGCCATCAGCATCACCTCCACCACACCAGCCAGTAAAATCAGGCATTTCTGCACGCATACAAGATTACAAGATGCTGAATCTTTCTTAATTTTGCTCCCCATATGCTATGCCTCGTCTTTGGACCATTTCAGGTGGGCCTGGACATATAACAAATTCATGATTTTGTTTCATTTTTTTGGGAGATCGCATGCTATGATTTAATACATTTAGGTGCTTGGCTGGGTGATGAAATTTCATATAATAACTGAAATTATGCAATTAGAAGGTTCAACTTTGATGAGACTTATCAAGTTTCTCATGCCAATCAAACATCATAAAGTCACAATTCATAATTTAGAATTTAAATTAAAGGATAAAATTATTATCATTAAGTTGCAGCCTTTATGTGCATTCTGTAAATTATATAATTCATGATGGAAAGCATTTTCAGGTTCTGGTATCTTCGCTTGTTAAATGTTTTAACTTTCAGGTTTCCCAATATACTGTTAAAGCATCCTTTCCAACTTCTGTATGACATTGTTCTAGCTCCAAGTTGATTCTTTTTGGGTATTGGGTCAATGGATGTCAACAGTGTTTACTATGCTAAAATGTATAGTTACTATTAAGAAATTTTCTTTTTTTTTAAGAGTTCACATCACATTTTACATCTGAAGTTCTGGCCTGATGGGTTACTTTGATGAAGATCTTTTCTTCTTCTTACGATAGAAGAGCCCTACAGTAATAAATGTAGGCCATTTTGAAACAACCCAGCTGGCCGACTCAGAGATCACAAGCTATAATGTATTGGGAAACTTGGACGACGACTCGCTGCACTGTATCCGCAGCAATGTAGCTGACAGAATTTTTCTTGATCAGACTCAGACGGGGTAGTAGCCCATCATAAACTTTTCAAAAAATTTGAACAAGAAAAAGAGAGAGAAAGCAAGGAAATATTCAAGAACCACCTAACGGGATTGAACGTGGCTCCATCTTAAGAGGCTTGTGCTGGCATTAACTCTTGCTAGTTCGAAGGAGAAACAGAACTTGCTGAACTCTACCGGTTAGGAGCTACAACGATGGACATTGCTTACCTCACCATTTAAATTTAAGCAATAATATCCCCCTTCCAATAGGACTTCAAGAAAAAGAAAGAAATCTTTTTTTTTAAAAAAAAAAAAAAGGAAAAAAAAAAGAGGGTGAAACAGTGGGATTACCACCATCCATGTTCAAATCGGAAGCTTCCCCAAATTCAAGTACCGGAAGGGGTGCCAACAAAGGACAAAAGCCCTGTTTGGCAAATGAGAAATAGATAGAAATCAGGTGGTTGCATCCACGCTATAACCGCTCAGGACTATATTTTGAGGATATACGATCAAGAATCAAACTTAGAATCTTGGGCTTCCAGGTCAAGGCTGTGATATGGGAGCAACTGCTAGCTTTAGAAAATCTTGGGGAGATGAAAGCAGAAAATTCTAGCAAAATAATAACCTTGTATGGTAACAAGAAAAGCAAAGCTCGCCACCCAAAATTTTATTAGAGGAAAAGATAATTACAGAGAAGGGTACAAGGAGGTTATTAGGAAAAGGAAAGAGATGATTGCATAGATTCTGATGTCAAATAGAAAGACTTCACCCCTGTTGTTGACTATAAGCTCTCCTTGGTAACAGGTTAGTCAGCAAACTTGACAAAGCTTTGTGGCTCTGGAGATATACATTTGAAGTGCCTTGTGAAGAACCGTGTGTGCTTGATTTGCTTTGCAGAAATATTCTTGAAATTCTTTCCAATCATAAGCGCTAACATATCGCCAATGTCATCCAATCCCATGCGCATCTCGAAGTCTTTTTAACTTTTCGTCTTCTCCATGAATACTAAAGATCGCGGACATCTGAAGGCCATCTTAGGTTGAGACTTGAGATAGGGAACCAAAGACCTTTTGCAAAGGAGAATTCTGACCAGCAGATGTGAGATTGTTTCATTTGGAGAAGCATGAGGACTGCACCGCGCACCGCAAAGGAAAATTGGCACTTCTATTCTTTCCAATTGGCACTTTCCAACACCGTCTTCGATAAAGAAAATACATAATTAACATCACATCCTTAGGAATGGTATGTTGCAACGGTATTTTAAAGTCACACTACACTCTAAAATGTTAACTGCAATCAACAAAGAAAATCCTTTCATACTTAACGAGGTAAAAGATGAAGATTAAAAGGCCATAACGGTTCTGGAATCACTACGGAGCCATCCTCTCACTGGCAGTTTTCCAGCAAACGAACGATTATGCGTGGGACGGCGCATGCAATAGCATCCACATCCTAATTTAATTTCTAAATTTAATTTCTAATTACCAAAACAACCTATATGCATTTGAGTAATTTTTTATTTATTGATAATTCACTGGGAGTATTTAATTACCTGGGTCTTTTAATAGTGTCACACAGAAGAATTAGTTCATAATATTTTAACATATTTATATTAGTATAATATTTTATAATATTATGTTTTAATATTTTAATAATAATATATGTAAAGGTTATATATTTATACTAATATAATATTTTCATAAATATTAATATAGTACTTATATTAATATAATAATATTTATATTAACATAATATTATATTTATATCTATTTTAATAAATTACTATTATATTATATTATATTATTATAAATATAATATTATTATTTATATAAAGTTTAGGAGCAAATATGATTCTATATCTATTAAAAATATAATAGATATTTTATATAGTCTCTTTATAAAGATCAATGTTTAAATAAATATAAATAATTTATAATAATTTTTTTTCTTTAGTAATGATCAATGGGATATATCAAAATTTTATTTTTAAAAATATAATTGTGAAATAACGTTGTGGAATAAAAATTCTTCCGGCGAACCCAAGGCCATGGCGACCACCATTACCTATTTCCTGCGCGTGCAACGCACGTGTCGAAATGCCCGGTTTGAACCGAAGAGCTCATGTCGCCAGCTGGCAGCGTCCGTCCGTTTGCTTCTCCCCCTCCCCTTCCCCTCCTCCCCCCCCACCCCCACCCCAAAAAAAAAAAAAAAAAAAACCACAACACGTCCCCTCCGCCTTCCTTCTGGGCTTCCAAGCCAAAAAAGCGATGATCTCGCAGTTCTTCGTGCTGTCGCAGCGAGGCGACAACATTGTCTTCCGTGACTGTATGCTCTCTCCCTCCCCTTCTCTCTGCTTTCCAGCGTACTCGCCGGATCCCATCACGAAGCGCCCCTCTTCGGTGAATCAAAACCCTAACATTAGATCGGCGCGAGGGCGATGGTATCCGTGGGCCACCACGGGCTTCAGAACCTGTGGATATCTTCTTTGCTATCCTGAATTGCCCTTTGATGGATTCGAATCTGATCCATGTCCTACGGGATCCTTTTTCACCGAATTAATGCCTAGATATGTCTAGACTAGTTATATTGGTTCTTTAAATCGATGCCCCAAATCTAGTTTGTCCTTTTCTACTATTAAAAAAAAAAAAAATTAGTTTGATCATAAAAACAACTCTTTTGGGTAGTCATATCTCAGAGTGTTGCCCATGCCACCTTTGCCCTTAATAAGTATTCGAGTTTTAATCTATTCTCTGCTACTCAGTGAGATTGATCGGGAACCTGACCCTTTTGTTAGCTAATGCTATAAAATTATTTCCAGGTTTTGTTTTTTTGTTCCATCAGTGTGGCTATATTTTGATGCTATTCCTGCTTTGCTGCAGTACTGGTTATGAACCCTACTCCTATCTGAAGCGAAAGTTATACCATGAATATGTGGATGATGACAATTGCATTTGTTGTTGAAGTTTGAATTGCAAATACTGAACAAAAATGTGTTCTGTAGTCTATTTTGTTGTGCAGTTTTATTTGTATATAATGCTTCATCAAGAAAAAAAATTAGAGAAGGATTTTGAGAAAGCTTGAAGTGTGTGAACCTCTTTTTACTAGAAAAGATGTTCCATCAATGTTTGAAAGCTTACCTGAGTTTTGCTTCACATTTGATTTTGAGATGAAGTTACCTGAAAACATACCATGGCTCTAGATTATGTGCATATATTTTTGTAGAGATATCTTTAGATTATGTGCTCCCTCATACAAAATTTTTGAATCTCTAATGGTTGGTATCATTTGAAGCAGTTGTTTTCATTTATGCAAGAATTTTTAGGTTTTTCTTTTAGTATTTTTAGGATCTTCTCTTAAATGGGCCAGTATATATGTAGGAAAAAAAAAAGATCACTTGCAGTTTTAAAACAAGTGTGCTACTATTTATAATAAAAGTAATGTGTTTATTAGCCATGGAACTCTGATAAAAACTTGTCAATCAGCTATTGATCTTTCTTTTTGTTTCTAATGTCTAACCATTTGAAGTTACTTTTTTGAAATTTGTTATGTTTCTGTTCTGGATCATAGGTCTAAGCTAGGCTTGAAATCATGTTGGATTTGAAATCAAATATTCCTTTATATTAATGATGCAGATCGGGGTGAAGTGCCGAAAGGAAGTGCAGAGATATTTTTTCGTAAAGTGAAGTTCTGGAAAGGAGATGAAGGAGAGGAGGCACCACCTGTCTTTGTAGGTATTTGCATATGCAAAGTTAATTGACAGCTCTATATCTTTGTTTCAAACACTATTATAAATCTTTCAGAAGAGTTTGCAAGTTTAGCATACCAAATCAACAGCTGAAGATGAAGCAACTGTTTGGCAATATATGAATTACTGTGATATTCTATCTTGTCCTTATCACTTATGTTATTTAGAAGATACCACTTTTTATAGTTCACTCACCCAATCTATGGCTCAATTTGTTTCTACATCAAGAGGGTGAAAATCTTATGCTATCATTTTCATTACTAATCTTGTTCAAATAACAATGATACATATGTATCATGTCTCTATTCCATCATTCAACTTTCAAGGGAATGACTGAGATTTTTCTCCTAATAGTGTCGACCACAGAGTTTTTAGTAATCATTAGGGTTATGCTATCATAAACTATGCTACAACATGCTACAAATGTTGCCAATTTGAAGTTGGAAATAATGAGTTGGAGTTATATCTCCTAGAATTGCTAGGGTGGGAGTGACAATTGTAGATGTGTTATACTCAGTTGTGAGCAGCAAATTGTTTCTGGTAATTGCTTGTTTGTTTGAATGAGAAAAATGGAGCATGGTATATACATTTCTCAAACAGCAAATGATGGTGAACAGATGCGCTTCTTTTTCTTACACTTTGATATTCAACTTAAATGTTGAAACTCAGAAATGTAATGTTTCTTGTTGTTCATCCATAGGATGAGAATATGACCTTTTGAAAGATGCAGTTCTCAATAGTAAAATGCTGATATGTGGCACAGTCCTTCCTGTTAAAGTGAAACTTGGATAACATTTTGTTTGCTATTTTCTAGAGATGTAAGTTTTGTGACAGATGGATAATGTTGTTAGTGCAGCCACTAAAGTGGAGTCTATTATGTACTACTTAAATTATATTTTTGTGACTATCACTTTGATGGACTTATGTGAGGTAGATCAACACCATCTCACATAATTGACCTTCTTGGATTTGAACTAATCTCTTTTACAAGGAAATAATTGTCATCAGAAGTTATAACAAACTTCTTCAAATATGTGTGAGTGCTAGCATACATGATGGGGATTTACAAAAACCTTAAATCAGCAATTAACAATATATCAATTAAGAGACCTTTTTCAAGAAATTGAGAAAAAATTCAAAGAGTATACTACATTCAGCTGTATCACATCCAAGTCTGGGCTGTGACACATCGCCTTTACAGTAGAATTCACGCTTTTCTTCAGCCATAACTTTACTTACAGGCTTTTGACTTTTGAGATGTTGTTTTATTGATCAGAATTATTCAAACAGAGTTTATACTGTTGAAATCATGAAGACATCATGTGCTCGAACAAAGGCACAAATGTGACAAGGTACTTCTGCTCACACCAGTCTTGTTGAGAGCAGAAATCCCATCTTTCAGACAGCATGTAAAGTGTGCACCCCCCACCAACCCCAAACAAAAGTAACCGTTCATGTGGAGCTGCTGGCATAGATTTTACCAAAGTGCTATGGTTCCATATGGGCATCTATTCAATACTTTGGGGAAAAAGTGAGCCATCAATTGTGAATCTTGTGATGGGACAACAGGTTGTGTAGTTCAGTTCAAGCCATGCAATAACTTCAACTTTTGGATTAAGGCAACAATAAATGGGGCCAAAACAATTGTATACTCTTTGCATATTGTGCACTACACTCTATGTTTTAACTTCTATCCATCTAGCACAGAAAAGAGCCATAAAGAGCAGTTAGACTTACTCTGTGGAATCTAAGCAACGCATGAGGCTGCCCCTCGGTATATGAATCATTTAGGCAGCACTTTCCCATTGTAGCTGGAGATTTTGTATCTTCTATATGTGCTGGTGTTTTTTTATAGAAATTGCTTTTGCCATGGCAACTACAATTTTTCTTGCTCTTTTTTTGTTTGCACGTGTCTGCATGTGCATTTATCTCTGTTTGTGTATTGTTTTGGGGGATGGGATGGGGGAGGGCACTCTGTCGCTGATCTGGATTTAATTAAGAAAGTTTTCGATTATAATGACTATGAAGAATGGTATGTCATTTTCATAGTCTGATGCTGATTCACACTTTATCGGCTATTTGCTTTCATGATGGTCACTTGGGTTTTGGTTATGTTCTTTCAGATTTGAATTAGTTTACATATGCAGAGGAAAGAAAATAATTACTACACTGAAAGTCCAATTGAAAAACATCAAAGTTCGCTTCAGTCCAAGGAGTTAAAGTTGAAAGTGCACTCAACACGATTTTGAAATCTGAGTTCATAAGAAGTGTTTCCTTTTTCTTTTTAATTAAATTGAAAGGTATCAATGTTGGAGTTTAACTCTATGCTCAGTAGTGCAATTTTGTATTTTAGCTGTCCATTGTTCATTTTAATCCTTTGTTGCATTATATCATGCATAAATTATCTTGCATTATATTGTACTTGTTCTGCTCTGCTCATGTCTTTCCATCAATTATATCTTGACATTTTGCATCTTTACTTTCTGATATCATCTAGCAGTACATCTCATCTTTTCATTATGAACTTTTACAATTCATTTCTTTTGTTTTTTTTAATAGAACGTAGATGGTGTTAATTACATTCACGTGAAGGTTGCTGGATTGTTTTTTGTGGCAACTGCAAGGGTTAATGTTTCACCATCACTTGTCTTGGAGCTTTTACAAAGGATTGCACGTGTCATTAAGGACTACCTTGGAGTTCTTAATGAAGATTCATTACGGAAAAATTTTGTACTTGTGTATGAATTGCTTGATGAAGTCATTGTAAGTATTTTGTGCTATTATGTTTGGCATATTAATTTCTCCATCAATGCATTATATTTGTTTCTTAATTTGTGATTCTACAAGGCTTATTAAGTTGTTATTTTTTGCTAGTCTTTGACCTTGAGATTTTATTATGATTAAAAGTGATAACTAATCTAATGGTGGTTTATTTATGGTGGCATTTAATTTGTATTTAATCCTATTTTTAGGACTTTGGATATCCACAAACAACATCTACAGAGGTTTTGAAGTCGTATGTGTTTAATGAACCAATAATGGTTGAGGCTGCACGCATGCCACCTCTTGGCCCTGCCGCCATGTTTATGGTATCATTTGCTTATCTTGTCATTTTGCATTGCTGTTGGACAATCCATCTCTTTTAGGAGAAGCTCTGTACAGCTGTTTGATTTGACTTAGTGATTAACATTTGATATTTGGTATTGCAGCAAGGCACCAAACGGATGCCAGGTACAGCTGTTACCAAATCTGTTGTAGCCAATGAGCCTGGTGGTAAGAAGAGGGAGGAAATATTTGTTGATATTATTGAGAAAATAAGTGTGACATTCAGCTCTAGTGTGAGTAAATATGTATTTTATTTTGTGCAATTTATTTCATTTGTCTTTGAATGCAAATAGTTTAAAATCTCCTTGGATACAAGTCATTATTGATGAAGTGATGTGCATGTAATGAAGATGTAAAGTATTAGATTACCAATGCAGTCATTCATGCAGTGTATTTTAAGAGCCAGATATTTTTTGATTTATTTAAGTTAAATATCATATTACAGTGAGCTGTTTTTCTTCTATGATTTTTTATTGCTATCTTCCAAATTTGTTAGGCTAGTTCAGGTATGTAGACTTGCAATTTTAACTTCATTTGGTTATTCATTTAATGCAAAATTAGTCAAGATCATGTGGATTTTTTAAATACTCTGTTCTAATGTTGTTGAATTCTTAATACCGGTCTTTTATTCTTTCTGGCTACTTCTATCTACTCTTATTAAAAGATTTCTTACTATTATGTGGAATGTCATATTACGTCAGTTTTTCTTCTTCTTCTTCTTCTTTTACCTTGTTGATACCACTGTGTCTTTTTAGTTCGCAAGAGGTTTCCTGATATTCTGCTTCTCTAAACAGGGCTACATACTCACCTCTGAGATTGATGGCACCATTCAAATGAAAAGTTACCTTAGTGGAAATCCGGAAATTCGTTTAGCTCTTAATGAGGATTTGAGCATTGGTAGAAGCAGTTCTTTCTATGGTATAGTTTGTAATCTACATGCTTATTTGGTTCTTGTTCTTTAATGATTTAAGTATTACAATCATGTCTCTTTTTTTTCCTTGTAGTAATGACTTAAATACTACGATCATATATTCTTCATCATTTAACTGGCTCAACAAACATTCATCGTTAGAGGTAGCCTGTAATGGTACCGTTCATTTTGTGAGTAGAACAGATACTTCTAGCTAGTAAAGTTTGTGAAGGCAATAATTGTCATTATCGATCTTTTTGTTGGTCACTGAAAACTGACAATTGTTTCTGATCAGTTCAAAAGCTAAAATACAATCACCCTGGCTATAGGATCCTGGTGTCGTTCCCAAATAGTAGTTTTATTTATTCATTTATTTGTTAATAACATTTGCCAATTTAACTTTGAAATATGCAAACTTATATATTGCTAATTTACAGTTGCTACGATTTTGCAAGCTCATTTATGGTCCATTTACTCTTATGACACATTATTTTTATGGATTTGTTTATCCAACAGACTACAGAAGTTCTACCGGAGGAGGAGCTGTGATACTTGATGATTGTAATTTCCATGAGTCTGTGCATCTTGACAGTTTTGATATAGACAGAACTTTGACATTGGTGAGTAGGTTTCTATATAAGACACATCGACTGTGGCAAACAGTTTTAATTCTGACAAACCACTCATCTCCTATTTATGGTTTGACCCAATGAGCACAACACTGTTCAATTCATGCTCTTTTATCTTTGCTGCCAATTTAGGAACTTAACATTTCTTTCTTGGTCATAGATTCCTCCAGGTGGAGAATTTTCCGTAATAAACTATCGTATGACTCAGGAATTCAAGCCTCCTTTTCGTATTAATGTACTTATCGAGGAAGCTGGACACTTAAAGGTGAAGACATTCTTTTCTGTGGTTTTTGCTGTTATGACATACTTCTGAAAAAATATGCTTAATAAGTTTTGACTTCTATTTGTCTGGATGTTTTTGATTTTATGATTAAATAGGCTGAAGTCATTCTGAAAATACGTGCTGATTTCTCCCCGAATGTCACTGCTAACACGATTGCAGTACAAATGCCAGTTCCAACTTATACAACAAGGTGATTATTTTTTCCTTGCTTCTGCAACTCATGTCAGGCTGTCTCGGGTGCCTTGTCTGGAATTGCCAATTTTGATGATCACTTATCACATATCACATTGTGTGATTTTACTTGTTTCTTTCTTTTCTGGTATTTGGGAGCCAGACGAACTCTGCACCCTCTTTTAAAGATGCTTGTATTGAGCTCTTTAATGAAGATGGTTATCTTTTTTGTGCTTTAAATGGGGTTTTCTTTTAATTGCTTCCAAATTCCATCCTCGGCTTTCCTTAATGGTTGGAAACTTCCATTAAAATGGTTTTGGTGCACTTTCAATTCATTTGATGTCATCTACCACATTTTTTATTGGAAGTAATGCATATATAGATTTGCAACATTTGTGTATTTGTGTCCTTGTGAGCATTTTTCAATTTATGAGATAGAGAGACTATATAGACCTTAAACCAAGGTTTGGTGTACCAGTTGGTACCAAACTGCTATGCAGTCTCATACCATACTAATACTTGGTATGCTTCGCTGTCTCATATTGTACTATATACCATTTCTATAATAGGATGGTATCGGTATAGGGTCCGGTATTGAGATGACGAATCTTGCCTTAAACTCTATATGTTGGGTATTTAACATATGCAAAATGTATGAACCACTAATTTTTCAAACATGATGTTTTCCCACCTTTTATGTTAGAGATTGTTTAGCTCCAAGGAAACCTGTGGAAAAGGACAAGACTGTATTTTCCTTGTAAAAGGAAAAATCCAAGTTCCAATGTTAATAAAAATAAAAAAAGACCCTAGTTATACTTTCTCCGGTAGGTCCGGTAGGTCCTTTGGTTCATTTTTCATTTTCTGAAGGTTCTTGGAAGAAAATGAAATGTTCAGTCCTCAGAAGAAAATTGTTTTATATTTTTCTGTGGAACAAACAACTGGCAAATTTGATTTTCAAAAAAAAAAAAAAAAAAGAAGGCAGTTTCTGATCTGTTCTCATTGCAACTGAACAGAGACCTTAGTAGTCTTCTATGTAACCACATGGGAACTCGATGCCCTGATATCATTAATCTTCTATATTTGATATTTTGATGTTAAACCGAAATTGAAGGTTTTGCATTATATTTTCTTAATCATGAAATTGAAAACTTCTGTCAGATGTGTATAAATATTCTTCCTGGAATTTGAATTACATTATAATGTTTTTCTCTTGATTAATTCTTCTTTTTTGCAAATTTTGTTTAGAGTTAGTTTTGAGTTGGAATCTGGGGCAGTTGGACAGACAACTGATTTTAAGGAGGGAATGAAGAGACTTGAATGGTGTCTAAAGAAGGTAAGACTCATAACTATATTTTTATTTATTTCTTATATTTTTTACATTAATTTCTTTTGATCATTTAGCATCTCAATTGTTATCAATTTTGAGCTTATTTTATATAGAGTCTGAAAATATACATTTTTTGTCTAACTTATGACTTGGCCACTTGCATGTTTATTTTAAATAATCCATAATATTTCAGATTGTTGGTGAATCTGAACATACATTACGTGCAAAGCTCTCATTTTCTCATGAGGCACATGGTAAGTACAATATCAGTGAACGTGTCTTGATTCAGTCATCTCTGTTCTTCTGTAATATTTTCTTTTTGAGTGAGTCTTAGCTCCTGTCACTACAAACCACTATTCTGTAATACAGGAAACCTCACTAGGGAAGCAGGGCCTGTAAACATGAATTTCACAATACCGATGTACAATGCATCAAGGCTTCAGGTGAGGCTGTCGGTTGATTATGATCTCTTCATTTTTTTTAATTTGTTCATGACTTCATCTTGGTCACTAAGCCAAACAAGCGTTTACACTTGTTTTTGTTCTGCATGTTTTTTCCCCCCTATAAAACCATCACTTGATTCTAGCCTGTTGAAATTTAAATAGAAGTTCGGTTGTTGGATATCAGGTATAACCACTTTTAGACATTCTGTTATATGTATGCAAACATGTCAAATGTTGTGCTTGCATACCTTTTGTAGGTAAAAGAGCTACTCCAACCACTTATTCACAACACTCCAAGAATTGAGTAATTTCTTTATTTTTCTGTTAATAGATTATCTTCATGAACTTGTGAACTGCAATTTATCCTTGCATGTTTAAGTGGGTGACCTATTTGAAGGTTAATTTTAGAGGATGCTGGTTGGGTTAACAATAGATGATAATCATGTGCTGCAAGGTTGTAGTAGAGTGGACAAGTAACCTATAGTATTTTGGGCAACCTTTAACATGTTCATGATCTGGATCCTTAGCAGAAAAATTTGCCTTGAGAATGCTTGGTTGGACAATGTATCACTCTCTTATATGGGCTTCATGATCATGTTGTAATCCTCCTTTTCTATTATCCACATCAAGGCATTATGAGTCTCCTTAGGCTTTATACCTAAATGTATTACTGTTGCCACAACAAACACATCATGATTTATTGCTTTTGTAATTGTTAGCTTTTAAAAGAATATTTACAACCAGCATTACTTAAAATACCTTTTAATATTACTGATGTTATTTTTGTTTTGTCCCCCCTCCCCGCCAATGCAGGTAAGATATCTGCATATAGCCAAAAAATCCAAGACCTACAATCCGTATCGGTGGGTGAGATATGTCACACAAGCGAATTCCTACGTTGCTCGCTTATGAGAAATTTATTTTTTTCCCCTCTTTGTCTATCATTTGCATTTGGTTGAATGTATCAGCAAGACTTGATATTACTAGTTCTTTCTGTTACATGTACTACGGCTTTCAATGATGCATCGACAACAGAGAGCCATTTCTGGAACTTTTTTTTACAAAAATAGAGCTGTGAATGATTATGGATTGAACCGCCATGGGCGTAGCTCCCTCTATGTTCTCTCTGTAGGCCATATCCCTTTTCTGTTTTTCTCCCTGAGTAAGTCTTTGTGCATCGAATGCGGTGCAAAAAATCCAATATGATCCGTACTATTGTTTTTTTTATTGGTCCATCCTTATTCTAGCTGGCTTGACGGAATGGGATAGGAGTCGTATCTCTACGATTACATTATCTGATCATCGTTGTGTCTGTAGTCATTTCAAATATGAAAAATATTTTTTATCTTTTTATTTTTGAAAGAAGATACGATTTGAAAAATAATTTTTTTCTTATACAAATGAAAAAAAAATCCAGAAGTAAAGTGATATCCAATTTCAGAATTTTTTTCATTATTTTTGTTTATTTTAGAATTTTTTTTTTATATTTTTGCTTTTTTTTTTGATGGATGAGAAGTCACTTATGAAGCTAGAAGTTCTCGAGCATATTACGAAAGATACGTTTTTGAAATCTTGAATCAACGAAGAAAAGTAGTTTTGCCTTTCAACGCAGATGGCGAACATAAAAATATTGCAAGAAGAAAATGTAGATGGAGGAAGAAAGCACTGTAATTGTTTATTCAGGAGAGGATGAGATTTTCTTAAGATTCGTTCCAAAAGAAACTATAGAATCAGAAATAGGTAAGGAATTATATATTTTAATATAATTTTTTAAAATTTATCTTTACAGGAGAAGACACGATATATTTTTAAAAATATTAAGTTAGTATAAAATCATGGCATCATTGTTCAGAATTTACGATACTCAACTTCAAAAATTATGATATCCATGCAGAAATTATAAAATACAAGTTTTTAACATATTTTATCTTTAATACATATTATTCGTAGCTTGGTTAATGATTTCCAGAGTGTAATAAAATTATCACGAAAGCTATAAAATTATTTAAAATGGCCGACACAATTTTATGATACCTTAGTTTAAAAACTATGATATTCTATATAAAAAACTACGACATCCATATAAAAATTATAAAATAAAAATTTGTAACATTTTATATCTCTAATACATGTCATCCATGGTTTGGTTTATGACTTTCAGAGTGTCAAAAATTATCACAGATGTTATGAGATTAATTAAAATGGTTGAAACAATATTGCGACATCCCAGTATAAAAACTACGATATTCTAGTTAAAAAACTACATCCTTATAGAAAGTATAAAATATAAGTTTCTAAACCCCTTGTACATGCAATGTATATCATCCATGGCTTGGTTTATGATTTCTAGGATCTCATAAAATTGCCATGGATGCTATAAAATTACTTAAAATAGCTGAAACAGTATTATGATATCACAATTTAAAACCTGCGACATCCTAGTTAAAAAATTATGACACATGCATAAATTATAAAATAAAAGTTTTAAACTCATTCTGTCTCTAATACATGTCATCCGTGGCTTGGTTTATGACTCTCAGAGTGTCAAAAATTATCACGGATGCTATAAGATTAATCAAAATGGCCGAAACAGTATTACAATATCCCAGTATAAAAACTACGACATCCTAATTAAAAAACTGACACCCTTGCAGAAAGTGTAAAATATAAGTTTCTAACCTCTTGTACATGCAATGCATGTCATCTGTGGCTTGGTTTATGACTTTCAGGATGTCATAAAATTGCCACGAATGCTACAAGATTATTCAAAATGACAGAAATAGTATTATGACATTCAGTTTAAAATCTATGACATCCTCGTTAAAAAACTACGACACCCATGCATAAATTATAAAATAAAAATTTTAATTTTTTTTTACCTCTAATATATGTCATTCGTGGCTTAGTTTATACTCACAGAATATCAAAAATTACCACGGATACTATAAGATTAATCAAAATGGTCGAAACAGTATTACGGCATCCTAGTATAAAAACTACGACACCCTTGCAGAAAGTATAAAATATAAGTTTCTAACCTCTTGTACATGCAATGCATGTCATCCGTGGCTTGGTTTATGACTTCTAGAGTCTCACAAAATTATCACGGATGCTATAAGATTACTCAAAATGGTCGAAACAGTATTACAACATTCCAGTTTAAGACCAACGATACCTTAGTTAAAAAACTACGACGCCCATGCATAAATTGCAAAATAAAAGTTTTTAACCTCTTCTACCTCTAATACATGTCATCCATGGCTTGGTTTATGACTCCTGAAGTATCAAAAATTATCACGGATACTATAAGATTACTCAAAATGGCCGAAAGAGTATTACGACACCCTAGTATAAAAACTACGACATCCTAGTTAAAAAACTACGATACCCTTACAGAAAGTATAAAATCAAAGTTTCTAACCTCTTCTGCCTGTAACACACGTCACCTGTGGTCTGAATTAAAGCTCTTACAATCTTATGACGATACCCTCCATGTCATAACAAGCATGTGTGAAAAGAATCAAGAGTAATTAAGTTCGAAACAGGATTGTAACATTCTAGTTCAGGATTCATGACATCCTACTTCAAATGTTATGACACCTTATATATTTTATGCTGGGATGGCTTATATTTTTTATAATAATTAGTTAGAACTTATTGTTTAATAACTTATATTTATTTTTTACTTATATTTCAGATGATCTTGTAATAGTTTGGCTGTCTAGAGTGAAGCCAGCAGTGTACATTGAAAAAGTATGGAAGATAGATTTTTCTAGTCTTCATTTAGAAATCATCTGAAAGACTCCATTCGATACGTTCATCAACATGCAGCCATTCGTAGTTGATGGACGACTCTTAGCTAAAATTATTAGATGTTATAAGGAAGGTAACAAGTTTATTTTTTGTGGCAAGGAACTTACATTCAGCATCAAAGACGTGGCCCTGATTTTGGGTCTGTCATGCTATGGAAATAAGATTGCAATGAAAAACTAAGATAAAAAGGGAAGGTTATTCTGAAAATTTGGTAGGGAATTAAATCTTCAAAAAATCTTCAGAATAAGGGGCTGGAGAAGTTGATAACGTAACTTCATTCATCAAACATACAAGAGGATGTCGAGGACACCGTAAGATTTTGGATCGTATACATGTTTGCATTATTCTTGTCTTCAAAGTCAAATCAAGCTTGTCCAAGATATATCATCTCTTACTTGGATGATTTATCTCAGCTGGGACAAATCGACAGGGCTGTCGCAATAAAGGAGTTGATTGTTATGGCTCTCCCAGATGTTGCTTATTACTTGAGATCTGAGGAGCTAGTCCAAACCAAGAGAAGTGACAAGGTTAGGACGTAGCCAACCCTATATAGATGTTCAGCTACTCTGGTGGTAAGGATCATTAATATGTAGTAAAAGTATAATTATATTCATTTTAAATCTTTCATATCTTTAAAGTACATGATTATTATATACATAATTGGTTCCTCGAGCATAGCACCTTAAGAGCCCCAGCATATCCAAATAAGCTACTTAGACTATTAAAGTAGTATGACAGTTAGTTGAAGACATAGAATGTTTAGCTTGCAAACTTGCAGTCTCATGAGTTGGTAAGATAATCCATTATTTCATAAATGTAATGAACAATATATCATTATTATTAATATAAAGTTATTTTGTTATTTTTCTTGGCTTGCAGGTGAAGGGAGCTATTGAGCCTATGATAACGGAATGGTGGCTTATCACTAAAGAAACAGTAGCATCTCTGGAACCCGAAAATAGTTGTGCAAGCTATGCATAGTTGAAGAATGAAGTAGAAGATATAAAGAAGAAGATGTAAAGAAGAGGTTTGCCATAGTTAAAACCCTCAGTTTATTGATAAAAAAGGATAGCATGCCAATAAAGAAGGGTACAAAGGGGCAGAGGGAGATGATATTAAGGATGAGATGGAGGTCATGGGGCACAATTAACCTATGATGGAGAAAAAGTTTATGACATCCCTATGATTGAGGTTGAACATAGGATAGAAAAAAAATTGAAGGACACCCCTGTGAGTGAGGATGCTGAGGGGGACAGAAAAATCTCTGATTACTTCACTTATTAAGAGGGTGAAAAATCAACCTAGGTTACGGAAGGCCTCATAAATGATAGCAGATTTTGCTTTTGAAATAGGCCAACCCCAAAAAAAGACGAAGATAGTAGGCACATCTTAATCTGATGAATCAAATTTGAATCTTTAATTTAAAGATAATGAAAATTTGATCAAAACCTTTTTGAAAGAAAATATCAACTTGTAAGTTATATCTATTTTTTCTATTATGTATGCTATTTTATGATCGAAAATGTATAATATCCTTTATGTTTATTAATTTCAGAGAGGTCATCTACACCAATAAATTTAGAGGCACTATTACAAGAAAAAATATTTTCGATCTGGTAAACAATGACATGATAGTTGATAATGTAAGTATTGGAATATTACTTTGTTTTATTCTTATTATTTATGTATATTATGATAATTTTTTTAATAATTATTATATTGATTTTTAGAATTGTATAAAATCATGTTACTTATAATTAATCAGTTTATATTGTATTGCCAGATAATTGATATGGGCAGGAGTTTATTAGAAATAATTGGATAGAGCATCTAGAAAGATATCATAAGTGTATAATTGCACATAGAATAATCAATGGCATGTGCTTGATATCAGTATCATCATTTCAAAAACTTGCTGGAACAGCCAGGACTATGATATTTGATGGAGTCAGTGATCAAGATAAGAAGGAATTTCAGTTTCTGTTCACCATCATCAACTCAGATAATTTTCATTGGCACCTGGTTGCAGTTGACATGCAAACAAAGGTATTGATGCATTTGAATTCAATAAAACATAATTCCAGATACAAAGCGAATGCAAGGAAGTAGCAGAAGATACTCGGACCAATGTTTCATATATTCTGTAATAATGCTGAGGTGAAGAATTGGTCAATGTTAGAGATTGTTGAATACCCTTCCCAACCTACAAGATCACTAGACTGTGGATTGTATTGCTTGAAATACTTGAAATTCCTTGCTCGCATGGATAAGCTTGATAGTTGGGATTTTACAGAAAAAGATATAAGTGTCTACCGGTGTCAGTTAGTAGTAAGATTATTGAGAGAGAGCCTGAATCAGAAGATTGATAGTACCGTTAAAATTTAACATGTAAAAGTAAATTTTGTTTAATGTACATATTCTCTTTGATTCATGCACTTCTGTATTATGTTACATAAATTTATAAGTTAATTGATGTTTATATTTTAAGCATCATTTTCAAAGAAAAATTCTGTAATTCATTTAAACAGTAATATTTTAAATATCATTTTCTTATTACATGAAGTTTTTTTATTTTTGATATTATGTATACTTCCAAAATATCAAATTTCTTGATTGATGTGATGATATTATAAAAGAATATTATGTTTCTTGATGGGTATCATAGTTTTCCAATTTGAATGTCATAACTATAGATCTAGGATATCGTAATCATATTTTAATATTTACTTAAACTTTATTATTAGAAGTCTATCATGATAATGTAAGAGTTTTAATTTAGATCATAGGTGACATGTATTACAGGCAGAAGAAGTTAGAAACTTTGATTTTATATTTTCTGCGAGGATATCATAGTTTTTTAACTAGGATATCATAGTTTTTAAACTGAAATATCGTAATATTGTTTCGGCCAATTTGAGTAATCATCTAGCATCTATGATAATTTTATAATCCTCTGAGAGTCATAAACCAAGCCACAGATGACATGTATCAAAGGTAGAAAGGATTAGAAACTTTTATTTTATAATTTTTGCATGGATATCATAGTTTTTTAATTAGGATGTCAAAATTCTTGAACTTGAATATTATAATATTATTTTGGGCTATTTGATTAATCTTATAGCATCTGTGGCATATTTTTACATCCCGAGAGTCATAAACAAAGCCACTAATGACATGTATCAGAGGTAGAAGGGATTAGAAACTTTTATTTTATAATTTCTGCATGGATGTCATGGTTTTTTAACTAGGATATCATAATTTTTGAACTTGGATGTCGTAATACTATTTCAGACTATTTGATTAATCTTGTAGCATTCGTGGCATATCTTTATATCATGGGAGTCATAAATCAAGCCATGGATGAATGCATCAGAGGTAGTAGGAGTTAAAAACTTTTATTTTATAATTTCTATATAGGTATCATAATTTTTTAACTAGGATGTTGTAGTTTTTGAACTTGGATGTCGTAATTCTGTTTTGGGCTATTTTATTAATCTTATAGCATCTATGATATATTTTTATATCCTAAGAGTCATAAACTAAGCCATGGATAACATGTATCAAAAGTAAAAGGAGTTAGACATTTTTATTTTATAATTTTTGCATGGGTGTCATAGTTTTTTAACTAGGATGTCGTAGTTTTTGAACTTGGGTATCGTAATATTATTTCGAACTATTTGATTAATCTTATAGTATCAATGGTATATTTTTATACCCTGAGAGTCATAAACCAAATAACAGATGACATGTGTCAGAGGTAGAAGGAGTTAGAAACTTTTATTTTACAATTTCTACATGGGTATCATAGTTTTTTAACTAGGATTTTGTAGCTTTTGAACTTGGTTGTCATAATATTGTTTCGAGCTATTTGATTAATCTTATAGCATCCGTGGCATATTTTTATACCTTGGGAGTCATAAACCAAGCCATGGATGACATATATAAGAAATAGAAGGGATTAGAAACTTTTATTTTATAATTTTAGCATGGATATCGTAGTTTTTTAATTAGCATGTCATAGTTTTTGAACTTGGATATCGTAATACTATTTCAGGCTATTTGATTAATCTTATAGCATCCATGGAATATTTTTATATCCCGGAAGTCATAAACCAAGTCATGGATGATATATATCAGAGGTAGAAGGGGTTAGAAATTTTTATTTTATAATTTTTACATGGATGCCATAGTTTTTTAACTAGGGTATTGTAGTTTTTTAACTTGGATGTCATAATACTATTTCGGGTTATTTAATTAATTTTATACATCCGTGACATATTTTTACATCCCGAGAGTCATAAACCAAGTCACGGATGACATGTATTATAGGTAGAAGGGATTAGAAATTTTTATTTTACAATTTTTACATGAATATCGTAATACTGTTTTGGACTATTTGATTAATCTTATAGCATCTGTGGCAAATTTTTATATCCTGAGAGTCATAAACCAAGCCACGGATGGCATGTATTATAGGTAAAAAGGGTTAGAAACTTTTATTTTATAATTTCTGCAAGGATATCATAGTTTTATAACTAGGATGTCGTAGTTTTTGAACTTGGATGTCGTAATACTGTTTCAGGCTATTTGATTAATCTTATAGTATCCGTGGTATATTTTTACACCTTGAGAGTCATAAACCAAGCAACGGATGATATATATTATAGGTAGAAGGGGTTACAAACTTTTATTTTATAATTTTTGCATAGGTATCATAGTTTTTTAACTAGGATATCGTAGTTTTTGAATTGGGATATCGTTATACTATTTCGATCTTTTTAAATAATCTTATAGCATCCGTGATAATTTTATGATACTGTGGGAGTCATTATTCAGAACATGGATGATAAGAAGTCCTGTTAGGAGCAATTATTTACTTTAGTTTCTTCTTTTATGCCGGGATATTCTAATTTTATAAATATATGTCATCCATTCTATCAAGGGGTGCCATAAATCTGTTATCCCTATTTTAGTCTTTGGGTACTTAAAGTAGTACTAAAATTTATATTTGAAATAAATAGATTCAATCACATGTCCAATACATTCTATTTTAATTTTTTTTGATAATATAAATATACACATGACTATACAAAAATTCAGCATTTTATATCTTCTTCTATGTTAGTTGATTGCATACATTAGCATCAAATTCATCTAAAAAAGGATATGAAGATGGTACAATGGGTTCTGTTGCTGCCAAGATCGTCGTGGCCTGTAGCTCTGACGTGTCGGGTTTTCGCGGGGTGCTTGGTCCTTCCTTCCGGTCATCTCCTTGGCTGTTTGACTTGCAAAATAGAGGAGATCCGGGCTGGGGATTCCGACGAGGACACTCCGACGATCAAGTCAGTAGAACGATCGAGGAGAACAAAATCTCTGAGGCGGAGAGCTTGGAGGACTCCCTCGCCTCAGGGGGTGACAAGATGATAATGATCAAATAGAAAAAGGAAAGAGGGAATGGAGAGCGAGGAACGGGGAGGATCTCCTGGCCGGTTCCTTGGCCACCGAGCTCTTGGTTGCTTGCTTACCTCCTCCCCCTGCCCCTCTCGCTCACTTACCTTTCTCCTTTCCTTCTTCGCTTTGTCCTTATGTCCTTTTTTTTTGGGTGTCCTGCCTACCTTTTTTGTGCTTCTATTTCGGGAGGGGTCGTCAATGTGTTGCAGGGCATGTGGCCTTGGCAAGATCCTCCTTCTAGAACTCTGGATCTCACACTACGTGGGGCAGCGTCCTTCGGTTGTACGGTAGAGGATGTGGCGGCACATTATAGGGCCTTGGGCTTGATAGGGGTTACCTTGTGCAGAGCATGCGGGCGGCGTGTCGCAGAGCTTACGTTGGTGGCAGGGTGTGCGCCACCTCCCGAAGGTTATAGGTGGATAAGGACCTCCTTGCCATGGTTTAAATTCCTATTGATCTTTTCCTCCTTCACTGCTGGCACGAATTCTAGCTTTCATATGGCGGGGAAGGACCTCCCTTCGAGAGGTCTGCCTTTGGCCACATCAGCGCGACCCTGGTCGAGAGCTGACCTCAGATGGAGGGCTCGCCCCATGAGCGTGACCCCGGTTGGGAGCTGATCTCGGCAGGAGGGCTCGTCTCAGCAGCATGAGCACGACCTCGATCGGAAGTTGACCTTAGACGGAGGGCTCATCCTATGAGCACGACCCCGGTTGGGAGTTGAACTCGGCAGGAGGGCTCGCCTCAATAGTATGAGCACGACCCTGGTTGGGAGCTGACCTCCGATGGAGGGCTCGTCTCATGAGCGTGACCTCGACTGGAAGTTGACCTCAGTAGGAGGACTCACCCCATGAGCGCGACCCCGACTGGGAGCTGATATCGGCAGGAGGGCTCGTCTCGACAGCATGAGCACGATCCCGACTGGGAGCTGACCTCAAACGGAGGGCTCGCCTTGACAGCATGAGGAGGATCCCGATCGAGAGCTGACCTCAGACGGAGGGCTCGCCCTATGAGCACGACTCTGACTGGGAGCTGACCTCGGTAGGAGAGCTCGCCTTATCTCCTCGTCGGGCTGCCATATCCAAGTGGCAGGTCTCTCGCCAGCGGCTCCATGTCAACAGAGATGCCACATCAATGGAAATACTATATATAGTTATATTTTGCTCATGGCATACATCCCTAATGACCGAGACTTTTAATCCAAGCATTTTGTCACTTGAAAAAATCATGACCGCTAGCCATATATCCATTCTTATAAATCAATCATGCAATCTACTTCTAACAAAAAGAGGGGATCACTACTAAATTTCAGATGTTATCCGTGGAAGTATGATCACTAACTTTGATCATGTATGTCAACCAATTACTTAATTCAGGTGGTTCTTCTTTACTTGATCAAGTAGTTCTTCTTCTCACCTGAAAAATCTCCAATTTTATAATTTTGTTGATTTAATGGAACTAGAATTATCTGCGTAACTCTATATATGCATGCATGTTGAAGCTACAGCCATTAGTCAAACTCCTTGGTTGTTTAGATCATAAACTGATCATGATTAGCCATTAGTCTGTTGTATGATAGACAATATAATAAAAAAATAATTATTATGGCCTCATATGCCTAGTGTGTATGATGTGATAAGGAAACCCCGAAATCAGTAAACAAGCCATTAAAAAAAATCATGGCTATCCTAGACATATGCATATATGCTCAAGCCGGACCCACCTCAAGAGTTCAGAGAGTATTTGGAGGAAGGCTGCATGTCGCATAGCTCATTACATTATTGATTCATTAACACATGAACACATCTCCGTGCGCAAGCTAGTACCATGTAATTATTTCTATGTAATTTGTGAACAAAGCTTATAAAAATCAGTAATTATTTTTATATAATTTGTGAACAAACATATAACCATCAGTGTTAAGCATATAGGATTGCTACAATGACCATAAATTATACACAACAGTTTATATGATTTAATTGTATGTATTATCATATAACAAATATGCCTGCAAACTAGGCTTTAGCCTACCCATTACAACTTTGGTGTAGGTTCTGCAGGTCCAAACTTATGAGATACAAGTAGTTAAAGTTGGTAGTCCTATAATTCTCCTAAGAAGGAAGCAATTCAATTTTTTTGTAAGAAAAAATATATAATACAAGTGTATACTATATATATATGATTGCTTGTGTTGCTGTCCTCACTGTCGTGGCCTGCAGCTCTGATGTGGTGCCGGTCCTCAGCCCCGTTTTTCGGAATCCAGCGGTTCCCTGTCTTGCAAGACAGAGTTAGAGACCCGGGCCGGGGACTCCGGCGGGGGCACTCCAACGATCAAGTCAGTGAACGGTAAAGAGGAACAGATCCTCCAAGGTGGATTCCTGTTTGGTCACCATGCTTGGAGGAGAGTATTCACTAAAGATTGAGTAGGAGTGGTAGGAGAGGAGCGAGACTCGAGCCGGGGAGGCTGTGCCCGTCGGGACTCTCTCTGGGAGTCTCTTGGAGGGCCCTCGAGCCTTCTCCTCGCTTGTCTCTCCTTCTCCGCCCTTTCCGTTCTTACCTTGTTCTCGTCCGCTGGGTCCTCCTTTTAGATCGCTGGTTCTTCCCTTTTCTTGCCTCGATTTTTCCTCCTCTTGGGGTGCTCGAGGGTCAACGGCATATGTGGCCGCGCTCCCGAGGTCATTTTCCCTTACAATAGAGAGTTACATGGCAACCCTTGTTTTTCGGGTGGGTTATCATGTTTGGGAAAGTTTAGTAGGGCCTTGATCCGGGGGCAGCCATCCTTGGGTCTGAGGTCCCTAACGTGGCCTTCTCTTTATGGGTGGTGCAGGTGGCCAACCGTAGGACTTGGTGCTTCGATTGGGGCACTTCTCCCCGAATGGTGCAAACGGTGGTAGGTGCACCTTTCTAGCTTTGGGGTGCCGTACTGGATATGTTGTACTGCATGCACCGGCTTCGATTGCAGACTTGGTGCTGATGACCTTTTCCCTTTCACGATGCTTCTAAGGAACGGGCTCGACTTCGACCGAGGTGGGCTCGACCCTTGGGGAGCCACCTGGCGAAGGAGCTGGAGGGAGCTCGACTTCGATCGAGGCGGGCTCGACCCTTGGGGAGCCACCTGGCGAAGGAGCTGGAGGGAGCTCGACTTCGATCGAGGTGGGCTCGACCCTTGGGGAGCCACCTGGCGAAGGAGCTGGAGGGAGCTCGACTTTGACCGAGGTGGGCTCGACCCTTGGGGAGCCACCTGGCAAAGGAGCTGGGAAAGAAATCTGACGTGGTGACATCTGCCCGCCTTGCTGCCTGTCGGATTTGAGGTGTGCTCCACGTCAGTGGTCTTGCCACATCATTTGCCCTCCACTCTCGAGTCCCATCGAAACGTTACGACTGGGGAGAGGGAGTTAATGCGGATCTGACATGGAAGGACGAAAAATCTGGTGTCATAATTGTCGCGATCTCCACCACTTCGCAGGTCATGCTTTGAGATCCAATATGGGGGCGCCACGTCCGCGAGTCCGAGGAACCATAATTGCTGGTACCAGACTCGAGGTGGTTTTCAACGTATCGAAGCATCGCCGCCAGTTTCCCCCACACGTGGCATGCATCCGATGGCGGAGATGCGAAGAGCCTTACGGCCGCTGTCCATCGATTTTGAAAGGAGAGAAGACTTTTCCCAAACCTGCTCTTTCGAACTTCTCGTGCTCGCCGGCGATTCAGAGTTTTCTTCTTCCTTCGTTGTCTTCCCCCTTCAAGATAAATAGGTGAGTCACTCATCCTTCCTCCTTTTTCTTCTTCTTCCTCCTGGTTGGCAGTGTCCAAGTCTTTTTAAAATCCTGTCTTAGGTCTTCCGTCCTCTTCGCCTTCATCCCTTCTCTTTCGAATGGCTCCTTTGGGCTGATTCCTTTGATCCTCCAGTAATCCTAATGAAGCAGGCCCCTCCTGGCTGAGGACTCTATCCTCCGATGAGGAGGATGAAGTTCCCCTCGAAGTCCGGAGGTGCCTGCATCCCACTAGGATTGTCATAGAAAGTCCCAGGGCTCCCCCTACTTCCTCTATTCCTGCTGTCGCTCCTCCGGCGGTAGCAGCTCCGACTGGTCCCTTCGGCATCATTTCAACAATAACTGAAGAGGACCTTTCTGTGATCCGAGAGATGTACGGGATCCCGGATTTCATTCGGCTCTCGCTCCCGAGGCTAGGGGAGCGGGCCGTTTCAAGCGGTCCGGGTCGGATCATTTTTTACGAAGAGTTCCTCGTCGGGGGCCTTCATCTTCCTTTGCACCCTTTCTTTCTTTCTTTCTTTTCTCAGTAATTTCTGTCTCGTGCCGACTCAGTTGGTCCCTAATGCCAACAGGGTCATTGCTGCCTTCATTATCTTCTGTTACTTCCATGGGTTTGTCATCCGTTTCTCCTTGTTCAGGGCTCTCTTCACCTTGAAGCGCCACCCCACCGATGATGGGTGGTGGTTTCTTTCTCCCCGATCCAAGTGCCTTAGGTTTGACCTCCCTATTTCCATCAAGGGATGGAAGAATCGGTATTTCTTCACTTCGGTCGAGGATATAAATTGGGTCTGGAGCGATCCGGACCGGGCCCTAAATCGCAACTCCCAAGTGGAGTCCGCTGACCGGGAGGTCTTCACCCAACTGATCAGTGACCAGCTCCCCTCCCTTGAAGTTCTGCTATTGGAGCGGAACTTGTTTGAGGCCGGGGTCAGCCCGATCCGTGAGCTCGGTAGGTTTTCATCGAATGTGTCCTTCTCTCTTTTTTCTTTTTCTCTTTTTTTTTGACTTGGGGTTGACCATCTTTCCTCCTTTTCCATAGGGATGAAGTACTCGGCAGAGAATCTGATGGAATATGCCTGCAAGAGGAGCTCATCGACCGGGGCTAGGGAGACTACGCCGAAGAAAGCCCGGATGGAGACCGGTCGGGGGTCCAGGTCCATTCCATCTTCAGAGGTGAGGGCAGTTGATCCAACACCCCGGCCTCCACAACAGCGAGCCCCCTCACCAAAAGTTGTCGAGATCGAGAGGTTGAGGAGAGACGAGCGGCCTGCACCGTCACCTGTGCCACCGACCATGGCAGTGAGCCTTCCAGCGACGGTCGAGGTGCCTCCACCGGCCTCGCATCAAGCATCAGGGAGGCTTCGGCACCATCATCCTCTGAACCCTGGCATGCACCGACGGGGGTCCCGTTGAATGCCTTGGTGATCCAGGATCCCGCCCTGACAGAGAGAATGATGGAGTACGCCGTTCAACCCCGGGACCGCCACTCGAGGGGAGGTAGGGATTATTCGGTGGCCATACAGGGCATAATCCCTCAACTCTTCTCGGTATGTGCCCCACTTCTTTAATATCCCAGTCAAGTTACTGGGACTGACTTCTTCTTTTTGCTATAGATTGGAACAAATGTACTACTCCTTTGGGACTTCTGCACCAAATGGGCGAAGAGGGAGGCCAAGAAGGAGAAGTGGCTGGGCAACCTCGTGGCTGACATAAATACCCTGATGGAGAAAGGGCAAGATATGAAGGAAACTAGCAAATTTCCTTCGTCGTGATCTGTTCTGAACCAAGGGGCGCGTCAAGGAACTTGAGGCAACCCTGGCTGAGGAGAGGGCATGGATGAGCCACCATGAGGAGGAGTCCACGGCAGATATATCTTGCCTGCAGGGGCAATCCCGGACTCTCGAGGCCCGGGTCGATGAGGTCCTTGCCGAATTGGTGGTGGCTAATGACAAGGCATAGGGGGCCTTGGCATTGATGGAGGCTGCCAAGAAGGAGGCCCTCGAAGCCGTTCCCAAGTTTCGGGAGTCACAAGAGTTCGAGGATGAGATCCATGAGGCGGCCATGGACTCATTCATTAAGGGATTCGAAGCTTGCTAGGAGAAGGTGGCTTCGATCTTCCCGGAGCTTGACCTGGAGGGCGTCACCATCGGTGGCGCCGAGGAGCAATCTAGAGAGGTGGGGGCTACCTCGGAGGCAACGGAGGTAGTGACCACTGAGCAGCCAGCAGAGAAGATGGCCGCACCGGCTGAGCGGACGGCTGTGCCGATTGATGCCCCATGGGACGACGATGTAATGGTGCACCGGCCTTGGAAGGAACCGGCAATGCAGTGACCTCCAAGGGCCTTCTACCCTTAGACTTTTGTAATAAGATTTTCAACTTTGTTTTTTGTTTTGGGATCATCTGGCTTGTCAGGGATCCTCTCAAGTTGTAAAAATTCTTTGAATGCAATGAATTTTTTTCCCTTCATACTCTTCTTACAAGCGGAGTCCTTTCCATCTTTTGTTGTGCTTCATGTGCCCTTTTGCAATTTCACGAACTTAGGTTTGTCCAACTCCAAGTTTTGATCTTTCTTGGGAGGCCTTAGTCATAATAGATGACTTAGAAGAGATCTGGAAGTTCCTCGAGGGGTCTCTGCACTGGACTGAGGCATCTGCTGAAGCACTCTGAGAGCTCACTGGACTCCAGGGGCCCGTCCGGGGGCGGCGGCCTGTTTAGTGGTCCTTCCATCCATGTTGGGAGATAAGCTGTGACTTTGGTGGGGAGCATGATCTCGCTAGGGAGCTTGACTTCAGCTGTTGGTTTGGATGCAGGTTTTTAGAAGCTCCCTATTTCGAGGGGCCGAACTATGGGCCCAGGGCTGTGAGTAGGGCCGTAGGTGTGATACTTCTGGAGTTTCCCATCTTGAGATGCCGGGCTTTGGAAGTTTCCGGTCTTGAGGTGTCGGGCTTCGTGAGTTTCTGGTTTTGAGGTACCATGCTTCATGAGTTTTCGATCTTGAGGTATCGGGCTTCGTGAGTTTCCGGTCTTGAGGTGCTGGGCTTCGTGAGTTTTCAGTCTTGAGGTACCAGACTTCGTGAGTTTCCGGTTTTAAGGTGCTAGTCTTCGTGAGTTTCCAGTCTTGACTTTGCCAAACTGGGTTCAAGCAAATTGTTTGCGGGACTTCTAGATCTCCCATCTTCGATCGCCAGACTTGAGGTTGAGCAAAAGTATTCCTGCAAGACAAGGGCAACCGTTGTGCAAAAAGAAATTTTATTATTGATGAGAGGAAGCCTTGCATCATTGGTAGTACATCCTCAAGTTGCTTGCATTCCAAGTTCGAGGGAATCAGACTCCATCGAGTTCGGCGAGGTAGTAGGCCCCATGAGGGAGCACCTTGACTACTCTATACAGGCCTTCCCAGTTCGAAGAGAGTTTATCGCATTCTCGAGGCCGGGAGGCTTCTACCCATCGTAGTACCAGATTGCCAAGGTGGAAGATCTTCGACTTCACCCTGGAGTTGTAATACCGAACCACCCATTGCCGATAAGCCACCATCCAGAGTCGGGCCATATCCACTGGGATCACGGCTTCCATGCCTAAGACGAGGTTAAAGGATGTCTCATCTGTGACCGTCCTGGGTGTGGTTTGGTACTCCCACAGGACACTGAGGAGTTCTTCGGCCCATCTGCCTTTGGCCTGATCAAGCCTGATCCGGAGTCCTTGAAGGATGGTCCGATTGGTCACCTCGGCCTCTCCGTTAATCTGGGAGTGTGCCACTGAGATGAATCGATGGTGGATGTTGAGGCCATCGTAGAACTCCTCGAACTTCCGATTATCGAACTGCCATCCGTTATCGGTGATGATTGTATGAGGGAGTCCGAAATGGCATATAATTGATTTTCAAAAGAACTTGCTGACGTTGGCCTCCGTGATATGTGCTAGGGGTTCGGCCTTGACCCACTTAGTGAAGTAGTTGATGGCGACTATTTGGAACTTGTGCTGCCCAGGCACGGGAGGAAAAGGATAAAGGATGTCCATGCCCCACTGGGCGAATGGCCAGGGAGCAGAGAGCTGGGAGAGTGGTGCAGCCGGCTGACGTTGCACATTGGCATGGCATTGGCAGCGGTTGCACTTCTTTACGAAGTCGGTCGCGTCCTTCTTCATGATTTCCCAGTAGTACCCCTATCAAAGGGCCTTGTACGCCAATGTTCTGCCCCCCACGTGATTTTCACAGAGACCCTCATGTATATCTTGGAGTACGAAAGCCGCCTTCAAGGAACTCAGGCACTTCAAGAGTGTGTAGGAGTAGGACCTTCGATTGAGTTGCCCATCCATTAGCACGAAGCACGTGGCCTTCCTCTTGATTATACCGGCCTCTATGCGATCTTCGGGCAAAGTTCCATCGGCAATGTATCGAATATACTTGTCCATCCAGCTAGGCTTTGGAGTGACTTGCTGGACCTCCCCGGATGCCTCATGGCTTGGGGCCTGGAGATGCTCGATATGGGCATGCCCCAATGACGAGTCTGGCAAGGTCGCAAGCCTGAAGAGGGCATCGGCGCGAGCATTCTCCCCACATGGAATGTGGGAGATGCTGAAGCGTCTGAAGCCTGCTGCACTTGTGCATATCAGCTCTAGTTACTTCGACATTTAAGGGTCCTGGGCCTCAAATTTCTCCGAGACATGCCTGGCCACCAATTATGAGTCGATGAAAACTTTTAGGTTGGGTATGCCCAGCTCGCGAGAGACTCTTAGCCCCGCAGGGGTATCTCGTATTCTGCCTGGTTGTTGGTGGCCGTGAACTGGAAATGGAGCACGCACTCAGCGACGACTCCCTCATTGTTGGCGAGAATGAGTCCAGCTCCGCTACCACCAGCGTTGGATGCTCCGTCCATATGCTGGACCCAGATATCACCCTCCGGTTCAGGTCCCGTCTGTCGCTCCTGTGAGATTTCCTCCGGCTCCTCGCCCAGGCTTGCACACTCGACCAGGAAGTCAGCCAATACCTGTGCCTTCATGGACGACCTCGGCTTGTAGGTAATGTCGAATTCACTGAGCTTTAGCGCCCACTTTGCCAGGCATCCGGATGTGTCGGGGTGGCTAAGTATGGCCTTTAGTGGTTGATCCATCAAGACCGCGAACGGGTGCGCTTGGAAGTAGGGCCTGAGGCATTGGGCAGACATGATGAGCATAAAAATTAACTTCTCGAAGTGAGAGTACCTGATCTTAGCATCGTGGAGAAGCTTGCTAGTATAATATACTGGCCTTTAGACTCCATCCTTGTCCATGCGGACCAAGACCGAGCTGACAACTCCCGAGGTGATCGTCATGTATAGGAGGAGCTCTTCTCCCTCTTCTAGCCGGGAGAGCAGTGGTGGTGATGCCAAGGTTCTCTTCAGCTCCTCGAAGGCTTCTCGACACTCCTTTGTCTAGGTGAAGTCATACATCTTGTGCAGTGCCTTAAAGAAGGGTTGGCAGTGATCGGCGGATCGCGAGATGAAATGGCTTAGGGCCGCTATACGGTCGGTGAGTTGCTGGACCTGCTTCTTGGAGGTGGGATGCTCCATATCAAAAATTGCTCGGACCTTTTCTGGGTTGGCCTCGATCTCTCTTTGAGTGACAATGAAGCTAAGGAACTTCCCGGCCGCCATGCCAAAAGCGCACTTTGTCGAGTTCAACTTCATTTGGTGCAGGCGAAGGTTGCGGAAGGTCTCCGCCAGGTCATCCACATGATCCGAGGTTGGCCTACTCATGACAAGCATATCATCCATGTAAACCTGCATGTTGTGGCCGATCTGGTCTTTAAAGATCTTATTGACGAGCCGCTAGTATGTGGCGCCAACATTCTTCAGGTCAAAAGGCATCATCCTATAGCAGTACATCCTGCGGTCCGTGATGAAGGCAGTGTGCTCCTCGTCCTCCGAATGCATTCAGATATGGTTGTATCCAAAGAACGCATCCATGAAGGAGAGTAAGCGGTGCCCCGAGGTGGCATCCACGAGTTGGTCAATCTTCAAAATTAGGAAGCTATCCTTCGGGCAAGCACGGTTGAGATCGGTGTAGTCCACACAGATCCTCCACTTCCCATTGCTCTTCTTGACCATGACCATGTTCGCCAGCCAGCTGGGGTACCATACTTCACGAATGAAACTGGCCGCGAGGAGCTTCTCCACTTCATCATTGATCATCTACTGCTTTTCTGAGACAAAGCTTCTCTTCTTCTGCCGAACTAGATGGCACTTCGGGTTAACATTCAACTTGTGGATGATGATGTCAGGGAAAATCCCTGGCATATCGGTCACGGTCCAGGCAAACACATCTGTATTTGCTCGGAGGAAACTGAGCAGGCGGGCCCGTTCTTCTTTTGATAGCTAGGCTCCTATCTGCACTGTCTTCAGTGGGTCTGCGCTTAGGGGATATGTCAAAAGGTGTTCGACGGGGCCACCCCTAGGGTCCTGCACCCTTTGATCGAGGTCGTTGATAGCAGGATCATCCTCGGTGCTCCGGGCACCAGGAATGGCCTGAAGGCAATGTTGGACCAATTGAGGTGCCCCCCTCATCTCTCCCACGCCGTAAGGGATCGAAAATTGCACCAACAGCTACTTGGTGGAAATGCCGCATCAAACAAGTTGAGCCCAGGGCAGCCAAGAATTACATTGTAAGGTGATGGGAGCCTAACAATAGTGAAGGTCATCATGACCGTACTCTGTCGGGGTGATGACCCGACCGTGACAAGGAGAGTGATCTCTCCTTCGAATCCCATAGAATCTCTAGTAAAGCCCACGAGAGGGATGTGCACTGATCTCAGTCGATCAGAAGGTAAGTTCATCCGAGAGAAAGCATCGTAGAAAAGGACATCAGTCGAGCTCCCACTATCGATCATAATCCATTTTACAGAATGCTTGGCAATGATCATTTTGACCACGATAGCATCATCATTTACATTTTTTTCCTCGCTTCCCTTCATGAAGGGGAGTACATTTTTTAGACTTTCTCCCTCCCGGGCTCTCTTATGGGCATGCTCTATCCCCTAACATATCATACCCACAGGCTTCTCGGTGGGTCGGTTGTTGACTGCAGGGATGGGGGAAGAGCAGCAAGTGGCTGATTTTCCACTGGGACCTCACCTCTCACGAACTTTTTGAGGTACCCCCTCCTTATCAGGTCCTCGATCTCCCTTTTCAGGTTGCGTCAATCCTTAGTGTCGTGGCCATGATCGCGGTGGAAATGGCAATACTTCATCTTGTCACGGCCATTCGACGACCTCAGTAGGGGAGGTCGGCATAGATAGTGCTCACCCTCAATTTTCATCAGGATTTTTATCCTCGGGGCAAGAAGGGGAGTGAGAGTTTCCTCCAGGTTGGGGCCATCTTTTGGCTTCGACCTTGGCCGGAAGCCCGTGGATGACCCAGGCCTCCGCATCCTGGGTGCTTCTCTCGCGATCAGCTTCTTCGGGGGCTTCCCGTCCAGTTTCCTTCTGGTATGGTCAGCCTCCTTAGTGCGAATGTATTTGTGGATGTGGAGGAGGTGTCCGGATTCTGGAGAATTGCCTTGAGGGGTTGGTCTGATAGCATGACAATCGGGTGCGCCTGGAAGTAGGGACGGAGTCGCTTGGCCGCTAAGACCAAGGAATAAACTAGCTTCTGTATTTTGGGATACCTTGTTTTGGCATCATGAAGGACTTTACTGATGTAATAGATTGGCTTCTGCCGATCGTCTTCTCCCATCTGCATGAGGACGGAGCTGACTGCCTCATCCGACGCCGACAAGTATAGATACAAAGGCTCTCCTTCCGTCAGCTTGGCCAACAACAAAGGGTTCTTCAGATAATCTTTCAAGACTTCAAAAGCTGACCGACATTCATCGATCCAGTGGAAGCAGTCTGATCGATGCAAGGTCTTGAAAAATGATAGGGACATCTCAGCCGACCGGGAGATGAAACAGCTGAGAGATGCTATACGGCTTGTAAGCTCTTGTACTTGTTTTTTATTGGTCGGATGTCCCATCTCTATAACAGCTCTGATCTTGTCATGGTTGACTTCAATTCCTCTTTGTGTGACTAAGAAGCCGAGGAACTTCCCGGAAGTCACCCCAAAAGTGCACTTGGCAGGATTCAGCTTCATCCGATGATGTCTTAGAGCATCAAAGGACTCCTGTAAGTCTTTGATGTGGTCGGCCCTATGGAGGCTCTTGACTATCATATCATCTACATAGACCTCCATGTTTCTCCCGAGTTGCCTTTCGAAGACTCGGTTGAGCAACCTTTGGAAAGTGGCACCGGCGTTCTTCAGGTCGAAGGGCATCATCTTGTAATAGTATAATCCTTTGTCAGTGATAAAGGCCATCTTCTCCTCATCCTCCGGGTGCATCCTAATATGGTTGTAGCCGGAGAAGGCATCCATGAAGCTTAGAAGCTAATGGCCGGCCGTGGAATCCACCAGCTGATCAATCTTAGGCAAGAAAAAGCTATCCTTCGGACAGGCCTTGTTGAGGTCAGTGTAGTCCATGCAGATCCTCCACTTTCCATTAGCCTTCTTCACCATCATAACATTTGCTAGCCAGTCGGGATAGTGGGCTTCCCTGATGAAGCCAGCATCAGAGAGCTTCTTCACTTTCTCATCAATAGCCCTTTGTCTTTCAAGAGCAAAGCTCCTCTTTTTCTGTTGGACAGGTCTATAAATTAGATCCACCATAAGCCGGTGAGTAATGACATCCGACGGAATGCCTGGCATGTTGGACACCGACCAAGCAAAGACATCGGCATTATTCCTCAGGAAGTCGATCAGTTCTGATTTAACTTCTTCACTGAGGGTGCTTCCAATTTAGAGGACTTTGGTGGGGTCATCCTCTCGAAGGGGAACAAATAGAATTCTTTCAACTGGTTGGCCTGGCTGTCGGCTTCAGCCCTTGGGTCAAGTTGCTCCAAAGTAGGAAGACTATTCGACTGTCGGTCTTGAATAGTTAGGCACTATCTAGCCATCCTGCGATCTCCCCTCATAACTCCGACCCCGCTCTTGGTTGGAAACTTTGCCAACAGATGGTAGGTAGAGACGATGGCCCGAAACTTGTTGAGGGCCGGTCGGTCCAAAATGGTATTATAAGCCAAGGTCGTACGTATGACCACAAAGTTGATGGGAAGAGTCTTCTGAAAAGGCTCCGTCCCGATCGTCACAGGTAGAGTTCTTTTCCCTTCAACTTCGATGGAGTTTCCCCCGAAACCCGTCAGCGGTATGGGAGATTCTTGCAGTCTTGACCTGGACAAGTTCATTCTTACAAAAGCATCTTACAACAATACCTCTGTGGAGCTTCCATTATCTATAAGAATCCTTTTTACATTGTAGTTGGCAATCACTGCCGACACGACTACAAGATCATTTCTCGAAACATGGGATTCTAGGAGGTCTTAATCGGAGAAGCTGATTACATTGGAATCCCTTGACCTCTTGACAATGTCCGAATCTTCTTCATTTCTCTAGTCAGACCATCGATGCAGCATATCGACATTCCCATCGGTCGGACGCTGGTTGGGAAGCTCTGCCTCCTCCGGGGGGTCTCTGGCAGTTGAGGCTTCGACCCGATTCTTGTGGGGTCGGACGTGTTTGTGCAAACACCCCCTCCTAATAAGGTCTTTAATAGCATCCTTCAGCTGGAGGCACTCTTCAGTGTTATGCCCGTGGTCCCAATGGAACCGGCAGTATTTGTCTCTATTCTGGATATAGAGGGGCCTCTCATCGGACAAGGCCTTTGCAAGAAGGTCTCGTTCTCAATTTCCAGGAGGATCTTCTCTCTCGAAAGAGAGAGGAACGCATAGGTTTTGAACCTCCTGGAGAAGTCCTTCGGCTTTGGGATTCGACATCGGGCCGAGTTGTTGCCATCACTGGAAGGTCGAACTTCGGGAGCCTTGTCACTCTGCTTCTTGGGGGCCGGCCTCCCTTCAGCCTGGCATCGGCTCACCGCCTGTTCTTCTACCAGGACGTATTTCTGCACCCGGGCCAGCAACTCGGAGTAGCTTGTCAGAAATTTCTTGTCCAGGGAGAAAGTAAGCCTAGATGAGCGCAGCCCTCTTTTGAAGGCCGACATAGCTACGTCTTCATTCAGATCCAGGATCTCCATGGTCGCTGAATTGAAACGGGCCATGTAGTCCCAGAGGGTCTTTCTCTCCTTTTGCAGTACGAGGAAGAGGCAGTCGGTATTTCTCGGGATCCGACTGTAGGTCCTGAAATGGGAAAGAAAGATGTTTTTAAGCTGAGGGAAAGAATAGATTGTACCTGGCTGGATGGCGGAGAACCACATCCGAGTGGCCTTCTTGAGAGTGGCGGGGAAGGCAATGCAGTAAAGGGCGTCGGAGGCGCCTTGTACCATCATATGGGCCTTATAGGTACCCAGATGGTCTAGCGAGTCGATGGTACCATCATAAGGATCCACCGCAGGATTTTGAAGTGACGGGAGATTGTCTCCCCCATAATTTCAGCATAAAAATGTAGGCGAGAATCGTAGACCTGTCCCCCTTCGGCCTTTTGTCGATTAGCCAGTTCGGCGATGCACTCCTTCATATACAAGATTTTGCTGGTGTAATCTCTCAGGAGTTTGACAGGATGTCAGACACCATCAGGGATGGAATCAGCGAAGGAAGGCGAGGCGGACCTCGCCCTCTTTCCTTCGATACGAGCCCCCAAGGACCTCTAGGACGCTGGAGTAACATGAGAAAAGGGCTGAGGGATTTTTTGCCGTCGGCTTCCCTCAGCGACGGGTTGATGGTTGGTGCAAGATACAGCAGGCGGCTGCTACCGGTTGTTAGCCACCTCATGAAGATGCTGGACTGCAGTAGTAAGTGTATCAATGCGGTTCAGCAGCGTTTGGAATTGCTGTAGTCCCAGAACAACAGCGGGTTCGGTGGCGGTGATGGCATCATTCTCCTTGGGAGGTCCTTCGGACCTTGATAGGGAGTGACCTCTTCTGGCAAAGATGTTCTGGACTCTTCCCTTAGCCATTGCAAGGCTTAGCGAGTGGATTCCTCCTTTTAGAGATAGCAGAAAGTCGGAGGTTCAAGCCCTTCCTCTAGCATCAATCTGTTGCCGCAGCTTCTTTCGGATCGGGCTCGGACGTCTGGGCTAGAGCGCTCTTCTCCCGGTTCCTACAACAAAGTCTCCAAGGGTCGATGGTATTCCGGCGGGGGACACTCCAATGCTTAAGTTAGCGGGAGCTTGAGGGCAACAGAATGGAGGAATCAAAAAAAAAAATAGCGTATAGAGAAGGAAGAGTGTCCATGTTAACCCCCCCGCTTTACCTTATATAGGCGTGGAATACTGCTAAATTATGTTAGGGGATAGGCAGAGAATGCCTGATTTGCCCCTAGGAGAATCAGGATAGTAGCCAGGTGGCACCAGGACATGGCCACGTCGTGATGTTCGTTATAACATAATTCTGATACCAGATACGAGAGGTTTCTGGAACCTCTGAGTGATTCCTGGAGTTGGAGTGAGTTAGTCAGACTTCGACTATGGAGAGCCGGTCGGACTTCTGATGAAGAGAGTCAGCCGAATCTCTATAAGAGCGCCCCTGTCGGAGCTCCAACTGAGGGGGGATGGCTCGGACTTCCGTAACAGCAGGTCGTATGGACCTTGACTGGGGAGGACCGGTCGAACCTTTGAAGGAGAGCGCCCGTCGGAGCTTCAGCAGGAGAAGGTTGGCCAAACCTCAACAGAAGTGGATTGTTCGGACCTCTACTTCAGTGGACCGGTCGGACCTTTGAAGGAGAGCGTCCGTCGGAGCTTCAGCAGGAGAAGGTTGGCCGGACCTCAACAGAAGTGAGTCGTTCGGACCTCTACTTCAGTGGGTCGGTCGGACCCTCAGAGGAAAACATCTGACGAATCCCTAGAGAAGGAACGAATCCGACCTCCGAACGGAAGCATCCGGAAGTCCATAAGAACGGTTCGGTTGGGACCTCAGCAAGAACGGTGGTCCGGTTTGGTAGTGGGACGGTTGGGTATAACACGAGTAAAACAATGTAATACCAAGATCATTCATAGTAATATATAGGACAATAACATAAGGTATATAGCATACCTATTAATACTAAATGATCTTGACAATAATAAAGTATGCTAGCGAGGGTCAGATCCTTCTTTTCCGTCTAATTACATACTGATCGAGAATAACTTTATAAGTTTGTAATTGTCAGAAGACTGAAATCTGAACCTAGTAAATGTAAATTATTTTTATGAGTCCAGTCCATCAAAGGATTCCAACCATATTCCTAAATGCATGCTAGACTTGAATTCTTACATTGGCCAATTAGATTTACAAACGTTACTTTCTTAATAAATCTGATTCATTAGCTACAAATTAGAATTAAGCCAACAATCCAGGTTTTACGTAATATAAACTTTTGCTACACCATATAAAGTCCAACTTGTCCTGCCCGCTGGTTCTGCCACGCCTCACGCTAAACATAAGTAATAAAAAAAAAAAATTCCTCGCGTCCAGTGCGTTGCACTTGGCCGGCCGAAAGATAATACGTACCATCAAGACTTATTTTTAGTCTTACCTTTTACGTGACTTGCGGCCTTTTGGATGGCATGGTTAGTGGCCGATCATGATGAAGCAATGTCAAATAGGAAACGGCAGCATTATTAACCCCATAGATTGGAGGATATTCTAATATCTGATGCTGGTCCGGTGTGTCTATTCTGGGATAGTGTAAGATGCCTGTTTGAAACCCCTCCCCCACAACACGCGCACACAAAAAAAAAAGGGAAAATACCACTTTTGCTTTCCAAGACTAAGAGATCAGATCGCATTAGACCAGATCAAATCAGGTTCTCAAAGTACAACGTTCTTCTTCTCTTGAAGAGACACAAATGGTAACAAGTATTAGCCGTTTTCTAATGCACCTTTTAAGGGCTGCTCCCTTCCAACTTACTCTAATTAAGTCCTACTCCAAGTTTGTCTCTATTTTAGTTCTCCATGTCCATGGAACATGTCCGAAAGAGATACGCTTCACTATAAAAGGCTCGACTTGTTAGTCCTAATTAAGGAGAAATAATTAGTTCCTCATTAAACTTTTCTTATTACATAATAATCTCGCTAACAATGAAAACCAAATGCAAACAAGTAAAACTCGGATATTATCTTTTTTTTTTTTTTTGATAAACAGGAAAGAAGAAAATATTATCCAGGGAATCAATAAGTTGGTGGTGGAGGTGGTGTATGTGGGGAGCGGGAGGTGGAATTCCACACATGGGGAGGGAAGTGACCGCCGTAGATCGGTATACCATCGGACGATCCATGATTGTGATCGTGATCGTAATGTTGATGATGATAGTGATGTTGTGCTTCTTCATCATGGTAATCACCCTCATCTTGATGAGGCTGGGCGACAGCCTCATCGCCACCACCTCCGCCGCCGCAGCCACCGGAGAGCGAGGCGGAGGCAGAACCCGCCTGATCCTCCACCGGCAGCCGGTGGAAGCTGGGCTCTGCGAACGCCGCCGCCACCACCACCACAGTCCCCGCCGCCACCAGCGGCCCTGCTACCATCCCACCCACCACCCTTCCCTGCGGCCCCGCCAGCGACACCGAGAAGCTGCCGCCTGCGGCGACGGGGACGGACGGCGGGAAGAAGGTAGCGGAGATGGAGAGTATCTCGAAGCGGCCTCGAAACGTCACCGCGGCGGCGGATCCGTCAGCCGACACGGTTGGCTGGCGGAGGGTGACGTTGGAGACGGTGCCGACGGCGGCGAGGGCGCAGATGCCGAGCGAGCGGCGGCGGGAGAAGGCGGCGAGGGCGGCAGCGACGTCGTGGCCGGCGGGGATCTCGAGGACGTGGGGTCGCATGGCAGGCGAGGGATCCATGAACTCCCGGGTGATGATGACGGGGGGCTTGGGCTTGTTCTTGGATCCCGGTGGGCGGCCTCTCGGCCTCTTGACGACCTCGATACTCGAACCATCCCCTCCCTTCCCTCCTCCTCCTCCTCCTCCAGTCCCTCCCCCTTCGGCCGTCTTCTTTTGTTTCTTGCGCTCTCCACAGCTCCTACTATCCACTTCCTCGGAGTAGCACTCCATCTTAGTTAACAAAGTAAATAGAGGATTGGAATGGAACGGAACCTGGCTTTATTGTTGTAGTTTTGAAGCAGGGAACGGATTTTGGATCGAGTAGCGGGTTATTGGAAGAAGAAGGTAGAAGGAAAAGAAGGTTGAGAGGTAGAAGGTTTGGTTTGGTGCGGTACTTTGGAAGGAAGTAATTAAAGAAAGGATTGAAAGGAGTAATGGTGCCGGAGATTGAGAACGGTGAGTGGGACCGAGTTGGTTGGGAGTGGGAGATATGGTTGGAGACATATACATGGAGCTAGCACGTTTTTATGGACGGATGGATAGGGTTTGGTCTTCTTAGTTCACATAAGGTTTCTTTCTACCCTGTAAATATTTTGAGGTCCTGGAGGAGGGAAACGGAAAGGGGTAAAGTGTGAGTTCCTGCTTTTTTTGTTTTTTCTTTTTTTTGTCTTTTTTTTCCCCTAGCTTCTCGACCGGAAAAAGACCGTTAATTGGCTTTCTTTTGTCACCACCTGTTTCCTCTCCACAGTCCACACGTTTCTTGTTTTCTTTCTCACGCGGAGTGTTAGGCTGGCAACCGCGAGGCCGCCCACTTCCCCTGACGAGAAGATAGAGCTCGGCCTCCAAGTGCCGGTACATGCATGCTTCGGTGCGGGTCCCGGACGGGCATCATTTCGCTTTCTTACGTTTATTGCTGCGAGAAAGAGACGCAGTAGAGCCTCTTAGTTTAATTTGTTTTATTATTTTTGTATTTTTACGAACCTGAGAGGAGAGCTCTCTGCATCATAAATTTTTCAGATTTTTTTTTTTTTTAATAAGACCGAGCATAATGGCCGGTTCAAAATTTATTACATTGGTCCAAAAATTATATTTTAAAAATTTTTAGATCGAATTCGGATATTCCTTTGATTCAAAAATTAAATGGACTCTATTTTAGAGTTCTAAGACTAGTCTAATATGTTTAAAATTTGGCCTGAAATCTGAATCAATTTCAGACTGATCCATTTCAGTTTCAGATAATGGATTTTTGGACCGGTCCATTTTCAGTCCCATGGAGCATAGATCAAAATTCTTCAGGAATGCATTTATGTGGGTTTGGATTGTTTTTTTTTCATTTGTATATACTTTGAAATATATGCAGGATATAATCAAATAATCTCTTATGAAAGAAAATAAATTATTTTTTTATATGAAAGATACAACATGAACTACCCGTGGCCGGTGCTTATATCATGGACGGCCGTGGATCAAAATCCAGCAATCATCATGAACAGTTCTCGCCCTTCGACTCTCTCATCGCAATGGATTGGATATTTTTCAGTTTCACATCTGCAAAGGAAATCGATGTATTAGAGCTCCGGCGACAGTGATGGTAAGATATTATCATGGCATATTTATATCAAACATGTCTTGTTTAGCTGCATGTGGCACAGATAGTTGTAAGACTTTTTTCACGATCAACTGACAGAAATTATTAATAAAATAATCATAGAATTTCTGTTGGCGGATGGTAGTGAAAAAGTTAGGAATATATATAATAAATTCCGTTTATTTTGCTGATGCCAGTGATAGTCAAGTTGATGTACTCATCTTTGGATGGGAAACGGATGCAAAAAACTAATATGCATCTTGTATCAAACATTTCCTCGCTCCGTTGCGGCCCTCCCCCTCCCCCTTCCCAAAAAAAAAAGAAAAAAAACCCCAAAACTAGCTCCAAATCAAAAGACTACAAAAATTTAAAGGACGGCGCATACATACATACATTATATATATATATATTTTGGACATCCGTAAAAATATGGATACATGTATGCCCACCCATCAATGTTCGATGTGAAAGTGATTCTCATGATTTGTTCCCAGACAACTTGATCCAAGCCTTGACACCCTTCCACCTGTCAAAAGAGAAGTTGAAAATAGATGGTCTAGCTTAGTTCATAAGTCTGCATCTTATCTAATGATGGATAGGCTTTAAGCTGTTTTTTGTCATAAACGCCCCAAGAGGGAGGATTGAGATACAAGACGAGAGCAACCTGCAAGATGTGTGAATTAGAGCCTAAGACGTCAAAAGAGAGAATACCTTTGGATGATAGCAATTGTTAATGTAACATCTTCCTTGATAGAGCAATGCTTATAGTCATAAAAATAATTACTTAGAGTTTTATTTTATTTTATTTTTGATGTAGAAAGAGGTAATAGGTCACCTGGCTTTTATTATAGAAAGCATCAAAAAATGTACAGGAGATGAAAGAAATATGAAAAGAAGGTAGGGTTCAGCCAAGTAATCAGATTACAATTTCTATATTAAGATAGACACGAAACCAAATTGCTAAATAGACTTCAATAGAAACCAAACGAGAAGGCTGCAACTACTAAAAGGATGGGTTCATCTAGATTTACTATTGTGAGCAAGGAAGGACCAGAGAATTTCAAACAAAATTATTAAACATGATCCAAGCCTTGACCTAGACAAGATCGATACTGGGTCAGTGGATCAGTGGTTCAACCATCTTGTCAATAGTTGAACCGGTGGGTCGATACATATACTAAAAACTATTTTTAATTAATTCTATATATGATTGGTGTGATAAATAATTTAAATTTTATAGCTGATTTTGTATGAAAATAGATGGCAACCCAGCGGAAGCGGGAAAGGATGTCACTGGCGGCCGAGGCCCAGGAGCAGGCTGATAGGGCCCGGGCCTTGGAGGAGAAGAACGAGATCCTCCAGGCCACAGTGGTCAATGCTAAGAATCGGGTCAGGGACCTTGAAGCATCCTTGGCCCCAGAAAGGGATTAGGCCTCTCGCCGAGGGGAGGAGCTCAAGGCCAATGCTGCCTGGGCGGAAGAGCTGATGAGCGACCTCCAGGCATGGCTAAGGCAATGCACGCTCGGCTGTCGGCAGCCGAGAAGAAAGCTACTGGGGCGATAGCTCTGATAGAGGCCACCGAGGCGGTGCCCAGGTTCAGGGCCTTGGCAGAGTTTGCTGATGAAGTCCGGGAGGTGGCCATGGATTCCTTTGCCAAAGAATTCTGGGTCTGCAAATCCTTGGTAGCTTATTGCTTCCTAGAGCTGAGGCTGAATGAGATTGTGGTCCTGGGCGGCCTTGATAAAGGCTCAAGCGGAGCTACGAAGCCTACTACCGTGGCTGAAGTGGAGCTTGCTCTGGTTGCTGAGGAAGTTCCATCGACGGTGGCTGTGGAGGCCTAAGAGGATGCCGGCGCGCCTATGCACTATCCCGGGAAGGAGCCTGCTGAAGGATAGGTTCCGATCTCCCTCCAGATCCTGCCCTTTTCTCCTTCTTTTCTTCTCTCTTTTTTTTTATGAGACCGCCCGGCCTGTCGGGGGTCGTCTGATGATGTATCTTTTTCATGCAACATCAATAAAGTTCTTATCCCTTTCATTGGGTTTTTATTTTTATGGTTGCATTGAACCTCTTCAGTTGAGCCAGGGGTTGGCGAATGATTTGAGGGAAGGGACCTGCACGGTCCCGAGAGATAATCAAGTTAGGGAACTTGGCATGGGAAGTCTTGGGACGGTCCTCACTGGCTCTGGATCCGGCCAGCAGAGTGTGGGCTTTCAGGAGCGCCCCACTTTGCTATCACTTTAGACCGGGAATCCAGCGGGCCGAATGCGAGACTTCTGAAGTTTTCTGGATTAAAGTGCCAGGCTGTGAGTCAAGTGGTAGATGACGGAACTTCTAGGGGGTCCCGCTGATATCTTTGAACTGTGAGCACGGTGACAGGTGCGGTGCTTCAGGAGTTTTCAGGGTTGAGGTGTCGGGCTGTGAGTCAAGCGGTAGATGGCGGAACTTCTGGGGGGTCTTGCTAACATCTCCAAACTATGAGCACAGTGACAGGTGCAAGGTTTCAGGAGTTTCCCGGGTTGAGATGCCGGCTGTGAGTCAGGCGGTAGATGATAGAACTTTCGGGGATTGGTGGGGACACCAAAGGCACCAGAATAAGATAGAGGCTTTTCAACCCTCTATGAATTGATCAATAATTTATGAGTCCATCTGTAATAAGGGCTTAGCCCATCTGAGTCCATTTTAGTTGTTATTTGAGTCTTTTGAATTTCAGTTCTGTACTAGTCAGCTCATGTTGAGCTAGTTCAGTCCAGTGTTAGTCAGCTCATGTCGAGCTAATTTTATTTTTTGAGTCCTATTCAACCATATTGAAGACTCAAGACCACATCATACAAGTGAAGAACGAGTCCAATCAGATTGAAGACATGAAAGTATAGCCCAAGTCCAACCCAGCTTGAAGATTTGAAGATCCCAGGAGGAAAATTCAGAAAACCCTGATTCCTTACAGATGCCCTCTAGATACCCAGATTTCCTTCCAGATGCCAAAATATATTCATATACCAAGGCATCCATGATTTTAAAGGTCCATCTGCATCCTAGCCCAAAGAAATCAAGCCCAGGCGCCAAGCCCAAGCCCCTAAGAAGCAAGATACCAGGGAATATTCCTGCTACCTGGCTACCAGAACACCCCAGCTTCCAGAGGCCCAAACCCATGCGCCCGAGCCCCTTTGGGCCATCCTCTTGCTGCTCCTAGAAGTCCAACACGCCCCCCCTAGGTGTCCTTGGAGTGTTGGCCAAGTCAAGAGAACTTTTAGGAATTTTTCTACCTAATGTTTCCTTATTTTCTAGCTAGGGTTTGAGAGGGAAAAGGATTCTTATATAAAGACTTATGTGCCCTTACTTGGAGCCCAAGGTTAAGGGTCTATTTAAAGGACCCTAGCCTCTTGTATGAAGGGAGATTTTGATATATGAAACAAACCTTGAGTTCTTCTATTGCTTTGTATGATTACCCTGCTGTGTGCATAAAGGGGTTTGAGAGTTCTTCTTCCCGGTGTTTGCAACCATCTTCCTGCCGCCAACCATCCTTCCAGCCCCCTCCAAAATTTTCTTCCCTTTGCTGTTTTTCTTTGTTTTCTTGATTTTCTCTGAGTTTTCTAACCCCTGACAGGTCGTTTGCAGGTCCCCGAGTTCTTATGAATCCAACGACTCTAGCCAAGCCTTAATCGAACCACCGAGCAGAAAGCCGGGTATCCACGGGTCTTTGGCTCAGTTTTCCAGGCCGCATCCATCGAGGAACGAGAGATCCATTCGCTGCGATCTTCACCGGGCACTTCAGACGTTGTCAGGTACACCCCTTCTACCTCCAGTCTTATTATTGTAGGAGAACTTGCCCTAACCGAGGCTTCTCAGCCCCGGCGATCCTTCTTTAGTACTTTTCTATATTCTAATATGCATGCTTGGCTTCAAAAATTCATACAAAATTTCCTACAACTAATTTTGATATAAAATTTGGGAATTAATCACCTAACCCCACATATAAAATATACAAAAATAATTGCATGCATATTAGTCCCGCATTAGGGATCCTGTGGGCATCTCCGAATTGTGAGCACGGTAACAGGTACAGGGCTTCAGGAGTTTCTCGGGTGAGGTGCCGGTCTGGGAGTCAGGCAGTAGATGGAAAAACTTCTAGGATGTTTTGCAGGCATCTCTAGATTGTGAGCATGATGACAGGTATGGGGCTTCAGGAGTTTCCCGGATTGAGGTACCGGGTTATGAGTCAGGCGATAGATAGCAAAACTTTTGGAGGGTCCCGCGGGCATCTTCGGACTGCGAGCACGGTGACAGGTGCGGGGCTTCAGGAGTTTCCCGGGTTGAGGTGCTGGGTTGTGAGTGAGGCAGTGGATGGCGAAACTTCTGGGGGTCCCGTGGGCATCTCCGGACTGTGAGCATGATGACAAGTGCGAGGCTTCAAGAGCTTCCTGGGTTGAGGTGCCGGGCTATGAGTCAGACAGTAGATGACGAAACTTCTAAGGGTCCCGTGGGCATCTTTGGACTATGAGCACAACGACAGGTACGAGGCTTCAGGAGTTTCCCGGGTTAAGGTGCTGGGCTGTGAGTCAGGCGGTAGATGGTGGAACTTCTGGAGGTCCTGCGGGCATCTCCGGACTATGAGCACAGTGATAGGTGCGGGGCTTCAGGAGTTTCCTGGATTGAGATGCCGGACTGTGAGTCAGGCAATAGATGGTGGATCTTCTGGGGGGTCCCGCGGGCATCTCCGGACTGTGAGAATGGCGACAAGTGCGGGGCTTCAAGAGTTTCCCGGGTTGAGGTGTCGGGCTGTGAGTCAGGCGATAGATGGCAGAACTTCTAGAAGGTCCCGCGGGCATCTCTGGACTGTGAGCATGATGATAGGTGCAGGGCTTCAAGAGTTTCCCAGCATGAGGTGCTGGGCTTCGGGAGTTTTCAAGCTTAGAGTGCTGGGTTTCAGAAGTTTCTAGGCTTAAATGCGAGGCGCTGGTGGCTCTCGACGGGGTGCTACATCCCGACTTTGGGTGCTGGACTTCGAAAGTTTTTGGGCTTAGAGTGCTGGACTTTGGAAGTTTCTGGGCTTAGAGTGCTAGGCTTCGAAAGTTTTCAGGCTTAAATGCGGGGCACTGGTTGCTCCCGGTGGGGTGCTACATCCTGACTTAGGGTGCCGGGCTTCGAATGTTTTTGGGCTTAGAGTGCCGGGCTTCGAGAGTTTCTGGGCTTAGAGTGCTGGGCTTCGAAAGTTTCTGGGCTTAGAGTGCCGGGCTTCGGGAGTTTCTGGGCTTAGAGTGCCGGGCTTTGGGAGTTTCTAGGCTTAGAGTGCCGAGCTTCGGGAGTTTCTAGGCTTAGAGTGTCGGGCTTTGGGAGTTTCTGGGCTTAGAGTGCCGGGCTTCGGAAGTTTTTGGACTTAAATACAGAGCGTTGGTGGTTCCTGACTCCGGTGTGGGGCGTTGTGGCTACCGGCTTTGGATCGCCAGGCTTAGAGTCGGGCGATGATTTTCTTGCAGGGCAAAGACAACATTGCATTGAAAGAAAACTTTATAAAAAAAGAGGGGCCTTACATCTTTGGCCGTAAGCCCTTGGGCTTTCGTTGCCGTCGATGTTGACTAAGTGATAGGCTCCGGGTGGAAGGACCTTGACTACTCTGTAGGGGCCTTCCCAGTTTGAGGAGAGCTTGCCCCCCTTAGCACGTCATGTCCACAGGCTTCCTAGTGGGATGGTTGCCAATTACCGGGGTAGGAGGAAAAGCCATAAGTGTCTGGGGCTTCGCAAGGTTCATGCCCCCCATGAACTTCCCGAGGTGGCCCCTTCTTATCAGATCTTCGATCTTTCTTTTGAGATGGCAGCAGCCCTCGATATCGTGCCACAGTCGCGGTGGAGCCGGTAGTATTTCATCTTGTCATGGCCACCAGACAACCCCAGTGGGGGAGGACGGCATAGATAGGGCTCGCCCTTAATCTCCATGAGGATCTTCGACCTCGGAGCGAAGAGAGGGGTGCATGCTTCATCCGAAACGGGACTGTTCTTTGACTCGACCCCGCTCAAAAAATGGGGTTTGGCCCGGGCCTGCACGCCTCTGGAACCACCCCCGGAGATCAGCCATGGTCCGTGACAGCAAAGACCTTTCTCAGAAGGTACGTGCACTGCCGCAGAGGGTGGCGACTCAGGCTGGAGAGGTTCCTGGCTGCTGCTGGATCACCAGGGGCTGTTGTTGGTGTTGTAACTGCCGCACCACTGCGGACAGCACCTGCACCTACTGGGGGAATGCGGTGGGTTGGACATCCATCGGAGGCGATTGTGGTGGAGCGGAGAGCTCTCATCATGCCTCAAGTGGAGTTGCTTTTGCGGTGGGTTGGACATCCGTTGGATGCGATTGTGGTGGAGTGGGGAGCTCTCATCATGCCTCAAGTGGAGCCGCTTTTGCGGTGGGGGGGGACTAGCTTGACCGACATTTCCGCATCCCCCGTCATCTTTCCCTACCTGGCATGCTAATATGTTGCCGTCTAAACCTCGTGGCCTGTAGCTCCGGCGTGGCATCGGGCATCGCTCCCCTCGCCTGGGATCCCTTGCACGTTCCCTGATCCCTGCAAAGAAAAGAGACCCTACTGGGGATTCCGATGAGGGCACTCCGACAATCAAGTCAGTGGACGATCCAGGGGAATAAATCCCCCTCGATGGATTTCGGTGAGGTCTCCACATTCGGGGGTCGTTATTTTTTGGAAAAGAAAGTGAGTGTAGGGAGTTAGCAGAGAAGGAGGACTGGAGCAGAGTCGACTGTGTCTGTGGGATTCTTCCGATGAATTCCCTAATAGCCCCCAGAGCATTGCGTCTGGCTTGCTCTCCCCTTCTGCGTGCCAACCATTACCACCCTTATCCCTTGTTGGTTTTGCCTCTTGTCCCTCCACTCAATCGGAGGCCCGTCTTATATTTTTTTTGGATGGAGAGGTCGTATATGACCTTTGCTTTCCAGATGTTCCTCTTTTTTGGTGAAGTCCCAGGGGGTGATATTTGGAAGCACGCGGGAACTACGCGTGAGCTCTCGCTAGCCCCTTTGAGGTGGGGAATCATGTTGCTGGCTCTGATGCTCTGGTTGGTCTCCAGGTTTCAGGAAACCTGGCGAAGCACTAGAATGCGGACGGCTGCCCCAGGGTTTGAATCCTCTGGCGAGGCCTCCTACTTATGGATGGTGCAGACGGTGGACTAGGGAGTGCCATACCTTGAGGGGGACGTTCCTTCCTGATCGGTGTAAACTGGAGTCTGAGAGGGTCTTGGTGCTCTAACGAGGCGCCTTCCTCCGTAGGCCTCAGGCGGCGGGCTGCCACCTGTCAGTTGTACTATCTCATAGGCGGAGCCTGGGTGACGGCGATCCTCTTTCCCGTCATGATTTGAATCTCTGTCGCCTCCCGTTCTTAGCTTGGTGGTGTCTTGAGTTCGACCTCGGCCCGGAACTGACCTCGATAGAGGATTCACTTCGGCTTCTTGCTTAGGTGCCAGGCTTAGGTGGCGCCTCCATCTGCTGGCTGACAACTGGCACCTAAGTGGGTTCCACGTCAGTGGATACAGCCATATCAGAACCCATCTAGATATAGCTTATATAGTCTGCAGACTAAGTAGGTAGATTAATAATCATAGTAACGAATATTGAAAAATTCTAGAAAGAATCTTTAGATATCTTAAAGGAATCTTAGATTACTTTCTAGTATACTCAGATTATCTAGAAGTACTTGAAAGTTATATTGATATTAATTGGACAGCAAATAGTTTAGATGTTAAGTCCATTACAGATATATCTTCTTGTTATAAGAAGCTACAGTATATTGGAGTTCTTCTAAATAAATAATAATTACTAGAAGTAATTAGAATCCGAGTTAACTATTCTTAATACTGCATGTACTGAAGCACGGTGACTAAAATATTTAATAAATGATATAGAAATTTTTCAATCAAGAATTTAAATAAAATCATTAAATTATGATTGTAGAGCTTTAATTGATATGTTAAATCAATATATAATTAATATAAAGATAAACAATCATATCCTGATCAGATATAAAGCTGTAAAAAATAAAAATGAAAGATATGATATCACTTCAATTCATAAGATCAAAAAATAACTTGAATGATCCTTTGACCAAAGACTTTTCAAAGGCTATAGATCTGAGATATCAAGGGGGATAGAACTTGAGCCTATATATTAGTCACCAGAGTGGACTCTTAACATCATGATAATCCCATGTTAAGGTAAAAAAAAACGAGATGACATCAGAAAGTACTGATTTGGAGTCTATCTCCATTTCATTTTTATGGTGTGGTGCTCTATTGTGATAGTTATGTTGAGCATAGCTTCTAAAGATCCAAGACTGGCAGTTTAGTAAGGTACGATTTTGTTGCATGTATCTTTGGAGGATCTACCTTAATGAGAGTAGTTTTGAGATAGCAACTATGGGACCAGGACGAATTTTTAGTAACTTTCATAAAAATCAAGGCAAGTGCTTGACCTAAATAATACTATCTCGTATTTTGTCTTTATACTGTATATATTTTATACTAAATATAAGTTCAAACCTAGAAGGTACTTACATTAAGTACAGTAAAAATCTAAAAATTTTTATTTTAAATTATTTATAAAATTTAATAATATTAAATTTTTATTTTTGTAAGAATTGTTGATTTTTTTTATTATATTAAAAAATTCTCCATCCACATACAAATCTGCATCGATCCACATGCATGTCACAAGCGAGAGGGTGCACTACTAGCCCAGCACACAAGTGTGCTGTGTGCTGGCCCATTCATGGGATTTTGGCAGTTTCATATATTTTTTTATTTAATTTTGTTTTAATGCTATAAACAACTCTTTAAGGGGCAATTTGAGGTTTTTTTTAAGATTTTGAGCCTATAAAAGGCCATTTCCCTTGGCCTTCCAACCCATTCAAAATTTTCAAGAGTTTTTATCTCTCAAATCTCTTAAATTTCTCTCTTATTCTTTCAATATTATTATTTTTCATATTTGATAATTTTGGATTGAAGATAGACTTGATTGACATTCGTTCGAGATATCATGCCACTAGCAAACGTTGGAGTATTGGCTTCCAGATTGTACCTTAGAGGAGAGTGAGAGGTATAATTATTCTTTGCATAAAAAAGGGGCTAAATCTTTTTTAGGACAGTGATTTTATCTGCTTTCTAGGTTAGGATTCCAAATCTTATTTTGTTCCTTAAATTCTATCAAACACACCACTTTTCATGACCAATAGTTTTATTTATCACATTGTTCAAATTCTGTTTTTAATAAATTTTATATATTTATACATTTCTTATACCTAATTATATATATGTGCATATTCATATTGTTTTTAACAGGAATGTCTGTCTTTTTTATCCTAGTGAGAAATCTTATCTCCGTACAGGCATAGCGAATCAAATGGGCATTGAGATGAGTTGACATGATTTCAACTCAATAACATCATTTGTGATAAGTCAAAAAACACAGGCAGAAGATTTTGTAGGTTCAAGACGTGATTTTACAGAAGACTCAATTAAATTCAAGAATTATCCCCTGAGACTTGTAATGATTGGGTGAGTGAGAGACCAGGATCCTTCTTCTTCTTTATTTTGATCAGCTGGTACTTTGGTGGTATCGAGTTGACATACTCACCATTGAATGGAGAAAGGATGTAAAAATTTAATACCTTGAATTATATATTTTTCGATAGGATGGGAACCTGTGGGGATAGCTAAGCTGGATTTACCTCCTAATCCCTTTTGTTTATCAAAAAAAAATCACAAACAGAACCTAGCTGCTACATGTTAGACGGCTGGACAACTTTATTCCTTCCTCACCCTACAGTCTTCACTTTAGATGAGCTCCTGCCAATTCACTATGTCACTAAACATCTTGTTGTCCGTTTTGATGGGAGTTTCAAAACTCCTCATGACACCTACTTAGACTCGATGCCCGCGCCAGCACGCGCTCCACATGCATGAGTTTCTCGTTCATTCCTTAACATTTTTTATTTATTTATTTTATTTAATGGCTTTCAATTGCTATTTGAGCATATTTTTGATTTTTTTTTTTGAAGTTTAGAATCTATAAATATGTCTCTATCCCAGCCATACAATCCATCCAAAAATCTCCAAGTTCTTCATTTCTCATCATTTCTTTCACTCAAAATTCTTCAAAACTCTTCTTTTCTCTCTCAACTTTTATTATTCATTTGATCATTTGGACTAAAGATGAGCCTGATCGGCATCTGTTCGAGATTATGCTACTGATGGACATTAAAATTTTAGCTTCCAAGTTGTACTTTAAAGGAGAGTAAGAGATCTAGTTGTTCTTTATACAAGAAGTGAGCGAAATCTTTTTTAGGACAGTAATTTCTTTCATCTCCTAGACCAGGATTCCAAACTTTATTCTATTTTTAATTATAAATTATTTTACATATTAAACATTCTGTTTCACACACCTCACAAAAATTATTTTTATTTTTTTAAAATTATATATGTGTATTTCATATAATATAAATAATAATCTAAAAAAGATTTGATTATTTTATAGTGCAAGCATAAATATATATATTGTTTATTTATATCAATTTTAGTATATTATATATTAATTATTTATATACATTGACCGTATATATAGTTATATTCATAAGTATTATTTATTTTTTTAAAAAATTATAGTAATATTTATTTTATTTGTTTATAACTATTCTAGTTTTTTTAGTTATAAATTATTTGTATAAAAAAGTAATTAAAGATTCCTTCAAACCTGTGTTGCAGCATGCCAAATTAAATTAAAAGACAATACAAACAAATTAATCAAAGTTTGAGGATTTAGAGACAAATAAATTAAATAAAAATTTTAACAAATACAAGTCTAATCACTTTGGTGATCATTTTAATAAAACTTTAATTCTTAAAGAAAAATAAATCAAGTGATATTTTTAGAAACATATAATAAAAATATAAAAAATGAAAAATACTTAAATTATTTAAAAAAATTTTAATAAAATTATTTTTATTTTTTAGATTTTTTCTCTAAACTTGACCTACACCTAATGACAACCTTTAAGGATAAGAGCATTAACATAAAATTAGAAAAGTTTGATGGATCCTATTTTAGGAGGTGGCAAAGCTAAATAAAGTTTTAGCTAACTATTTTAGATCTTTAGTCAGTGATTGATCGTCAACTAGTTCTTTTAGTTCAACCACCCTTACTATCCTGAAGAGATTACATGTGTAAAGATAGAATTTTAGTACTTTTCTAACTTACTCTATAACATTTACTTGCCAGCTAAAAGTATAAAAAAATTATAGGATATCCTAGAATCTGAGTATAGCCTTGATGATGCTAAGATTAAATGATTCAATATTGTATCATTCCTTAAGTATAACTTGGTAGAAGACAAACCTAGAAATGATTAACTTTACTAAATCAAGAGTATCTTAGAAAGCTTCAAGCCAATGAAAATAAATTCTCGAAAAGATTCAAGATCTGTAGCTTTCTAGATAAGATGCATCTTTCTTGGAATGGTTTTTGTCAAAGATCAGCTCCAAAAATAAGGAGAGTTAACCCTAGCCTAACTCTGAACTTAATCAGGATAGAAGAACAACACAAGTCCAAAATCTAACAAACCAGAGCCCAAGTGCCAAAACTAAACTGACCAAACAATACCAGACCAATAACAATACCATACCAGAATCAAAGCCTAAATTTCAACCAAACTAACAATACTAGTCAAACCAACCTAACCATTTTAATCCAAATAAGTTCAAACTTAAGGATAAGAATTTCAAAGCTAATAACACTAGATTCAACAAACCTATCCAAGATCCAAGTAAAAGGTTCTCTTTTGTTTGTACGAAGACAAATCATCTTTTAAGAGATTATTTTCACTGAAAGGAGCTTTTTTGCAAGTCTTCTAATTCCTCTGAACCCCAAGCTTATATAATTAAAAGCTTATATAATTGAAGGTTCAGAAGACTCCACCTTTAAGTCAATAAGCTTAAATCTTGAAGTTAATGTTACTTCTTCCAATCTTGATTGGTGGTTAGATTTAGATCTAATATTCATATTTGTTTTGATCGCTCCTGATTTACCACTTTTCATACTCAAGTAGAAGAGGTGTGATCCTAGAAAATAATACAGCCATCAGGATCAAGGGATAAAATGAGTCAACTTGAAGATGATATTAGAAAAGGTCCTCATCCTGATGGATATGCTATATATTCCAGATCTTAGAAAAAATCTTGTTAATGGATCCCAGCTGGTTCAGAAAGGATACAAAATTATTCTTGATTATAATAAAGTTATTATTTTTAAGAATAATACCTTCATAGAAAAAGGATATGTTAGTAAAGATTTATTCAAATTAAATAAATAATTTTTTATCAATAAAGCTGAGAATCAAGTTTATTTTGTAAATAAATCTAAATAAAATCTACGACATAATAGGTTGGGTCATGTACACTTAGAAAAAATTAAATATACGATGGAATTAAAATTAATTCCTAAATCAAATTTAGATACATCTAAGTATGAAATATGTACTAAATCTAAACAACCAAGAAAATCATTTAAATTAGTTAAAAAACAACCAATCTTGAAGTTAATACATTGCAATGTATGTACTCCACCAAGACTGCAATCCATGGTGCCAACAAGTACATAGTGACATTTATAGATGACTTCTTCAAATACTACTATTGTTACCTAATTAAATCTATGAATGAAATATTGAATAAATTTAAAATTTATAAGAGTGAAGTAGAAAATAATTTAAAAAAATATTAGATATGATAGAGGGAGTATACCTCAAATAAATTCTTGTAGTTCTATCAAGAATATGGTATAATTTATCGAGAGACAGCTCCTTACTCTCCATAGTCCAAGGGTATAACTGAGCATAAAAATCGTACCCTCTTGGATATGGTAAACATTATGCTTATCAATTTCGGCTTACCTGAGAATTTATGGAGAGAAGCTTTTTTATCTTCTTGCTTCATCCTTAATAGGATACCTATTAAGAATAGTGGCAATGCTTCCTATAAACTTTAGAAAGGGAAGACTCATAACCTAGATTTTTTCAAAGAATGGGGGTGCCTAGCTAAGATTAATATTCCTGAACTTAAAAAGAGAAGACTAAGATCTAAGACTATAGATGTTGTATTTATAGGCTAGGTCCAAAATAGCAATGTATATAGATTCTTAGTAATAAAATTAGAAGATAGTGATATAGTAAATAACACAATCTTAGAAATGCCTCTTTCTTTAATGATATATTTTCTTATAAGACTGGAATTCCTAGTAAAATAAATTTTAGATACTTAGAGTCTGAATCAGTAGAATCAGTAGAAGTTTAACCTAAATTAAAAAGAAGTTAAAAAAGATTTTGGAAATTTTTTTTCATATTTTTAATAAAGAGTAATCATTTTGCATATGATGAGATGATGTCATCATCAGAATTAGTTCAATTTTAATTTTAAGTTTTTATCATAATTTTGAATTTCATTTCTTCCTTGGACGTGGGGAGGGAGGAATCATAGAGAGGGAAGGAAAGAATGGGATATCTAAAAATTAAATATGAAAGTTAGATATGAAAATTAAAGAAAAAAAGAAAAAAATAGAAATAATAATCAAGAAAAGAGAAAAAGAAAGTCTTATAAGTTGAAAAGATGGAAAGTTTTTTCTTCGTTGGAAACGGGGAAGAAGAAGACGTGGAATGAGGAAACATGGAGAGGGAAGAAAATTTTGTTGGATAAACATAAAATTATTTTTTTCAATTATCTCTTTTTTTAATCAGGTGAAAATTTAATTATAGTTAAAAAAAAAGAGTGGAATTCAAACTTACATGGATTAGATGCTGAGTTGGTGGTTTCCCATTAGCTATGCCAACCGCATGGACTATAAAATAAATATATTCAAGAATTTCATTTTTTGATGGTTTCTTTTAATGTAACAAGTTGCAGCTTGTTCCTTAGCGTTCTAGGTTTGACTACATGCAGATTTCAAATAGAAAAAAAATGCAAGTAGTGTGGACTTCGAAACCGTGCTTATTATAAGATGGACGTGAGTTGTAGGAGAAGATTTTAGTAAAACCTTATATAATAGTAGCGGGTTTGAAAAGATTTAAATTCAGATGCAGCCCTGGTACAGTCAATTGGTGAATCTGGGATCCATAAGTCCTGTATCAAAATTTGGATCTCAGTTTACAGTTACATGAAGGTAATAACATCCAGCAATTTCCAGGAAAACAAAGTGGTGGTGTCTTGGTTGCTAGAAATTCAATATGTTCTGATGGTCCCAAACCAAAAGCCATGAACAACAGAAGGAAAGTGCATAACCTTATATGTGACTCGCACAATATCCACGGATAAAATGGAGAAATCACATCACAAAAGAAAATTTTGCTCATCGTTTCATTTCTAATTTTTGATTTTCCTTTTCCATGGAACTTGCACTATAATACATTCGCACAGCCCAATCTTATTTTCCCTTTGTAACTTAGACTTATCAATAGAACGCTTGAGCTGTTCTTTCCCTGGTAGCGCAGCTCCTCATCCACACAATGGACTTTACCTCGCATTGGTTAACCCTGTCAGTTCCCCTGCTCCTATGCTCTGTTAGTTTGCTACGGCTCCGTATCCAGATCTAAAAATTCTTAGAAAATTTTTTTTGATTGGGCTTGAATCAAGTTAGCAAGTTATAGTTCAATTTTTGATTCAAATTTGGGTTCAGCAGGATTCAGAACTAGAATTATTCAACCAATCAATTAGACTCGTTTATATGTCGGTTAAAAATTAAATTTAAATTAAATTTAATATAATCATAAATAAATTAAGCTTGATGCAGGATTCAAGCTGCGGAGTTATTTCAGACTCAGCTCGATCGGACCCGGGCTAGATAAGCTCGGTTACATTACATCCCGGTTTCACGCCCATCTCATTTATCTCTCTCACGTGCATCAGGCACGTGCGCAGTACATTGGACATCCTTTGGCTACCTGGTGTCTAGGTCTTTCCCCCTTTGTTACCGGGCGAGGCGCGGCGAGGCAAAGCGAGGTGTACGCGAGTCTTCTGGGAGGTTCCGATCGAGGCAAGGCAAAGGTGAGCAACCAGGGTCTCTCTTTGCGTTTCTTCGTCCGATCTCTAAGAATTATCGATTTGATCGTTAACTTCCGTGGCTGTTTGATTTTTTCTTTTTTTTTTTTGGGAGAATTTGAGGTTCTGCCCTTGCTTTTTGATCTTGTTTGTAAATCGTTATTCGATCTCTTTGATATGTGCCCAATTTTTTTAAATTTTTGTGTCTTTTTTTTGAGAAGTTTTTTATATTTGCTGCTGTTCTGGAGGCACTCTGTGTTAGATCCGAAGCCCTCTTTAAAAAACCTAACATCTATCATCCCACTTGATCCGACTAGCATCGATCCATCTCTAAATTGCCAAAAAAGGGAAAATAAATATTTACCAATATTTTGTTTCTTTGTTTTCTTTCATGTATTGATACAACACGGAATATTTTCATGCATTTTATTGAAGTATTTTATTGATCTGGCTTGAACTCCGTAAGCATTTATTTTTGTACGAGAAGAAAATGAATTTTGAGTTAGCATGTCGTAGCGTGGACTTTAAAGTTGGATGCAAGTATTATGAAGACGGAGAATTCTAGGTTATTTAATTTTGCATGGCATAGCAGTTCAATGGTTGTATCGGATTTGTCATTTATATGGAATGAGAATATCAATTCCAATCTATATGTACATGATATTGTAATCTTCCAGATGTGCATTTACATTACCCCTTTATTATTTTCTGCACCATCACATACTTGACTCTTATTAGTTTCTGCGAAGAGCTGTGATGAACGGGATGCCATGTAGCATATTAGGGCATTTGAACTTCCCTGAAGGATTCTTCAGTGGAAGAAGAATAGAGTTCAGGCAAGCGGAGCATGTCTTGTTTAATAGAGTCACTATTGTTATAGAAATGCTACCGATAAATAATGGTCACAATGAGTCGAGTCTTGGGCAAATAAACCTATTATTTTTCAGTTATTATATGTTATCTCCTGTTATAAGTTTATGGCTACTAACAACTGTTACAATAGCAATTGTTTTATTTCTAGAAAATTTTATTCAATAGTTGATTGGGAAAATAATGCCTGACATTCTCATTTTAATGGTAAACAACTGTTTGGAGGGTGTATATTAGTTGGGGATACACCGCCGTATATGGCAGGCACAAGCTCTGAAGAATCCTAACGAGGTTTTTAATCAGTTAGAGGCAACGAGGAGTTTCTGCACTCCAATCGATGTATGATGAGTGAATTTGACAAACTTTGATAGGAAGATAAAGCGAGTATGTGCATTCAAGGAAAATCATTTTCCACCTTTTAGTCATACATCTTTATTTCCAATACCTTATTTTCCCCTGGTTGAAAAATCATGAACAGTTATCATGACATGTCTCCCTAAAATTCATGATGTTTTTATGCATGTCCTAAATGAAGTCAAATTATCCATTCCCAATAATTTCTTAAAGTTATAATTCTTCTTATTTTTTCTAGAAGGTTCATTATCTACTGTTTAGACAAAGCTTATGATTATTACATGATGGATGGCTGAGAATTTTGCATTGTCTTGACCCATGATGAAATCCTTCTTATAAGTCCACAAGGATTTCAGCATACTTGACCCAATCCAAGAATTATTGGAGTCTTTGATTTCTCTAAAATTATTTACTATGAGATTCTTTTAGGGTTTTGGTCTGCTGATGCTACTAGTCACCACGCTGCATAGAGGTGGTATTCATATTGTGTTGGGGGATGTCATCATTTTTAAAAAAAAAGTAGTGTTAACATATTGTAGCCACTATAAATGATTTGTCTCGGTACAAGGCCCTGTGCTGTTATCTTACAAATACAATATGATAGATACCCATTTACTGACACATGGTATGCAATTATGGTTGACCCAACATTTGTACAATGAATGAGGTGTACCAAGTCTCTATATTGTTCTTGGTGTACTACCAGGCCATATAGTACACTGGTACAGTTCAGTCCTTAAAATGCCCGGTATAGTTTTGTACTTAAAAGGCATTGTAGTGTTCAACACTTAAAAAGTGATTTGAAATTATTTGAAAAAGCTTGTGCTTAATTTTTCTGAATGTTTACTTATTTTTTATCTATTTTGATGAACCTTATTGCTAATCTTTTTTAACAACCTATTGACCTGCATATTTACTGCCTATGTGTTATGCAGTGTCCCAGCCACAAGAGTACCATAACTATTTAGAACCTTGACTATGTCACATGCTCATAAACATAATTTCTGAAGGGTTTTTTGTTCACTCTGTGAAATGTGAAGATCTTTCTCAACAATTTTGACTCATGCGATGCTATGGCTAGCAAATACATTATTCGCTCATTTAGTTTGGGGCACCTAGGCACATTCTTCTTGGTAGTTTTATGAGAACAAAAATGCACGAAGCAACCCTATCTTACCTTCTGAGTTTTGAATGGGTGAAGTAATTGCTCTATTAATGTAGGTTTGGTAATTAGTGATCTAGAATGTTGGGTGAAGGGTTTAGAATGTTGGGTGAAGGGTTATTTGGCATTACATGTTTGGAAATAGGACCTTCTAGGTTTTCCAGACCTTTATGTGGTTGGTACTTAAAAAAAGGATTTTGGAAATGTGCTTAATTTGATTCTAGATTCCTTCCTTTTCCATCGCCATTTAAAGTGATTTCACTTGAATCCTTTCATGTATGTACAATAATCTGTTAAGAGTTGACACTTCTCTAGATTTTCCTAGAGTCTTCCGGAATGACTTCAAGATGTAAAATAAGCTAGTAAGGTTTTTCCTAGAGTCTTCCGGAATGACTTGAGATTTGTTTTGATCCTACTTGCTTGTTGGTGGTAGATATGGAATATTATAGCAAACTAGCCTGTGGAGTTATTCTTGAGTAAAAGAAGGATCTGATGCCCTGCACCTGTCTTCTTATTTCCCTCCAGCTAAATTCCTTTCTTCAGAGTAAGAGTACTATTGGATGTTAGAAAATCATATGGTGTTTGTTGTTGTCCGGGAGGGTTATGATATTTCCCAGTGATTGGCTAAACTTGTATATGATGTTGCAACCTATAAATTTACTTGTAGATATAACTTCATGGGTGTGAATGTGTATTTAGTTTATTAGAAGCTTACAAATGTACCTGAAGATATTGATAGAAATTATGGCTACTCTAACCACATATGTGCACCATTGAGTTATTATGAAGTACATATTTAAAAAGAAGCAATGTGTTGGTTTTTCTATGAAATGTTGGTAGTATTAATGGCTATTCCTTTGGAAGAAAGGTATTGAGTGTGAGAAAAATCATTCAATGAGGTGGTGTAGGGCCTAGAAATTGAAGAGGAGATTGTAGAATCAATGGATATGGATAATGTGTTCTTTTTGATATTGGTTAAGCAGATTCAAAATAAATTAGGAGCTTTAACTCATCTTCTTTAGTAAGATATTGCAGAGGTAGAATTGACCAAGTCCTTATCTTGCTAGAGGACCCTTAATGGTGTCATGAAGGTTGAACATCCACTTGGCATCTATATCTTGAAGTTTTGATGCAATCTGTGGCGTGAAGAGAATCAACAGATGCATTCTCTAAGGTTTTCAAAACTACCTATCATAGTTGGAATTTCGACAAGCTTAGAAAGGATGAGGTGTTAAGATGTTCTGAGATAGTTGAAATCAATGGATATTGTGGAAACTTTAGTTAATTCTTTTGAAGGTTAGTCTTTCATTACCATGAAGATATCTGGTAGAATTGGACTGAAAATAGAATCTCTATTCTGTTACGAATGTAACGGACATTTGACGATGGTAAAGTTAGCTTGCCATTGCTGACTTTGCAATAGGTTTTGATCTAGAACAATCAATCCTTTTGTGGTTGTTGATCAAGGAAAGAATTTTGACATGCAAGAATGTAGGTTAGAGTTTTTTATAATTGATGGCTCTTTTGTCACTAGAGGGAGATGGTGGGTAACTATACTGTCATTTGGGTCCTTTGGTGTTAATTGCTTGACTTCTGGGAGAATCTTATACCTTGTTCCATAATCTCTAAAATTGTCTCCTTAATTTAGTTGTTAGAGATTGTTATTTGAGGACATGAGACTATGGGTGCAAATGGGTCAGGTCGGACCGGGTCATGAGTGACCCCAACTTGATCTGGTTCCTTGATCATGTTCCAATATTGAACCCAGATTCAATCCAATAAAAGATCGGGTCATGTCAGGTCAACTAAAATTTTCAACCCAACTAGTCATTCGGGTTGGGTTGGGTCCATGAATAACCTGGTACCAACCAAAAAAATTATAGTTTGGATTGGGCTCGGGTCAAATCCAGGTTAAATATAGTTAACTATGTTTTAATTACTACATAGTCAACTACTATTAACCATATAAAATAGACAACAAATAATATTTCTTTCAAAATAAATTAGGATATAAAAATATTTTTAAATTTATCTTTTTGTTAAATACATGGCTCATACAAGTCTTAAATCATCACTTAGATGGTCAAATGGGTTCGAGTCCTAATAGTATTTTTAGGCTCAAGTCGGGTCCGATTCATTTAACTTAGGCTCGACCCAGAAATTGAAATGGGTCCAATTTTAGAACCCGACCTAGATCCAAGAGTTCTTGGAATTGGGTCGGATTGGGTCCAAATAGGTCAAGTCATGGGTCAACTTGACCCATTTGCAGCCTTACATGAGACCTGATTTCTCATTATCTAATGCATTTGAACCATGAAACCATCAAAAGCTAACAAAATAAAATCTTTTTAGAACTTGGGAAAAACAAAATAAAAAAAATAGCAACATTTTATCCTAGATTTCTCTATAAATGAGGGTCTTTCTTGGAGAAAATGACCACAAATAAAAGGATTTTTGCTTGATGCTACTTCTGGAGTAGAAAATAAGCAATAATACTAGAGTACCTGAAAGTGCTGGCAAGTGGCAAAATGGATTTCTAGGCCTGCACAACAATGTGGAAATACAAGTCATCACTATGTATAGGAAACACAATATAAGTTTCTTTTACAATGTTATTGAGAGGGAATATATCTGAACAGCAAGACAATGTTCTAGAAAACGAGCAGATCTTTTATCATTTTTGTAAGTTATTTTAAAAAGCCATAAAAACTAATAATAAGATATTTTGAAAAAGAATCAAAGGCATAAAATCTGGCAACCGTTATTTTAGATTATTCTACTGTTTCACTAATAAATGTAATCTATGGTAATTTCGTTCAATATATATATATATATATATATATATATATATATATGTTCACTGTGATTATTTATTATAGGGATACTAGGAGATGGCCAAGCTTTGCAAAAGGTGCTAATACCGATAAACAAAATTCTTCAGTGTTAGCAAGAGATGAAATGGACATTCCAGGGCCTGCTTTGCTGCAATTAGATGTGATTCATGTCTTTATGTAGAAACATTTTAAACAGATCTGAACATGAATCACTGGGATAGGATGATATCAAGCTATAACAGCAGGATGATGTTTCAAATGTTCAACTTGGTTTTTCGTGTGGAGACTTTTGTAAGATATTGCAAGTTCATCTGTTATACACGTCAACTTGTTATTTGATAGAGACTGCTTAAACATGGAAAACAACTAGTAAGGAGATTTATCTGCTAGTCTAGGTTGTCTTAATCACAGTGCACCTTTCAGGGATAAAAGATTAGTCTAGTCTTTATCTCTACCATTTTAGCTTCATCAGTTTTTATCCAGACCATTTTTTGATTGTTTTCGGCTCATGGAAAACATGCTTGCTGTTTTCTGTTGTTTGAACCAGTAACTAGATGGAAGAAATTCAGCACATTGGTAGATGAAGAATTTCCTTTGAAGTAACCAATGTCTAGGACTAACAATTTTGCAAAATTGAAATGCCTGCTATCATGAGTAGGAGTTGATCATAGCATCGAATTGTAGTTCAAATGTAACTAGATGTGTTATTGAAGCACCCTTACAAGTATGTGTTTGAAGTAATTATGTTTGGTGACCTCCTGCATTTTAATCTGCGGAGATTCTTCAAACACCGATAGCATAAAATGCATGAAGAGAAGTTATTGGATGAAGAAGTTCAGGAAATTGTGTCAAAGTTTTGATCCTAGAGTGGATTTTTTTTTTTTTCCCTGCAACTAAATGTGCTTTAATATCACGATAGTCAAAGTTGGAGTGGTCTTTCAGAGTTTGTAACTAAATGGGAACCATGGGGGCATGGCTGAACTCTGAGTCAAATTCTTTGGGATAATGGGTGCTGTCATTCTCTTTTCCCAACAAAAATATGAGTTTATGTTATTTGGAAGAGTAGTGGACTTGCTGATAAGGGAACCTGCATTTGGAAACATGGAGCCATCCTAGGTGATGCTCTAGAGTGCCACAAGTGTATTTGAACATGTCATGACTACAACAATTTCAAGAAAAGAAATCAATTGGCTGTTTGGGCTTTGACAGGGAGTGTACCATTCATTGACAACTCTGGCTTGAGCAAGGTTCTACTCTTCCTACGAATCTGCGGATTTGTTTATTGAGGAGGTTCAAAGATTAGTTGGATAGTACTAAGGCTTTTGTAAATCCAACATTGCTCAAAGAAAAGAAGGCTCTACTATCAATCTTATATCTGCATAGAGAACAAATTGCAACCGTTCACCTTCTTGAATAATGAGATTTATATTATAGTGAGAATGAGATGTTCCATGTCGGAGAGAAGCTGATGAAGCATATGGACAGAGGAGTTCAGCTCCAAATATTGCAGTACATTTCTGGACGGTGGGACCCAGATTTCCTTTGTTTTCATACTTTTCCTCGTATGCTTGGATCAATGTCTCTGGAGTCTTCTTGAGTTGCCAAAGTTATGGACATATTTGATGAGTGTTGATTGTTCTTCTCTGGCATTTGTTGATTATTATATATAATTAATGTCTAACTTTCACATGCTGCCACGTTTCACATGTGAAGAGCAGACACTAATCTGAATTACAGAGGAAGAAAAAGGAAAGAAAAAAAAAAGCAAGGTGCTGAATTCTTTTTTTTTTGGGGTCAAGAATGTATGTGATTCTAATCTCAGATAACATTAAGAATTCTGAACTTGGAAAGTTATTTATTAAAAAGAGTTAGCAAAGAAGAAAAATATTTTGTCTACGAAGCCTTATGATTTGGAGACTTCATTTGGAACAATTATTTGATTTATTCTCACCTGGTCTGAACTTGTTTGGAATTGCTGCATTCATTTGCACTGTATTTCCAGAATTGACCTGCATATATTGTGACTTTTCGCATCTCTACAGAAAACCTGCATGCCATTAGTTATGTATATAGCATGTCTTCCACCCAACCTTTATCTGATTAGCTGTTATTTTGTTTGTTCTATTTTGCAGATGATTGACGATCAAGACTTGGGATTCTTTGCCAATTTCCTTGGCATATTTATATTTATTTTGGTAATTGCTTATCATTATGTCATGGCTGACCCAAAATATGAAGGAAATTAGTACTCTGTTGATGCTTTAGAAACAAGGAGACTAGAACTTTCATTGAGCAACATGGAGACATTTGCTGTTTAGTGTTACAAGGGAAACTCTCGCAAATTTGATGATAATTTTGTTGCAAGGAACTTTTAGCTTTCACGCCACCAAAATGAATTGGTACACTGCTTTTTTTTCTTCCTTGCTTTATATGAGGAAGAACATATTTTCTTTCAAGCAGTGCCTTCAAATCAAAAACATTTGTCTGCTTTAGTATTCATACATCTCCATGGTAGCTATTACAACTTGGATTGTAAGAGGCTTGTTTGGCACCATTATTTTGTGGTTTTGCATTTCTCTGAATTTGTGAAATTCCACATAAAGATTGACATTAAAGACAGTGCATGCACAAAACTTCGGCTGTATCTTGTTTTTTTTTTTCCCTTGTTTTTTGAATGCAATAATCTTTGTTTTTGAAGCTCCAAAGATCTTCTTTCAAGCAGTGCCTTCAAATCAAAAACATTTGTCTGCTTTAGTATTCATACATCTCCATGTTAGCTATTGCAACTTGGATTGTAAGAGGCTTGTTTGGCACCATTGTTTTGTGGTTTTGCATTTCTCTGAATTAGTGAAATTCCACATAAAGATTGACATTAAAGACAGTGCATGCACAAAACTTAGGCTGTACCTTGCTTTTTATTTTCCCTTGTTTGAATGCAATAATCTTTGTTTTTTAAGCTCCAAAGATTTTGCAAACAATTTCAGAAAATAAGAGCATGATATTGTGGTTTCGTGCTATCAGCATGACCTAAATATGGTCATTTTGTGAATCGCCAGAAGGACTAACGGTTTATGCGGGGGGGCTTTTTGTGAAACTAAGATGTTATCAGTTCATTCTCATTTAAGCCCCCTGTCATCTCAGTTTGGATCCTCTCCAGTTTGGGAGTCATCCACCGTCCATCTTATTGCAAAATACCCATTGATAGATCAAGGCTTACGTATTCTGCAATGGATGATACATGAATCAACTAATTCACTAGAGATGCAAGGAGAGCAGCGAACATGGCTTTATTTAGGTTGTCCCTGAACGAGCCTAGTCCAATATATAATATTGCAAGGAATAGGATGGGCTTGGTCTCGTCTTGTAGAGGTTGTGGAAGTCCAAAAACTTTTTAATTTCCACCTGCTGTGTTGTTGTTTTATCAATCTAGCAAGTCGGATAGGGTTAAGGTTAGAAATGGGCCGTCCAAAGTTCATTGGGCCGGTCCAAAGATTATATTTTAAAAAATTTGGATCGAATCCGGGCATTTCTTTGATTCAAAAATTAAACAGATTCTATTTTACAGTCCGGTTCAATATATTTAAAATTTGGTTCGAAATCTGAACCGATTTTTGACCGGTCCGAAATTTATTGAGCTGGCTTAGTTCAGTTTCAGATAATGGGTTTTTGGGCTGGTCCATTTCCAACCCTAGATAGAGTATGATAGCTTGATCTTCTGCAAGTTTGATCATCTGATGGCAACCTCATGAGAACCAATCTGGATCAGGATGCATGATTTAGCTGGAAGTAGTGATACGAAACACACATCAGGGAGCATTCTAACTCGATCAGATGACCCATGCAAATCACTAGCAGGTGATGGATACGAGGGACGGTATAATCAAGACTTCAATGGATCCTCCTCTTTACCCTCCAATGGGCTTCGCAGAAGGAAGTTCATGACAGACAAATATCTGACAGCTTATGCGAATTTTTTTCCCTTGTAATTACGAAAAACAGTACTACACTAGTACACATATCCCTCGCTAATGACCTTTCACTTGAGGTTAGGTGCATGTACCTTGTAATTTTCTTTTGCTTTGTTATCAAACGAGATGTATATATACTGAGATAAGTAAAGTCGTCCATCCCATCTATGCATTCATTCCAAGGACCTGTACTTTTTACTGTTTAAGCTTCAACTTACTCATAGAGAGAGGATCCAATGGGACCATGACATATCATTCTTCTTAGCCCAGCCCAACTAATACGAAGCGCTGGAGAAGAAAAGGCCTGAGTAGATTTTTTAGGCCTAAACAAGTTGGCCGCAAGGGGAACGAGCATCCCTTGTAAAAAGCATGAACGTTAATCCATTTAGGTGCGTTTGATTTGCAATTAGAAATGAAATCAGAATAGATTGGGATGGTCGTATCCTCCAACATTTTTGGTTTATGATTGAAATCAAAATTGGAATTGGCTTTGAATTATATGGAAGAATAAGAATTGGATTTTGAGGGACTCGAGCATCTCCATTTCCTTTGGAATCAAAATGAGGAGACAATGGTGCTTGTTCACGCCTGTCTTTTATGGTGGAGCGATGCCATGATTTGTCAAGTAAAGCAAAAGTTAAAGCTCAATTCCTGACATTAACATTCAACTTTTGTTTTTCACATTTTCGTTATATACCTATCCATTTTACATTTGTGTTTATGCAAGCAAAAATTATTTATTTGATCTTTCCCTTTATAAGATACGTTGCAATGATGCTCGGATCGGTGATGACAGGAACAGTTTCGTGCCTAGCTGGAGGTAGGCTGGATCACTCTTTTCAAAAACATGCCAAAATAGAAAGAGGGTGAATTCTTTCATCATGATTCGGAAAATTAGAATTGATTGCTAAAAGTGGATTATTAGAAAGGTTGTTGGAACCATGATCCGGCATGCGAGGTATAGTTTGCTTTGGCCCCATTGATCTCTCGAATTTTAACCTAAAAAGGCATTGTATATGAAAGAATGATCTCTTTTTATATAAGTTAGTTTTTCTTGGCTCATAATTAATATAGAACTGATGATCCTTTTCCACCATAACAAGATGTAATATTGAGCAATGTTTTCGATTGTCTAATACTTTGTTTCATGTAGAGCTATCAATAGGTTGGATTTGGATCGGAACCAAGATATCTAGACTCGAACAAGAATCCGAATACCTGATGGGTTTGGTTTTGAAGCACCAGAACTAAACTTTGATGGATCTCGAGTATCCAGACCCGAAATCGGGACCCGGACTTATATTCAAAATTTTTAAAAATTGAATTTTAAACCATACAATTTTATCTTAAAAAAATTATGGATAAATATTTGCTAGATGACCATCGCTCGAATGATGAAGACAGCCACCGCCCAGGCGCTCATGTCAAGTTTGAATGCCACTACTTGGACGATGGAAAAAGACGAAGATGATGAACCAAAGCTGTTAATCTCGTCACAGAGAGATCTCAGGCGGTTAGCTCATCAAGTAGCCATGACGATCTTGGACCTGGTCCAGGCAAGATCAAGGTAGATATTGTTGGAAAAAGTGAATAAGAATTTTGTATTCCTAAACTACCCTTTGGGATGGGAAATTATCCTGTGGGATGAAACTTTAGTCCTACATGGAAAGATTGAAAAAAGTGACGGCTCTTTATAAGAAAATCTTTTTCCAAGCTCTTGCTTTTAGGCTCACAATAGGTGGAGAGCTTTTAGGCTCACTATAGCTATAGTGCAGCCTAAGTCTCTTAGGCATTTGTATACTTTGAAAATATAGTATAGCTATAGTGCATATAAAGAGAGAAAAATATTTCTGGTGAATTATAGTGCTGCACTATAGATGGGAGACAATCGTCATAAAATCGTAAGCACCATTACGGGACGAAATTATCTTAAGGATATAGAGTGTAACTCTAGACTCGATCTTTTTCAATTAGGTAGCCATTGATACCCACCAACAATCTTAAGATAAATTTCCGTACCGAAGTGCTGCTCAAGTGATGGCAACAATGGCTGTACCTGTTCAAGTCGAGAAGCCGGAGAAGTTTGCCGGCACCGACTTCAAGAGATGGCAACAGAAGATGATGTTCTATCTGACAACTCTGAATCTGGTCAGAGTTCTCAACAAAAATCTACCAGTCCTGAATGAAGGAGAGAACGACAAGCAAATTGTCGCTGCTGTGGATGCATGAAAGCATTCAGACTTTCTATGCAAAAACTATATCCTTAATGGATTAAAGAATATTCTGTACAATGTGTACAATAGTATAAGTACAGCAAAAGAGCTGTGGGCATCCTTGGATAAGAAGTACAAGACCGAGGATGCAGGTCATAAAAAAATTATGGTTGGCGGGTTTCTTGATTTCAAGATGGTAGATTACAAGACCATCATGGAGCAAGTTCAAGAACTGCAGATCATACTGCATGAGATACATGCAGAAAGAATGTCTCTAAGTGAGTCATTCCAAGTAGCCGCTATAATTGAGAAGTTACCTCCATCATGGAAAAACTTCAAGAACTACCTGAAGCATAAGTGGAAGGAGATGGGGCTTGAAGATATGATTGTCCACCTGAGGATCGAGGAAGACAATAAGAGACATGATAAGAAGACAGGAGGACATCATGCTGAGCCTAAGGCCAACATCATGAAAGGAAAGGTCAACAAGAAGAAATGCAAGTTTCATGGTGAAGGCTATAAACAGAAGGACAATCCTAAGAAGTTCAAAGGCAAATGCTTCATTTATGGTAAAATTGGCCACAAATCCAAGGATTGTCGTTTCAATGGGAAAGAAAAGAAGGAAGTTAATACTAGTGAAGATACCCTATCCCATGAAGTGTCATGAATGATATTGTCAGCAGTTATGTTCGAAGCAAATATGGTTGATAAACAAAATGAGTGGTATGTTGACACTGGAGCTACTCGACATGTCTGCTTTGATAAGAGTATGTTCTCATCATATACTCCTATCAGAGATAGAAATCTGCTAATGGGTAACTCCGCCACATCAAAGATAGAAGGAATTGGTCACATTATTCTAAAGATAACATCTGATAAAGAACTTCTACTGAATGATGTATTGCATGTTCCTGACATCCGTAAGAATTTGGTATCAGGCTTCCTCCTAAGCAAACATGGATTTAGGATAATGTTTGAGTCTAATAAATTTGTACTTACTAAAGGAGGGATCTTTCTAGGTAGAGGTTACTTGAATAATGGATTATTCAAGATGAATGTAATGACTGTACATCGCAACCTTGAAAAGAATAAAGATGCTTCTTTTGTTTATATGGTTGACTCTTCTTATTTATGGCATGATAGATTATGTCATGTAAATTTTAATTCATTACGGAAATTAATGAATTTAGAATTATTATTTAATCATGAAATCGATCCACGTTACAAATGTGAGATATGTGTTGAAGCTAAGCTAGCCAAAATACCATTCCACTAAGTAGAAAGGAATACTGAACCTCTAGATTTGATCCACAGTGATCTATGTGATTTAAAGTCAATACAATCTAGAGAAGGTAAAAAGTATTTTATAACATTTATTGATGATTCAACAAGATACTGTTATGTGTATCTAATAAAGTCTAAAGATGAGGCTTTAGATATGTTTAAATGTTATAAGAATGAGGTTGAAAATCAGATTGGTAAAAAGATCAAGACTATAAGGAGTGATAGAGGTGGTGAATACGACGCACCGTTTAATAACTTTTATCAAAAACATGGCATTGTTCATTAAACTACAGCTCCTTATTCATCTCAATCTAATGAAATTGCTGAACGCAAAAATCAAACACTTAAAGAAATGATGAATGCCATGTTGATAAATTCTGGTACACCACAGAATTTATGGGGAGAAGCAATTCTCTCGGCTAATCATATTCTTAACAAAATACCTCTTAAAAAGAAAGACATCACTCCATATGAGTTATGGAAAGGGAAAAAGCCTTCTTATAATTATCTAAAAGTGTGGGGGTGTCTAGCTAAAGTAGCTATTCTAGATCTCAAAAATGTCAAAATAGGACTTAAATTTGTTGATTGTATTTTCATTGGTTATGCACAAAATAGTAGTGCATATCGCTTTCTTATACATAAATCAGATATATCTGATATACAGGAAAATACAATTATGGAATCAAGAAATGCATCATTTTTTTAAGAGATATTCCTTTATAAAGGGATATCTGGTACAAGTTCAAATAAAAGAACTTATGATAATATGGCAAGTAGTAGTCATCAGAAAAAATATCCTGAAGATGAACCTAGGCGTAGTAAGAGACCTAAAGTTACAAAATCTTTTGGTCCTGATTACGTTACGTACATAATAGAAAATATATCTCAGACATTCAAAGAGGCAATGTCATACCAGAAGCACCCTTTTGGAAAAAGCTATTAATAGCGAAATTGAGTCCATCATGCATAATCATATCTGGGAATTGGTAGATTTACCATCAAGTATGAAGCCTTTGGGGTGTAAATGGATTTTCAAGAAGAAGTTAAAGGCTGATGGATCAATTGATAAGTATAAAGCCAGATTAGTAGCTAAAGGCTTTAAACAAAAAGAAGGTCTAGACTTCTTTGATACTTATTCACCTGTAACAAGGAAAACATCCATAAGAATGTTATTCGCTATTGCAGCCATTAACAATCTTGAAATACATCAAATGGATATAAAAACAGCTTTTCTTAATGGTGAATTAAAGAAAGAAATTTATATGGAATAACCTGAAAGGTTTGTGATTCTAGGCAAAGAAAAGGTGTGCAGACTTGTGAAATCCTTGTATGGATTAAAACAAGCACCCAAGCAATGGCATATAAAATTTGACAATGTCATGTTGTCCAATGGATTCAAAATCAATGAATGTGACAAACGTGTGTATGCCAAAACCAAACCTACAGGATGTGTTAGTCTGCTTATATATGGATAATTTGTTAATCATAGGTAGTGATACTGATATGATTAAACAAACAAAGAAAAGGTTGATAAAACATTTTGATATGAAAGATATGGGTATCGCAGACGTTATACTAAGGATTAAAATCACTAGAATGTCTAATGGAATAATATTATTTCAATCTCACTATATTGAGAAAATATTAGATAAATTCAAGAAATATGATACCAGTCCACTTAGAATACCTATAGATATTAATCTACATCTTGCTAAGCATACTGGGGAACCCATATCACAATTTGAATATTCACGTATAATTGGCAATTTAATATGTCATGAATTGCACCCATCCTGATATAGCATATGCTGTCAATAAGTTAAGCATGTTTACTAGTAATCCAGGTACAAATCATTGGATAGCACTAGTAAGGGTATTACGATATATACGATATACCCTAAATTCTGGATTACATTATATCACATATCCAGTTGTACTAGAAGGATATAGTGATGCTAACTGGATATCTTCTTCAGAAGACACTAAATTTACTAGTAAATATGTGTTCATCTTAGGATAAGGTGTAGTGTCATGGAAATCCTCAAAACAAATTTGTATAGCTTGGTCAACTATGGAATCAGAGTTCATAGCTTTAGATAAAGCTGGAGAAGAAGCAGAATGGTTTCAAAATTTTTTGAAGGATATTCCATGTTGGTCAAAACCTGTGTCTACAATATGTTTTCATTGTGATAATCAATCAGCTATTTATAGAGCACAGAATAAAATGTATAATGGTAAGTCTAGACATATACATCACAGACATAATACCATTAAGCAATTATTTGAAAATGGAATAATCTCTATTGACTATATTCAGTCAAAGAAAAACCTTACAGATCCACTGACAAAAGATTTACCAAAAGATCAAGCAAATTATTTATCGAGAGAAATAGGTTTAAAGCCTATAACAAATAAATCTTCATAGTGGATACCCAACCTAGTTGACTGGAGATCCCAAGATCTAGGTTCAAAAGGGACAACTAAATTATAAAGAGGTCAATGAAATACTAAGGATATAAATTCCTACTCATTCCTATGATAATCAGTGCTGTCTGCAAAAGATACTAGTATAAGCACAGCATATAATGATTTTTATGACATGAATATCATGTGGGGTATAGCAGGATACTCTTAATAAGAATCACCTATGCGAGTGTGAACTGGGCCAATTTTATGAGAATTTTAAAGGCTTTAATTCTCTAAAGCACTCATGAAACCAGGAGTTGTTCAGGGCCAAAATGAACACAACCATGAGAATCAAAAGGAATACTTTGAAAGAAGTTGTGTGATTGTTATTGTCTTAATTTACATCAAACGCTAAAAGTTCAAGACATCACGTTCACTTTTAGCAAGTAAACTCGATAACAAAATACTAAGGAAGGTTCAAAGTCACAAGCTACCTATCCTAATACAACTTCATTCTATTTACTTTCTTTAAGTGTCTGCATATTCATTTGCATTTACAAATCTATGTTTGTGGGGGATCGCCTTTACTAATCTTTGATCTTAATCCAAAATTTCATTCATGTGGAGGATTGTTGGAAAAAGTGAATAGAAATTTTGTATTCCCAAACTACCCTTTAGGATAGGAAACTATCATGTGGGATGGAACTTTAGTCCCACATGGAAAGATTGAAAAAAGTGAAGGCTCTTTATAAGAAAACCTTTTTCCAAGCTCTTGCTTTCAGGCTCACCATAGGTAGCATAACCCGCACGCACATGTGTGACGGGCGACAATGGTGCAATGGATGCTTTGTAGGTGCACTTCATATCGTCACGAGGAGTTTGAGGAGCCTTTAAGTTTTCTCTGATCAAATAGATCAGACGGTTGAGATTGATTGGCACCGCATCAGGGTTGCAAGGAGGTGAGGTGGCTCGGTTCTGATGGGAGCCGACTCGGATGACTGGCTAAGTCAATTTGAGTGGATCGAGTCGACTCAGATCCATAGATTGTTAACATACGGTCTGGTCGAGTTGACTCGAGTGGTTCGAGCTGGCTCGGATCCATAGAACGGTAATGTGCAGTCTGGACGAGTCGACTCGAGGGGTTCGAGCCGACTTGACCAGGATGCTCTCTGCAGCAAGGAGCCGACTCGAGAAATTCGAACCGACTCGGATGACGGGATTTCAGAATCATGAAATAACAGATCACGCATTCGGAGGCGTAATCACGCGTCCATTCACGGATCAACGTTTCTTCTGAGATCACGGGTGTCATCGGATTGTGAAACAACATATTGAGAAGTGCTCTAATCGCATGATATAAAGATCATGGCACGAATCAACGTATCATGGCATTGAGAAAACGTATTGATCGCGTAATCTTTAGATCACGATTGAGAAAAGGCATATCTCACCATAAAAAGACATCGGTAATTCTCTCCGATGAATTCAGAAGGTTGGTTCCAAGGGACACCTTAAGGCTATAAATATGTTCCCATTCTTCATTCATTTCATCCGATCAATTCATTCAATCTAATCCTTTCCTTTCCTTCTCTTAGGCATTTGCATACTCTAAATAACAGAGTATAGCTATAGTGCATCGTAAGTCTCTTAAGCATTTGCATACTCTGAAAATAGAGTATAGTTATAGTACATGCAAAGAGAGAAAAGCATTCATGGTTCAAATTTCTGGTGAATTGTAGTGCTGCTTTCACCAGAAGAAGACCGTTGTATCATGGGAGACAATCGTCATAAAATCGTAAGTACCATTGCGGGACGAAATTATCTTAAGGATAAAGTGTAACTCTAAATTCGATCTTTTTCAATTAGGTAGCCATTGATACCCACTAATAGATATCATGGTCGATATTGGAGGAGGCACCAGTGACCTTCACCATCTTCCTCTCCAAGCTCTATCACGACAGGTCCATCCCCTCTGATCTCTGCCCTCCCTCTATCGCCATGGATCTCTCGGATAAAGAGTCGAAGATTTCTCTGGGGGATGACATCGGAGTAGTGCTGGCTAACAAGAGGCAATGGTGGCCGGTGGGGCTGGTGGGTGGAGAGGGAGGGAGCTCATTGGTCTTCGGAGGTAGACAGAATTGGAGGCGATGTGGATGAATCGGAGTCCATTATTAAAGAAGTGGTAGAAGCAGGCATTGCTAGTGTTGATGATCCAGAAGCGGCACTAGCTATGATCGACAGCAAGAAAAGGCCAGGCCTTATCGTTGACAATGATGGCATCGTCAAAGTACTCCTCTGGCTGCCACTGAAGGTGGATGCAGGGGTTATTGCCGATGGAGCTCATATGGATGGAGCTATTGGTGAGGAAGCTCTTGTTGAAGATGACAAGGGGGGGTCGAATCTTGGGGTCTGGAAGGAAGGCCGAGGGGTGATTTGATAGTAGGGACGAGGAGGAAGTAGGTGCCGTAGAGATCGAGGTTGACATGGGTGAGGGCCATGGTATGGTCGTGGTATTAGAGGGAACCAAGAGGCTGGGCATTGGTATAGGAGAAGGTGAGGTCGACGGGGAGGAGACGACCGGTCGGGTGATGCCAATCTACTAGTGGGTAAAGGGGGGGAGCCATCAAGCTAGGGAGAGAGCACTTAGGGCGCTAGGGTAGCCAATAGCTTGGATTTTTTTTTCTAACATTCATGTGAAGATTTTGAACTATTAAATCTTTTGATCTAAAGGTTTATAATATTTTTAATATATTATATTTTAATATATATATATATATTTTATATTTTATTATATGGGTTTAGATCTATTGGGGATGGATATTAAATATCTAGGTCTTATCCATTTAAATTAAATGGGTCTTGGTCCGGATCCAGATAAATGAGTTCTATATTAGTACCGAATCCAAATTCGTTAGATAAATATCCACAGCTTTTAAGTTGGGATTCGATCAGTTGCAGCTCTAATTTTATGTAAACAAACAAGGTACCATGTAAGGGTGCGGCCAAACTAGTGTTAGCGCACCGGTCTCTTTCTTAAAAGGCTCTCCTGTCGTCTTTGCATATCTAAAGCCTATGTTTAGGGAGCACTTGTCAATTATCTCACATCTATGGAGATAGCGACCAAGTCGTGACAGACTTGCCAATTATGACAGAGTATCCAAAAAAGATGGCAATGGATTTATGGGCCCTGTTGTGATATGACAAATTTGATTTATTTGTGTTGGATCGATAAGAAATGGTCTTGGTTGATCAACGCCAAAGGAACGCAATGCCGATCAATGAGCCATAAGGCTGATCAACACCAAAGAGGCATGAAGTCGATCAATGCCCAAGGGGCACGAAGCCGATCAATGCCAAAGAGGCACGAAGCCGATCGATGCCCAAGAGGCACCAAGTTGATCGGATACTTGAGAGGCACAATGCCGATCGATATACCTGAAAAGGATTTGTCATTTGAGCTGGCTTAAGCAAATAGCCGACTGATACTTAAGGCTGACCTAATAAGTCAACCCTAATGCTGTATCGACCAATCTAACAGATTGGCCAAAGAAGGCAAACCATGAAAACTATAACGAATAACGATCACTTCATGTGTTGATCTATTAACGAACTAACCGTTTACAGCTAGATTTAGCTGTATTTAGTTAGGATCGTAGCCTATAAATACTGGTGAATGAGGGGCCTCCGGGATAAGTCCAATTCGAAATAGAGAATACTCTGGCACACCCTCTGCTCTTACTTTCCCTCAAACTTTATCTGTTTTAGCCTGGATTCTATCTCTAACTTGAGTGTCGGAGTGTCCCCCCATCGGAACCATCCTAGTGAGAGGACTTGTTTGCAGGATTGGAAGATTGATCCGGCTGGCCAAGAATTCCATCAGGCCATCAGGCGATGAAGAAAGGCTAGCAGATTTCAATTCCAACAAATTCAATCCAAGCTCAAGCGTCACAGTGATTTGTCCAGACGCAATAGATTGGAGTGCCAGGAAGGGGTCTCGACGAGAGATTCTCTCAAATATCTAAAGGGAAATATAGTAAAGGGTATATTGGAATTGCACAAGGGAGCTGTTTCTTCCCTCGGTATTTTTCTCCTCCCTCCTCCATTATTATTTGTTTGAACCAAGAACAGGGTGATGTCGCTGCTAGACTGGTGGCTCAAATCGTTCGATGATGAGATCCTGGATTGCTTCCTCAAGAATAAGATCCTAGCAGTCTAGAATCTTCAAGAAATAGTTGTAGTAGACCATCATGACCCGCTACTTCAATAAGTAGCCAACGATTTTCTCTTTAGATCAAGAACAACCAGCAGTCCAAAATCTCTAAGAAATTATTGTGAGTGAACCACCATGGCCTGCTGCTTCAAGGAGCAGTCGACGATCTTCTCTCCATGATAAAGGAAAACCCGAAATTGCTACAAGTGAACCACCACGGCCTGTTGCTTCAAGGAGCAGTCGACGATCTTCTCTCCATGACAAAGGGAAACCACCATGTTAAGAAGCATGATAGAAAGAAATGTCCTTGATCTTACTCAATGTTTTCTAGTGAATCGACTCCTGATAGTGCTCAGACTCCAAATCTTGGAAGAGCTAATGATTTTGAGAAAAAAATTAGAAAATTGAAACTGCAGATCGCCAGGATTGGCGAACAGAGGAAAATAAAGGATGCTAGTTTAACTGGCGACATTCTACCTCCCTTTTCCAAGAAAATAGTGGAGGAAAGGATTCCTCACCATTTTAAAATCCTTGAAGTAGAGCCATATGATGGATCGGCTGATCCACGTGACCATTTAAGTAGTCTCAAAGCGCACATGCTGATATAGGGAGCATCAGATGCACTTCACTGCCTTGCTTTTCAAGTAACACTGAAAAAGACAGCAAGAATGTGGTATTCTAGCCTCCAGCCAGGCACCGTTCATTCCTTCGGACAGTTGGAAAGGCTATTCATCTCTCATTTCATAACAAGTAGAAAAATACCAAGGAACTCTGACAGTTTATTCTTCATTCGATGACAAGTGGAGAAAAAAGCGATGCCGAACAAGAAGAATTTCAAAGAAGAGGGGCTTCGATCTCATGGAATCCAACCAATTCAACGGCAAGTTCAGAAGACGAAGAACTTGGTCTATAGGAATTACATCAACAGATTAACTGATTGAAACTTCCAATTCAACGAAAAAGGAATTCCAAAGAAGAAGGGATCCGAATTCCTTGAATCCAACAAATTCAACGGCAAGTTCAGAAGCCAAAGAACTTGGTCGGCAGGAATTAGGTCAACAACTTAACTGATAGAAACCCCCAATGGCAAGTTTAGAATCTGATCAATTCAACGTCATGTTCAGAAGCCGAAGAACTTGATCGGCAGGAGTTATGTTAACAGATTAACTGATGGAAACCTCCAAGAGGCATGGTTCGTCAAAAATCTTGAACCCGCATACGTATCTTCGGAGAAAAAAAAAAGGAACAAAGTTAGACAATAAGGATAATAACTATCGTCACTATTATAACCAATCAGCCCTTCTCTGAACTGGACCAAAGGTCCGAACAACCCACTTCATTAGTGGTCCAAACAACCCACTTCATCAGCGATCCAAATGACCAACTCCATCAGAGGTCCAACCGATCAACTCCATCAAAGGTCCGACCGACTCACTCTGTCAGAGGTTCGACCAACATAATTCATCTGAGGTTACAGCTTTATATTCCGGTTTTGAGAAAACCAAAGAAAAGTCTTCCTCCAAAGTTATAGATTAATCAAATCCACTCGTTTTGTCAAATTTTCTGAAGAAGTTGGATGATGGAATATGTGGAAGTGTAACCAAGGAGTATGAAACTCTCTATGCTTGGAAGATGCAGGTCTTCAAATTCTTGTCCACATTACTGCCATCGTTTGCAAATTTTTATCCAAGTCTATTATCTAGCTCTCATCATGGGATAAGTACTTGGTCAGACTTGTCAACCAGAGAAAATCAGAATTCAGATCATCTACAGATATAATTGATTTGAAGGCTGACTCTATTGATGATGTTGCCAATACTTCCGTGAGAATGTCCACAGAAAAAGCACATGAGTCCAATGTTCAGAATAATTTACATTATGGTGATTCTGATTCTATGATGCATAGGAAAATTCCAGATGTTGCAAATGGCCCTTCAGATTCTTGTCCAAAATGCAAAGAAGGGAGAAATAGCACATCTATCATAATTTTTGATTCAGATGATGAAGATGCAAACCATCAATCAAGAAGTCAATGTGCTTCCCAGTTTGGAGGGAAATCTTCTAATTTACAAACATTGTTAGGAACTCAAATTAAGAGGCTCCAAAGATAAGCCATGAAGGACCGTAAAGGCACCCAAGGAAGATGAAGCATGGGCCAAGTCCACTGGAATCAAGAAATCCAATAACTGGACAGCCTTGAGAAAAGGTATGAGGAGCTTCTGAGATAAACCATCATGTCACTCTGACCTCTTTTATTTATCAATGAGTTCTCCATTTTTCGAACTCTACTAACTTGAACGGCGGAGTATCTCCTACCGGAGGAATCCCGATCAGGAATTTATTTTGTAGGAACCTCTTAATGGTCGATCCTTTTTTAAAGGATGATATTTTCTTAAAGGCCAATATCTTCTTCAAGGCTAATGACATCTTAATGGCCGATCCCTTCTTAAAGGACTATATTTTCTTGAAGGCCAATATCTTCTTCAAGGCGGATGACCTTTTAATGGTCGATCCCTTTTTAAAAGACGATATTTTCTTGAAGGCCAATATCTTCTTCAAGGTCGATGACCTCTTAATGGCCGATCCCTTTTTAAAGGTGATATTTTCTTGAATGCTAATATCTTCTTCAAGATCGATGACCTCTTAATGGCCGATCCCTTTTTAAATAACAATATTTTCTTGAAGGCCAATATCTTCTTCAAGGCCGATGACCTCTTAATGGCCGATCTCTTCTTGAAAGACGGTATCTTCTTAAATGGCCAGTATCTTCTTAAAGGCTGATCAACGTCCAAAAAGTGCGAAACCCATCTACGTGCTAGGTCGATCGATGCCCAAGAGGTGTGAGGCCGATCGACGATTAAGTAGAGCGAGGCCAAACAACGCCCAAGAAGCGCAAGGCCATTCAACGCCCAAGAGGTGCAAGGCTGTTCAATGCCCAAAAGGCGCAAGGCCGATTAACGTCCAAGAAGTGTTAATCCGATAAAAAGAGTTGGTCTGACCCACCATCTTATCGGTATATTATAATCAGAATAACTGATCAATTAAAAGGTTGGCCTGATAAGCTAACCACAATCCGATGAATTGAGTTGGTCTGACCCGCTAACTCATTGGTATATTGATATCGGAATAACTGATCAATTGAAAGGTTGACCTGATAAGTCAACCATGATATAGGTAATAAGAGTTGGTCTGATTTGCCACTCTATCAATATTATTACCTTAAAGTATCAAAGATATTGGAAAGATAGTCCGATGTATTGAACTAATTATTACAGTTGGCCTGATATGCTAACTATACAACATTGGAAAGAGAAAAAAGGAATTCATTGTTGAAGTTTTTGGCTCTTCTTCCAAAGGATGAACCAGCAGAACCTGCAGTTGAACAGACAACATGTTCAAAAAATACAAAGGACAACTCTGAAGATGCTAAAGCAATTTGTCAGTCAGGCCAACAAATCGATATAACGAAACCTTTCAATGATGGCATCCCCTCCAATGAATGATTCTGCTGAGCTAGTACAATCCGACAAACTGAGTTGATCTGACCTACTAACTCATCGGTATATTGATATCGGAAAAATTGATCAATTAGAAGATTGACCTGATAAGTCGATCACAACTTGGGTAATAAGAGTTGGTCTGATTTGCCATTCTATCAACATTATTACCTTAAAATATCAAAGACATTGGAAGGATTATTAATGTTGACTTAATATGCTAACTTCAAAGCATCAGAAAGATAGAAAGGAGTTCATTGATATTCAACTAAAAAGAAACAGTGATTCGTTAGGAATTCATAATTACATATATTATTCAAATTTTTTCTTGATTGGCTGGGATGAGAGCAACTTTCTCTTGAATGGATGTCTCTTCAGATATGGGAACTATTGGATCATTAACTGGCTTCTTCGCTTCATATTCTTCCAAAATTTCATGTATGGATACGGAAGAGATGTCAAGATTTGCTCCAGTTATTTGGACTAGTTTTGACTCTAAGGTTGCTCGACAACAAGCATATGAATAATCTCATTGTCGTCCAAATCAGATAATTCCTCGACAATCGAGACTTTGCCTTTCTCTGTTGAGGTATGTTTGGTGGACGGACCACATTCTGGTTCTCTTAGAAAAGGAATAGATGTATGTTGTTTCTCTTCATCAGATGAGGATACGATTAATTCAGGTGATTCCTTTTTGGTGGAGGTGCTTTTCGCCAAGTTACTCCTTTTTACGCATGATCTTTGTTCTTTGAATCGTATGGATCCGACTCTTTTCTTGAATGCCCAATGAAGTCACTCGCTATCTGGTTTCATCTCCAAAGAATGATGAAAATTCCTTTGAAGTTTTTTGAAACAAAGAATCTTGAAAAAGAAAATACTTGAGATAAAATTGACTTAAGAAGTGGGTTCGAAATCCCCTTATATAGGGAACATGGATGATCATGATTCATGATCAAAATTCTGAAATATCCTGATATTATGACACGTATATAACCTTAATTTGGAGGGAATTCATACGCTGTTATTGATTCTCAGAAAGTTGGTTATGGAAAGAAGAAATATGCTTGCAGAATAATTGCCCTTCGTATTGTTCGATGGAAAGATGACACTTGGTAAAGATGATATGACCATTTTATTATGGCATATCGAAGTTAATATTAAAATATTCCATGAAGTTTCTTCCAAAAAGATGGAAAGAGGAAAGAGAAATATTTGACGAATCTGACTGAAATATCGGATTATCGAAGACCCTGATAAGCTTGGAAAGTTAAAGGATTAGCTCACTTGATCGACCATCTCATTATGATTAACCTAACGGCCGACTGATTTAAAAATTAGCTCCCTTAAGTGTTCAATGAGTGAATCTCATCCTTAATTGGATTATATTTTTCAATAGACATTTTTCATCGATAACTTTGGTTTATTGGATTTATTCGAAATTGATTCAGTCGGATCTTTCCGAATGCTTTATCAATATTCATAATCTGACGATATCAGATAACCATTTGTATTGTTCAGATGCCTTCATATTTGAACTGATTTTTCTTGGAAAACTCTTTGTATGATTCGATGGTTCCATATTTTGAGATTTTTTTACTTGTGAAAGTTTTTGCTAGTGAAATTTCTTTATATGATCCGATGGTTCCATACTTGAAAAATTTTTCACTCGTGAAAATTTAAAGTTTTACGTATAACTTTGTTACTTGCCGAGTGATTTATCAAATTTTCTTTCAGAACAGATGCTTTGTTTAAAGTTCAACAGTCTTCATTTGCTATTTTGATTTGCGTTCATCGTATGGCTAAACGGTTTAAAAGGGCAAGAATGAAAAAAGAGTTCTTCATTTCATGTTTGGGCAAATACATGCATAGTTATACAGATTGATTTTCTGTACTTTGTATAATTATGTTTTTCTCTTCGGTCTATTCTGGGACGGGAGCGATTAATGTCTCCTCTTCTTAAATATGAACATTTAGCGTTGGCTCTTCGTGCTGATGTTCGGCTTGTTTTTCACACTGATCTTCTCCATTAGATTCTCCTTCAAGTTTTGATATGTCCAGATCAAGGTAGTATTTTTTCACCTTGTTCAGACAATCAGCATAGCCATAATCGTAACTTTTGATGCAAGCTTCATGGAGTTTGTCTTGGAAGGCCAATGATTCTTCATAGTTTTTGACAGCTTCCTGAACAGCCTCCTTGGCAGTTTTCTTTGGCAGCTTGTTCTGCCTTCTTTTCCGCTGCCACGACCCTTTTATCAGCTTTTTCTAGCTTGGTTGTAGCCGACCGAAGCTTCTTGGAAGAAAAAATGATTGAAACAACAGTTCTGGAAACATAACTCAAAGCGACCCAGGAGAAGTTAGCCGACATAGAGTCCAAGCTGAAGAAGAAGAAGAAAAGGAAGAAAACAAAAAGCGACTTCTGACAGCTTCTAACATTCATTTAATGAATGCAGAAGCTGGGGGGACTAGTGTTGTGATATGACAAATTTGATCTATTTGTATTGGGTCGATAAGAAATGGTCTTGGTTGATCAACGCCAAAGGAGCGCAATGCCGATCAATGAGCCATAAGGCTGATCAACACCAAAGAAGCATGAAGCCGATCAATGCCCAAGGGACACGAAGCCGATCAATGCCAAAGAGAAACGAAGCCGATCGGATACTTGAGAGGCACAATGCCGATCGATATACCTGAAAAGGATTTGTCATTTGAGCTGGCTTAAGCAAACAGCTGACTGATACTTAAGGCTGACCTAATAAGTCAACCCTAATGCTGTATCGACCAATCTGACGGATTGGCCAAAGAAGGCAAACCATGAAAACTATAACGAATAACGATCACTGCACGTGTTGATCTATTAACGAACTAACCATTTACAGCTGGATTCAGTCATATTCGGTTAGGATCGTAGCCTATAAATACCGATGAGTGAGGGGCCTCCGGGATAAGTCCAATTCAAAATAGTGAATACTCTGGCACACCCTCTGCTCTTACTTTCTCCCAGACTTTATCTATTTTAGCTTGGACTCTATCTCTAACTTGAGCATCGGAGTGTCCCCCTACCGGAACCATCCCGGTGAGAGGACTTGTTTGCAGGATTGGAAGATCGATCCGGTTGGCCAAGAATTCCATCAGGCCATCAGGCGGTGAAGAAAGGCTAGCAGATTTCAATTCCAACAAATTCAATCCAAGCTCGAGCGTTACAGCGATTTGTCTAGACGCAACAGGCCCTAACCCCTTCTCTTAATTTTGCAAAAGCTGCTTTGGAAGTTCTTCATTTGTTTGGCACGTGCTGACGACATCTGGCATCATTTGACGTTCACTGATCAAATTGGTCTCAAAAAATCAGAAGTGGCTAGAACTACCTAGATAAGTCATCTCGAGTGTAATTTCTAACTTTATCGAGGATAACCTTCAATCACTTATAACCATTCTTGATGGGTTTTATTCTATTCTAGACAGATTCAACCACCTATGGTATAGGGTTCGCACCAAATCTATAGTTGTAAATGTCTGGTTTTGTTCAGGTAATTTTAATTTGGGCCAAAGCATTAGGTAGGTCCTGCTTATTGAAATATATCTAGAGGAAAAAGAGAAAATAATGGTAATTTGGTCTCATGTGATGTGGATTTGTCGTGTAAAATAGTAGGATAGACATTGCACTAATTTAAAAGTATAAATTTTCTTTTTTTTCCTGCATCACTTCATGATTGATTGAAAAAATATTTTTTACAAAAATTATTACTATGCATTTACTTTTCTAGAAATGCTACTACAAGAAAAACCAGTTTTAGCAATCGATTTTGCAACCGATTTTTTTTGTTATATTTATGATCGATTTTGCAACCGAATTTGCAACCGAATTTGTTTAAAAAAATTGTGACCGATTTTGCAACCGATATTTTTCCTGAATAATTTAGCAATCGATTTAAATCGATTGCATATTCAGTTACAAAAATTTCATTTTGCAACCGAAACAGAAATTATTTTAATTTTTTTTTAAATTATTATTTAAAAATTTAGCAACCGAAAAATTCGGTGGCAAATTTCAAAAAAAGAATTAAATTTAAATAAAATTTGCAACCGAAATCGGTTGCAAATTTTATTTAAATTTAAATTTTTTTTATTTTTAAAATTTGCAACCAAATTTTTCGGTTGCTAAATTTTTAAAAAAATAAATTTTATAATTTTTGGAATTTGCAACCAATTTTTTTGGTTGCAAAAAAATATTAAATATATAAATTTTTATTTTTTTAAAAAAATTTGTAATCGATTTTTTGGTTCCAAAATTTTTTTTTTTTTTTTTTATTTTTTAAATTTGCAACCGAATTTTTCGGTTGCTAAGTTTTTTTAAAAAATAAATTTTATAATTTTTGAAATTTGCAACCGAATTTTTCGGTTGCTAAGTTTTTTTAAAAAATAAATTTTATAATTTTTTAAATTTGCAATCGATTTTTTCGGTTGCAAAAAAAATTATAAATATATAAATTTTATTTAAATTTAATTTTTTTAATTTTGAAATTTGCAACCAAATTTTTCGGTTGCTAATTTTTTTTAAAAATAAATTTTATAATTTTTGAAATTTGCAATCGATTTTTTTGGTTGCTAATTTTTTTAAAAAATAAATTTTATAATTTTGAAATTTGCAACCGATATTTTCGGTTGCAAAAAAAATTGGTTTTTTTTTAAATTTTTTTTAGAAATGGAGGGGTATTAATAAAATCGGTTAATTAATAAAATCGGTTAAAAATCTCCGGTTTTTAGAAATGCCCTAGCGCTCCCGTTTTTTTTCTTTTGCTCTCCTATTCATCGGTTCCCTGCTAACCCTAAATCTCCCTCCGCCGTCGATTCTGGACGCCTCCCTCGACGGTCGACGTATCGCTCCCCTCGACGGCCGGCTCCGGGTATCGCCTACCCCATCTGCTCCCTCTTCCTCCGCTCCGAGCCTCGCCGGCACCGGGTATCTCCTACGCCACCGACTCTCCCTGTCTCATCTTCGAGCCCTGCCGGTCGTCGGGTACCGGCTACCCCTCCGGCTCTCCCTTTCTCAGCTTTGAGCCCTACCGGTCGTCGCCTCCGGCTCTCCCTTCCTCAGCTCCGAGCCTCGCTGGCTCCGGGTATCTCCTACGCCACCGGCTCTCCCTTCCTCATCTCTGAACCCCGCCGGTCGTCGGGTACCGGCTACCCCTCTGGCTTTCCCTTCCTCAGCTCCGAGCCCCGCCGCCTCCGGCTCTCCCATCTATCAGCTCTCCAACCTAGCTCCGAGCCTCGTCGGGCATTTTTTCGCTGTCCGCTCCCCATCTCGGGTGTTGGAAAGGCGAGCGGTGGCTTTAGATCCGACGGCAGTCGAACATTGATCACGGGCAATCAGCGAGGATCCGAGAGGCCTCAAGGTATGTCCGCTTCTTTTCCTTCATGCTCCCTTCCCTTGTTCTTCAACGCATTTTTTTCCTTCCCCTTCTAGAGTGGAATGCCCTAAATAGGGCATATCCTCTGTTGCAGAGGTCTTCTTGGATTAGTCGGTCAATTTCGAGACCCTCACCATCGAATTCCCTCTTTTTACCTATTTAATTGTTTATTTTGCTGCCGGATTTGGATTCTTTGTTGTTATATATTTTCTCTATTTTTATGATATGAAACTTTGCTCCGTTTTTTGTATTCCTCGGTAATAACAATTTAAATTAATTATATGTGTGTAGTTGGTGCAAATTCATCATTTGTAGTGTTTTCAATGGGATTTGAATCCATATACATGTCCATTTAATAACGTTTGCAATATAATCGGAGTCAAGACAAAAATATGTTATGGTCTATAAGTTTACTGCACATAATAAAACTATGATAAACTAGAAAGTTTTATTACAAAAAAGAACTTTTGTATTGGCCATTAGCGATGTATCCTCAAGTCATTTGAGATGAATAGTTTATTGACGGCAATGCAATTCTTGGTTGATAATTGAAATTTATGAAGCTACGTATATTATTTTCTGAATGTTGTAAAAGTTGTCACCTGGGTGGTTGCCTAATTGCCTAGGCTATAGGAGGTCCATGCCTGGGGTTTCCTGGACTATTTGATAATTATGACTTTGAATGATGAAGCAAAAAATGTTGGAGGAACCATATTTGACTTCTTTTAAGACTATATTGAAGCTAGGCTTCTCTACTGATGTGTATTGCAACATATATTGGAATAGAGTTTTAAGAGTACTAAGGTTAAGAAGTAATCGTAGACAATCTATCTCAGGAATTATAAACTCTAGCTGCATATGAAGAGTCATGCTATAATGTAATTTCACAATTGGGCCATTTGCCACAAGTTGCTGATTGTTACACATTTCACCATTTGCTTAAATGGTTATGATGCCTTCATGAATCTTATGGTGCTTCATAATCTCTTGATAATATTTCCTAGCACTTATTGTAGCTGGTTGGTTACTCTGTACTCAATCTCAATGCTTTTGTAGCCCCGGTTCTAAGACCTAGTCGCTTTTATAGTATTCTTTTACATATGTTAATTTATATCTCAAAGAGGGAGAGGGACTTATGCAGATTTTAGATGCAACCATCTTCTTTAACAATGCTTAGTCCAGCCTCTTGATGTTGTTTTTGTTGTTTTATTATGCATTTTCATTAATTATCTCATCTTATTTCATGCAGTTAGAGGCTGTGATGAGTTGCCTTGGTTTCTTCGAGATGCTTCAAATGCTGAAAGTGTATACTGGATCGGACCGTTTTGCAAGGATATAAATGGTGTTGCAAATTTGGATGGCTTGCTCTTTTTGCAAGCAACCATTTGCTGCCTTAGATCCTTCGCAATGTACAAAAAGAGATAATTCTGAGCTTCTGAATCTTATTGTTTGAAAGTTTTGTTCGATTTTTGCTGTTTTATTGTGCATTTTAATTTCATTGATTTTCTTTTGTTACCTACGGCTAGAGGCTGTGATGAGTTGCCTTGGTATCTTCGTGATGCTTTAAATGCTGAAAGTGTATGCTGGATCGGACCGTTTTGCAAGGATCTAAATGATGTTGCAAATTTGGATGGCTTGCTCTTTTTGCAAGCAACCATTTGCTGCCTTAGATCCTTCGCAATGTACAAAAAGAGGCAATCCTGAGATTCTGAATCTTATTGTTTGAAAGTTTTGTTCGATTTTTGCTGTTTTATTGTGCATTTTAATTTTCATTGATTTTCTTTTGTTACCTACGGCTAGAGGCTGTGATGAGTTGTCTTGATATCTTCGTGATGCTTCAAAAGCTGAAAGTGTAGGCTGGATTGGACTGTTTTGCAAGGATCTAAATGGTGTTGCAAATTTGGATGGCTTGCTCTTTTTGTAAGCAACCATTTGCTGCCTTAGACCCTTCTAAATGTAGAAAAAGAGGCAATCCTGAGCTTCTGAATGTTATTATTTATCATTAAATCTGACGATTAATTACAGTGTTCAAGTTATGACTTATAAAATTTTTTGGTTGTTTTACCTTCATTTTGTACCTGGTATTCAATTTCGGTTAAACCCATTTGGTGTATGTAGCTGTTATTTTTGGATAATTGGATGTGATTGAACCCTTGAAATGAATATCTGATTTGTGCATAAGCTGTCTAATGGATGCTTTATATGTTGCCATTGTGTCTAATGGATGTGATTGAACCTTTCTCAATGATTTGTGTCTAATGTTGAAATGAATATCTGCTTTATATATCTCAGCTTAAATTTGTAAATTCAGGAAAAAAATTCATATTTTGTAATTTTTTAAAAAATTATTCAATTTTAGCAATCGATTTAGCAACCAATTTTTTTTTATTTTTTCGAGATTTTTTTTTAGCAACTTATTTTATTTTATTTTTTTGGATTTTTTTTTAGCAACCGATTTTTTTTTTTTTTTCTGGATTTTTATTTAGCAATCGATTTAGCAACCAATTTTTTTTTATTTTTTCTGGATTTTTTTTAAGCAACCGATTTAGCAATCGATTTTTTTTTATTTTTTTGGATTTTTTTTAGCAACTGATTTAGCAACCGATTTTTTTTTTATTTTTTCTGGATTTTTTTTTAGCAACCGATTTTTTTTTAGTTTTTTCTGGATTTTTTTTATAGCAACCGATTTAGCAACTAATTTTTTTATTTTTTCTAGATTTTTTTTTTAGTAACCGATTTAGCAACCGATTTTTTTATTTTTTCTGGATTTTTTTTTAACCAACCGATTTTTTTTATTATTTTTTATTTTTTTAGCAACCGATTTTCTTTTTTTTTTCAGATTTTTTTTTAGCAACCGATTTAGCAATCGATTTTTTTTCAGATTTTTTAAATATTTTTTGATTTTTTTTTCAGAAAAATTATGTCAAATTCGGTTGATAAATTGGTTGCTAAATTTTGCAACCGAAAAAAAATGGTCACAAATTTTAGCAACCTATACTTTTGCAATCGACTAATTTCGGTTGCAAAATTGGTTGCAAAATAATTTAGCAACCGATTTTTAATTATTAGCAACCGAAAAATCGGTTGCTGAACCTGATTTTTCTTGTAGTGTGCATTTTGATTTTAAATGCCTGAAAGAACTTTTATGCATGTGAAAACAATATCAAGGAGCGGGACTTTGGTAAACTAATTTTATAACAAAGGAGCTTAGGCTTTGTGCGTGAATGATTGTTTGAATCATTATCTTACAATCAATTTAATCTAAAAATTCTGTTTATGATGGACTCTGATTTGGACATTCATCAAGAAGAGTGACCCTAATATCCTAAATCATATATCAACACCTAAATAAAAGTCAACTTGCTATAATAGAACCAAGCAATCTAAATTCTCTACAGTAGTTGACGTCCATGAATTTGTGACTTATTCAAGATTATTTGACTTAACAAAAAAAAAAAAAAAAATTCATGCACAATTCTGTAATCCGGCAGCCCGGTCGTCCAGTGTTGCTCCTCTTCCATTAGATTCTGACTTGTAAAGTTTCCTATGTTTTGTATCTGAGCAAGGTTTTAATGGTTTTTAAACAAGTTCCAAGCCAATCTCATTATGCTGTTTGATACATGCAACGACAGCAGATCTCTGCAAATAGTTATTTATTATACGCGGAAGGAGGGAGCTTAGTAACCATAACCCTTTATGATTTCATATATTGCATAAGACATTCCTAAATACCAGGACCTGGAAAACTAACTCTCTCGCTTTTTGATCACAACACTCTAATTGAATTTAATTATAATACATTCTACTTTTCATGACACGTTCTTATAATATTGCATGGCCGTGCATGGATGTCCCAACGAGCACGAGCTTCGCAATACGCCAAAGGTTGTCATGACTCATGACACCGTTATTATTCTAAACATTCCAGATTTCCCGGCAACCCTCCTCCACTACAGATCCGTGGAAGCCGTTGTAATGTCATAATATCAATTTATCCTAAATAAAATTTTTATGCCAACCAGGTCCGAGATATATAATATTAGGAAACTACTCTGACTGCACGCTCATCCTCCTATAACTGCACCATCGAAGCCAACACGCATTTGGCCAGCCCGCCACCACGGGTTACTCTACTTTCCCGGTGAACCGTTAAACTCCCAACCCCCCAAGAATAAGTCCCATGAAAGGACCACAAACACATCAACCCCCTCCCCCATCCAAATCAGAACACCCACTCTTCCCTTCCTCCCTATAAATCATCAATCAATTGGCAATTGTTAGGTGAGGGAGATAAAGAAATCCAACCCCACAAAATTCTCACCTCCCCGGGCTCCCATTCCCCGTGCATTAAAGCTCACCCACCAACTCTGGCTGGTGGAGACCGAGATGATCTGAGATGATCTGATCTCAACAATATCCACTGTCAACACGAGGGTCCATCGTAAGCCATGGAAGCCCGGCGGATGAAACAATTGATGCTCCTCGGTCTTCGAACCCCTGGCTCCCGTGTTGCTCTCGTGGGTGGTAACCACACCGCTGCCCGCTTCTGTACTCGCTAGTCTCACCGCCCGCATTCCTCTCCTTCTCTCTCTTCTCCTCGCTCTCCGTCCTTCGCAAACTAATCCCTCTCCGTAAATAGTCTTTCGGACCAGAAAACCACCGTTTATGTTTTTTACCCTGAAGTCGTTCCGCCGTGACAAGATGAAGAAGGAGACGGCGGCTAGACGGCTTGGCGCCGGCGCCGTCGAGGTCGGCCGCGACCGACTCGTGATCCGGCTCCCGGGCCCGCAGTTCCTGCGCCTCCTCGCCCGGTCGGTGCTCCTCGCCCTCGTGATCATGTCTTTTCCCTGGCTCCAAGCAGCGCTCCTCCGTCGCGCATCCGCCGCGGAGAGCGTCGCGCCTCTTGCCGCCGTCCCGCCGATCGACGACGAGGTTTTTGTGTTGCCGATGCTCCTTGGCGATCTGCGCCTCCGCAGGCTGCTACGGCCCGAGCACCGCGCCGTTTTCCTCGGCGACCCCGCCGCCCAATTTCCGTACCTGAAACAGAACGGGGTCGAGACGATCTCCCATGACCGGATGCCGGCGGTCCCCGACGGCTCCGTCGACTTCGTAATCTCTGCTGACGAGGTGCTCGCCGCCGCCTGCCGCGCCGGCTTCGATTTCATCGACCGGGTCCTCAAGATCAACGGCGTCGCCGTCGTCCGCGTCAGCTCCGACCCACTGAAGCCGTGCCGCCTGCCGGAGAACTACCGGATGGCCTATATCCGAAGGATCGGCGCCGCGACAATGGTGGCGATGAGGAAGAAATCGGCGGCGGCAGAGGCCGACGTCTCCGCCGGAGAAGCACGGGCGGCGCGGCGGCGGCTGCTGGCGGTGCCGGAGGCGAAGAAGGAGGCGCTGAACGGGCTCGAGGGAGTGCTGCTGGAGCCGCCGCGTCCGTCGAGGCGGCAACCGCCGCTGCGGCCGCGGTACCTGCCGGAGCTGACAGGAGACTCGCTTGCGGGGTACCCGCGGCGGGTGTTCGTGGACGTGGGGCCGGCGGGGTCGAAGGCTGGGACCGCGGCGGCGTGGTTCGAGCGCCAGTACCCAAAGGGCGACCACGACTTTGAGATTATCCGGGTGGAGGTGGCGGCGGGCGAGGCGGAGGCGGTGGGCGCGGGGGGCGAGGGCGGGATGGCAGAGTGGCTGGAAAGGAACGTCCGGGAGGAGGAGTACGTGGTGGTGAAGGCTGAGGCGGGGGTGGTGGAGGAGGTGGTGAAGGGGCGGGCGATCGGGCTGGTCGACGAGCTTTTCCTCGAGTGCAACCACCAGTGGGAGGAGAAGAAGGGAAGAAAAGAGATGAGAAGCCGGAGGGCCTACTGGGAGTGCCTCGCCCTTTATGGGAAGCTTCGGGACGAAGGGGTGGCCGTCCACCAGTGGTTTAACTGATTGGTTCTTGAAATTTTCATCTAAAGAAAGAGAGCAATTAAAAAAAAGGGGGAGTTTGAGCAGAAAAATAGAAGCCAAATCAAAGAAGAAGAACGTGAAGAAGAGGAGAAGAGGAAAGAGTGGAAAAGCGAGGGGGTGAGGCAGTGTGGTGGGGTGTTGGGGTTAGAGGAAGGAACGTGTTTTTTTTTTTTTTTTAAAGTTGAGTGTGTTTTGTTGATTAATAAAATGGGTTGAGTTTTTTTCGCTGTAAGAAGAATGCGTGTTGTGCATGATATTGTTGTACAAGGATGTAACCCGCATTTAAAACTCAAATGGAGAAGAAAAAAAAGTTAAATAAATTATTTTTTCATATTTTTTATATATCAATTTTTTATAAAATTAAGAAAAAATATTTTTAAAATTTTTTTTTAACTAACCACCCTCGTTTTAAAAGAAAATAATAATAAAAAATACATGGAGAGCCCAAAGTTCTCTAGCACTTCACCGTTCAATAGTTTTTTTTTTTATAAGAAATTACATGGTCCGGCGTGGAGGGCCCAGTGGAATTTATCTCCTTTTCCTATTTTTTTTATATATAAAAAAATAGTTTTTTTTTTTTTTTTTGGTTTTGTTCTGTGGATGGTGTTTTTTTCCTCCTTTTTAAGCCTCGAACCCTCCGAAGCCCTCTCGAACCATGCCGAGCAACGCCCACCTTGTCACATCCCGAATTCAGATCAAGGATCGGCTACGTGACCGGTCGCATAATTCTAGGTATCCCTTAGAAATCATGCCAGGCCAACTTTCAAATCAATAACCTAATAATGGTAAGGAACAACTTTCCATAAAGATTAACAGAAAATGAAATACAAATAAAATATAAACTCAGGAATTAACATCTAAATTTTAGCTCCTCACTAACTGGTTCCAAAGCCCAAATGATCTTCGATATCTGAAACAAAAATATAGGAAAACAGGGGTGAGCTACACAGGCTCAGTAAGTTATCAACATCTCCAATATACATACACCAATATGCCACTAATAACAACAAACATGACACATCATACAACAAGATGTCCAACAATATAATAATATAACCAATGACCTGATGCAAATATGTGCACTTAATGCAACCGACACAAACACGACACGACTATGGATGGCCAACCATTTACTCTACTCTCCTAGTTCTCTGACTATGGCCATGATCGGCTCGTGGCTCGCCCCGAAAGAGACTAGATCCTGTGTCACATACCGCTCAACAGTCATGTGCCAGCAATAGCCCTGCTGGAGGCCCAAAAGGAAAACTAGCTCTGAGTATCACACGAGAAACATGCATCCACTGTATGTGCCCGCCACTCATGGCTAAAATAAGGCAACTAGCTCCTGTGTCACATACTGCTCAACGGTCATGTGCTAGCAATAGCCCTGCTGGAGGTCCAAAAGGAGACTAGGTTCTCGTATGATCATAGTCAGACTAGAGAGCACTCACATCATCACAATGCACTCACACCAACACAAAGTACTCACACCAGCACAATGCATCCACATCAACATGATGCACGCTGTTACAGCCGTGACAGTGACGTGGCCAGGCTCAGGTACCGCCGAATGCGATCGAGCCACGTGTAAGTTTCCCCGGCTGAGTCAGCGCCACGTCTTCAAAGCCAGGATCGGCAAGACTACACCGCCCGATGACTGTCTAAGGCAAACTGCCTTCGCCGAGGTCGAGCTCGGTTCGGAGTTCCTCTACCACCCCATTGGCGCCCGGAAACGGAGGGGTCCGCCTAAGTGAGGTCGGCCGAGGCCAGGCGACCTCCTGCCACCTCGCCAGGTGTCCACCCAGGAGGGGTCCACCTAAGCCGAGGTCGGCCGGTCCTTCGCCCTTCACCAGGTGGCCACCCGGAGACGGGCCCACCTCGGCCGAGACCAGGCGACCTCCTGCCACCTCGCCAGGTGTCCACCCAGGAGGGGTCCACCTAAGCCGAGGTCGGCCGGCCCTTCGCCCTTCGCCAGGTGGCCACCCGGAGATGGGCCCACCTCGGCCGAAGCCAGGCGACCTCCTACCACCTCGCCAGGTGTCCGCCCAGGAGGGGTCCACCTAAGCCGAGGTCGGCTGGTCCTTCGCCCTTCGCCAGGTGGCCGCCCGGAGACGGGCCCACCTCGGCCGAAGCCAGGCGACCTCCTGCCACCTCGCCAGGTGTCCACCCGGGAGGGGTCCACCTAAGCCGAGGTCGGCCGGCCCTTCGCCCTTCGCCAGGTGGCCACCCGGAGACGGGCCCACCTCGGCCGAAGCCAGGCGACCTCCTGCCACCTCGCCAGGTGACCGCCCAGGAGGGGTCCACCTAAGCCGAGGTCGGCTGGTCCTTCGCCCTTCGCCAGGTGGCCGCCCGGAGACGGGCCCACCTCGACCGAAGCCAGGCGACCTCCTGCCACCTCGCCAGGTGTCCACCCGGGAGGGGTCCACCTAAGCCGAGGTCGGCTGGTCCTTCGCTCCTCACCAGTTAGCCCCCGGAGACGGGTCCAACTCAGCCGAGGTCAGACCGCTCGTACGGAGAAGGCCCCAGGGAGGAAAACGGGCACCGAGGCCATCCCTCGGGCCGTACGAACCCCAGACGGTGCTCCGTACGGAGGGCGGCGGCATGCGAAACATCACTTGCATCGGCCCGACAGGTCCCGCAGCCGAGAGACGCGACCCTGACGGAACATGCCCCATAGATGGACGGCGCCCACGCTTGGGAAAGAGAGCGCTCTCGCTGGGCCCGAGGCCTGACCGGCCGCCTTGCCAGCGCCGCCCTCCCTTTTTCTCTTCTGTCTTTGCCTTTTCCCTGCTGGGCCCGGCGGACGAGGTCAGAAAGCCGCCTGGCCCCCTTCACCGAAAAGGGAAAAGAGAAAAGGACGGGGGAGGGGAGTTTCCCAGGAGAAAAAGACAAGCGCACGAAGAAAGGAGATAAAGAGGGAGGAATCTGGGGACGACAAGGTAAGCCAACAAGCCTGGGGAAGAAGAAGAAGCACCGGCACAAGGCCTTGCTCTAGGAGAAAAACCAGAGATCCCGAGAGGGGAACACTGGGCGTGAGCTCGGCAAGGAGGCCCAGCCGAGATTCTGGTCCCCAGAGCGACTCTCTCACTAGTAAACTCTCTAAGTCTGGAACCCTTTCGGGGGTCCGTTTGGAGAGTCTGTTCCTTCTCGTCGTCTACTGACTTGACCGTCGGAGCTCCCTCGCCGGGATCCCCGGCCAGGGTCTTCTAACCCCTTTTTTGCAGGTTCGCCATGGGAAGGGAGGCTCCCTCGCCAGGCGGTCAGGAGGGATCGGCAGATCCGTGGCACGGGCGCGGCAGCGAGAGCGGCAACAGATTGGCGCGCCAGGTAGGGGGCAGGACGCTGAACCCCAGCGGGAGCCAGCTTTCTGCAGGTGTCACGCTCTCCAGCAATGGTGGTCACTCGTGGTCGCGAGGCATCCACCAGTCGTGTGGGGGAAGTCCACTCCCCTCAGGGGGGCCACAGCCCCGAAAGGGAGCTTCCGGCTCCCCCTCCTCTTCCACAGCAGCCTACCCCGGCGAACGGTCCCCTTGGGGCCGTCATTCAGCAGCTGCAGACCTTGACCTCAGCGGTCCGGCAGCTTCAGCAGCAGCAACGGTCCCTGGCCACCCAGCCGCAGCCAGGGACCCCCATGGCTCGAGCCGCGGGGTAGTGTGGGAGCCTGCGCTCAATCCAGGGCAGACCATCCCATCCGAGGGCCGTCTCCAACCCCCGGGGAGCCACCAAGCTCCCGCAAAGAGAAACTACTCTGGTTCGGAGGATCACGAGAGTCGATCCCCGGCCGACGGGGCCGAAACGGTGCATCGCAGCAAGCGACGTCGAGGCCAGACTTCGCGCCGAGACCGATCGGCACCCCCTTCACCTGCAGTCTCGGTGGAAGACTCCATCGACGAAGCCATCAGGCGCCAGGCCGAGAGGCGCCTGGAGGAGCATGAGCGTAAGCTGGCGGAGTTCGCCCGCCGATTCGCCGACCTGCAGAACTCGTCGGCAGACCCGGCGGGCTACGACTCCCGCCCCCCTTTCTTTGAAGAAATCCAGGCGGAACTGATCCCGAAACGGTTCCGCATGCCGCAGGTGGATCCCTACGACGGGACCACCGACCCCCTGGACCATTTGGAGAGCTATAAAGCTCTCATGAGGGTCCAGGGTGCCACCGACGCTCTCCTGTGTATCGCCTTCCCGGCAACCCTCCGGAAGGCCGCTCGAGTCTGGTTCACCCGCCTCGAGCCCGGATCCATTTGCTCCTTCCATCAGTTGGAAGGAAGGTTCGTGGCACACTTCGACGCTTGTCGAAAGGTGCCGAGAGAGGTGGACAGCCTCTTCTCCATCCGCCAGCAGGACCAGGAGCTGCTCCGGGACTACATCACCCGGTTCAAGACCGCAGCCCTGGAGATCTACAGCTTGGACAAGCCCGTCGCCATGCTGGCTTTGAAGCGCGGGCTCAAGACGTCCCGCCTGACCTATTCCCTGGACAAGAAGCCGTCCAGGACGTACTCCGAGCTCCTCCTCCGCGCCCACAAGTATATCCGAGCGGAGGAGGCTGACCGCACCCGTCGAGAGTTGGACGGGAAGACTTCAAAGAAGCCGCTCCCGAGGGACACCTCGGGAGCTCGGAGGCCCGGGCCATCAGCCGACCCTCGCCCGAATCCAAGGCCGAGGGGCGAAGCCACCCCCGAGCGGAGGTACACCCCCCTCCTCGCACCTCGAACGAAGATCCTCATGGAAATCGAGGGCGAGCGCTACCTCCGCCGACCTCCTCCTCAGAACCCGAGAGCCGTCCGAGACAAATCAAAGTACTGCCAGTTCCACCGCGAGCATGGGCATGACACAGAGGAGTGCCGCCACCTGAAGCGGGAGATTGAGGAGCTGATCAGGAGGGGTTACCTCAGGAAGTTCGTCAAGAACGAGGCCCCCTCTGAAGGGCAGCCGCTCGCGGCCTTACCACCTGTCCCTGCGATCGACAACCGCCCAACGGAGAAGCCCGTGGGCATGATCTCACGCGGGTCCGGCCGGGCAATGAAGAGAGCCCGGGAAGTCGGGAACCTGGAGGATGTAATTCCTCCCAAGGGGGGGAAATTAATGACAATGTAAACAACGATGCCGTGGTGGTCGAGATGACCATCGCGAAGCATCCTGTACATCGAATCATGGTGGATAGTGGAAGCTCGGCTGACGTACTTTTTTACGATGCTTTCTCTCGGATGAACTTATCCCCCGATCAGCTGAAACTGGTGCACACCCCCCTGGAAGGTTTTATAGGGGACTCCGTGGGGGTCGAGGGGGAGATCACTCTCCCGGTCATCGCCGGATCCCCACCCCGGCAGGCGACCATCCTAATAACATTCACCGTCGTCAGGCTCCCTTCGCCTTATAACGCCATTCTCGGGCGTCCCGGGCTCAACCAACTGGATGCCACCATCTCCACGAGGAGGCTGTTGGTGCAGTTCCCCACGCTTTTCGGGCTCGGGGAGATGAAGGGGACGACCCAGCCAGTCCCGCTCTGCCTCCAGACGATCCCAGGCGCCAGGGGCATGGAGCTCGCCCATGATATCGACGACCTCAATCTTAGAGAGAAGGAACCCAGGGGAGGGCCCGTAGAGCGACTGCTGACTTTTTCCCTCGGTTCGGATCCCCTGAAGACGATGCAAGTCGGGGCCCAGCTCCCCGAGGAAGAGCGAACCCGCCTGCTGGAGTTCCTCCGTGCCAACGCTGACGTGTTCGCCTGGTCAGCAGCCGACATGCCGGGCATCCCGCCCGAGGTCATCATGCACAGGCTAAACGTGGACCCAAATTGCCGCCCGGTCCGCCAGAAGAAGAGAAGCTTCGCCATGGAGAGGCAGAAGGCGATCAACGAGGAAGTAGAGAAGCTCATCGCCGCCGGTTTTGTCCGAGAAGTCCAGTATCCCAGTTGGCTGGCAAATATGGTCATGGTAAAAAAGAGTAGTGGTAAGTGGAGGATCTGTGTGGACTACATCGACCTCAATCGAGCTTGCCCGAAGGACAGCTTTCCTCTTCCAAAGATCGACCAGCTGGTCGACACCACCTCGGGGCATCGCCTCCTGTCGTTCATGGACGCCTTCTCCGGATACAACCAGATCCGGATGAACCCGGAGGACGAAGAGCACACTGCCTTCATAACTGACCGCGGGACTTTTTGCTACAGGATGATGCCCTTCGGTCTCAAGAATGTGGGGGCGACGTACCAACGCCTGGTCAGTAGAATTTTCAAAGACCAGATAGGCCGCAACATGCAGGTGTACGTGGACGACATGCTGGTAATGAGCAAACCCGATTCGGACCACGTGGCTGACTTGACGGAGACGTTTGGCAATCTCCGGCGCCATCAGATCAAGCTGAACCCGGCGAAGTGCGCCTTCGGCATCTCCGCCGGGAAGTTCCTAGGGTTTATGGTGACCCAAAGAGGAATCGAGGCCAACCCGGAGAAGGTCCAGGCCATCCTGGACATGGAGCAGCCCGCCTCCAAGAAGCAAGTGCAACAACTAACCGGCCGAGTTGCGGCCCTTAGCCGTTTTATCTCCAGGTCGGCGGACCGCTGCCGTCCCTTCTTCAAGGTGCTGAGGAAGATGAATGACTTTGCTTGGACCGAGGAATGCCAGCAGGCCTTCGAGGAGCTGAAGAAGACGCTCGCATCGCCACCGTTGCTGTCCAGGCCCGAGGAGGGAGAGGAGCTTACCCTCTACCTGGCGGTTACCCCGGAGGCCGTCAGCTCTGTCTTGGTCCGAACCGACGGCCAGGGGCTCCAGCGGCCGGTGTACTATACCAGCAAGCTTCTCCGTGACGCGGAGCTCAGGTATTCTCTGCCCGAGAAACTTATTTTTGCGCTAATAGTGTCTGCCCAGCATCTCAGGCCCTATTTCCAAGCGCACCCCATCGCTGTCTTGATGGATCAACCGCTAAAAGCGGTGCTCAGCCAACCCGATACTTCGGGACGATTGGCCAAGTGGGCACTGAAGCTCAGCGAGTTCGACATTACATACAGGCCAAGGTCGGCCATGAAGGCACAGGTGCTGGCCGATTTCTTGGTCGAATGTGCAGGCTTGGGCAGGGAGCCCGAGGAAGGCCCCCCGGTCCAGCCGATAAAGGTTGGCACCGATGAGCCCGGAGAGGACGCCTGGATCCTCCATGTAGACGGAGCCTCAAACTCCGGCGGGAGCGAAGCTGGGCTCATCCTTGCCAACGGCGACGGGGTCGTCGCCGAATGCGCACTCCGTTTCCAATTCCCCGCAACAAATAACCAGGCGGAGTACGAGGCACTTCTTACCGGACTGAGAGTCTCTCGCGAGCTGGGCGTGACCAACCTCAGAGCTTTCACTGATTCCCAGCTCATGGCAGGACAGGTATCCGGGGAGTACGTCGCACACGACCCCCAAATGGCGAAATACTTGGAGCTCGTCAAGGCGGGCACGTCCAAGTTCCGGCACTTCAACGTCTTCCACATCCCCCGCGGGGAGAACGCCCGCGCGGATGCTCTCTCTCGGCTGGCAACCCTGCCGGACTCGATGCTGGGACGCGCTCATGTGGAGCATCTAGAGATCCCAAGCCTCGAAGCACCGGTGGAAGTCCATCAGGTCAGCCACGAACCCAGCTGGATGGACAAGTACATTGCGTACATCACCAGTGGCACCCTACCGGAGGACCGCGAGGTGGCTCGCCTCATCAAGAAGAAGGCCGTGCGGTTCGTCCTGATGGACAGGCAGTTGTATCGAAGATCCTACTCCTACCCCCTCCTCAAGTGCATAGGACCCACGGAAGCCAAGCTTGTGCTCCAGGAGATTTATGAAGGCGTCTGCGGGAACCACGTGGGGGGCAGGGCACTGGCATACAAGGCCCTCCGTCAGGGCTACTTCTGGGAGACAATGAAGGAAGACGCCGCCGACTTCGTGAAGAAGTGCGACCGGTGCCAGTGTCACGCCACGGTGCAGCGGCAGCCCTCCAACCCAATCTCCCAGCTCTCAGCCCCCTGGCCGTTCGCCCAGTGGGGGATGGACCTCCTGGGCCCATTCCCGCCGGCGTCTGGCCAGCGGAAGTTCTTGATAGTGGCCATCGACTACTTCACGAAGTGGGTTGAGGCCGAACCCTTGGCAAGGATCACCGAAGCAAACATCACCAAGTTCTTTTGGAAGTCCATCGTCTGCCGCTTCGGCCTCCCCCACACCGTGGTCACCGACAACGGGCACCAGTTCGACTGCCGGGAGTTCGAAGAATTCTACAGCGACCTCGGCATCAGGCATCGCTTTACCTCGGTGGCGCATCCTCAGACTAATGGAGAGGCCGAAGTCACGAACAGGACCATTCTTCAGGGCCTCCGCACGCGGCTAGACCAGGCCAAGGGCAGGTGGGCCGACGAGCTTCCCAGCATCCTCTGGGCATACCACACCACCCCGAGGACGGCTATTGACGAAACCCCGTTTAACCTTGTCTTCAGGGCCGAGGCAGTCATCCCGATCGAGCTCAGCCTACCCACACTGCGTGTGGAGCAATACGACGAGACAGAAAACCCAGCCAGGATGATGCTCAACCTTGACCTTCTCGAGGAAACGAGGGACAAGGCCCGAGTCCGAATGGCGGCGTATAGGCAACGTGTGGCCAGATATTACAACTCCCGAGTGCGGCCGAAGGTTTTCGCCCCGGAGACTTGGTCCTCCGGCATGCTGAAGCCTCCCAGCCACGGGAATGCGGCAAACTATCACCCAACTGGGAAGGCCCATATCGGGTGGCAGAAGCCCTCCCTCATGGAGCATATTACTTGGAGGAATTGGGAGGTGCCAGGTTCCCCCGGACGTGGAACTCCTCGAACCTAAGGATGTACTATCAGTGATGTAAGGCTCCCTGTTCCTATAACAAAGTTCCCCCACTTCAAACACTCCCTTCTCATTTCGACAAGAAGGCCTACGGCATCGGGCTCAGACCGCGGATCCTGGGCTTCGGCCTGGAAGGTGGCGCCGAACCCAGTTCGCCCACGCAAGCCCGGAAGAACAACTCAGCAAGCCGTGCAAGGCTTGAGAAAGCCTGTGGCATCGAGCTCAGTCCGGAGATCCTGGGCTTCGGCCTGGAAGGTGGCGCCGAACCCGGTTCGCCCACGCAAGCCCGGTAGAACAGCTCAGCAAGCCGCGCAAGGCTTGAGAAAGCCTGCGGCATCGAGCTCAGTCTGGAGATCCTGGGCTTCGGCCTGGAAGGTGGCGCCGAACCCAGTTCGCCCACGCGAGCCCGGAGAACAGCTCAGTAAGCCGTGCAAGGCTTGAGAAAGCTTGCGGCATCGAGCTCAGTCCGGAGATCCTGGGCTTCGGCCTGGAAGGTGGCACCGAACCCAGTTCGCCCATGCGAGCCCGGAGAACAGCTCAGTAAGCCGCGCAAGGCTTGAGAAAGCCTGCGGCATCGAGCTCAGTCTGGAGATCCTGGGCTTCGGCCTGGAAGGTGGTGCCGAACCCAGTTCGCCCACGCGAGCCCGGAGAACAGCTCAGTAAGCCACGCAAGGCTTGAGAAAGCTTGCGGCATCGAGCTCAGTCCGGAGATCCTGGGCTTCGGCCTGGAAGGTGGCGCCGAACCCAGTTCGCCCATGCAAACCCGGAAAATAGCTCAGCAAGCCGTGCAAGGTTTGAGAAAGCCTGCGGCATCGAGCTCAGTCCGGAGATCCTGGGCTTCGACCTGGAAGGCAGTGCAGAAACCATGTTGCCCGCGCAAGCATGAAGGCGACCCAGAGTCGGGCCCGCTTAAGGCCTACTCTGCTGTGACGCGATCCAGGAGGCCCCATCCTCCGATTTGAGCAATGGAAGGACCAGGCTTGCAACTGTTTCAAGTGTTCCATACCAACATCTCAGAAAGAAAGAAAAAGAAAGGTGAGATGGAATGAAAGAACTCAAGATTTTGATAAACTTAGACTTTCATTGATATGAGTAGCCGGTACAAGCTGGGAGTCCCGACAGGCCGGGACTCCCCAAAAAAAAACCGACAAACAACAGAAGAAGAAAAAGAAAAGATATCCGGGAGAAGGCGCTGGGTTCACTGTGGTGCAGGGTCGGAGCCCTCTGCCGGGGGCGCGGGCGCTGCGTCCTCGACTTCTACGGCCGCCGGCTCTTGAGGCTGCTCCGGAGCCGCAGCATCACTGGTCGACGGCGCCGCAGGAGTTGCTTCGGCCGCGCCGGAGGCCCTGCTCTCGCCTCCTGGCCTCCTGCCTCCGATCACTACCCCGCTCAGATCCAGCTCGGGAAGAAGGCCCCCACCTTCTCCCGGCACATCCGGAACCCCTTCAAGAAGGAGTCCACGGTGGCCTCCCGGACCTCCGACGTGTACTCGTCGGAAGCCCGGAATTTTGGGATGGCCTCTTGCGCCTCCCGCTTGGCGGCCTCCAGGAGTCCGTTGACGTACGCACTCCGGTCTTTCGCCACGGTTGCGTCTCGCCGGGCCTCCTCCAACTGGCGCTCCAGTCACTGGGAGTGGGCCTGCAGGCGGGCCTTCTCCGCCACCTCCTCCTCCGTGCGGCGCTGGTTGGAGGTCCGCTCCTCCGACAAGGAGGCCTCCAGCTCCTTGTTCCGCTCCTCGGAACACGCCAGGTCAGACTGGAGGGCTTGATTATTGGCTCGCAGCTCGGCCCCCTTCTCCATCAGGTCCTTGACGTCTGCCGCGAGCTTGCCGAGCTTTAGCTCTTTCTCGGCGTCCCTCTTGGCGTTCCCTACGAGGAAATTCCTCAGTAGGAGGACGTCGTTCCCGATCTGCACCAGCAAAAGCAAACCATGTCAGGATAAAAGGAGTTAGGTCTTGAAAGGAAAAGAAGGGGAAGGAAGAAGCTCAGACTTACCGTGAAGAGCTGCGGGAGGATCCCGAGCAGCGCATCAGCGTAGTCCCGACCGCCCCGAGCTCGGCGGTCCCGGGCGGTGGAGGCGTACTCCATGATCTTCTCCGCGAGCCCCTTGTCGCGGATGACCGAGTCCCGCTGGGTGATCACCAGTGCCGGGGGTGTCAGGCCGGCTCCTGCGGCGGCCGCCCCCTCAGCTGGGGCCACGGTCGACGGGCCGGTGGTGGCCGCGGGCTGCGCCGTCGAGCTGGCAGCGACGACGGGCCCGGCGCTGGGCGGAGCAGCAGGCGGTGGAGCCCTCTCGGCAGTGGCGCCACCAGGTCGCACGACCGGGGTATCAACAGCCCCGCCCTGAGGTAGCCTGGGCGGGGGAACGACGGCGATTGGGCTGGGCACGGTCGCCGTCATGACCTCCCGGCTCGTCTCTGTACGAGCCCTCTTCGCCGGGGGCTCATCCACCTCAACGACATCCCGCTGGGCTGCGCCCTTCAGGAGGTTCTCCAACGAAAATTTCATTCCTGCGAAACAAAGGAACAGAAAGTCAGAGGCTCGGTTATGAAGAAAAAGGGGGGCAGAGGTCAAAGTGGGGCCGAATCTCACCCGTCTCGTGGATGGGACTGATCCCGGCCTCAAAAAGATTCTGCTCAGAGAGCAGAACCTCGAGTGCCGGGACCACGTCGCTCAGGAGCTGGGAATAGGACTCCTGGTCCGCCGACTCAACCCGGGAATTTCAGTTCGGGGTCCGGTTCACTCCAGGCCCAGTCGACGTCTTCGACCGAGGCAAAGAAAAACCGGCTCTTCCAGCCCTTGACCGAGGAAGAGAGGTCGAACCGGAGATACCTGGGCCGGGGCGAAATGTACCACCAGCCGTCATCGGTGGAGCACTTCTTCAGGGTGAACATGGCCCTGAAGAGGGAGAAACGGGCAACGAACCCGTGGAAGTGACAGAAGACGATAAAAGAGAAGATGACCCGGATGGCATTAGGAGCCAGCTGGGCCGGGACAAGCCGGAAGTGGCTGAGGAAGGAAAGAAAAAAGGGATGCAGAGAAAACCGAAGACCCCCAAGGAGGAAGTCTTCGTAGAAGGCTATGCGGCCAGGGCCACTCATGGTGACGCGCTCCCCGGACCGCGGAACAAACAAGCGAACTGACCCCGGGATGCCATAGGCATCCCGGAGCAGAGAAAGATCGCCTTCGGTCATGGTAGAAGCATGACCGGAGGGACCGGCGGGAAGAGAAGGCGGAGCAGGAAGAGAACGGAGGGGCACGGCAGCTGCAACCGAAGGGGACTGGATCCCCCTGGGGATGCCAATGGTGACACCCCCGGGTTGCAACCGCCGGCGGATCTCCTCCGGGATGGTCTCCTCATCTGAGGAGGAAGAAGATGGAGTCCTCGGCCGGGATGGACCGGCCTCGTCCGGATTGGAAGAAACATGGCGACGGCGCGCCATGGAAAAGGAAAGGACAAAAGATCAGAAAGAAGAGAGACGAGAGAGAAGGAGGGGAACCAGAGGAGAAGAAGGAAGCACTCACCGAAAATACACCAGACGAGCGCGAGCAACAGGAGTTGTTAGCCTGCAGCAAACCGCCCACGAAGCAAGGGAAAAGGCCTCGTTCTGGAAAGTCCCCTCCCTTTCAAACTCAGCCAACAGCGACCGTACCCGTCATTCCGCTTCAGGCCACTGGATGATCACCACGTGGGCGCACACCCGACACCGACGCCTCGTTAGCAGAGTAACGGCCTCTGCCTCGAAGCGACGCATTAATTGCGGGCAAGTGGGCGACGCGTGGCGGCTCCCCATAGGTTTTCAACCGCATCGAGCCACGACGACGAGGATCGTGGCAATTATGATGCAAGATCTTCGCCTCTCCACGTCATGTCCGTATTTAATCCCGACGTTTCGTTCTACGACGCCCCGACGGAACGGCGGGCTGGGGGGCAACTGTTACAGCCATGACAGTGACGTGGCCAGGCTCAGGTACCGCCGAATGCGATCGAGCCACGTGTAAGTTTCCCCGGCCGAGTCAGCACCACGTCTTCAAAGCCAGGATCGGCAAGACTACACCGCCCGACGACTGTCTAAGGCAAACTGCCCTCGCCGAGGTCGAGCTCGGTTCGGAGTTCCTCTACCACCCCATTGGCGCCCGGACCCGGAGGGGTCCGCCTAAGTGAGGTCGGCCGAGGCCAGGCGACCTCCTGCCACCTCGCCAGGTGTCCACCCAGGAGGGGTCCACCTAAGCCGAGGTCGGCCGGTCCTTCGCCCTTCGCCAGGTGGCCACCCGGAGACGGGCCCACCTCGGCCGAGACCAGGCGACCTCCTGCCACCTCGCCAGGTGTCCACCCAGAAGGGGTCCACCTAAGCCGAGGTCGGCCGGCCCTTCGCCCTTCGCCAGGTGGCCACCCGGAGACGGGCCCACCTCGGCCGAAGCCAGGTGACCTCCTGCCACCTCGCCAGGTGTCCGCCCTGGAGGGGTGCACCTAAGCCGAGGTCGGCTGGTCCTTCGCCCTTCGCCAGGTGGCCGCCCGGAGACGGGCCCACCTCGGCCGAAGCCAGGCGACCTCCTGCCACCTCGCCAGGTGTCCACCCGGGAGGGGTCCACCTAAGCCGAGGTCGGCCGGCCCTTCGCCCTTCGCCAGGTGGCCACCCGGAGACGGGCCCACCTCGGCCGAAGCCAGGCGACCTCCTGCCACCTCGCCAGGTGACCGCCCAGGAGGGGTCCACCTAAGCCGAGGTCGGCTGGTCCTTCGCCCTTCGCCAGGTGGCCGCCCGAAGACGGGCCCACCTCGGCCGAAGCCAGGCGACCTCCTGCCACCTCGCCAGGTGTCCACCCGGGAGGGGTCCACCTAAGCCGAGGTCGGCTGGTCCTTCGCTCCTCACCAGTTGGCCCCCGGAGACGGGTCCAACTCAGTCGAGGTCAGACCGCTCATACGGAGAAGGCCCCAGGGAGGGAAACGGGCACCGAGGCCATCCCTCGGGCCGTACGAACCCCAGACGATGCTCCGTATGGAGGGCGGCGGCACGCGGAACATCACTTGCATCGGCCCGACAGGTCCCACAGCCGAGAGACGCGATCCTGACGGAACAGGCCCCATAGATGGACGGCGCCCACGCTTGGGAAAGAGAGCGCTCTCGCTAGGCCCGAGGCCTGACCGGCCGCCTTGCCAGCGCCGCCCTCCCTTTTTCTCTTCTGTCTTTGCATTTTCCCTGCTGGGCCCGGCGGACGAGGTCGGAAAGCCGCCTGGCCCCCTTCACCGAAAAGGGAAAAGAGAAAAGGACGGGGGAGGGGAGTTTCCCAGGAGAAAAAGACAAGCGCACGACGAAAGGAGATAAAGAGGGAGGAATCTGGGGACGACAAGGTAAGCCAACAAGCCTGGGGAAGAAGAAGAAGCACCGGCACAAGGCCTTGCTCCGGGAGAAAAACCAGAGATCCCGAGAGGGGAACACTGGGCGTGAGCTCGGCAAGGAGGCCCAGCCGAGATTCTGGTCCCCAGAGCGACTCTCTCACTAGTAAACTCTCTAAGTCTGGAACCCTTTCGAGGGTCCGTCTGGAGAGTCTGTTCCTTCTCGTCGTCTACTGACTTGACCGTCGGAGCTCCCTCGCCGGGATCCCCGGCCAGGGTCTTCTAACCCCTTTTTGCAGGTTCGCCGCGGGAAGGGAGGCTCCCTCGCCAGGCGGTCAGGAGGGATCGGCGGATCCGTGGCACGAGCACGGCGGCGAGAGCGGCAACACACGCAATCCAAAGCAATCCCATAATATACCCACACCAACATGAAGCACGCAATCCAATGCAATCAAATGCAGATATATTACATATATATATACTAAGTTATAAATATATATATATATTGGCATACATATCAGAGGTCAAGATAACTTACCGAAGAGCCTCCACAAACTAGTACAATCCAACACTAAACCGGGTCTTCCAAAATCAACAATGATCCTTTATAAAGCCCTCGAACTGTTTCGCAAATGGCGATGGAGTCTGGTATAATTCTAAATGAAATGGACAACGTCAATGTTAATTAACTTATTGCAAACATTCCTCACCAAACCTCCGTGATCTCTCTCTCTCTCAACGCCTTCGCCCACACCTGATCCAAACCCTCTCCCTCTCTCAACGCCTTCGTCCACACCTGATCCAAGCCCTCTCTCTCTCTCAACGCCTTCGCCCACACATGATCCAAACCCCCTCTCTCTCGACAAAAACCCTCTCTTGCTGCCCTCTCCAGATGTCGCTCCACGATCCGTTCCTCAACCCGCTCCTCCACCCCCGACGCTCCTCCGCCCTCCGCCCGTGACGCCGATCTGGATCTGGCCGCCAAATCCCTGGACAAGATCCGAGAGTCCGCGTCCGACCTTAGCACTCCGATGGAGGTCCTCTGCTCGCGGAGATCTCTACAGTCGCTCTTCGCTGCCGCCGGACGGAGGTCCTCTACAGCCGCCTCTTCGCTACCGCCGGCGGTCCTTATTGACAGGATCCGTCCTCGCCGTCGCCTCTGCTACAAAGCCAGCCGACCAGTGGCCCAACTCCGCTCGACGGCGGACTTCACCGGCTGACCACCGACCAGTGGTCCATCTTCGCTGTTCCCCAAAGGGCTGAGGCGCGCGAGGGAGCTTTAAACCTCGAAGAGAACCCTTATCACCCCCCTGCATCGTCGACTGGCTTCTCCGAAACCTCCACCGGTAAAACCCAACACTCCAACACCAATCGCCACGATCTCCGGCGAAGACCTGGTTGGATTCAAATACCTTGCTCCCAGACTCGTTCTCCTTTCTTTCTTTTTTTTTTCTGAGTTCCGGATGAAGTCGGCAAAGGATGCCGACTTCAGCCCAAAACGACCCTAGGCCTCACATTCTCCCCTCCTAACAAAAACATTTTGTCCTCGAAATTTTAAAAAAAAATCTAAGTATTCCAAAACTCAAATATGCGCAATCCAAAATTTGTATGATTCAATACTCACAAGTACCATTCTATCCAAATTCAATAATTCCAATAAGAGCATCTCTTCTTCCATCATATACAGTTTAAATTAATTCTAGTGTCCTTAGTCTACCACACTTCCGCTGCGCACTCTGATATAAATTTTTAAATCATCAAATATCTTTCAATACCCTAATTCTATCACACTCTCACTAACTATGACATCTTAATCTTAAACCTTTGCTCTGATACCACTCTGTCACTCCATGATCCGTTCCTCAACCCGCTCCTCCACCCCCAATGCTCCTCCGCCCTCCGCCCGTGACGCCGATCCGGATCTGGCCGCCAAATCCCTGGACAAGATCCGGGAGTCCGCGTCCGACCTTGGCACTCCAACGGAGGTCCTCTGCTCGCGGAGATCTCTACAGTCGCTCTTCGCTGCCGCCGGACGGAGGTCCTCTACAGCCGCCTCTTCGCTGCCGCCGACGGTCCTTATTGACAGGATCCGTCCTCGCCGCCGCCTCTGCTACAAAGCCAGCCGACCAGTGGCCCTACTCCGATCGACGGCGGACTTCACCGGCTGACCACCGACCAGTGGCCTATCTTCGCTGTTCCCCAAAGGGCTGAGGTATGCGAGGGAGCTTTAAACCCCGAAGAGAACCCTTATCGCCCCCCCCCCCCCCCGCATCGTCGACTGGCTTCTTCGAAACCTCCGCTGGTAAAATCCAACGCTCCAACGCCAATCGCCGCGATCTCCGGCGAAGACCTGGTTGGATTCAAATCCCCTGCTCACAGACTCGTTCTCCTTTCATCATCTTCTTCTTCTTCTTTTTCTTTTTTTCTTCTTCTTCTTCTTCTTCTTCTTCTTCTTCTTCTTCTTCTTCTTCTTTTTTTTTTTTCGAATGAAATCGGCAATAGATGCCGACTTCAGCCCAAAACGACCATGGGCCTCACACACCTCCTCCTTGCTCTCCTCCCTACGACCTCCCACTCATCTCCACCGCCGCGTTGATCCCCATCCTCACCGGCACCGGCATCTGTATATCCTTCAGGTGCTTTCCTTTGCACAGACCTTCGAAAAACAGAGATGCCAAGATCCTCCTTTCTCTTCTCAGCACCATCTCGTGCCGGTCTCCTCCGTCGTCTTCCTCCCCATCGTTCCTCGCCACCACCTCCCACCGATCTCCGCTATCGTCTCCCTCCCCATCGTCACCAACGACAGCCTCCAATCTTCCTCAGGTACTTTCCTTCCCACTCATAGATCTCGAAAAAAAAAAAAATCCGATAGGTTGATGTAAAAGGCATTTAACTAGTTTTTCCTATGTTTCGCTGGTTTGTCCTCTGTTTTTTTAATCCTGAGGAGTCTCAATCGACTGGGTTTTTTTTTTTTCCATTCGCCGGTCTCCGCCGTCATCTTCCTCCCATCGTTCCTCACCACCACCTCAAGCCGGTCTCCGCCATCATCTTCCTCCCCATCGTCACTGGCATCAGCCTCCGATCTCCCTCAGGTACTTTCCTTCTCATCCCATAGATATTTAAAAAAAAATAAGAAAACTCTCATAGATCTATGCTGGAAAAGGCCTTAACTTTTTAATTTTTTCCATGTTTCCTAGTTTGGCCTTTATTTTTTCCATTCTGAGGAATCTCAATCGGCTGGGTTTTTTTTCTTTTCCATCCGTCGGTCTCTTATCTTAAGAATCCTTTCGACCAAAAATTCCTAAACCTGTCGGCCTCTTGAACCTCTTACTCCTACCCTTGATTTTCCTTAAAATATATATATATATATATCCTTGAAGCCGCAGGAGCACAACCAGCGCACCGTGCTTCCATTTCCCTTCTCTACCCATCGTTTTTTTCCATCGAAGAAATAGGGTTTCTTAACCAAAACCCTTTGAATCCTCCTTGCACATCCCGCCCATGCTTCCCACCTCCAGTGTGGAAGGAAGCATCACGTTCCAATTTTTCGACGATTTCCGGCGACCGGCACCGCTGAAGACCGTACAGAATCCCAGTACATGGCCGTTGCCTGTCCGGACTGCTGGTTACCCGCTCCAGTCGAGACACCATATTACCCCTTTTTTCTAAAAAAACCAAAGAGCAACCGGCGGACGTGTCCCTATATGCAGACGTGTCTCTATATTTTTTTAAGCAGTGTAACGCCGTTGCACCCTGTAACCTTCTATTATACCCTCAGTTTTTTCTTTTTTTTAATCCCGGTTTTTTTTTTTTTCTCACCAGGCTAACGCTGTTACACCATATAGTATAACCCCCGTTACAGTCTTTTTTTTTTTTTTCCTTCCTCTTCTAACCTCCTGTTCAGCCTTTTTTTTTTTTTTTTTTTAAACCCTTCTATTTATAGGTCTCTATGTTTTCTTTCCGAGCCGAATCCCTCGATCTATTCTTTATTCTCTTCCCTTCCAGGTTCTTCCTCTCCAACATCAGCACGGGAGAAAGAGGGCTGCCGTTTTCTAGGCAGCAACCCCCCGTTGCTTTCCTCCCTTTCTCGGATGATGTAGGGGAAAGGATGGCTGCAGTATACCTGCAGCAACCCCTCTCACCCTCTGGTTGCCTAACGAGTTAAAAAAAAAAAAGAAAAAAAAGAAAAAAAAAAAAGAAAAAAAGAAAAAAAGGAGACGACATTCCCCCCGATGAGTTCAAACTAAAGGGAGATGGAAAACGTTGGGAAAAGATTTCAAAAGCCTCACCAGAAGATTGAGGGATTTCTTGTAGATTACAGCACCACTCATGGAGTTTTTTTTAAAATAATGTTTTTTAATAAATATTTATTAAAATAAGGTTGTTAGGAATATAATTAAAAAGTAGGATTGTTTGATTTACGTGGAAGCCTCTACGGCTTCTGTTACGGTCGTAACGATGACGTGGCCGGGCTCAGATACCGTCAGATATGATCGAGCCACGTGGAGATTTCTTCGGCCGAGTCAGCGCCACATTGCCGAGATCGAGCTCGGCAAGGCTACTTCGCCAAACGACTTCCCAAGACGAAACCGTCCTCGCCGAAGTCGAGCTCGGCTCGGGGCTCCTCCTGCCACCTCGCCAGGTGTCCACCCAGGAGGGGTCCGCCTAGGTCGAGGTCGGCCGCTTCTTTGCTCCTTCGCCAGGTGACCCCCAGAGACGGGCCCACCTCGGCCGAAGCCAGGCGACATCCTGCCACCTCGCCAGGTGTCCACCCAGGAGGGGTCCGCCTAGGCCGAGGTCGGCCGCTTCTTCGCTCCTTCGCCAGGTGACCCCCAGAGACGGGCCCACCTCGGCCGAAGCCAGGCGACCTCATGCCACCTCGCCAGGTGTCCACCCAGGAGGGATCCACCTAGGCCGAGGTCAGCCGATCCTTCGCTCCTTCGCCAGGTGGCCCCCGGAGACGGGTCCACCTTGCCGAAGCCAGGCGACCTCCTGCCACCTCGCCAGGTGTCCACCCGGGAGGGGTCCACCTAGGCCGAGGTCGGCCGATCCTTCGCTCCTTCGCCAGGTGGCCCCCGGGACGGGTCCACCTCGGCCGAAGCCAGGCGACCTCCTGCCACCTCGTCAGGTGTCCACCCAGGAGGGGTCCACCTCGGCCGAGGTCAGGCCGCCCGTACAGAGAAGATCTCAAAGAAAGAGGCGCAGGTTCCGAGGTCGACCCTCGAGCCGTGCGCATCACAGGCGGCGCCCCGTACGGATGGCGGCGGCACGCGAAACACCACTTACATCGGCCCGACAGGTCCCGCAGTCGAGAGGCGCGGTTCTGACGAAACAGGGCCTGTAAACGGACGGTGCCAATACTTGGGAAGGAAAGCGCTCTTACTGGGCCCGAGGTCTGACCGGCCGCCTTACCGGCGCCCCCCCTTTCTGTCTTTGCCCTTTTCCCGCTGGGCTCGGCGAACGAGGTCGGAAAGCTGCCTGGCCCTCAACACCGAAAGGGGAAAGAGAAAAGGATGGGAAGGGGAGCCTCCTAGGAGGAGAAGAGAGGCGAACAGCGAGAGGAGATAAAAGGAAGGAAGCTGGGGACGACAAGGTAAGCTGATCGGGCTGGGGACAAGTAAGAAACAGTGGCCAAAAGCCTCGTTCCGAGAGTGAGATCCAAGGTCCCGAGAGGGGATCGCTTGGCGTGAGCTCGGCAAGGAGGCCCGGTCGAATTTCTGGTCCCCATAGCACCTTTCTTGCTAGTAAATTCTCTGAGTCTGGGACTCCTTCGGGGGCCCGTCTTGGAGAATCTGTTCCTTCTCGTCGTCTACTGACTTGACCGTCGGAGCTCCCTCGCCGGGATCCCCGGCCAGGGTCTTCTGACCCTCTCTTGCAGGTCCGCTCCAGCCAGGAGGCTCCGGGAGCCAGGCAGTCCGGTAGGATCGACGGATCCGAGGCACGGGCGCGGCGACGAGATCGGCAACAGATTGGCGCGCCAGGAAGGGGGGCAGGACAACACCCCCTAGCGGGAGCCAGCTTTCCGAAGGTATCGCGCTCTCCGACAATGGTGGTCACTCATGGGCGCGAGGCGTCCACCAGCCGTGCGGGGGAGGTTCCCTCCCCTCAAGGGGCCCACAGCCCGGAGAGGGAGTTTCCAGCTCCCCCTCCTCTTCCACCACAGCCGACCTCAGCAGACGGGCCCCTCGCGGCCGTCATCCAACAGCTGCAGACCTTGACCTCGACGGTCCGGCAGCTTCAAAATCAGCAGCGGTCCCTGGCCATGCAGCCGCAGCCAGGGACCCCCACGGCCCGAGCCGCGGGACAGCGTGGGAGCCTGCGCTCCATTCAGGGCAGGCCATCCCACCCGAGGGCAGTCTCCAACCCCCGTGGGAGCCACCAAGCTCCCGCAAAAAGAAATTACTCCGGTTCGGCGGATCACGATAGTCGATCCCTGGCCGATGAAGCCGAGATGGCGCATCGCAGCAAGCGACGCCGAGGCCTGACTTCGCGCCGAGACCGATCGGCACCTCCTTCACCAGCGGCCTCGGTGGAAGACTCCACCGACGAGCCCATCAGGCGCCAGGCTGAGAGGCGCCTGGAGGAGCATGAGCGCAAGTTAGCGGAGTTCGCCCGCCGATTTGCCGACTTGCAGAACTCATCGGCGGACCCGGCGGGCTACGACTCCCGTCCCCCCTTCTCTGAAGAAATCCAGGCGGAGCCGATCCCAAAACGGTTCCGCATGCCGCAGGTGGATCCGTACGACGGGACCACCGACCCTCTGGACCATCTGGAGAGCTACAAAGCTCTCATGAGGGTCCAGGGGGCCACCGACGCTCTTTTGTGCATCGCCTTCCCAGCCACCCTCCGGAAGGCCGCTCGAGTCTGGTTCACCCGTCTCGAGCCCGGATCCATTTGCTCTTTCCACCAGCTGGAAGGAAAGTTTGTGGTGCACTTTGACGCTTGTCGAAAGGTGCCAAGAGAGGTGGATAGCCTCTTCTCCATCCGCCAGCAGGACCAGGAGCTGCTCCGGGACTACATCACCCGGTTCAAGATCGTAGCCCTGGAAATCTACAGCCTGGATGAGCCCGTCGCCATGCTGGCTTTGAAGCGCGGGCTCAATACATCCCGCCTGACCTACTCCCTGGACAAGAAGCCGCCCAGGACATACTCCGAGCTCCTCCTCCGCGCCCATAAGTACATCCGGGCGGAGGAGGCCGACCGCACTCGTCGAGAGTTGGACGGGAAGACTCTGAAGAGGCCGCCCCCGAGAGATACCCCGGGAGCTCGGAAGCCCGGGCCATCTGCCGACCCTCGCCCGAATCCAAGGCCGAGGGGCGAGGCCACTCCGGAGCGGAGGTTCACCCCTCTCCTCGCATCTCGGACGAAGATCCTCATGGAAATCGAGGGCGAGCGCTACCTCCGCCGACCTCCTCCTAAGAACCCGAGGGCTATCCGGGACAAATCGAAGTACTGCCAGTTCCACCGCGAGCACGGTCATGACATAGAGGAGTGTCGCAACCTGAAGCGAGAGATCGAGGAGCTGATCAGGAGGGGCTACCTCAGGAAGTTCGTCAGGAACGAGGTCCCCCCGAAGGGGCAGCCGCTCGCGGCTTTACCGCCATCCCCTGCAATCGACAACCGCCCGACGGAGAAGCCCATGGGCATGATCTCACACGGGGTCGGGCGAGCGGCGAAGAGAGCCCAGGAAGTCGGGAACCCGAAGAATGTAATCCCTCCCGAGGAGGGGAAGGATAATGAAAATGTAAACAACGATGTCGTGGTGGTCGAGATGACCATCGCGAAGCATCCTGTACATCGAATCATGGTGGATAGTGGAAGCTCGGCTGACGTACTTTTTTACGATGCCTTCTCTCGGATGAATTTGTCCCACGATCAGCTGAGACCGGTACATACCCCCCTGGTAGGTTTTACAGGGGATTCCGTGAGGGTCGAAGGGAAGATCACTCTCCCGGTCATCGCCGGATCCCCACCTCGGCAGACGACCGTCCTGATAACGTTCACCGTCATCAGGCTCCCTTCGCCTTACAACGACATTCTCGGGCGTCCCGGGCTCAACCAACTGGACGCCATGATTTTCACGAAAAGGTTGTTGGTGCAGTTCCCCACGCCTTCCGGGCTCGGGGAGATGAAGGGGACGACCCAGCCGGTCCCGTATTGCCTTCAAGCAGTCCTGGGCGCCCGGGGCGCGGAGCCCGCCCCCGATGTTGACGACCTCGACCTAAGAGAGAAGGAACCCAGGGGAGGGCCCGTAGAGCGCCTGTTGACTTATCCCCTCGGTTCGGACCCGCTGAAGACGGTGCAAGTCGGGGCCCAACTCCCTGAAGAAGAACGGACCCGCCTGCTGGAGTTCCTCCGCGCGAACGCAGACGTGTTCGCCTGGTCGGTGGCCGACATGCCGGGCATTCCGCCCGAGGTCATCACGCATAGGTTGAACGTGGACCCAAGCTGCCGCCCGGTCCGCCAGAAGAAGAGGAGCTTCGCCATGGAGAGACAGAAGGCCATCAATGAGGAGGTGGAGAAACTCCTCGCCGCCGGCTTTGTGCGGGAAATCAAGTATCCCAGCTGGCTAGCAAACGAGGTCATGGTAAGAAAGAGTTGTGGTAAGTGGAGGATCTGCGTGGACTACACCGACCTCAACCGAGCTTGCCCAAAGGACAGCTTCCTTCTTTCAAAGATCGACCAGCTGGTCGACACTACCTCGGGACATCGCCTCCTGTCATTCATGCATGCCTTCTACGGATACAACCAGATCCGAATGAGCCCGGAGGACGAAGAGCATACCGCCTTCATAACCGACCGCGGAATTTTTTGCTACAGAATGATGCCATTCGGCCTCAAGAACACTGGAGCTAGTACCAGTATCTGGTCAACAGGATCTTCAAGGACCAGATCGGCCGCAACATGCAGGTGTACGTGGACGACATGCTGGTAATGAGCAAACCCGATTCGGACCACGTAGCTGACTTGGCGGAGACATTCGGCAACCTCCGACGTCATCAGATGAAGCTGAACCCGGCGAAATGCGCCTTCGGCGTCTCCGTCGGGAAGTTCCTAGGATTCATGGTGACCCAAAGAGGAATTGAAGCCAACCCGGAGAAGGTCCAGGCCATCCTGGACATGGAACAGCCCGCCTCCAAGAAGCAAGTGCAGTAGCTCACCGACCGAGTTGCGGCCCTCAGCCACTTTATCTCCAGGTCGGCAGATCGCTGCCATCCCTTTTTCAGGGTGCTGAGAAAGATGAACGACTTCACTTGGACCGAGGAATACCAGGAGGCCTTTGAAGAGCTGAAGAAGATGCTCGCATCGCCACCGTTGATGTCCAGGTCCGAGGAGGGGGAGGAACTCATCCTCTACCTGGCGGTCACCCCGGAAGCTGTCAGCTCGGTCCTGGTTCGGACCGACGACCAAGGAGTCCAGCGGCCGGTGTACTATACCAGCAAACTTCTCCGCGATGCGGAGCTCAGGTATTCTCGGCCCGAGAAACTCGTTTTCGCGCTAATAGTGTTTGCCCAGCGTCTCAGGCCCTATTTCCAAGCGCATCCCATCGTTGTCCTGATTGATCAACCGCTGAAAGCGGTTCTCGGTCGACCCGACACTTCGGGATGATTGGCGAAGTGGGCACTGAAGCTCAGCGAGTTCGACATCGCGTACAGGTCAAGGTCGGCCATGAAGGCACAGGTGCTGGCCGACTTCTTGGTCGAATGCGCAGGCTTGGGCAAGGAGCTCGAGGAAGGCCCCTCAGGCCAGCCGCTGAAGATAGGCCCCGATGAGCCCAGAGAAGACGCCTGGATCCTCCATGTAGACGGAGCCTCGAACTCCGGCGGAAGCGGAGTCGGACTCATCCTTGCCAACAGCGACGGGGTCGTCGTCGAATGCGCGCTCCGTTTCCTATTCCCCGCGACCAATAATCAGGCGGAGTAAGAGGCACTTCTTACCGGGCTGAGGGTCTCCCGTGAGCTGGGCGTGACCAACCTCAAAGCTTTCACTGATTCCCAGCTCGTGGCGGGACAGGTCTCCGGGGAGTATGCCGCGCATGACCCCCAAATGGCGAAATACTTGGAGCTCGTCAAGGCGGCCGCATCCAGATTCCGGCGCTTCAACATCTTCCACATCCCCCGCAGGGAGAACGCCCGTGCGGATACTCTCTCCCGGCTGGCGACCCTGCCGGACTCGATGCTGGGCCGCGCTCATGTGGAGCGCCTTGAGATCCCAAGCCTCGAGACCCCGGTGGAGGTCCATCAGGTCAGCCATGAACCCAGCTGAATGGACAAGTACGTCGAATACATCGCCAGCGGCACCCTGCCGGAGGACCGCGAGGCGGCTCGCCTTATCAGAAAGAAAGCCGTGCGGTTCGTCCTGATGGATGGGCAATTGTATCGAAGATCCTACTCCTACCCCCTCCTCAAGTGTGTAGGACCCGCGGAAGCCAGGCTCGTGCTCCAAGAGATTCACGAAGGCATATGCGGGAACCATGTGGGGGGCAAAGCATTGGCCTACAAGGCCCTTCGTCAGGACTACTTCTGGGAGACGATGAAGGAAGACGCCGCTGACTTCGTGAAGAAGTGCGACCGGTGCCAGCGTCACGCCATGGTGCAACGGCAGCCCTCCAACCCAATCTCCCAGCTTTCAGCTCCCTGGCCATTCGCCCAGTGGGGGATGGACCTTCTGGGCCCATTCCCGCCGGCGTCTGGACAGCGGAAGTTCTTGATAGTGGCCATCGACTACTTCACGAAGTGGGTCGAGGCCGAACCCTTGGCGCGGATCACTGAAGCAAACGTCGCCAAGTTCTTTTGGAAGTCGATCGTTTGCCGCTTCGGCCTCCCCCACACCATGGTTACTGACAACGGGTGCCAGTTCGGCTACCGGGAGTTCGAAGAGTTCTGCGGCGACCTCGGCATCAGGCATCGCTTCACCTCGGTGGCGCATCCCCAGACCAATGGAGAGGCCGAAGTCACGAACAGGACCATTTTGCAGGGTCTCCGCACGCGGCTGGACCAGGCCAAAGGCAGGTGAGCCGAGGAGCTCCCTAGCGTCCTCTGGGCATACCACACCACCCCGAGGACGGCTACCGACGAGACCCCGTTCAACCTCGTCTTCGGAGCCGAAGCGGTCATCCCGATCGAACTCAGCCTACCCACACTGCGTGTGGAGCAATATGACGAGGCAGAAAACCCTGCCAGGATGATGCTCAACCTTGACCTTCTTGAGGAGACGAGGGACAAGGCCCGAGTTCGGATAGCGGCGTATAGGTAGCGTGTGGCCAGGTATTACAACTCCCGAGTGCGGCCGAAGTTTTTTCATCCCAGAGATCTGGTCCTCCGGCGCGCTGAAGCTTCTCAGCCACGAGAATGCGGCAAGCTCTCACCCAATTGGGAGGGCCCGTACCGGGTAGCAGAAGCCCTCCCCCACGGCGCCTACTACCTGGAAGAATTGGAAGGTGCCAGGTTCCCCCGGACGTGGAACGCCTCGAACCTAAGAGTGTATTATCAATAATGTAAGGTTCCCCACTCCTGCAATAAAGTTTCCTTGCTTCAAACGCTCTCTTCTCACTTTGTATGGAAACCGGTGCATGGCCCCGAGTTCGGCACGCCCGACCATGGCCGACGGCCGAAGGAAGCGGGAGATCCTGGGCTTCGGCCTGGAAGGTGGGACAGAACCCAGTTCGCCCACGTAAATCTGGAGAACAGCTCGGCAAGCCGCGCAAGGCTTGAGAAAACCTGCGGCCCCGGGGTTCAGTCCAGAAATCCTGGGCTTCCGCCTGGAAGGTGGCGCCGAACCCAGTTCGCCCACGCAAGCACGAAGAACAGCTCGGCAAGCCGCGCAAGGCTTGAGAAAGCTTGCGGCCCCGGGGTTCAGTCCGGAAGTCCTGGGCTTCGGCCTGGAAGGTGGCGCCGAACACAGTTCGTCCACGCAAGCACGGAGAACAGCTCGGCAAGCCGCGCAAGGCTTGAGAAAGCCTGCGGCCCCGGGGTTCAGTCCGGAAGTCCTGGGCTTCGGCCTGGAAGGTGGCGCCGAACCCAGTTCGCCCACGCAAGCACGGAGAACTGCTCGGCAAGCCGCGCAAGGCTTGAGAAAGCCTATGGCCCCGGGGTTCAGTCCGGAAGTCCCTGGGCTCCGGCCTGGAAGGCGGGGCAGAAACCACTTCGCCCACGCAAGCATGAAGGCAATCCCAAGGCCGGACCCGCTCAAGGCCTACTCTGACGCCACACGGTCCGGAATGTCCCAACCTTCGATCTGAGCGACGGACAGGATTAGGTCCACACTCGTTCCGGCACTCCACATCGACACCTCAAGAAAGAAAAAGAGGAGATGGGAGAGTGGGGAAGAAAGTGAACTCGAGACTTAGTCAAAGGATGTTTTCATTAATCCATGGAAAAATACAAAGCTGGGAATCCCGACAGGCCGGGAGTCCCCAAAAGAAAGAAGAAATGCAACTACGACAACAGAGAAGGGCGAGAAGATGGTGGCTCAGTTTGGTGCGGGGTCGGAGCCCTCCGCCTGGGTTGCGCGCTCCGCATCCTCGCCTTCAGCGGCGGCCGGCTCAGGCGGCTGCTCCAGAGCCACGGCTTCGTCGGTCGCCGGGGCCGCAGGCGTGGCGTCGGCCGCACCGGAGGCTCTGCTCTCAGGTCCTTGCCTCCTACCTCCGAGCACCACCCCACTGAGGTCGAGCTCGGGGTAGAAGGCCCCTACCTTCTCCCGGCACATCCGGAACCCCTTTAGGAAGGAATCCACGGTGGCCTCCCGGACCTCCGACGTGTACTCGTCGGAAGCCCGGAACTTCGGGATGGCCTCCTGTGCCTCCCGCTTCGCGGCCTCCAGGAGCCCGTTGACGTACGCACTCCGCTCCTTCGCCGCGTTCGCATCTCGCCTGGCCTCCTCCAGCTGGCGCTCCAGCCACTGGGAGTGGGCCTGAAGACGAGCCCTCTCAGCTGCGTCCTCCTCCGCGCGACGCTGGTGAGAGACTCTCTCCTCCGTCAGGGAAGACTCCAGCTCCTTGTTCCGCCCCTCCGCGCGCGCCAGGTCAGTCTGGAGGGCCTGATTGTTTGCTCGCAGCTTGACCCCCTTTTCCATGAGGTCCTTGACGTCGGCCGCGAGCTTGCCGAGCTTCTTCTCCTTCTCGGCGTCCCTCTTCGCGTTCCCTACGAGGAAGTTCCTCAGTAGGAGAACGTCATTCCCAATCTGCACAAGTGAAGCAACCGGGTTAGAAGAAAGACCACCCGAGGTCACGAAAGACAGAAGAAAATGAGTTCGGGCTTACCGTAAAGAGCTGCGGGAGGATCCCGAGCAAAGCGTCAGCATAGTCCCGGCCGCCCAAAGCTCGGCGGTCCCGGGCTGTGGAGGCATACTCCATCACCTTCTCCGCGAGCCCTTTGTCACGGATGACTGAACACTGGTGGGTGATCACCGGTGGCGGAGCCGTCAGTTCAGCTCCAGCGATGACTGTTCCTCCAGCAGGAGCCACAGCCGATGGGACGGCAGAGGACACGGGCTGCGCCGTCGGAGCCGCGGCGACGATAGGGCCGGCGCTGGACGGAGCTGCGGGCGGCGGAGCCCCCTCGACGGCAGCACCACCGGGTCTGACAGCTGAGGAATCAACGGCCCCGCCCCGAGGCAGCCTGGGCAGGGGAGCGGCGGCCGCTGGACTAGGTACGGTCGCCGGCGCAACCTCCTGGCTCGCCTCGATGTGAGCCCTCTTGGCCGCGGGCTCATCCACCTCTGGGACGTCTCTCTGGGCCGCGCCCTCCAGGAGGCTCTCCAGTGAAAACTTCATGCCTGCAATACAAAAGAGTAGAAGGTCAGCCAGCTCGGTTATAAATGAAAAAGAATGCAAGAGTCAAGGGAGGACTGAATCTCACCCGACTCGCGGATGGGATTGATCCCGGCCTCAAAAAGATTCTGCTCCGAAAGCAGAACCTCGAGCACCGGGACCACGTCGCTCAGCAGCAGGGAGTAGGCCTCCTGGTCCGCCGACTCGACCTGATAGTTCCGGTTCGGAGACCGGTCCGGTTCACTCCAGGCCCAGTCGACATCTTCGACCGAGGCAAAGAAAAACTGGCTCTTCCAACCCTTGATAGAAGAAGGGAGGTCGAACCGAAGACACCTGGGCTGGGGCGAGATGTACCACCTACCGTCATCGGTGGAGTACCTCTTCAGGGTGAACATAGCCCTGAAGAGGGAGAAACGGGCAACGAACCCGTGAAAATGACAAAAAACTATGAAAGAAAAGATGACCCGGATGGCATTGGGAGCCAACTGGGCCGGAACAAGACGGAAGTGGCTAAGAAAGGAGAGGAAGAACGGGTGCAGAGGGAATCGAAGACCCCCGAGGAATAAGTCTTCATAGAAGGCTATGCGGCCGGGGCCACTCATGGTGACGCGTTCCCCGGGCCGCGGAACGAATAGACGGATTGATCTCGGGATGCCGTAGGCCTCCCAGAGCAAAGAAAGATCGCCCTCGATCATGGTGGAAGCATGACCGGAGGGACCGGCGGGAAGAAGAGACGGAGCAGGAAGAGAAAGAAGAGGAAGGGCGGAAGCAATCGGAGGAGACCGGACCCCCCTGGGGATGTCGATGGTGACACCCCCAAGTTGCAGACGCCTGCGGATCTCCTCCGGGATCGTTTCCTCCTTTGAAGAGGAAGAAGATGGAGTCCTCGGCCGGGACGGACCGGCCTCATCCGGATTAGAAGAAACATAGCAACGACGCGCCATGACAAAGAAGGAAACAAAGATTCAGAGAAGAAGGAGGAGAGGGGAACTATAAAGAAGGATAGAGGCACTCACCGAAAATACGCCAAGCGAACGCGAGGCAACGGAAGTTAGCCTGCAGCAAACCGTCCACGGAGCAAGGGGAAAGGCCTCATTCCGGAAAGTCCCCTCCTTTTCAAACTCAGTCGACAGCAGTCGTACCCGTCATTCCATCTCGAGCCACTGGATGATCGCCGCGTGGACGCACGCCCGACACAGACGCCTTGTTAGCAGGGTAACGGCCTCTGTCTCGAAGCGACACATTTATTGTGGGCAAGTGGGCGACGCGTGGCGGCTTCCTATAGGGCTTCGGGCGCATCGAGAAGCGGCGACGAGGATCATGGCAATTATGATGCAAGATCTTCGCCTCCCTACGTCATATCCGCATTTAATCCCGACGTTCCGTTCTACGACGCCCTAACGGAACGACGGGCTGGGGGGCAACTTTACGGTCGTAACGATGATGTGGCCGGGCTCAGATACTGTCAGATATGATCGAGCTACGTGGAGGTTTCTTCGGCCGAGTCAACGCCACATTGTCGAGATCGAGCTCGGCAAGGCTACTTCGCCAGACGACTTTCCAAGACGAAACCGCCCTCGCCGAAGTCGAGCTCGGTTCGAGGCTCCTCCTGCCACCTCGTCAGGCATCCACCCAGGAGGGGTCCGCCTAGGCCGAGGTCGGCCGCTTCTTCGCTCCTTCGCCAGGTGACCCCCAGAGACGGGCCCACCTCGGTCGAAGCCAGGCGACCTCCTGCCACCTCGCCAAGTGTCCACCCAGGAGGGGTCCGTCGAGGCTGAGGTCGGCCGCTTCTTCGCTCCTTCGCCAGGTGACCCCCAGAGACGGGCCCATCTCGGTCGAAGCCAGGCGACCTCCTGCCACCTCACCAGGTGTCCACCCAGGAGGGGTCCACCTAGGTCGAGGTCGGCCGATCCTTCGCTCCTTCGCCAGGTGGCCCCCGGAGAAGGGTCCACCTTGCCGAAGCCAGGCGACCTCCTGCCACCTCGCCAGGTGTCCACCCGGGAGGGGTCCACCTAGGCCGAGGTTGGCCGATCCTTCGCTCCTTCGCCAGGTGGCCCCCGGGGACGGGTCCACCTCGGCCGAAGCCAGGCGACCTCCTGCCACCTCGCCAGGTATCCACCCGGGAGGGGTCCACCTCGGTCGAGGTCAGGCCGCCCGTACAGAGAAGATCCCAAAGAAAGAGGCGCAGGTTCCGAGGTCGACCCTCGAGCCATGCGTATCACAGGCGGTGCCCCGTACGGATGGCGGCGGCACGCGAAACACCACTTACATCGGCCCGACAGGTCCCACAGTCGAGAGGCGCGGTTCTGACGAAACAGGGCTCGTAAACGGACGGCGCCAACACTTGGGAAGGAAAGCGCTCTCACTGGGCCCGAGGTCTGACCGGCCGCCTTACCGGCGCCCCCCCCTTTCTGTCTTTGCCCTTTCCCCGCTGGGCTCGGCGAACGAGGTCGGAAAGCCGCCTGGCCCTCAACACCGAAAGGGGAAAGAGAAAAGGATGGGAAGGGGAGCCTCCTAGGAGGAGAAGAGAGGCGAACAGCGAGAGGAGATAAAAGGAAGGAAGCTGGGGATGACAAGGTAAGCTGATCGGGCTGGGGACAAGTAAGAAACAGTGGCCAAAAGCCTCGTTCCGAGAGTGAGATCCAAGGTCCCGAGAAGGGATCGCTTGGCGTGAGCTCGGCAAGGAGGCCCGGCCGAATTTCTGGTCCCCATAGCACCTTTCTTGTTAGTAAATTCTCTGAGTCTCGGACTCCTTCGGGGGCCCGTCTTGGAGAATCTGTTCCTTCTCGTCGTCTACTGACTTGACTGTCGGAGCTCCCTCGCCGGGATCCCCGGCCAGGGTCTTCTGACCCTCTCTTGCAGGTCCGCTCCAGCCAGGAGGCTCCGGGAGCCAGGCAGTCCGGTAGGATCGACGGATCCGAGGCACGGGTGCGGCGACGAGATCGGCAACAGCTTCAAATTTTAAAATAAAATTTTTAAAATATATTTAAAATGATATAAAAAAATAAAAAAATTTAAAAAAAAAAAATTATCTGTATTTTAATTTTAAGTGAAGCCTTGATCGTTTTTACAGCTTTATTTTATTCTATATTTTATTTTTTAAATTAAAATTTAAAAAAATATTTAAAAAATTTTAAAAGAAAATTTTAAAATATATAAGTAAAATCATAGGATATTATCTTAATAATATTATAAAATAAAATTTATTGTAATATATAATAAATCATATAAATATTATAATAAATATAACAAATATATTATATTATATTGTATTATATATATTATATTACATTATAAAATATAATAAATATAATAGATATTTTAAAATATAATATAAAATTTATAATTTAATATATTTAATATATTTAACATATTTATTATATTTATTATAATATTTATATTATTTACTATATATTACAATGAATTTTATTTTATAATATTAAAGTTTTATAATATTATTAAGGTTATAACTATATTATAATGAATATTTTATAATTTAAAAAATAATTAATATTAAAATATATTAAAATATATATTATATATTATAATATAGTTTTATGATGTGTGTATTGATTATGGCGGTGGCGGTGTTGCGTCTAGTGCTATCGGTGTGATACAGTGAGTTAGGGCATCCATTGAGTGACGAGGTCGGAGGTAATGAGATGTGAGCGTGGTAATATTGGTGCGAGCCCGGGGCACGATGGGCATCCACTTGCTTGTGCCTCTCAATATCCAATCGTGTTGCGTAATGGATCCGATCATTGGTTCGATACTACTCTAATCATAAGGTCAATGCCAATCTAGTGTATGTTCGGTCTTTAATCCAATCATCAGTTCGACTGTCAATTCGATTGATAGGTTGGTGTCGGTTCGATCGCCATGTTGGTGCCAATCCAATCCCCAGGTCGGTGTCAGATTAGCCACTAATCTGGTTATTAAGCCGGTACCATCCGACCACCATCCCGATGCCAGTTTGGCCACCACGATCGAGTTTCAAGGGCATGTGCGGATAGGTGCCCGTCGTGTCCCAATCTCGCACCGACATCGTCGAGCTTGTATTGACATTCCTACATTCACATCTCGTTGTCTCAGGCCCCTGCCATTCAATGAATATCCCATTTCATCGTGCCGCATCGATGGCACTGGATGCAATGCTATCGCCACCATCACAGTCGATGCATGCGCATCATAAAATTATATTATAATATATAATTTAATATATTATGATATATTAATTATTTTTTAAATATAAAATATTTATTATAATATAGTTATAACCTTAATAATATTATAAAATAAAATTCATTGTAATAAATATTATAATAAATATGTTAAATATATTAAATTGTTAATTTTATATTATATTATAAAATATTTATTATTATTATATTCATTGTGCAATATAATATACTAATTATATTTATTATAATATTTATATGATTTATTATATATTACAATGAATTTTGTTTTATAATATTAATATTTTATAATATTATAAAGGGAATAATTTATTATCTTATTTATATATTTTTTAAATTTAAATTTTAATAATATTTTTTAAATTTTTTTTATTTGAAAAAGAAGGGTGCAAGATAAGGTAAAGTTGGAAGTACGATGTGCGAGGTCGATTTTACTCACGGCTTTATCTAATTTTTTTTAATTTTTAAAATTTTTATTATATTATATTATTATAAATATTTTTTATAATTTTTATTTTGAAATTTGAAGTGGCAGCAGGTCTATCAGCTATTTTTGACGTGGCATCCACGAAATCCAAACAAACCCTACTTTTATAATTATATTTCCAATAATCTTATTTTAATAAATATTTATTAAAATTTTTTTTTTATTAAGAGTGTGGCTATTGTCATATGTCCTCGTATTTGAGATAATATTGAATTCATCCAGAATTTTGCATTTTTTTTATTTAATAATAAATATGTCAACCTAATGCTAGTTACATTCACATCAATTATTGTATGTCCAAAATTTTTAGATTTAATCAAGTATTCATAAAATAATATTTTTTTAAATTTTATTGAGTCATCTATATGATCATGTCTTAAGTTTATGATTTGTTGAGAATAAAATAAGGTTCTTATCAACGGTGCTTTCGTTGTGAAGATAAGAATATTAATTTTTTAAAAAAACATACCACCCAGGGCATCGAGGGCAGTACATATCGGCATGATGAAGTAGACGGTACTTTTCATTTTCCTTTTTTTTGTTTTTAATCTGTTCTGGTGCCATCTGGGAATCCTCTTTTCCAACGTATTATCCAGCAGTACGCATAAAACATATCTAATTGACCGGGCATGTATCTCCTCGTATCCGACCGAAATCAGCGTCACCACATTTGAAGCACCTTTTTGAACGGCGTATTGATCGAAAAGAGCATCAACTTGCAGCTGATAGAGGTGTCAGACTGGGATGGCTTTTAAATACAGCCACGTCATTAAAAATATATTTTATATATATTTTTTTAAAAATAGAAATGATAAATTCCATGCAGCTATCCTGCAAGTTTTTTTTTTTTTCAAGAAATTTGAATAAAACAAGATAAGAAGGATAAATCGGCGTAGCTATCCTTCTTCCCATCCATCCTATTTAAAAATGAGTACGTCGTCTAATTATTACAGATTTCACAAAATATATTTTTTATTTTAAAATTAAAAAATAAAATTATTTAAAATTTTAAATTTTAAAATTAAAATTATGAAAAAATTAAGAAGGAAAAAATATGAAAAAAAAAAGATAATAGATAGATGCGGCATCCTGATTTACACGACATGGTAGCTCATGTATGTGATACGTGTTGCGTAGGGAGGGGTGATCTCCCCCTTCTTTCTTTTTTTTTTTTTTTTTTTTTTTTTTTTTTTTTTTTTTTTTTGATAAGATGGATGCTTCAGCCTGAAGACCTGGAATGAATGCATTCAAAAAAATCAGAAAGAATACAATCTCGGAACCCCATAGAAGAATCTACCAGGCCAGTCCACAACACCTGACTATAATGGGCAGCAACAAAGAAGGCCATCCAGTCCGCAACCGTATTAGCCTCCTTGAAAATGTGCCTGATAAGAACCGAGGAACAATCCTGCAACCATAGCGTGATATCTTGAATCAAAGGATGCGCAGAAGCAGAATCCAATGCCCCTTTGATTCATGAAATTACCGTAGTTGAGTCCCTCTCAATGATCAAATGATTAGCCCTGGGAGAGCAACACGCATACTAGACTCCAACCCATGCTGCTGTAAGCTCTGCCTGAGGAGTTGAAACCTCGAAGAGATAGCACCTCCCAGCGACAATAATGTCGAGACTATGGCTCCGAATCACATAAGCAGCACCACCATCAGGACCTCTCACACTTCCATCAAAATTGACTTTGACATATCTCGGAGGAGGGGGTTCCCAAGAAAAGAATGCCCTCCGGGCCGCTCAACGAGCAATACTGGAACCCCAGATCATCGAGGATGTCAAAATTACTATGGAACTCCTCCATATGCACCCGAGCTCGCTCAACCAGAACTCTGGTGGAACACCTCGTGGAGTTGAAAACAAGAACGTTCCGAGAAAGCTAGATGTGATAAGCCAGATATGCAGGAAGGGTACAGCCAGGGGGAACAGCAGAAGACCTCAGAAGATCCATGAAGGCATCAACCAACTCCTCAGACTGAGCACCCATAAAGTCCAACCCTACCACTTCCTAGACATGCCGAGCCCTCGGGTAGTTGAAAAGCACATGCTCCAAGGACTCAGAATGAAAGCCACGAGCATGACAAGAGAGAGGAATGTCCATCCCTCTAGCCTGGAGAAGAACCTTGGTAGGGAGCCGCTGCTAGGCGACCTTCCACAAGAAGAAGGCCACCCTAGGATGCACGCCTAAAGACCAGATCCATCCAATCTGACAGTTCCTGCGGGGCTCCTCCCGGAACAAACAAACCAGGTCGGACATAGGGGCACGACTTAACACTGAAGACCTCCACACTCGGATATCGGTACAAGGATGCGATGGCAAAGCAATAGAGAGGACCCTCTCACCCAAGATAACCCCGAAGGTCTGAAGAACCAAAGCATAACTCTAGTAGGATCTATCAAGAGATAAGAGATTTGCAACAGTTATCAACATTGGACAATCCATCGCCACAAAAGTAGGCCATCTAGCTAAAGGGAACTCAGAGATCCATGGCTCATCCATAAAGCTAATCAAAGTACCATCCCCTATAACCCACCTCACCCATAGAATGACAGTAGGGGCTATCCGGTTCATCTCTCTCCACATAACAGAACCCTGCCGAGTGCATCACTATCCGCATCCCCGACTGGTCTCAAGGAACCATACTGGGTTCGCATCATAGAGGTCCGCATCGTCTACAAACCCAGCAAAAATTTGGAAGCATGCATTGCAATGCTGGCCTCCCTCAAAACTCCCAATGAATGAATACCTAGACCCCCAATCCGAGTCGGCTGGCAGACCACACTCCATCACAGCAAGTGAACCTCTCGATGAGTACTCGAAGAAGACCATAGAAATGAACGAATAGTTTGTTCCACCTTGTAAATGATAGACTTGGAAATGACAACATTGGAGAGTAAGAACACCAGAAGAGAAGTAAGAACAGACCTGATCAGAGTTAACCGACCCATAGAAGAAAGGATCCTACTCTGCCAGCCTTCCACCCTCTTTTGAACAGCAGCAACCACTCTCCGGCACTCTGCGCTCTGCAACCTCCCACCCGAGATAGGGACACCCAGGTACTGCAAGCAACCTTCTTGGACAACAACATCCAAAATCTTCTGAATCGAACGACGAAGCTTGATAGGGGTATTCGGGCTAAAGCGGCCCTCGGACTTCTGCAAATTCACTCGGTGGCCTAAGGACTCACAGTAATGCTCAAGAATAGTCCTAAAACCCACCATCGAAGCCACAGAAGCCTGACCCAACAGAAGGCAATCATCTGCAAAAAGCAAATGCGACATCGGGGGAGCACCAGGAGCAGGGCAATATGGTCGAACCACCGACTCCCGTACCGCTACCCAAAGAGCTCGTGAGAAAGAATTAGCACAAAGGATAAACAAGAAGGGAGAGAGGGGGCAACCTTGGCAAAGACCGACCGTGGAGTGAAAGAAATCCGATGGAGTTCCATTAATAATAATAGCATAAGCAGGGTTCGTAACACAGGCCATGATCCAGTCTATTCAGCATCGATGAAAACCAAATTGATGTAAAGTCTCCTCCAAGAAGCTCCATCGCATTCGATCGTAGGCCCTCTCCATGTCCAGCTTGATTTCCATCAATGCCCACCTAGCAGGGGCTTTCCTCAGATCATGCATAAACTCCTGAGTAATGAGAATATTATCAAAAATACATCTGCCCCCGACAAAAGTCCCTTGCTCAGGAGAAATGAGTCTAGGAAGAATCGGCTTCATTCTGTTAGCCAATCACTTGGCACATAACTTATACAGGATATTGCACAGACTGATAGGCCTGAAATAACTTGGCTCAAAAGGATTAATCCTCTTCGGAACTAAAACAACAAAGGTCTGCTTCCAGGGATCAGCCAAATGGGTCATGGCAAAGAAATCCTGCATAGCAGAAATAACCTCTCTCCAAATAATGCACCAATACCTCCTAAATAATAAAGGAAGAAAGCCATCAAGCCCCGGTGCTTTGTCATCCTCCATAGACCATAGCACACCATGGACCTCCTCCACAGAAATGGGACTAAGCAGACGGTCGTTCTCCTCCTCCGAGACCTGGGAGTCAGGACCAGGGGAATGAAAAGCCGGGGAAACCTCCTGGGGCCTTGCCCATCTAGAATAGAAAAAGGAGAAGATCTCTCGCTTGATGTTATCACCATCCTCCACCCAAGTCCCTTTCGAGGATCGAAGAGCCATAACACGATTTCTGTACCTGCATGATAATTATATTATATATATAAGAATATTAAATTAATAATTAATTATCCTTAAAATTGATACTTTTGTATATTTTTTTAGAAAAAAAGGTCATTATTGTATAGAGCTCGAATTATGGAATCCAACAATGCAAATGGCACGCAATTTGGACTTTGAACGAGCCTGAAATCAATTTTAGAAAAATTAAGTATGGTTTTTAAAATAGCACATTTTTTTGGAACATAACTCAAAAGCTTTTAGTTGGCTCATGGTGGACCAATCCATCGGTCCACAGAACTGCAGTCGGTCCACCTGCAGCCATGATAGCGATCCACGGGGAGAAGTGGACCACCTTCCTCCGTTTGCGCCTGAACTTGCCGGAGCGCTTCCGCCGGCGCTGCCCAACTCGCCTGAGACCTCACCGCCCACCGAAGACCTTGTTGCCGGCCGGAAAACCCGCCGGAAATGCTGCGGCCCATTTTTCACCGTGCCAAAGCCACCTTCCACCATTTCGAAGCCACCAGAGCCGCCAGCCACCGTCTCTCGCTGCTGTCGCTTGCTGCCACCACGAAGTCACCGGAGCCACTCCACTGTTGGCCGGAAAAAGGCTTGACAGTCACTGCAACTCCTCCAATACCGTCGATCTCTTCTCCTCATCTCCACCGTTCCGATGCCGCCCAACCCACCGAGAAGCTATCTTCTACCGTCGCAGCAACCACCGGAGAGACACCCCACTCGCCGGAGAGCTCGCCCGAGTCACCAATTGCCGGTTCGGCCCTCCAAAAGTCTCCTTCCACCATGGAGTTCCGGTCTTCTTCCTCTTCACCGTTCCTCTTTCCGATTGAAGCCGTCTGTCCCTGTTTCAACCTCTCCACCGTAGCTTGGTGTCCGAAGGGAGCTGAGGTTCGTGGTTCTACGCTCTAGGAAGAATTCTTGAGACTCCACCTTATTTTATCACTCAGAGTTCTACTTCCCTGGTGCCGTTGCTGTCGCAGAGAGTTAGAAAGAAATTATAAAAAAGGGAGAGAGGATCTTTGTTCCTGTACCTCATTTATTCTTTTATGTACTCCAGATTTTTATACAATGAATATTTTATTTTTATATTGATTCATGCTTTTTATCTTATATAAAGTAATTTTAATGCTGGGACAAGTCATGATAGGGATATGGATTTGAGGTAAGTTTTATATTTCAGTTACTCTTAAGATAGATCATATCTCGATTGTCTTTCACGGTAATATTATTTTCTTATCTCCTCCATTTATTTGCATTTGCATTAATTTATTTTAGTTTAAAAAAAATTCTTTTTTCAAAATAACTCGGAAGTCCTTGTGGGTTCGACCCTTACTCCCACTATTCTACCTTTTAGATTAGTAGAATTAAGGTTTCAAATCGATGCATTATGACGCGCATAAGATTTTTGGCGTTATTTTGAAAAAAAATCAAAAAAATAATAAAATCAAAAAATTAAAAATAAAAAAAAATTAAAATTTCAAAATTTAAATTCGAATTTTTTTTAAAAAAGTTAATTTTAAAATTCAAATTTTAAAAATTAAAAAAAAAATTCTAATCTTGAGTGCCCTAACATAAGGTTGCCCTGGCATAACTAGGAGGTTATGTTGAATGGTTGTCCTAGGATACAAAAAGGTTAAGCAAAAAATTTTATACTTTTTGCTTTCTATTTTTATATTCACTTAGGTAAATTTTTTTTTTTGTAAAATCTAACAAAAATTACCTGACATCTCATAATTTTTTTAGGATTAGAGACTTAATCACCAAATATTTTTTTTTTTAAAAAAAAGTAATTAGTTTACTTTTGTTTGTTTATAACTTTTATTTCGGACATGCATTTCATAATTTCATAATCAACTTAAGGGCATTACCCAATTAATCAGATAAGGTGGGGAGTTCAATACCCTTCCTTAGCCCACAAACCACCACCCAGCATTTGCATTGACCTAAGCATTAATTTTAAAATCAATTAGACGTCCACTAAGGATTTCAAGCTCAATAGGACAAGGGAACCCTAGAGTTGGATCGGGTTTAGATCATTTAGCTACTTGGTGTCTAAGGAAAGTGGTTCAGGGATAAGAGCCCGAAGGAAGGTACGTGGTTCTTTAATTGGTTTCGTTCGCTTACCTGGCCAATTTTAATTGGTGTCTAAGGCAAGCAACGGGGGGATCCCCACCAACCTTACACTTACCTGGCCGAGTCAGTTAATTGATCTTAGGCTTGGAGTGCTCGAAGATAACCTTGGATCAGTTAGGAGCTGTCTAGATCCAGGTTAACCCTGCGATAGTGATTTTGATTTGTTTCACTTTCTTGAAAAAAAAAAGAAAAAAATTTAACATAACTTTCTTTTCTAGTCTAGGACTCTCTTAGGAAATTTTCCTTTAGACCTCTTCTCATTCTTCCACTTTTCTTTAAAAAAAAAAAAATCTGAATTGCTATTTGCTTTAGGAGGGTGTATGTTAGTGTATTCTAGGTGTCGACTTCAAGAACCTATACACATATCCCTAGATCCAAAAATAGAAATCTACAGTAGAGCAAACAGCCCAGGTACTATGGATCCTAATCAAGGAAATCAAGGAATTGACCCTCCACTGAAGGAGTACTTCACTCCTTCAAAATACACCTATTCACCTTGTATCCATGTACCCCCTGTAGATGCTGTCCAGTATGAAATCAAGTCCAGTGTAATCTAGATGTTACCCTCTTTTTGCGGACTTGCAACTAAAGATCCATATAAATACTTAGATGAATTATTGGAAATCTGTTCAACCGTTAAGATACAAAATTTCTCCGATGATGCTTTAAGGCTTAAGTTATTCCCTTTTTCCTTGAAAGACAAAGTTAAATACTGGTTGAATTCCCTAGACACTATGACTATTTCAACTTGGGATCAACTTCAAAGGGAGTTTCTTAAGAAGTATTTCCCCATAGGAAAGACGAATCAAATCAGAAAAGCCATTATTAGTTTTTTCCAATTGGACGGAGAAATGTTTCATGAAACCCGGGAGAGATTGAAAGAGTTGATCAGAAAATGTCCTCACAATGCCATACCAAAATGGTAATTAGTCCAGTGCTTTTACGACGATCTGTCAAAAAGGCACCGGCAAATGTTGGATGCCTCATGTGGAGGAACGTTCATGCTTAAAAATGAACATGAGGCATGGCAGCTATTTGAAACCCTGAACGAAAACTCTCTGCATCATATATCCGCTACCCGTAGAGATCCTCCCATAGGATCCATAGGACCCAAGAGAGGGGGAATGTATGAAGTTGGTCATGCTGTAGACATCTACAGCAAGGTAGATGAGCTATCTCAGAAGCTTAACCAAATTTTGCAAGTTGGAAATAATTCCTCCTCATCTCATCACAATCAAGATGTCTGTATTATCTGCTCGAGTCCCACCCACTTGTTAGGTGATTGTCCATCTGCTTACCAATTTCCTGAGCTGCTTCAGGAGCAAGCTCATCAAGCCCAAACCCGAATGGCTGCTAGACCAAGAAACGATCCATACTCGAACACATACAATCCTGGCTGGCGCAATCATCCAAATTTCTCTTGGAAACCCCAACCTGGAATCAATTCATCTGTTAGGCCCAACTATCAGGAGACCAACTTTCGAAGCATGCCATTTCCACAATACCAAAGTGCCCCATAGCCTCCACAACCTCCGCCGAGCAATCATGACCCTTTGTTAGAGAAGGTGCTTCAAGCTTTGAAGGGGCTGGACATGAATACCCAAATCCTTCACTCCCATACCCAATCCATTGCCAAGCTAGAGATCCAGATAGGTCAGTTAGCTGCAGCTTTTAATTGGAGGGAGGAAGGTAAGTTACCTAGCCAGCTCATTAGCAAACCTAAAGGTCAATACATGGCTGAGAGCTCCACTGGACCTGCAAATTTTTTTGAACATGCTAAGTCTATCACAACCTTAAGAAGTGAGAAAATATTGAACCAGCCTGACCTGACCCAAGAGGTAGAAGTGGCTAAGCCAGAGAAGAAGAATGAAGAGGAGAAGGAATCCATTGGTCAAGCTCTTGCACCTAAGGCTCTATTCCCTAGTGCTCTAGAATCACCTTTATCATTGGATAAGAAGAATCTGAAAATAAATGAGATGCTTGAACTATTCAAGCAAGTCCAAATAAACTTACCTCTCCTCGATGCCATCAAGTAAGTTTCAACTTATGCCAAATTTTTTAAGGATCTGTGCATACAAAAACGAAAATCTAAAACACACATCCCTAAGAAAATCCAGTTAACCGAGCAAGCCAGCTCAGTTTTTTAGATAGCCCCACCCAAACTCAAAGATCCTGGTACCCCAATTATATCTTGTGTCATAGGGGACCTTACAATCAAGAAAGCCTTGTTAGATTTGGGTGCGAGTGTAAACCTTCTCCCAAGCTCAGTGTATGATTTGTTTAGATTCAGAGAACTAAAACCTACAACAGTGACATTACAGTTAGCTGATTGATTGATCAAGGTACCCCGTGGGATGCTAGAAGATGTGTTGGTGAAAGTGAATTCTACTTTCCTATTAATTTTCTTATCCTGGATATGGAAACAAGCAATAATCCTAGCCAAATCCTAATCATTCTTGGAAGACCCTTCCTAGCAATTTCCATGCCTGTATAAATTGCAGGACGGGGGTTATGGATGTTTCATTTGGAAACAAGAAAATGAGGTTGAATATTTTCAATGCATGCCAAGGACCACCCTTATATGATTATGATGAGGTAAACATGGTAAAGGAAGTGCTAGAATATGTTATCGAGGATAAAACTTCTAGTTTGCTTGACTCTGATCCTCTACAAGCATGCTTAACATATTTCGAAGTGGATGATTTTGATGTTGATGGATATACTGAAGAAGTGAATATGTTGTTAGATGTACCTGATTTTTGCACCACTCCACCATGGGCCAAGAAATATGAGCAGATAACCTCTCCTTTTGATACAACGATAGCTTCTTCATTTGAGACCATACCTATATTGGAACAAGAGCCACACCTAGTAATGATAAATGACCCCTCTTTTGAGCATGATGCCATTCCTGACCAGGAAATCCAATTGGTAGGTTCATTGAATGAATTCAAAGAAGTTATGAGAGAAACATTCTTGGATTCAAGTAGTACAGTCTATCAACACAATAGCTTTGATAATTTGACTGAGGATCTGTTTTCCAAACATCTAAATTTTATTGGATTTGATGATTTGACTGGATTTGATGATGTGGCTGGATTTGATAATGTGGAAGAGCTAAGTGATCTATCAGATCCATCTTGGATATCCGATTATAAGCAATTTGTAGCATCCTCCAACACTTACCTAGCTTTTGCGCTAGAACCAGTATTTCCCTTGCAAATCAAGCCAACTCCTGTTATCAATCTGGAAACAAGTCTGAAAGGTATATATAAGAAAAATATCATGTGGAACATTACTGATTGGACTTCGTTCAACCATCCACCATGATAAAAGATCAGCTTAGTCTAGCTAAAGACTATAAACTTAGCACTTTTGGGAGGCAGCCCAGCTATTGCCTTAGTTCATGTTTTTAGTTTTAGTAACCCCGTCATGCTTTTAGTTTTAATCTTTTATTTCTTGTTTCAGAGTAAATCGAGAGGAATAATAAAAGAAGATTGCATGGAACATGGTGACAAAAAGATATCCAATGCTTGAATACCCTACCAGGTTGTACCTTTTCTTGTCATTGCATTATTAGTATCCTCTTCCATTGGAGACAATGGAAAAGTTGGGGGGGATAATTTAATTAATTTAATCCTTGAGTAAAATTTTAATTGGTTTTTGTGTACAAGCTTTATCTTGAATTGAAAATAATTGAGCTTGCTAAATGAGGAGTGATTAATGGTTTAGAAAATTTTAGAGATACTGAGAGATGATTTATCAAGAAAACCCTATAAATGGTAGAGTGTAGACCAGAAATTTTTTTTGAATAATTCCAGACTCTTCTATCTATTGATATTGATAAAGAATTCTACTTATAATGGTATAGGTATCATAAAAAGTCCCTGAATTTAGTAATAAAGGTTTTTAGCATCTCTCACTGAGTAACCGGGCCCCTTCGCCTAAGTAAGCGTTATTGTTCGCGTCAAAAGGTGGGGATGTAAAGAAATCTTTTGTAGAGTTAGTCTTGACTTGGCCTTTTTGACTTGAGTCAGTAAGCCTGAGGGGTGTTTTACACCTAATGCCCTAAAGCCAACTGATTTGGGAGTTGATGTGGCGAGACCGCTGACGTGGGTAGCTGACGGGCGCCACATTGAGGAAGACCGCCACGGTGGATGCCAAGGCGACGCCCCAGCCCGGATCACTTTCCTGAGCTGAGTTGAGCTCCTACAAGGCCACGAGCCGAGCTCCGTCCTCTGCCAGGTCGTGCACGCGATCTCGGGGCACCTAGGCCGGAGCCGTCCTCCGCCCTCTAGAGCGAGACCCTCGGAGGCTAGTACCCTGTGGTCGAGGTCGAGCTCAGCGCTCACTCACCGATATGGAGCCTCTCCGAGTGCACGCCCTCTGGACCGGGTCTATCCTCCGCCCTCCAGAGAGAGACCCTCGGAGGCTAGTGCCCCGCGGTCGAGGTCGAGCTCAGCGCTCACTCGTCGATGTGGAGCCTCTCCGAGCGCGCGCCCTCTGGACCGGGTCCGTCCTCCGCCCTCCAGAGCGAGACCCTCGGAGGCTAGTGCCCTACGGTCGAGGCCGAGCTCAGCGCTCACTCGCCGATGTGGAGCCTCTCCGAGCGTGCGCCCTCTGGACCGGATTCGTCCTTCGCCCTCCAGAGCGAGACCCTAGGAGGCTAGTGCCCTGCGGTCGAGGTCGAGCTCAGTGCTCACTCATCGATGTGGAGCCTCTCCGAGCGCGCACCCTCTAGACCGGGTCCATCCTCCGTCCTCCAGAGCGAGACCCTCAGAGGTTAGTGCCCTGCGGTCGAGGTCGAGCTCAGCGCTCACCCGCCGACGTAGAGCCTCTCTGAGCCCGCCCTCTGGACCGGGCCCGCACTCTTCCCTTCTCCACCAAGGTGACTGCATGAGCTCGGAGTGCCCACACCGGAACAGACCCTACCATCCCAGGACATCGACGAGCCGCCCGAGGACCACGGAACGGCGCCCCCCATGCTGCCATAACTATCTGTCCGGCCGTACTTCCAGGAGATGGGACAGCCAGAGAGCACGCACCCCTAGGGTGGCGGCCCTCGAATCGAGGCCTTGCCAGGCTTCCCGGAATAGAGCGATCGGAGAGGATGTCAGAAGGAATGGAAGCTTCCCCTACCACCTGTCAGGAAAGGCATCCCGTCCACTGCACGTGATCTTGCCGCACGTGCCTGCCAACCCAGCGAGGATCCCGAGGCAGGCTCCAAACGGCTAATTTCCAACTACAAAGAACGATCAGCACCCCCGAGAGGGGGGAGGTAACAACAGAAAAAACACACCAATAGCAATAAACAACAATCCACCACCAACACAAGCGCAAGCTCGACCAAAGGGGCAAAGCGCCACCACCAACACCACAGTTGAGGAAAAACCACCGGAAAACAAGGAGAAGCGGAGGAACAGGGAGCCCCTCTGTCCCCGCTATCACTCTCCCCCTGCTGCGTTTCTCCTTCACTGACACATCTTCCACTCCTCCTAGTGCGGAGTCCATCAAGAGGGGCCCGACTAGGAGGATCCGTTCCCCTGGATCATCACTGACTTGATCGTCGGAGTGCCCCCGCCGGAAACCCCGGCCCGGGTCACAATTCCTGTTTTGTAGGTCCAGGAGCAGAGGGCCGGAAGGCAGTGAAAGGAGCGCATTCCGACGTCGACAGCAGCTACGGGCCACGACGGTCTTGGCGGCAACAGTAGTCATTAGCTTAAAGCTCGCTACAAGGATTAACTAGAAAGCAAGATGTCAGGACATTGCACTGACTTTACGATTATAAAAAAAAAGTGGGGACTAAATAAATATAACACCAAAACCAAAGTAAGTTGGAAGTTTTAGAGAGTGAGATGGAAAGTTAAAAAAAGAAAAACTCTTTAAAACTTCTATGGACTTCACTCTACCACGTAATGGATAGAATTGGTAATCTAATGAAGTACGTTTTTAATGGTTTAACCGGGTATCCTCTGATTTTAGAGTTAGTAAGGTGATTTTCACTTCTTGGACCTTGTTAGTATATAAGACTAATTCATTTCCTTTACTCAAGGACTCAAGGACAAGCAAAGTTCAAGTTGGGGGATGTGATAATTATATTTTTTATATATATAAGAGTATTGAATTAATAATTAATTTTCCTTAGAATTGATACTTTTGTATATTTTTTGTAGGAAAAAAGGTCATCATTGTGTAGAGCTTGAATTATGGAATCCAACGGCGCAAATGGCATGCAATTCGGACTTCGAACGGGCCTGAAATCAATTTTAGAAGAATTATGCACGATTTTTAAAGCATCACATATTTTTTTTTTTGAGCATAACTCAAAAGCTTTTAGTTGGCTCATGGTGGACCAATCCATCGGTCCACAGAACTGCAGCCGGTCCACCTGCAGCCATGATAGCGATTCACGGGCAGAACCGTGGACCACCTTCCTCCGTTTGCGCCCGAACTTGCCGGAGCGCTTCCTCCGGTGCTCTCTTCCTCTCTTGTTCTTTGATTATTGCTACTGCTTTAAATATCTTGCATTGAATTTATCATTTTTCACTAGCACCACTAGTCCCTCTCATTATTGTTTTAAATTTTCTAAAAGACCCAATTCACCCCCCCTCTTGGGCTCCATTTCTGGGCAACAATTCTATCTTTTAGATTAGTGAAATTAAGGTTTCAAATCGGTGCGTTGCGACGTGCATCACTGCACACCACAATAGCATGATGAAAAAACTTGGTATTGCTATCCCCCCTTCAACCACTGAACTCTAGATTTTTGTTTCCACATGATTTCTTATTGACTCAAAAGGGAATGATGCTTAGACATGAATTGCCGAAGAGCCACCAAATTATCCTCTCTTAACCCCCTTTCCCTCTCCTCCTTCTCCTGAAGAACAATAATAGAGGACTCCAAAGAAGTCAAAGAAAAAGCTAAATTTCCAACATCCACCTTATTCTATCTGAGGAGGCGATGCTTCAATAAAGCCAACCGGCAAGAAATACGATACTGCACCTCTCCCCGGATCAGAAGCTTATAAACCTCCCTAACACTATCCCAGGAACCCGGATACTCCAGCCAAAATTTTTCAAATATGAATGGTGCAGGACAAGGCATCGACAGAGAGGTAGAAAGAAGAATCGGACAATGATCTGAAGCAATCCTTGGGAGATGTCGAACCTGGTGGTCAGGATGCAAGAGAAGCCAATCTGGAGTAGCAAACACCCTATCAATACGTTCCCACACCCTGACTGCCCCTGTCCTGTTATTACACCAAGTAAATTTGGGGCCCATAAATCCCATATCCACCGGACCATTAGAGTGTACAAAATGAGCAAATTCCCTAGAAGCAATGTCCTCCACAAAAGGTCGACCTTCCCTCTTTTCCTCCGCAGCAAGAATGCAATTAAAATCTCTTGCAACCACCGTGGGAATACCCTGATCCACCAATGCCGAAACTTCCTGCCAAACAGCTCTCCTATCCCTATAATTGGTACTAGCATACACATCTGACAAAAGCCACGTAGGTCCCCCATTCTCCGATATTACAATGGACACTTGTTGGGAACACCGGTTAAACGTGTCCACCCTAGCCACCCCCTTATACCACACAATAATAATACCTCCCAAGAGACCTTGGGATTCAATCACATAACAATCCCAATCCCCCTGAATTCGGCACTGAAATCTCTCCAATGCCGGCCCAGAAAGCCTGGTTTCTAATAAGACACACATATCAAGATTATACAACTGTCCAAAGCACCGGAAAGTAGAATAAAAAAGGGGCTTTCCCATACTCATTACATTCCACACCATAACCTTCATTGACAAGAAGAAGAAAAACAAAGGAAAACCACTAGTCTTCCTTTGCCAAGGGCGTAGAGCCCTCCAAATCACCTGCAAATAGAGCACTTCTTAGTTGTTTGGCAATATTCTCATGATCATAATCCTTATCCTCCTCCTGCTTGACACCTTTCACAATGGCCTTACCCTTGATAGACATAACCTTCCTCCTGTTGCCGATCTTACCGTGGTGGCCTGTAGCTTGTAAGTTGGCACCAGTTCTCGGACTCTCCTACCTCGAGATCTCTAAGCCTCCGGTCCTGCGAAATAAAGTCAGAGACCCGGGCCGGGGATTCCGGCGGGGGCACTCTGATGATCAAGTTAGAGAGCGGCAAGATGGAATAGGTCCACTAAGGTGGGTTCCCGAAGGATTCCCGTGCTTAGAGGAGATTTAGATGAAAGAAGTGTGAGGAAGAGAGGGGTTGAAGCCCGGCTTCCTGCACTGGGTTCACCGAGCTCGCGCTTGAGGACTTTCGGGGGTCCCAGGATCGTTCTCTCAGTACTCTTCTCTTTTGTCGACTTATCTTTTCATTCGCTTTTACCGTCTTTTTTATACCACCAGACCACCTTCAGTCCCCGTCCTCTCCCCGGAGACTCCCGGAGATCTCTGGATCCCCTCCCTTCTCCTTCAAGTCCGGAAGTTAAGTGGCCGGCACGCCTCGTCCGCCGTGTGTCACGAAAGGAGAATCTGGCGAGACCTCGAGCTGAGCAAGGGAGCCCTCCTTTCGGAGCATTGACGGTGGATCTCCAGTGTTCCAGGCTCCTGACCGCAAGGATTTAATTCCTCGATCGCAGGACCCTGCTTAACTGAAGTAAACGAGGTTCCGCGCACCACTGCAGGCCATACTGGTGCCCTGTACGGGCGTGGCGTACGTCGATTCTAGTGGTGACCTCGTGATCCGTGCCTCTGCCTCCCCGAGACTTTGCAGAGTAAGGCTGACTTCGGCCAAGGTGGACCCATCAGCGGGTGCCACATGATGATGGAACAGAAGGGCCTGGCTTGACCTCGGCAGAGGTGGACCCGTCTCGGGGTGCCACATGGTGGAGGAGCAGGGGCTGCAAGCTTCGACCGAGGTGGACTCCTCTTGGGTGGACACCTGGCGAAGTGGCAGAGGAAGGCTCGACTTCGATCGAGGTGGACCCGTCTTGGTGTGCCACTTGGCGAAGGGACAGGAGAGCCTGGCTCGACCTCGACAGAGGCGGACCCATCTTGGGGTGCCACCTGGCGAAGGAGCGGGGTTTGCCAGCTTCGGCCGAGGTGGACCCTTCATGGGTGGACACCTGGCAAAGTGGCAGAGAAAGGCTTGACTTCGACTGAGGTGGACCCGTCTCGGGGTGCCACCTGGCGAAGGAGCAGGAGAGCCTTGCTCGACCTCGGCAGAGATGGACCTGTCTTGGGGTGCCACCTGGCAAGAGAGCAGGGGGCCATCAGCTTCGGCCAAGGTGGACCCCTCCTAGATGGACACCTGGCTATGTGGCAGAGGAAGGCTCAACTTCGGCCGAGATGGACCCGTCTCGAGGTGCCACCTAGCGAAGGAGCAGCAGAGCCTGACTCGACCTCGGCAGAGGTGGACCCGTCCTAGGGTGCCACCTGGCGAAGGAGTAGGGGCTGCCAGCTTCGGTCAAGGTGGACCCCTCCTGGGTGGACACCTGGCGAAGTGGCAGAGAAAGGCTCGACTTCGACTGAGGTGGACCCGTCTTGGGGTGCCACCTGGCGAAGGAGCAGGAAAGCCCGGCTCGACCTCGGCAGAGGTGGACCCGTCTTGGGATGCCACCTGGCGAGGGAGCGGGGGCTGCCAGCTTCGGTCGAGATGGACCCCTCCTGGGTGGACACCTGGCGAAGTGGCAGAGAAAGGCTCGACTTCGATCGAGGTGGACCCGTCTGAGGGTGCCACCTGGCGAAGGAGTAGGAGAGCCCGGCTCGACCTCAGCAGAGGTGGACTCGTCTTGGGGTGCCACCTGGCGAGGGAGCAGGGGGCCGCCAGCTTTGGCCGAGGTGAACCCCTCTTGGGTGGACACCTAGCGAAGTGGCAGAGGAAGGCTCGACTTCAGCCGAGGTGGACCCGTCTTGGGGTGCCACCTGGCGGAGTAGCAGAGCCTGGATCGACCTCGGCAGAGGTGGACCCGTCCTGGGGTGCCACCTGGCGAGGGAGCGGGGGCTGCCAGCTTCGACCGAGGTGGACCCCTCTTGGGTGGATACCTGGCGAAGTGGAAGAGAAAGGCTCGCTTCGACCAAGGTGGACCCGTCTTGGGATGCCACCTGGCGAAGGAGCGAGAGAGCCCGGCTCGACCTCGGTAGAGGTGGACCCATCTTGGAGTGCCACCTGACGAGGGAGCGGGGGCTGCCAGCTTCGGTCGAGGTGGACCCCTCCTGGGTGGACACCTGGCGAAGTGGCAGAGAAGGGCTCGACTTCGACTGAGGTGGACCCGTCTTGGGGTGCTACCTGGCGAAGGAGCAGGAGATCCCGGCTCGACCTCTGCAGAGGTGGATCCATCTTAGGGTGCCACCTGGCGAGGGAGTGGGGGCTGCCAGCTTCGGTCGAGGTGGATCCCTCCTGGGTGGACACCTAGCGAAGTGGCAGAGAAGGGCTCGACTTCGGTCGAGGTGGACCCGTCTTGAGATGCCACCTGGCGAAGGAGCAGGAGAGCCCGGATCGACCTCAGTAGAGGTGGACCCGTCTTGGGGTACCACCTAGCGAGGGAGCGGGGGCTGCTAGCTTCGACCGAGGTGGACACCTGGCGAAGTGGCAGAGAAAGGCTCGACTTCGGCCGAGGTGGACCCGTCTTGGGGTGCCACCTGGCGAAGGAGCAGAAGCGCCACTTCCCGAGCGGGAAATTTTGAAATAAAAATTCATGTGGCACCGGCGGCATCCAGCTGGAACTGACACACGTTCCATGTCAGTGATGTAGCCATATCAGTTGACCCCCATCCCTAGGTCTCATCGAAGCGTCGCGGCTTGGGGCGTGGGGAGTTAATTCGGAGATGACGTGGAAAAGGTGAGAATCCCGTGCCATAATTGCCATGATCGGTGCCGCCGCTTCTGCTGCACCCGAGACCCTGTGGGAGGCTGCCACGTGCGCGCGTCTGTCGGGCCATTACTATGCCATTTCGAAACCGAGACAATTTTCATTGGACCGAAGCGTCGATGTCAGGCGTGCCTCCACGTGGCAGTCATCTGATGGCTCGGGACGGAAAGAGGCGTACGGCTACTGTTGATTGAGTTTGAAAAGGAGGGGGACTTTCCGGAAACGAGGTCTCTCGGCTTTCTCACACCTCACCGGTAGTTGCAACGATCTCCCTTCATCTCCCAGGGGTTGCCAATCCTTCGGTACAAAACATCCCGGTGAGTGCCTGCGACATTTTCCCTTCTTCTTCCATCTCCCAACTCTTGTGCTACTTCGAACCCATCTCCTTCTTGCTTCTTCTTCCTCGATGGCACGTCGCCGTCACATTTCTTCAAACCCGGATGAGGTCGGTCCTTCCCAGCTGAGGACTCCATCGTCTTCCTCCTTAAAGGGGGAAGAGATTCCTGTGGAGGTCCGGAGGCAGCTCCGGCCGGGGTCCGTGATCATAGGCGTCCCTAGGGATCCTAGGTCTCCCCTTATAGTTTTCGCACATCCCATTTCCTCTCTTCCTCCTCCGGTGGCGGAGGTCTCTTCTTCTGGTGCCTCCGGTTATGCCTCGATGATGACCGGAGACGATCTTTACTGGATCCGAGATACCTATGGGGTCCCGGATTCAATCCATCTTTCACTACCAGGACCTAAGGACTGAGTAACCTCGAGTGGCCCTGGGAGGGTCACCTTCTATGAAGACTTCCTTGTTGGGGGTCTTCGTTTCCCCCTTCATCCATTCTTTCTTTCCTTTCTCAGTCACTTCCGCCTTGTCTCGGTCCAGTTGGCTCCCAATGCCATCCGGGTCATTTTTGCTTTCATCGTTTTTTGTCATTTTCATAGGTTTGTTGCCCGTTTCTCACTGTTCAGGGCCCTCTTCACCCTAAAGTGCTATTCTACCGACGATGGTTGGTGGTATCTTTCATCCCGGCCTAGGTGCCTTAGGTTCGACCTTCCCACTTCGATCAAGGGTTGGAAGAACTGCTTTTTCTTCGCCTCAGTTAAGGATGTCGACTGGGCCTGGAGTGAGCCGGACTGGTCCCCGAACTGAAATTCCCAGGTTGAGCCAGCAGACCAAGAGGTCTACACGCAGATGCTGCATGACGTGGTCCCAGCTCTCGATGTTCTGCTCTCGGAGCAGAATTTATTCGAGGCAGGAATCAGTCCCATCCGGGAGTTGGGTGAGGCCCCGGATCTTCTTCTTTCACCTTCATTTTCTGCTCTGCACTTCTTTTCTTTCAAAATGGCCTAACCGTTTCTTTCCTCCAGGTATGAAATTCTCTGTCGAGAGCTTGATGGAGGGTGCCCGGAAGAGGGACCCGCTGAGGGGACCCAGGAGGCTCCCGCAAAGAGGGCTCGTACTGAGGCGAGCCAGGGGCCCGCGCCCACTCCTGCTGCTATTGGCCTTGGGGTGATGGGTCCGCCTCAGTCTCGTGCGCCCGATGTCCCTGTCGTCGAGCTCGACAGGGTCGAGGGAGAGAGGAGACCGGAACCCCCTCAGGCGATGCCCGCTCTGGCCACTACGCTAATCGTCTCCATGGTGGCCACCAGGGTGACAGCAGCTCCACCAGCGGTCGCACTGCCCAGTGGAGGGACGACCACCCAGCCTACTGCCGATGCTCACCCTCCACCCTCGGGACTCGACGCCAGCTCCTCCGTCATCCGCGATCAAAGGCTCACCGAGAGGATGATGGAGTTCGTGAGCATGCCCCGAGACCGCCGTCTGAGGGGCGGCCGAGACTACACCGATGCGCTGCTAGGGATCCTCCCTCTGCTTTTCACGGTAAGTCCCGAGCTCTCCTCTTTTAATGTTCCAGTTGGATTTCTCTAACGTCCTATCCTCTCTCTGACATAGATCGGGACTGACGTACTGCTGTTGAGGAACTTCCTCTCCAGCTACGCCAAGAAGGATGCCGAGAAGGAGAAGAGGCTCAGCAAACTCGCAGCTGATGTGAAGGACCTCATGGAAAAGGGGGTCGAGCTGCGGGAGAATAACCAGGCCCTTCGAGTAGACTTGGGTCGCGCTGAGGGGTGCGTGAGGGAGCTCGAGACCTCTCTGTCAGAGGAGAGGATCTCGAACCAGTGCTGTGCTGAAGACGACACGGCGGAGGTGTCATGCCTCAGGGCTCAATCCCGGTCACTGGAGCGCCGGGTTGAGGAGGTCCTCAAGGAGCTTAGCACAGCCAAGGACAAGAACTTCTACGTCAACGGGCTGCTGGAGGCGTCCAAGAGGGAGGCGCAGGAGGCCGTGCCTAAGTTCCGGGCATCTGAGGAGTTCACGGCCGAGCTGCACGAGGTGGCCGTCGACTCTTTCTTGAAGGGCTTCGAGGTGTGCCAGGAAAAGGTGAGTTCCTTCTTTCCCGAGCTCGACCTCAGCGGAGTCGTCCTGGGCGGCCGGAGGGAGGATCCCATCGAGGGAGCTTCAACTGCGATGGCTGCTGAGGTGGCGATCCCCGAACAACCTTTTGGTGATGCTGCCGGAGAAGGATGCGGCTGCAGCAAAGTAGCCCTGCAGCTCCATTTATTTTCACTTTGCTTTCGTATGAACTTGTTTCTTTCTTCTTTGGGTCACCCTGCCTGTCGAGGCCATTTTTTATAAGAAACTTTTTGATAGAAATGAAGATCTTTTTCCATCAATTCATCCCCCCCCCTTTTTTTTGCATCTTCCGGACTGAACCCCGGTGCCAGCCACCGGGACTGAGTCCCGTTGTGCATTCCGGGCTGAACTCCGGGATTTCGTGGGCAAACAAGGTTCTGCTCCACCTTCCAGACCGAGGTCCGGGGCTTCGCATTAGAACCAGGTTCCACGCGAACTTCCGGACTGAACCCCGGGGCCACAGGCTGGAATTGAGCTTTGCGTGGCCTACCAAGCTGTTCTCTGGGATTTTGTAGGATCGGGACCTAAGTCTCCGGGACCTCCTCCGGACTGAACTCCGGGGCCGCATGTCAGAATTTAATTCCGTGTGACATTCCGAACTGAACTCCGGGATTTTTGTGAGAGGGGGCTTCGCACCTTCGTGGATCTTTCGTCGTGCCCATGCTCGCCGAACCTAGAGCTGGATGGCGATTGTCCTACGAGACGAGAATAGGCATTTGGTGTAAAGAAGACTTTATTATTGAAGTTTAAGGAGTCTTACACTATTGGTAATACATCCTCAAGTTTGAGGCGTTACAAGTCCGCGGGAACCGGGATCTGCCTAGCTCTTCCAGGTAGTACGTCCCATGGGGAAGTGCCTTCACCACTCTATATGGGCCTTCCCAATTTGGGGAGAGCTTACCGCACTCCCGCGGTTGGGAAGCTTCAACGTGGCATAACACTAGGTCTCCCTGGCGGAAGGACTTCGGTCGCACCCTGGAGTTGTAATATCTGGCCACTCGTTGCTGGTAAGCCGCCATCCGAACTCGGGCCCTATCCCTCATTTCTTCAAGGAGGTCTAGGTTCAGTAGCAGCCGTGCTGGGTTCTCCACCTCGTCGTACTGTTCCACGCGCAAGGTCGGCAATCTGAGCTCTACTGGAATAACCGCTTCTGCTCCAAAGACAAGGTTGAAAGGGGTCTCGTCCGTGGCCGTCCTCAGGATAGTATGGTACGCCCACAGGATGCTCGGGAGCTCTTCTGCCCACCTCCCCTTGGCCTGGTCTAATTTTGTTCGGAGGCCTTGTAGGATGGTCCTGTTTGATACCTCGGCTTCTCCATTTGTCTCATCGCAAAATTTCTCGAACTCCCGACAATCAAACTGGCATCCGTTGTCGGTGATGATGGTGTGGGGCAAACCAAAGTGGCAGATAATCGACTTCCAAAAGAACTTGGTGACATTTCCTCCGTGATCCGGGTCAAGGGCTCGGCCTCGACCCACTTCGTGAAGTAGTCGATAGCTACAATCAGGAACTTCCTTTGCCCGGATGCCGGGGGAAAGGGTCCGAGGAGATCCATGCCCTACTGAGCGAATGGCCATGGGGCGGAGAGCTGGGAGAGAGGAGCGGCAGGTTGACACTGCACTACACCGTGTCGCTGACATCTGTCACACCTCTTCACGAAGTCAGTAGTGTCTTCTCTCATCGTCTCCTAGAAATAGCCTTGACGGAGGGCCTTATACGACAGCGTTCTGCCCCCCACATGGTTCCCGTAGATGCCCTCATGGATCTCTTGGAGCACAAGGGCGGCTTCGGTGGGTCTCAAATACTTGAGGAGCGGGTAGGAGTAGGACCTCCGATACAGTAGCCCGTCCATTAATACGAAACGTGCGGCCTTCCTCTTAATGAGGCCGGTCGCCATGCGATCCTCTGGCAAGGTACCGTTGGTGATGTACTCGATGTACTTATCCATCCAGCTGGGCTCTAGGTTGACCTGCTAGACTTCCATGGGTGTCTCATAGCTCGGGGCTTTGAGATGCTTGATGTAAGTGCGGCCCAGTGATGAGTCCGGTAGGGTTGCCAGGCAGGAGAGGGCATCTGCACGAGCATTTTTCCCGCGAGGAATATGGGAGATGCTGAAGCGCCTAAAACCTGTCGTGCTCGTTCGTACGAGCTACAGGTACCTCGCCATTTGGGGGTCCCGTGCCTCGTACTCCTCCGAGACCTGCCCGACCACTAGCTGCGAGTCGGTGAAGACCCTGAGGCAAGCCACGCCTAGCTTGCAGGATACTCTTAGCCCCGCGAGGAGTGCTTCATACTCCGCCTGGTTATTGGTGGTGGCGAACTGGAAACTGAGCGCACACTCAGCGACGACCCCTTCGCCGTTGGCAAGGATGAGTCCGGCTCCACCCCCACCGGAGTTCAAAGTTTCATCCACATGAAGGATCCAGACGTCTTCCTCTGGTCCAGGCTCCGGCTGCCGGTCTTGGGGGTTCTCTTCCGGTCCCTCGCCCAAGCCTGCACACTCAACCAAAAAATCAGCGAGTACTTGTGCTTTCATGGCCGACCTCGACCGGTAGGTGATGTCGAACTTACTGAGCTTGAGCGCCCACTTCGCCAGGCGTCCAGACGTGTTAGGTCGGCCGAGCACTACTTTCAGTGGTTGATCCGTTAGGACCGCAATGGAGTGCGCTTGGAAATAAGGTCTGAGACACTGGGCAGACACGATTAGCGCAAAAATCAGTTTCTCAAACCGAGAATATCTAAGATCCACATCGTGGAGGAGTTTGCTCATGTAATATACCGACTTCTGTATCCCTTTGTCATCCGTCCGACCCAGGACTGAACTAACAGCTTCCGGTGTGACTGCCAGGTACAGGAGGAGCTCCTCTCCCTCTTCTGGCCAGGAAAGTAATGGCGGCGACGCCAATGTCTTCTTCAGCTCTTCAAATGCCTCCTGGCACTCCTTTGTCCAAGCGAAGTCATGCAACTTCCTCAGCGCCTTTAAGAAGGGCTAGCAGTGGTCGGCGAACCTCGAGATAAATCAGCTCAGGGCAGCTATCCGGCCGGTGAGTCGCTGCACTTGCTTCTTGGAGGTGGGCTGCTCCATATCTAGGATCGCCTGAACCTTCTCTGGGTTGGCCTCTATCCCTCTTTGGGTCATCATAAAGCCCAGGAACTTTCCTGCGGATACGCCGAAAGCGTACTTTGCTGGATTCAACTTCATTTGGTGAAGATAGAGGTTACTGAAGGTCTCTGTCAGGTCGTCGACATGGTCCAAAGTCGGCTTGCTCATCACCAGCATATCGTCCACGTACACCTGCATGTTGCGGCCAATTTGGTCTTTGAAGACCCTGTTGACCAGACGTTGGTACGTGGCACCTGCATTCTTGAAGCCGAATGGCATCATTTTATAGCAGTAGGTCCCACGATCGGTGACGAAGGTGGTGTGCTCCTCGTCCTCTGGGTGCATTCGAATCTGGTTGTACCCAAAGAAGGCATCCATAAAAGAGAGGAGGCGATGCCCTGCGATAGCGTCCACGAGCTGGTCAATCTTAGGAAGGGAAAAATTGTCCTTCGGGCAAGCTCGGTTGAGGTCGATGTAGTCCACACAGATCCTCCACTTGTCATTGTTCTTCTTCACCATTACCACATTCGCCAGCCAACTGGGATACTGTACTTCTCGTACAAAGCCAGCGGCGAGAAGCTTCTCCACTTCCTCATTGATGGCCTTTTGTCTCTCTGCGGCAAAACTTCTCTTCTTCTGGCAGACCGGGCGACACCTTAGATCAATCTTCAATTGGTGGGTGATAACCTCCAAGGGGATACCTGGCATGTCTGCAGTAGACCAGGCGAACACATCAGCATTCGTCCGAAGGAAATCTAGCAAGCGGGCTCGCTCATCTTCTGGGACCTGGGCTCCTATCTGCATCATTTTCTGAGGGTCCGACCTGAGGGGGTACGTCAATAAGCGCTCCACGGGATCTCCCCTGGGATCTTGCGCTCTTAGGTCGAGATCATCGACGTCGGAGCCGAGCTCGGCACTCCGGGCTCCTGGGACCGTCTGCAGGCAATGTGGGACAGGTTGGGCCGTCCCTCTCATCACTCCCATCCCGGAAGCGGTAGGGAACTGCACCAGCAACCTTTTGGTGGAAATAACCGCGTCAAACTGGTTGAGCCCTGGACGGCCCAGGATAGCATTATAAGGTGATGGGAGCCTGACGACGGTAAACGTCATCATGACCGTGCTCTGCCGGGATGGGGATCCGGCGGTAACCGAGAGAGTGATCTCTCCTTCGACCCCCATAGAATCTCCAGTAAAGCCCACAAGAGGGATGTGCACAGGCTTTAGCTGATCATGAGACAAATTCATTCGGGAGAAAGCATCATAAAAAAGTACATCAGTAGAGCTCCCACTATCTACCATAATGCGATGTACAGGATGCTTTGCGATGGTCATCTCGATCACCACTGCATCATTGTTTACATTTTCACTTTCATTTCCCTTTTCAAAGGGGAGTACATTCTCCAGGTCTCCCGCCTCCCGGGCTCTCTTCGGCGCGCGCCCTATCCTCCAAGAGATCATGCCCACCAGCTTCTCCGTTGGACGGTTGTCAACCGCGGGGACGGGGGGAAGGGCTGAAAGTGGCTGGTGCTCCGCTGGGGCCTCACTCCTTACGAACTTCTTGAGGTAGCCCCTCTTGATCAGCTCCTCGATCTCCCGTTTTAGATTACGGCACTCCTCCATGTCATGGCCGTGCTCGCGGTGAAATTGGCAATACTTTGTTTTGTCACGGATGTTCCTTGGGTTCTGAGGAGGAGGTCGACGGAGGTAGTTCTCACCCTCAATTTTCATGAGGATCTTCGTTCTAGGAGCGAGGAGAGGGGTGAAGGCTCGCTCCGGGACAGCACCATTCTTCGACTTCGGACCCGGACAGAAGTCTGTAGGTGGTCCGGGCCTCTGGGTCCCAGGGACATCCCTTGGGGCAGGCTTTTTAGAAGGCTTCCTATCCAGCTCTCGCCTGGTGCGGTCGGCCTCCTCAGCACGGATGTACTTGTGGACATGGAGGAGGAGCTCATAATACATCTTGGGGGGCTTCTTGTCCAGGAAATACGTCAGGCGGGAGGTCTTGAGCCCATGCTTCAACTCCAGCATGGCGACATGCTCGTCTAGGCTATAAATCTCTAGGGCGGCGGTCTTGAAGCGGGTGACGTAGTCCCGCAGCAGCTCTTGGACTTGTTGGCGGATAGAGAAGAGGCTATCCACCTCCCTTGGCACCTTTCGGTAGGTGTCGAAGTGTGCCACAAACTTTCCTTCCAACTGTTGGAAGGAGCTGATGGATTCTGGCTCGAGGCGGGTGAACCAAACTCGAGCAGCCTTCCAGAGGGTGGTCGGGAAGGCGATGCATAGAAGAGCATCCGTCACTCCTTGGACCCTCATGAGAGCCTTATAGCTCTCTAAGTGGTCCAAGGGGTCGGTGGTCCCATCGTAAGGATCCACCTGAGGCATGCGGAACCGATTCGGGATCGGTTCCTCTTGGATTTCCCGGGAGAATGGTGGTTGGGTGTTATAGCCCACTAGCTTGGTTGGGGAGCTTTGCATGTTAGCGAAACGGCGGGAGAACTCCGCCAACTTGCACTCGTACTCCTCCAAACGCCTCTCGGCCAGGCGCCTGATGGCCTCATCGGTGGAACCTTCCATCGAGGCCGCTGGAGAAAGGGATGCCAATCGATCGCGATGAGGGGCCTTGGCTCGATGGCGCTTACTGCACCATACTGCTTTAGCATCGTCGGCCGGGGATCGACTCTCGTGATCTGCCAAACCGGTATGGTTTCTCTTCGCGAGAGTTTGATGGCTCCCGCGGGGATTGGTTACTGCCTGCGGATGGGAAGGCCCATCTTGGATGGAGCGCAGGCTTCCATGGGGGCCCGCGGCTCGGGCCACGGGGGTCCCTGACTGGGGCTGAGTGGCCAAGGAGCGCTGCTGGTGCTACAGCTGCCGCACGGCCATAGTCAGTGTTTGCAGCTGCTGGACGACGACTGCGAAAGGATCGTCCACCGAGGATGGCTGAGGAGGAGGGGGTGGAGCGGGAAGTTCCCTCTCTGGGCTGCGCGGGCCCGGGGGAGAGGGAACCTCTCCTGCTCAGCTGGTGGATGCTTCGCGCCCACGTGTCACCACCATAGTCGATGCACACTCTTGCTCACGGAGAGCTTGCTTGTGCAGGGGTTGTTGTTCTGTCCCCCTTCCTGGTGCACCAATCTGTTATCGATCTTATCGCGGTGGCCTGTAGCTTGTGAGCTGGCACCAGTTCTCGGACTCTCCTACCTCGAGATCTCCAAGCCTCCGGTCCTGCGAAACAAGGTCAGAGACCCGGGCCGGGGATTCCGGTGAGGGCACTCCGACGATCAAGTTAGAGAGCGGCAAGATGGAACAGGTCCACTAAGGTGGGTTCCCGAAGGATTCCCGTGCTTAGAGGAGATTTAGATGAAAGAAGTGTGAGGAAGAGAGAGGTTGAAGCCTGGCTTCCTGTGCTGGGTTCATCGAGCTCGCGCCTGAAGACTTCCGGGGGTCCCAGGATCGTTCTCTCGGTACTCTTCCCTCTTGTCGACTTACCTTTTCATTCGCTTTTACCGTCTCTTTTTTACCACCAGACCTCCTTCAGTCCCCGTCCCCTCGCAGGAGGCTCCCGGAGATCTCTGGATCCCCTCCCTTCTCCTTCAAGTTCGGGAGTTAAGTGACCGGCATGCCTCGTCCGCCATGTGTCACGAAAGGGGAATCTGGTGAGACCTCGAGCCGAGCACGGGAGCCCTCCTTTCAGGGCGTTGACGGTGGATTTCCAGTGTTCCAGGCTCCTGACCGCAAGGATTTAATTCCTTGATCGTGGGGCCCTGCTTAATTGATGTAAACGAGGTTCCGCGCACCGCTATGGGCCGTACTGGTGCCCTGTACGGGATGCGGCGCACGCCGATTCTAGTGGCGGCCTCGTGACCCGTGCCTCTGCCTCCTTGAGGCTTTGCAGAGTAAGGCTGACTTCGGCCAAGGTGGACCCATCAGGGGGTGCCACATGATGATGGAGCAGAAAGGCCTGGCTTGACCTCGATAGAGGTGGACCCGTCTCGGAGCACCGCATGGTGGAGGAGCAGGGGATGCCAGCTTCGGTCGAGGTGGACCCCTCCTGGGTGGACACCTGGCGAAGTGGTAAAGGAAGGCTCGACTTCGGCCAAGGTGGACCCGTCTTGGGGTGCCACTTAGCGAAGGGGCAAGAGAGCCCGGCTCGACCTCGGCAGAGGCGAACCCATCTTGGGATGCCACCTGGCGAGGGAACGGGGGCTGCCAGCTTCGGCCGAGGTGGACCCCTCCTGGGTGGACACTTGGCGAAGTGGCAGAGAAAGGCTCGGCTTCGACCGAGGTGGACCCATCTCGGGGTGCCACCTGGCAAAGGAGCAGGAGAGCCCGGCTCGACCTCGGTAGAGGTGGACCCGTCTTGGGGTGCCACCTGGTGAGGGAGCAGGGGGCCGCCAGCTTCGGTTGAGTTGGACCCCTCCTGGCTGGACACCTAGCGAAGTGGTAGAGGAAGGCTCGATTTCGACCGAGGTGGATCCGTCTTGGGGTGCCACCTGGCGGAGGAGCAACAGAGCCCGGCTCGACCTCGGCAGAGGTGGACCCATCCAAGGGTGCCACCTGGCAAGGGAGCGGGGGCTGCCAGCTTCGACCGAGGTGGACCCCTCCTGGGTGGACACCTGGCGAAGTGGCAGAGAAAGGCTCGACTTCGACCTAGGTGGACCCGTCTTGGGGTGCCACCTGGCGAAGGAGCAGGAAAGCCCGGCTCGACCTCAGCAGAGGTGGACCCATCTTGGGGTGCCACCTGGCGAGGGAGCGGGGGCTGCCAGCTTTGTCCGAGGTGGACCCCTTTTGAGTGGATACCTGGTGAAGTGGCAGAGAAAGGTTCGACTTCGACCGAGATGGACCTGTCTCGGTGTGCCACCTGGCGAAGGAGCAGGAGAGCTCGGCTCGACCTTGGCCGAGGTGGACCCGTCTTGGGGTGCCACCTAGTGAGGGAGCAGGGGGCCGCCAGCTTCGACCGAGGTGGACCCATCTTGGGGTGCCACCTGGCGGAGGAGCAGCAGAGCCCGGCTCGACCTCGGCAGAGGTAGACCTGTCCTGGGATGCCACCTGGCGAGGGAGCGGGGGCTGCAAGCTTCGGTCGAGGTGGATCCCTCCTGGGTGAACACCTGGCAAAGTGGCAGAGAAAGGCTCGACTTTCACCGAGGTGGACCCGTCTTGGGGTGCCACCTGGTGAAGGAGCAGGAGAGCCCGGCTCGACCTCGGCAGAGGTGGACCCATCTTTGGGTGCCACCTGGCGAGGGAGCGGGGGCTGCCAGCTTCGACCGAGGTGGACCCCTCCTGGGTGGATACCTGGTGAAGTGGAAGAGAAGGGCTTAACTTCGGCCGAGGTGGACCCGTCTTGGGGTGCCACTTGGCGAAGGAGCAGGAGAGCTCGGCTCGACCTCGGCAGAGGTGGACCCGTCTTGGGGTGCCATCTGGCGAGGGAGCGGGGGCTGCTAACTTCGACCGAGGTGGACCCCTCATGGATGGACACCTGGCGAAGTGGCAGAGAAGGGCTCGACTTCGGCCGAGATGGACCCGTCTTGGGGTGCTACTTGGCGAAGGAGCAGGAGAGCCCAGCTCGACCTCGGCAGAGGTGGACCCGTCTTGGGGTGCCACCTGGCGAGGGAGTGTAGGCTGCCAGCTTCGGCTGAGGTGGACCCCTCCTGGGTGGACACCTGGCAAAGTGGCAAAGAAAGGCTCGACTTCGGTCGAGGTGGACCGTCTTGGGGTGCCACCTGGCGAAGGAGCAGGAGCGCCACTTCCTGAGCGAGGAATTTTGAAAGAAAAATTCACGTGGCACCGGCGACATCTAGCTAGAACTGACACACATTCCACATCAGCGATGTAGCCATATCACCTCCCATGAGCCGGGTCATCCCCATCAGGAAGCAAGGCAACCGAGCCATCAGCAGACTCCAACTCTACCCAGACAGGATCCTTGAACACCACACCCACAAGAACCTTCCCAACAAAATCTTCCTGGTCCAAACTCAGATCCCCCCCATTATGCCTTCCTGCTTCGACAATAGGGACAAGCACCCCACCCTCCAACCCATTGTCAGGGCTCTCGACCATCGAAGGCAGATCCACAAACACAGTAACACCTAGAATAGGGGGCAGTAGGGCAAGAAACAGTCAAAATCCCCTCATTTCGGTCCCCACCTAGGCTAGAAGAAGCAGCACTAACCTGGATGGAGGCCGAAGACGACGGGCTGATCGACGGGGATGAACCCTGGTACTTGTCCAAAGCCGGAACAGCAGGACAACCTGGATCAGGCGCAGCAGAAGCGGGGGAGACGACCTTCAGCAGGCTCCTAGCTCTCTTTAAAGACCCCGCAGCAAGGTCCACCATCTGCACGTCCCGATGACCGGAGTCATCACCACCACCGAGCTCCATTCTATCCCCAAGAAGGCCAAGAGCAGAGAAACCCCTTCCAGTCGTCACCTCCTCCTGAGAAGGCTCCTCACCCTTGCTTCTTGGAGATCAGTGCCGAGCCACCTTCGACAGTTTCTGCCACCCATCAGAGTCCGGTGGAGAGTTCGTCGAAAAGGAGGCAGTCCGCGAGGAGCCCAGAAGAGTGGAAGAAGAGGCCAGATCTGACGACTCCGAGCAGCGCTCCCTAGTCTTCATATGGTCCCTCACACCACGAACAGGAGCCCTGGGGGCCCGAGGTTGCCGGATCCACAAGGTCACCAGCCACGGCCCAACTTTAGGCCGCTCCACCCTAGCCAACCGCACGGACTCCTACAAAAGGGGAGATGGACTGGGCTTGGGTGGCGCCCCCTCCTTCACAGCACCACAGTCAGGGGACACTCCAGCTCCCCCTCCATCACGGTCGGACGAAGCAACACCCGCTCCTCCTCATGGCCCAGTCTCCCACACCGGAAGCAAACTTCTGGCAAGTTTTCGTACTGAAAAGGCTGCTAGAACAAACCATCCCTCCCTCGAAGCCTCACCCCCGGCAGTAGAGGATTACTCGAGTCTAGTTCAACCTTCACCCTCGCATAACCAAACTTCTTGAGATGCTCCGTAAATTCGTCGATGAGAAGTGGGGTACTGGCCTCCGCAGCGATCGTCTTCAGAGCATCCAGTGACCAAAGCTCCACCGGCAACTCCGGGAGTCGCAGCCACACTACATTCCTCAACACTAGACGATGGCTCGGTGTGAAGTCCGGACGCCAAGCTTCAACCACCAGGAACTGCCCGTCGATGAACCACGGGCCTCCCACCCTTGCCCGAGAACACTCACTCTCGTCCTTGAACCGAACCATCGAGTGATCGGCAGCCAACGCGAACACCTCCGATTCCTTTTCTAGCTTCAATTTCACCCTAAAATCCCTCGCCACCAATCCCGCCGACACCCTCCTTCCCAAACTCCGGACGAAGAGAGTTCGACCCTCCCACAGCCTGCAAGAGTCCTCAATTTCCGAAGCAGGGAGCTCCAGCACGTTAGAAAAGAAACCCCGCAACTCCTCGATCTCAACCTCAGAAACACGGTGAGCTGTCCACGAAGCCCCCCAAGGGACACCTTGCACGACATTGGACCAACTCCGGTCCTCCCCGTCGGCGTCCAAATCCCCACTGGCAGATCACTTTCCGTTCTTCCCGTCACTCGCCATACGGCTCAAGGCAGCACAGAGTCGTTCGATGAAATGTCAAAGAAGGCACGAGGATGGCACGGAAACCAAGTCACAGCACTGCCACAGCCGAAGCTCGGTCTCCCCTTTAATGTAATTGTATTGATATAGATTACATGACGGCAAAGCCTTTGCGTCTCCTCGGTTCATCAACATCGTAAATGCTTTCCTTTTTATTTTTAATGGTATAATTGGTGTTGGTGGAAATACTTTGCCATTTTGATCCGCTGCGAAGAGCGCCGCTTCCTTCTAAATTTATCAAAATTAATGTCTACAACATAAATTATGAAAGAAAAGAGGATACATGTATATCAAGATCTTTTAGTATTAGAACTCGAGCATTGAAATCGTGACTGCTTGGTGTAGCACAGTTCTAGAATTCCATCAGATCTGATAATTTTTTGGTTACATATCAGTTCTGAAGCTTGCACATAAAACCACCAAAATTCTTCAGGGCATAATTTTCTCACATATATATTGAATTTCTGTTCTCTTAAAGTCGGTAGAAAGATCTCTTCAAGACCTACAATTGACATGGTTCTCAGCTAAATTCCAGCACCTTTTAAAATAAAATGTGGCCAAAAACTTCAATGTAATTAACAGACGAATTTATTTCGAATTTCAGAATTTTAGTCAAACTAGGTATCTTTTGGTCTAACGTAGGGCCTATTCAAAGTTTTTATAGGGTTATCGTTATTAAGAGCCTGCTTATATTGGCTTGCAGTGGACTGTAAGATGGCTTTGATATCGAATAATTATGAGTTATTTTCTTGTGTGGGTGTGAGTGGATTATCCGCTAGCAGCTCAATGTCGATCTATTTGCAGTGTTTCCTGGACTACCACTGTAAAAATTCCCTGGAGGCATCTCTACTCGCATCCTTGACAGCAAAATACCCATCGAGATTGTTGTTACATGCCTCGTGGCATCTTTCATCTCATTTTGGCTTTAATATCAGTTCGAGGTTAGCTGGTGAGCCACCTGAACAAACGAACTCTCAAGTTCAATTTGAGCCTACATTTATTTTTAATAACCAGCTAGTGTTGGAGGTTAACTTATATGCTAAACAATGAAGGTTGAGTAAGTTAAGCCACCAGAGAGCAAGCAGTCCATGAATTTTTCCCTTTTTTTCCCTAAATAAAATATGAGCAACTGACAACCAAGGTAACATGCAAGGTTTCAATTCATGGTATGATTCTACTTTTTCTTGGTCCCTCTTTTAAGTCGCTCCATAGCTAGCCAATGGGTCCATGAGGCAAGGGTGGTAATCCACAATATCATGTAGCCCGTGTGCATAAATATTTCCCATGGAGTGCTATTTATGGTGTAGAGTAGAGTCTTTTGGTGGCTAGCATGTTATTATCCTCCTCATATTGCTCCAGCCTCAAGATGGTATCATATCCCTCTCATATTATAACAAAAGAGAGAGAGAGAGAGAGAGAGAGAGAGGAAAAGGTAGAAAGCTGCAGCACTAGCAGCAAAAATTGGAGAGTTTGTTCCGCTAAATTACGACAAGACTCCATGGTGGTGCGTTCTCTCGGTCCCACCGTCCTCAGGGTCTGACCACTCACCACTACCACCGCGCTCGAAACGGCGCCAACTCTTCTTCGCTTGTTACAGAGCCGAAGCGTCAAAAGAGGGGAAATTGAAAAAAAACGGAAGCGAAACAAAAAGAGGAGAGATCGAGCCCGAGGCGATGGCTAGGGGACGGCGGGAGATCCCACCCTGCTCCAAGACCTACGGCGTCCCCATCTACTGCGCGGCCTGGGTCCCCCTCGACCGGATCTCGGCCTTCGCCGCCGCGGCTGAGGCGGAGGAGAAGGAAGACAAGGGCGAGGCGGCGGAGGCGGAGGAGCAGAAAGACAAGGGCAAGCAAGGAGGAGGTGAAGGAAGCGAGGGAGAGACTTTTCCTTCGTCTCAGAAAGATCGGCTACTGGTGGCTCTGGGGGGAGGCGGGGGCGAAGGCCGGAGCGGGGTTCCCAACGCCCTCGTCATCTCCGAGTTTGATCTCGCGTCACGATCTCTCTCCGATCAGCCGGTAAAATTCGCTTCTTTTTTCTAAGTTGCGATGTATTGCATCGATTTGGGAATTTGGATTGGATTGCAGAATCTGAAGTAGTTTTTAGCCTTTTGATGCTTAAATGTTGATCCTTTTTAAACTGATCTAGGTGTTTCGGATGGGAACGGATGCTGAGGTGCCTTATAGGATGGCTGTACACCCAGGGGGAAATGGAATTCTTTGCTCATTTCCAAAGGGTTGCAGGTCTTTTCTTAAGTCATCTTAAACTGATTTTCTTTTACATTGATTTTATGCATTTGCAAGCTTTGTAAATTGATGATCAATGTCCAATGCCTTTTTCTTGTTTTTTTTGAATAAGTCAGCAATTGGTTCCATATGAAAAAACACAGCATTGGCAATAATATGGTGACACGTTCTTCCACTTTTGCATCATTCTTTTTAAGGAGGAAGCAAATTCTGTATAAATATCTTAAAAATCTTTTCTACATTTAGAGGTTTTGCACATAGCTTTTACAATGTAAACTAATTTCTTCCTCAGGTTGCCAACATTTATTGTTATACATTATGGTATCCAGGTATACTACACAGCTCTCAGGTAGGTTTCTTTTTTGGGGGGGGTTTATTCTTGAGCGGCTATTTTGTTCACGGGGCATCTTTTTCCCCTTGCCTTGTAAGCCTGAATAGATTTCTTCCATCAAAGAGATCATTCGATAAAAATGTGTGCCCCCGACTTAACATGATATTTTTTCCTTTCAAATTTACTAGAATGTCTTACAAGTTGTTACGTTGTACATTCAGGTGCTTTGGATATATCTTCGGGACATGACTACAAAGGTAGATACCTAATCTATGTACTCACCCGCTAACCTATCTATCGGCCAGAACTTGCCATCAAAGTATCTTTACAATTCAGTAACCAGTAGCCAATTGCTGTAGCTTTATCTGCTGACCTGTTTGCCGACCTATCAGTAGTGCCAAACTTAATGTTGAAGTAATTTTTACTTAGCTATTATCAGCTACGATTCTTTGATGCACTCCTTGTCACATAACTCATCTCCGAGATTTCAAACAACTAGTTACCTAACGTGCAAAAATGACAACAACCAATTCCTCCCTATGCATCAGCGGATGAGGGCTAAGATCCCGTGCCTATAATAGTAGATGAACTGTTCATTATTCTCGATAGCAGTGGTTTCTCAGCCATCTTTTATAAATAACCAGGATTTCGAGTAAGCAACTCTTTTCTATGCTCACCGCTTTTCATCTATTCTAGATCTATGACTTGAGCATTGGAGGATCCTCGTCGAAACTAATTCCGGACCATAGATTTTATTTTTCAGGTCATTCCATTGGCGACTTTCACCAATCAGTATCAGCTTCGACCTTGAGCTAGAATCTACAGCAACTGATTGGCGCTAGAGAAAAGATCTCAAGCCTATTTTGAAAAGAAAAGTGAGCAAAACATCCTCGACGCCATCTAAAAATGCTACATCAAGGAATACCAGAGTCCATTCATGCAGCATGGCTTTCACACCTTCATCGCCACTAGCATAACAACCTTTGCTGGCATGGGGGTAACCCTGGACCAGTTCAATGACCTGGTCCAATAGGTTCGTACCCTGACTGCTATAGTCCAGGGAATACAACAAAGTAATGCTAACCGTTAAAAGTCGCAATCTGCTCCTTTCCCATGGTAGCAACCTTCTATCATAGCCTAACAATTTCAGTCGCCTTCTACAGCATCCCATCCTCCACCACCGGAACCGGAGTTGAAGAGGCGGACAAGACAGAGTCGGTCTTGAAGTTCGACCTAGGCACGGACAATCGCCCACTCCCCACTTCGAAAGGGACTCCACTCCCAAGACATTGTCTCGACATTTTGAGATCCACAATGCTAGAGATGTTGATGTGGACCGGCATCTCCAAGAGATGTATCAGCGGATCGAGGTGTTGCAGAATCAAGCCTCGATTCGTAATGAATGTTCCAGTTTCAACATCAACCCATCCTTCATCATCAAAATAATGATGGAGTCTATTCCTGCAAACTTCAAGTTCCCCCATCTAAAAATTAATGATGGGTTGAGGGATCCATTGGATCATCTTGAGAGTTTCCAGACTTTCATGCTGCTTTGCCAGGCTTTCGATGCAATCCTGTGTTAAACCTTTCCTCAACCCTCAAAGGGATGGCAAGGTATTGGTATTTTAGCCTCAAGCTTAGCTCTATTGATTCTTTCAAAGAGCTGAGTCAGTTGTTCGCCTTCCTCTTTGCTAGTAGCCAATGACGTCATCGGGGGTCAAACTATTTAATGAGCATTAGATGGAGGAAAGGAGAATCCCTCCGCATGTACCTCAACTGCTTCAACGCTGCCACTTTAGAGGTGCACAATTTGGATCGGTCATGGTTATGACTGTCCTAAAGAGCAGACTGTAGAAAAATGCTATTCTCCTCTTGGAAAAAACTTATCTCCAAAATTTTGTGGAAATGCTAACATGGACGGAGAAGTACGTCAATGTTGAGAAGGCATACAATGCCCATCCAATTCCCGTCAAAGCTAAGATAGACCAGAAGCCAGAGAGCTGGAAGTAACCCCTGCTGAGCAAGGCAACTGAAAAAATCGACGGAGATCTCGTAATTTACCTCGTCGTCGATCCAGGACTTCGCCAAGGAACCAGCAAAATAGGTCTCCTCTCAGGAGGCATGACTTTTCACCCTCGAGGTATTACACTAATTATAGGCCTTTGAATGTACCTCAGGGGCAAATGCTTATGGAGGTTAGGTAGCAGCTGCCGTCGACAAGGATGCTGCGTGCTTTGCTCGATCATCACAATCCTAACAAATATTGCCTTTACCATCGCAATCACGGTCATGATATGAAGGAGTGCATTTAATTACAGGATGAGATCAAGCGATTCATCCAGAAGGGAAGACTCGACTGGTTCCTTCGAAGAAGGGCACCACTATGATGGTCACCACCGAGATCTCGACAACTATCGCCGCTGCCACCACCGAAGCCATGCACGGCTCTTGAACAGCCTCCTCTCGGTAGGAGAATAGAGAAGGAAGTCTACCTGCAAAAGATGTCAATATGATTAGTGTGAACATGATGGATAAGGCACGTCAAAAGCCAACGGAGCCCTTTAAAGATGCAAAAAAAATAGATAAAAAAAGATAACACCTCCGAAGAAAATGCGGCCAGTATCTAGTACCCGCATGCGGATGTGGTGGTTAGAATCCTGAATATTGATAACTACAATGTATATCGTGTCTAGTTGATAGTGAAAGTGTATTTGACATTTTGTATTTTTTGGTTTTTTTCTTTGATGAAACTTTTTATGGACTACTTGGCGAAATATGGATCTCTCCTATAGGGTTTTTCTGATGAGCTGGTGCCTATAGAAGGGGTAATTACATGTCAAGGCTGGTACCTCCTCCCAACGAGTCACCATTTAGATGAACTTCTTGGTGGTCAAAATCTCGGTACCCTCGGACGGTCAGGATTATGTGCTCTTGATGTTGTAGTCTTTATCAAACACTTGTTGATGAAGTTTCCGACCAGTCACGGAGTTGGACAAATCAAAGGAAACCGGTTTGTGGCATGGTAGTGTTACAATGCTAGGCTCCAAGTCAAGGCCGGATTCGACCTTTTTGTTATGGGGTTGGATACAAGAAATGAACTGTTTGAGGAGTACAGCAAGTGCTAGGTGATTTGCTGGAGATCCCTCTCTCAAAGAAAGACTCCAATTACACGGTTCGGATTGGTTCTAGCCTGGATAAGGTAACAAAGGAACAACTAACCACTTTTTTATAGAAAAATATCAACGTGTTTGCCTGGTCCGCTGTTGATATGCCCAGGATAGATCCAGATATAATGGTATACAAGCTGAACATTGACCCGACCTACTGTTCAGTGAAGCATAAGAAATGGAGCTTTGTCCTAGAGTGACAGAAAGCCATCATCGAGGAGGTTGACAAGCTGGTTAAGGCTGGGTTTATTAGAGGGGTGATGTATCTTGACTGGCTAGTGAATGTGGTGCTCGTGAAAAAGCAAATGGGAAGTAGCAAATATGTTTAGACTTCACCAACTTAAATAAAGCCTGTCCTAAAGATAGCTACCTTCTTCGAATTGACCAATTAGTTGATTTAACTTCCGGTCACATGCTCCTCACCTTCATGGATACCTTCTTTGATTGCAATCAAATATGGATGGCACTTGAAAATGAGAAAAAGATCGATTTTATTAATGACTTTACTGTTACAGGGTTATGCCCTTCGGGCTCAAGAATATAGATGCAATATATCAACGCGTGGTGAATAAGATCTTCAAAGATCAGATTGGCTGGAATATGAAAGTCTATATGGATGATATGCCGGTTAAAAGCCGGTCCGCTCAAGACCATATTACCGACCTTCAGGTCTTTATCACACTGCATCGATATAAGATGAAGCTGAACCCGGCAAAGCGTGTGTTCGGAGTGACGTCTAACTATTCCTGGGCTTCATGGTTTTGCATCAAGGCATCGAGATAAATCTAGAGAAGATTCGGGCAGTCCAAGAAATGACCCCACCGAGTTTCATCAAAGAAGTATGACGCCTCACTGGGCAAATGGCCATCCTAAATCGCTTCGTGTCTAGATCAGCGGAGAGATGCCTTCAATTTTTAAAATATTCATGCAGTTGAAGGACTTCTAGTGGATAATAAAAGGCCAAAAGGCATTCGAGGAGCTAAAGAGGTACCTCAGCTCTGCTACTTTGTTGAACAAGCCCAAGCCTAGGGAAGAGCTTTTTCTCAACCTTGTTATATTTTCCATCGCAATAAGTTCAGTGTTTGTTCGGGAGGAAGAAAAGTTCAGAAGCCTGTCTACTACATCAACAAGGTTTTCCATGATTCTGAAACCAGATATACAAGGTTGAAAAAATTCATCTTTGCTCTTATCATGTTTGCCATAAAGCTATGGCCATATTTTCAAGTCTATAGTATCATTCTTCTTATTGATCAGTCCATGAAGACGATCCTCCATTGATCAGATACCTCGGGGAAGGTAGCTAAGTGAGTGCTTGAGCTCTTCGAATTCGATGTGAGGTTCCATCTAAGGCCTTCAATCAAAGCTCAAGTGCTCGCCGATCTTGTTCTTAAATGCACCATATCGAAGGAAGATAAGATTCATGCGGAAGGGATAAATTCCCAAGCCAGTCCAGAGGAACAATGGACTTTGCACGTAGATGGTTCATCAAATTCTTCTGGGTCGAGAGTAGGGTTAATACTAGCTCATCCTAAGGGCGATGTCGCTGAATATGTTTTGCGGTTCGACTTTCTCGCTACCAATAACGAAGCAGAGTATGAAGCATTGATTATCGTACTCAAGATTGCAAAAGAAGTGGGAGTCTGGTATCTCATCATTTTCAATGATTCCTGGCTGGTGGTAGGGCAAGTTAAAGGCAAGTATAAATCTCGAGAAGAGAATATGAAGTACCTTGGCAAAGCAAAAGATTTAACTTCATCATTTTAAGGCTTTGATATCCAGCAGGTACTTAGAGCAAAATATTTAACAAATGACAATCCATAAAGCCATTCTAGCTACCTTGTAAGCCTGAACAGATATCTTCCATAAAAGAGATCATTCGGTAAAAATGTGTGCCCTTGACTTAACATGATGTTTTTTCCTTTCAAATTTACCAAAAGGTCTTACAAGTTGTTACGGGGGTACTTCGGATACCTTGGATATTTCTGCGGGACACGGCCATAGAGGTAGATACCTAATTTATAGACCCAGCCGCTGACCTATCTATCGGCCAAAGCTTGTCACTGAAGCATCTTCACAGTTTAGTAACCAGTTTCTGCAGTCTTATCCGTTGATTTATTTACCGGCCTATCAATGGCGCCGAACTTAATGCTGAAATAATTTCACTTAATTGTTATCAGCTGCAATTCTTCGATGCGCTCCTTGTCACGTGACCCATCTCCGAGATTTTAAACAACCAGTTATTTAACGTGCGGAAATGGTTATTCCATGTGGATAAGATCGATGGTAACCAGTTCCTCCCTACGTGGGAGTGGGTGAGGACTAAGATCCCATGCCCATGATAACACAATGAACAACCTGATATTCTCGATAGCGGTGGTTTTTCAGCCATCTTCTATAAATAACCAGTCCCGAGGATCCCAAGTAAGCAACTCTTTCCTACGCTCATTGTTTTCATTTTTGTTCCAGATCTTTGACTTAACCGTCGGAAGGTCCTTGTCGGAGCCAACTCTGGCTATGGACTTTATTTTGCAGGTCACTCCAGTGGCAACTTTCACCAATCAGCACCAGTTCCGATCTTAAGCCGGAATCTGCAGCAACACAAGTTATTAATTGTTTGTTTTTAATTTGAGTCTTAATTTCAGATTTTCTTTTCCCAGTTACAATCATCTTTGATCCTCAATATCTGTATTTTAATCTTATCGATTGCTAGCTTGTTACCAATAATTTCTTCCTTCAGATGGACTGTATGATTGTGGAGTTCTAAGCATCAAAAATCTTTCTTTGGCTTTTGATGACCATTCTAGTGCTTCTAATCTTTAGATTTTCAATATTTGTGTAGGTGGTTTGAATGGGATTTTCTGGAGAGCAAGGAATCCCGTAAATTGGCTCTTAAGTCTTCTGAAAAGAAATTGCCACAGCTGGAGGAGGATGGACTACAGTTAGCAGTAGCCTTTAATGCAGAAGGATCGATGCTTGCAACTGGTGGTGAGGTAGATAACTTTTTTCACACTACTGTCTGTACAGTAGCCTTTAGTTTCTAACTTCAACTAATTAATTTTAGTCATTCTAGTAAGAACATAATTGTAGAAAACTGATCGATGATCAATATTTTGTCACTTTGGATCTTTTTTTCAGTGCAGAGGCATTCTGAATGTTTCATTGTTTGATTTAGAACTTTATATTTGCAATATATGCTTCCATAGCCTATCTGACCATTTTATGCTGCCCAAAGTTGGAAAGGATTAACCGTACAAACATCCATATTAATTGTCAAGCGAAGAACTAACTCGAGTTAGAGACTAACTTCGTAATTTGATTGTATGATCATTTATTGCCATTTTTGCTCAATTCCTAGAATTACTTGAAATGTTAACAAAAAAAATCCTCTATATTCTCTTTTTAACTGGAGTGCAATGCTAGGAAGAAACTAAAGGGCATGGTCTTCTATATCATCCCATACCATCCAGTACAGAGCATACCATATAGTACTGGGAGGATACCGGTATGAAACTCAACTTTGAGTCACAGTACAATCCTCATACCAATCCATACGAGGCCATACTATCATGTACCATGGCATACTGACTTGTACCGAGATGTGTACCAATTTGTACCAGCCCATATCAAGGTGTACCGAAATAAAAATAGTGAAATATGGTTAGAAAGCTATTTTGGTACAGGACACATACCGTATTGATAGTGTACCACTACAATACCCGGTTCCAAGATTGTAGATCTTGCTAAAGGGCATGTTCGCCAATGAAGAGTGAGTCTGCAACCTTACGAAGAACTTGATCAATTGAATAGAGGAAATTGGGGAAACATACGGTGTTTGGATGAGAACAGGTTGTTTGGGAAGTAGCAATGAATCTCTATATGGTTGGCTTGCTTACAGCAGAACTAGATTGGTGGCCATATGTTATTTTTGTAGTTGTTAATTGCATGGGTGCACGTAGGAACCGTAATTCCGTGTTCATAAGAAGGTACTAGCTCAATGATTTTAGAAGTTATGAACTTGGCTGACTGCTTCAATATTCAAGTCCATGCTAGTGCTTCTTTGCTTCTTGTTGAAGATAAAATAATTTATGGTAGGTATTTTAGCTAATAGTGGTATGACAGTCAGTCACATCTCTAACCCAATTATATGAAGTAAGCTTGAAACTAGAGAGAAATTTGGAGGTGAGAGGAGGGGGGGCACACAGACACACACACACAGAGCACTACTGATTAGACCTTGAAGACAATATAGAATACATAACATAGCATACTAGGTGGCTTGTGAGGTGGCTACAAGTTGACTAAAAATGTGCATTACATAAATATCCGGCTTAGATTTGGTTGGTCAACTAGTGTCCAAAGAGCTGTTTGCCATGGGTGTGTAAAGTTAGGAGCAGGATTACGATCTAAAAATGTAACACAGGGAGCAGCATGTATAATGTTGCTAGCAGCTTTAGTGTCAAAGTGACTTGGGAAAGGAGAAGAAGGGAAGAGTGCAGCTCATGTATGGGTTGAACACAATAATCTAGCAATTCTTGCTTTGAGATCTTGGGTAGGATATCAAAATAGACAGATAGGCAATGCTTCAAATGAAGTTTAGCAGGAGGAGCAAGGTTTTGAAAATTGAAATTTGGGCCCACAATCTTATTCCCATATTGTTCACTAATTAGTATGGTATGCACTGCATAGGTACTGTACTGACATATGGTACAAGCCAGCATAGCCTCAAGCAGAAAGAAAAAGGTGCTAAAAGACCCTTAAGCTCAGTATCAAGTTGCACAAGGTCAATCCTGGGCCAGTTCACCCATGAATCAGTCCCAAAAAGGTGCCAGCCTGCCTGTATGTTGCTAATAGGCTGGTATCCCTGGTATTTTATATCCTTGAATAGGAGCAAAGGTGTCTGGTCAAATGAATTTATGACAACATGCCAATATTGTTTTTTATTGAGAAAGTGGATTCCCTTGAGAACTATTGGCTATCTGCAGACCCTAGAGACCAGACTTGAAGCGCTTCTTGATTAGCTTGATATGATTGAGACTCTCTGATAGTATTTATGTTATATGCAAAAGGAATGATACATGACTTCAAGATGTCTATACAACTATATGACAGTATCAAGAGCACTCGCATATACCAGCTACTGAAATTTCATGATTGCACTTTTAAGATGCTTCTTAATTATGGATTTTAGACAATACAAATTTGCATCATGGAAGAAGTCATTAATATCTTTTTCTTTTAAAATATATAGGTTTGAAAGGTTGCTGCATTTGCATTCATGCTCTTTATCATTTTTTTGGGCAAGCATTTCACAATGAACAACATGACTTCCAGTCCATGTTAGGTGTGCGTGCAATATGTTTCTTCTCCAACTAAAGAAACTTCAGCCCTTAAAGCACTAATATGCTATAAACAAGGTTCTAGTAGTTATCCGTCTTTGCATCGAGTATTTAGTGTTATCACCCCTTTAGAAAGAATTCCATTAAAATTTGTGGGTTTCACATTGTCATCTTACATGCCTCTTCAGGAGATATGGTAGTTCATTAATAATCTATATGGATGCTGGATTTTGGTCAACTTAGATGTTGGACCACAAGTTGATGACCATCTTTGATTTAGATTTATAAGCTCCAGTAACTTGTAAATTACATTCAACCACAAAGTGATTGTCCCTCATTGAGATAATCAAAAAGAACTTGTTATAAAGTCAATGAGAATAATGTGATGCTATAACTTACTAAGTGGAATTTCTTTTCTTTTCAGTTTCCTCCTCTCTTTATTCTTTCAACATCTGCCCTCTCTTGGCTCTATCAATTGTTGAGAATCACACCACTTTCTCACATAAGCAATTTCTCCCCACTTCAGAATAGATGTTTAAGGTTGCTCTCAGAGCACGCTTTCTAAAAGGATTAAGCTTAGCATCAAATTATGTAACATTACTTAATGCTTCCATTCATTGCTTCAAGAGTTCTGGCTACATGTACCATGCACACTGATCATCCATAACAACTCCAGCAGTCTATTATTGCTGGGTAAGTTGATTTCCATGGTTGCATCTGTAAGAGTAGCGAAAAACTTCTCTTCAAGTAGAAAAATCGAATCCCATATGGGCGTCTACAAGGCATTTTTCAAACGTAATTGGACTGATGAAGTTCTTTTACATCATCTTGTTTGTTGCTACTGATTGCAGATAACCTTTGAAGATGTCAGCATTGAGAGATCTTCCAATCTATGTTCAAGCTGAACGTGCTCTGATACTGCCTTGATGCACAGTAGATGCAAATATGGGGTCTTCCATAATAGAATCATTTTGGTAGTGATTCAGTAGGAATGTATTGGAATAAATCACAACCTTGTGAGGATCTTGCTTTCATAAAGCCTGTCATATTTAGAAGTGGAGAATCACAAAAGAATGCCTTTTTTTCATTTCATTTCACAACAAATATCAAACATTTGCCTCAGCTTTTATTAGTGTTGTTTAAGTCCATTTGTGGGACACTGAAAGGCACATTGATACATGCATTCCGATGAATTCCATAAGCCATAGTGAAATCAGCAATGGGGATTTATGGTAGAGAAGCAATCATATGTAAGGAAGTATAAGAAATTCGTAATATGCTTAGGTAATTCATTTTTCATTTATGATAGATTGGACTTACTAAAAGAGCTGCAGATGCTATGAGCTTATGGGATAAATTGATGGGTTCTGGCACCTTAGTTGCATGAATTGAACTAAGTTACTGCTTGAGGTGTCCCCACCCGCCAACTGGCTTTTTATGATTTAAGGCAGCTCAATGTCCTGCCCACAAGTCCTTGGGATAAGGCATGCTGGTGAGGGAAAGTATGAATTAATTGCCAGTCTGCAGGGGATTTCTGGGCTGGAAAATTCCATGGACTCATAGCTTCCCATCTTCATTTTATGCCACTGATTTAGTTGATTACCTTGCCATAGCAGGTCAGTTGTTGACAATTATCAAATATATGTCTTTGATGTTATCCTCCGATTGTTTTTTTATGTTTAAATTGACATCATTCACTAATATTTGAAGGAATATTCTTTTATTGGATTGTTGCTACTGAAAAAACATATTTTTACTAGATTGCTCCCAAATTCAGCTAATTTTACGGATAATATCCTTACAACAGCTGTCATCATCTTATGCTACATGTCTATTTACATTTTTGTTGAGAATACTACCAAATTAGCAGATATGGAGGGTGTTACCTCAGCTGTCATGTAGTTACCATTCTCTCTGCTGCTTCCATTTCTTTGTCAATTGTCTCAAGATTTCTTGGGACCTCTTCTAGGTTATCCGGATCCTTCTTATGTTTTATTGATTTTACCTTTCTCTCTTGTACCAATGTATAGTTTTCTATTGCTTCTAGGTTATTTGCTCCACACGTGATGATGTAATTCAGATCATTTTAGCTAAATATTTATGTCTCACTAAATAATTACTATTTTGTGTTTTCTATGCTGTTAGAGATTATATGTCTACTATCTAAATTAAAATCTTCAGATATCCTTGTTCTACTCTCTTAATTTATGATTCTATAAATCTTCAGTTTTCTTGCCATATTTCATGTAGGATGGGCATTTAAGGGTCTTCAAATGGCCAAGTTTGGAAAGCATTCTTGATCAAACTGATGCTCATGCAACCGTGAAGGATTTGCATTTCAGGTTGATAGAAGGATGTTTAAATAAGAAAAACTGTTTATATTTAAATGTTGCATTATTTTTGGGCACATGCACTATGGAATTGAGCTTCTCGCATATGGAATCATATATATCATCTGCTTGGTCATGTTTTGCAGTCTCAATGGAAAGTTTCTTGTGTCGTTGGGAAATAGTGGTCCTTGCAGGGTTTGGGATCTGGCATCTTCAACAGCTGTAGCGAGTCTGCACAGGGAAGATGTAAGCAATCCCCTCAACGACTTTCTTAAGTACCTGAACTACTTTTTTGAATATGTGGACTTATAAACCATGCATGTTTCCAGGGTGAAGTTTTTGGCTTCTGCAGGTTTTCTCAGAGCACTGATAATAGTCAGATACTATTGATTACTGCAATGCATGGTGATGTCCCAGATTGCTTTTGTTCTTCTTCTTTATTTGTTCTAATATTTAACAGGACTGAATAATACTAGCTTTAATTTGCAGGTGACCAAGGAAAGATAGTGTCTTGGAATACTCTTTCATGGAAGCGACTTGGGTCAAAGAAGGTAGTCCGTGACCCTATTTCTGCATTTAATGTAGCACCCGATGGTAAACTCCTTGCAATGTAAGTGATTCTTTTTAAATTTTACCACCATCATGCTACCAATTCCATCCAGTCTATATATGATTTCATAATCGCTCTATTGCCATGTTTGTTTTGTTTGCTTTTTTTCTACTGCTATCTAAGGTGGGTCTGTGTTTGCTATTATGTGTTCATGTATTGGAAGCAAAGAAAGCATATCCAATTACACCAGGACTCTAAATTTGTGGCAGAAGAATAGATCTTTATTACAAATTTTTGCACAATTCATCATGTGACGTGTAAGCTCGTGCATCATCCCTAAATTTGCATGAGTTTATTACTCTTATTAGTATTATTTTGAGGAGGAACTATATTGAGTAGTCCTTTGAATCTCCATTAGGCTGGGAGAGTTTCAGTTCCATGCAACAGGTGATGGTCTTTATATAATTATGTAAGGTAAAAAACTTCAAGAACAACACAAATATTCTATTACCTTCACAGATGCTTATTCCTTACAAAATGTGATAGTCCTTTAAGTCTACATCAGGCTGGGGAAGTTTCAATGCTGTACAAAGTGTGATGGTCTTTATATAATTATATAAGGTCAAAAACCTCAAGAGTAACACGAGTATTGTCTCCTACCTTCTCAGATGCTTATTCCTTGAGTCCTTGATCAGTAATTAAGCACGGACATGATGTTATTGTGCTCTTTTTTTTGCTGAAAACCTGGTGTTAATGTTCAAATAAGATCTCTTTGGCAATTTTGATTATTCTGTAAATGTGCCAAGACTTGAGTAGGCATCGCATTGTCTGATAGCATAGGAGTATCATGATACCATTTAAGGGCTTTAATGCATGACTGAAGATTTTATGCAATAAGAAATGCACATTATCACACTATACAATGTGGTTGACTTCATCTTTCCACTCAAACAATCACATTTACCCTTTTGTGTGCTCTGCAGTGGGACAGTAGAAGGAAACATCATGATCCTAAACTCAGATATGCAGGTTCAGACTGTAGTTAAAAAAGCACACCTTGGTATTGTTACTGCATTAATATTCTCCCAAGATTCAAGGTTACTGTCCAGCCTTCTTCTTCATAGTTAAATGCATTAATTCAAAACTAGGAGTTGTATAACTGGTCCCATATCCATAACTAGCCAGCTGAAGCTGTGCAATTAAGCTATTTTTCATGTGCACAGGGCCTTGATGTCTGCATCTTTTGATTCAAGTGCACGAGTGACACTCATTGAAAGTAGAAAGAGTGGTGGTATACGATTATTCTATATCTCGGTTTCATTTCATACTTTCTATTTTTATTGTAGTTATATTTTGAATGTGTTGTTGTTTCAGGGTTGAGCATGTTGCTCGTTGTCCTGGTTATTTTTCTGGCAATTCTAGTATATTTCATGAAGTTGAAGAGGGTCGTTTGAGTTTTGTGCCATATGGAAAGGGAGATTTTAAATTCGAATTATGCCTGGAAGAGTGATCTAGAAAGATCTGTACCTGTACCAGCAAAACAGATAACTCATATGTTGGTGGATATTTTTGTCTAAGCTCGCGCACGAGAGAGAGAATGATTTTGGGCTTCCATGTACCCATATCGTTTACTTCGTCGTGAGTGTTTCTTGTGTTTTTTTTCGTTTCGTTTGCAATGACCCTCATTTTACCTGGTCTATTATACCATTAGAAATTTTGTTTTTGAGAGTAAAGTAATATTCTCGCTGTTCTACTAAAACAGCCATCCTCAATTTTCATACTTTATACTAGCTGGGAAAGAAATTATAAAGAGCTGCTATATCAATCTTCAATTCGAGATTTTAAAAAACATGGCATCTTCTTCTATTATACTCTTTTTCCAGAATGTCTGACAAAATATTGTGCAATCATATTTGTTGAATTTGAGTCAGGACCACAGGTGGTTATCGTGCACTAAACTTTGTCGTAATGATCACTTGCTTTGGGCTATATATCACACTTGAAATATTAATGCTGGTGAGTGGGGGAAGAGTAAAAATGGCCCGAGTCTGATCATAGGGGTCCGTTTCTGTTCTTGCATTCAAAAATTCAAGATGATTGAAGTAGACGGAACTACATGCACGAAGAGGCCTTTTGTCTTTTGTTAAATGGTTTTATGTTTAGAGCTTTTGGAACATTGATTTATTAATTTAAAAAAGGAGTGAAAATAAAAGCAAGAGATAACCAAAGGAATGGCAGAAGCTTCAAACAAATGCTGTCTTTAGCATCAATTCTTCAAGTAATATTTCATCAACTTGTTGATGGACGCCTGTGTGTGTGTTTTTTTTTTTTTTAAAGCATAAATGGAAGGGTTGGGGGAGTTTGGGGGGGGGGGGGGGGGGGTGTGGTTGTGACCGATGGGTGTAATTATAAGGGCTTTCACTTTGCTGAGAAATGTCCGATGCAAAGAAACAACAAAGGTGGCTTGGTCCTTCTCCGCTACGTTGAGTATGATTCTAAGATCTCATACCATATGGATGAGTATATCATCTTAATCCTAGCTAATAAAGGTAGCTTGGTTCTCTCTATTATATTGAATGTGATCCTAAAGCCCTATGCCATATGGATGAGTGCATCATCCCAACTCCATCGAAGCAGCAGGCAGATCTTAGCCAAAGGATCCAACAAAGATGGCTCAGCTCTTTCCCACTGCATTGAGTGTGATCCTAAGGTTTCATACCACATAGATAAATATGTTATCCCAACCCCACCAAAATAGGAGATGGGTCTTAATCAAAAGGTCCGGCCAATCTATGCATCCACGTCAGGTCTCATGACTAATTCTGAAATTAGTTAAGTCAACCGTGACATTATTTGTTGAACCTGAGATGTGTAGGATATGGAACTAAACTTGTTCCACCTACGCCAGCTTGATGGTAAATGCAGTATTTGGTATCAATCTTCATGTAATGTTTCATTTACTTGTTGAGAGATGCTAAATGGGCCTTGAAATTTAAGTTGATTATCTTGAAATGTAATTTATATGAGGAGTAAGTCTTTGTGCACCGCATGCGATGCAGGAAATCTAATATGGCCTACATCGCTGTTTCTTATTAGTCCATGTTGATTCTACAAGGCTTGACAGGATGGGTTGGAGTCCGTATCACTGGAATTACATAATCTGAGCATCACCGGTATGCGGTCATTTCAAACATGGAAAATGATTTTTTTTGCCCTCATATCTTCTACAAGACGATACGTGCTTCTGAGGTGAAACCATTTCTTCTTCTGCAAATAGAAAAAAAAAATCTTGGACTAAAACAATTTCTTCTTCTTCTGCAAATGGAAAAAAAATCTCGGATCAAAGCGACACCCGAGTCCCTTCCATTATTTTTGCCTACCCACCAATATCAGAGCGAAACCCCAGTTTCCCCTCCATTTTTTTATTTTTTTTTCCTTTTCTTTGGTTGTCGAGTAGCTACTGGTGAGCTGGAAGCATTTCTTCTTCTGCAAATAAAAAAAGAAGAAGTTAGTGACACTTCCAGAGTGTTCTCCATTTTTGTGTTTTTTCTTCTCTTTGGTGGTTGAATAGTCACTGGTGAGCTGAAAGTTCTCGAGCATACCACAAAAGATACACCTTCGAAATCTTGAGTTAATGAAAAAAAGTAATTTCATATTTCAACGCAGACAGCGAACATAAAAATACTGCAACAAGAAAATGCAGATGGAGAAAGGAAGCATTGCACTTGTTATTTATTCAGGAGAAGATGACATCCCTTTAAGTTCCCTCCCAAAAGAAATTACGGAACCATAAATAGGTAAGAAAATTATATATTTTAATATAAATATTTGAAATTTATGTCTACAAAGGGATGTCACGATATATTCTTAAAAATATTAAGTTTTCATAGTATAAAATTATAAAACCATGCACAGTTTCATGACACCGTAGTTCAGAATTTATGATACTCCAGTTCAAAAACTACGATATCCTAGTTAAATAACTATGACATCTGATGTGACCGGATCGCTGACATGGAGCAAGGAGCCTGGCGTGGAGCCCTTATTGGACGCCACACTGGATTCCCACTACAGGCCCCTTCACCGGGCTGAGCTTCCCGAGGTCAATGGGGCTGCCCGTCGAAGCCGGGCTCCATCTTCCGCTAGATCGGTCCCCACCAAGTCGGACGCCTAGGTCGGAGCCGAGCTCAAGTCCCACCAAAGGCAGACCTTTCGAGCCTGAGGTCGGGCCCCGTGGTTCGGAGTTGAGCTCAAGCCTCCTCCGCCACGTGGCGCCCCTTCAAGGCCAGGTCCCCTGAGCTGGGCGCGCCTCATCCACCTCTGCCGGCCCGAACTCGGTCAAAGATGGGCCCTTCCTTGGCCTGGAACCGACCTCGGCCCTCCTCCGCACAGCCGAGCCGCGACGAGGCGGGTCCGCTGCAAGCGGGCCCCATCTTCCTAGCTCGGCCCTCAGCACAAATCGAAGTACCAATCGCCAAAGAAGCCGTGCCTCTCCTCCGAAGACGGTGGCGGGCCCCCCGAAGACCGTACAGCAGCACCCGCCATGTCTCCATAAATGCCCACAATCGTCGCCCACACCAGAAAGAAAGGAAGCTCACATCAAGCACCATACCCTCTTCCGACCTGCCGTACAAACAAAGAAAAGATCCCACCGAAGAGCGCGAGTCCCGAGACCGGCGGCATGACAGTCGAGGTCCTGCCAGGCTTCCAGGAAGGGCAAATAGAAGGAATGTCAGAGGCATATCGAAGATTCTCCAACTATCCAATCAAGAAGGCGTCCCATCTACGGCACGATACCTTGTCGTACCAGCCTGACAGCATGGGAGAACCCCGAGGCAAGCCAAAGTAGAAGACTCGGCCAGAGTAAGCGAAAAGGAGGTAACAACCCCATTTCAAAGGGGGAGACAACTATTTTTTCAACAACACAACCACCAAAAAGAGAGGAGGAGAAAGGGGAGAGGAGAAAGGGGAGAGGCTAGAGAGGAGGGCAAGACCACCTTGGCCACCACACCTCCCAGCTCACACTCACACTCTCATACACTCTACTCACTCCTCCTAGCATGGAGCTCATCTAGAGGGGCTCGACTAGGAGGATCTGTTCCCCTGGATTGTCACTGACTTGACCGTCGGAGCGCCTCCACCAGAATCCCCGGCCCGGGTCACTGACGTTGGCTTTCTTGCAGGTTCCGAGGTACCGGAGGCATCCCCTCCTACGGGCAAACGCGGAACACCCGATGCAACGAGCAGCTATGGGCCACGACGATCCGGGCGGCAACAGATTGGCGTGCCAGGAAGGGGGTTTCAAACGACACTTGATCCAGTTCAGGCCTTGTTCAAACGATCCATTGGGAGGATGGTGACCACTCGGGCAAGGGGAGCTTCTCCCAGTCGTGCGGAGGTATCCCTCTCTCACGGGAATCCGCACGGCCTGGAGACGGAGCCACCTGCCCCGGTTCAACCGCCCCCACTGGAGACCCAGCTGACCGCACTTGCCCAGCAGATGCATACTCTCACTGCAGCAGTGCGCCAGCTCCAGCATCAGCATCGTCCCTGGCTACCCACCAGCAACCAAAGACCCCCGCGGCCCACGCCGCAGCACCCCGCGACAGCCTGCGTTCCTTCCATGGAAGGCCTTCGTAGTCGCGGGCCGTTACAAACCCTCGGGCTACCCACCAAGCCCCGATGAATCGACGGCGGGCCAGCTCTACTGACGAAGAAAGTTGCTCACCGCATCTTGACCGGGGGGCACCTAAACCTCGCCAAGGCCGGAACGGCAAAGCTCCTCACCGTGGGCGCCACGCGTCTACGTCACCTTCATCGCCCCCCTCAACGGAGAGGTCCACAGACGAAGCCATCAGGCGCATGGCGGAGAAGCGCCTGGAAAAGCATGACCGCAAGCTGGCGGAGTTTGCTTGCTGGTTCGCCAACCTGCCCGGCTCCACTAGCGAGCCAGCGGGCTATGATGCCCGCCCCCCATTCTCCTAGGAGATCCAGGCGGAGCCAATTCCTCGCCAGTTCCGCATGCCGTAGGTGGATCCTTACAACGGGACCACCGACCCCCTGGACCACCTGGAAAGTTATTGGGCCCTCATGAGGGTCCAGGGGGCTATTGACGCTCTCTTGTGCGTCGCCTTTCTTGCTACCCTTCGGAAGGCTGCTCGAGTATGGTTCACCTGCCTCGAGCTGGAAAGCATCAATTCTTTAGCCCAGCTGGGGCAGAAGTTCGTGGCCCATTTTGACGTATGTCGAAAGGTGCCACGTGAAGCAGACAACCTTTTCTCCATCAAGCAGTAGGACTGTGAGCCGCTGCGGGACTACGTGGCCCACTTCAAAGCCTCTACCTTGGAGATTTACAGCCTAGAGGAGCCGGTTGCAATGCTGGCTCTAAAGCGAGGGCTCAGGACTTCCCGCCTGACCTACTCGCTTGACAAGAAGCCCTCGAAGACCTACACCGAGCTGCTCTTCCAGGCCCAGAAGTACATTCGCACCGAGGAAGCGAATCATATAAGGCGAGACCTCGACAGGAAGCCACTGAGGGGGCCGGCACCCGTCGAGGTGCCTGGCGCGCGGAGGCCGGGACCGCCAGCTCAGAGCTCCCGATCAGCACCAAGGCCAAGGAACGCTCCCGTCCCTCCGGGTAACTTCACTCCCCTTCTCGCCCCTAGAATGAAGATCCTCATGGAGATCGAGGACGAGACCTATCTGAGGCGTCTTGCACCATTGAAGCCTTCCTTCACTCGGGATAAGACGAAGTACTGCCGCTTCCACCGTTACCACGGCCATGATACCGAGGAATGCCGCAATCTCAAGTGGGAGATCGAAGAGCTCATCAAGAGAGGCTACCTCGGAAAGTATGTGGGGGACAGAACTCGACCAGAGTCCCAGGCGCTTGTTGCTCTCCCGCCAGCTCCAGCCATCGACAACCGCTCCACCGAGAAGCCGGTGGGCATGATCTCCGGGGAGCTGAGCGCGCATCCAAGAGGACCCGGGGGGCAGGGAACTCTGAGAATGTACTCCCCTTTATGAGGGAAGGGGAAAATGGGGAGAAAAATGTAAATAATGATGCTATGGTCATTGAGATGACGATCGCAAAGCATCCTGTAAAGCGCATCATGGTAGATAGTGGAAGCTCCATGGATGTACTTTTCTACGATGCTTTCTCCCAGATGAATCTCTCCCTTACTCAGCTCAAGCCTGTATATACCCCCCTTGTTAGTTTCACGGGAGACTCCGCAAGGGTGGAGGGAGAAATCACTCTCCCGGTCACTGCCGGGACCTCACCTCGGCAGAGCACTGTCATGATGACGTTCACGGTTGTCAAGCTTCCCTCGCCTTATAACATGATTCTGGGCCGACCTGGGCTCAATCTTTTCGACGCCGTCGTCTCCACCAAAAGATTGCTTGTGCAATTCCCAATCCCTTGCGGTGTGGGGGAGATGAGGGGAACGCCCCAGCCAGTGCAGCACTGCTTCCAAACCCTCCACAGGGACTGGGTGCCCGAGGAGGGCTCCAAGGTGAACGAGCTCGACCAGAGGGTTCAGGACCCCAGAGGAGGCCCGGTCGAGTGCCTGCTTCCTTACCAGCTCGGGACCGACCAGACGAAGACCGTGCAGATCGGAGCCCAGCTGCCCGAGGAGGAGAAAGCTCCGCTGTTGGAATTCTTGAGGGCGAATGCGAACGTGTTCGCCTAGACGGCAGCCGACATGCCAGGTATTCCCCCTGAAGTCATCACCCACAAACTCAATGTTGATCCGAGGTACAGACCAGTTCGACAGAAGAAGAGAAGCTTCGTCCCAGAAAGGCAAGCGGCCATCAACGAGGAAGTTGAGAAACTCCTCACCGTCGGCTTTGTCCAGGAAGTACAGTATCCGAGCTGGTTGGCGAATGTGGTAATGGTGAAGAAGAATAATGGCAAGTAAAGGATCTGTGTAGACTACACCGACCTCAACAAGGAGTGCCCGAAGGACAGTTTCCCTCTCCCGAGGATAGACCAATTGGTGGATGCCACCTCAGGGCACAAGCTACTCTCCTTTATGGATGCATTCTCCAGGTACAATCAGATCCGGATGCACCCAGAGGACAAGGAGCACACCGCCTTCATCACTGACCAAGGGATATACTGCTACAAGGTGATGCCCTTTGGCCTGAAGAATACTGGGGCCACGTACCAACGTCTCGTCAACAAAGTTTTCAAGGACCAGATTGGCAGGAATGTGTAAGTGTACGTGGACGACATGCTCGTCATGAGCAAACCGAGCTCGAACCACATTGCCGACCTCGCTGAAGCCTTCCGCAGTCTCCGGAAGCACCAGATGAAGCTCAACCCAGCAAAGTGCACCTTCGGGGTGGCGACCGGGAAATTTCTTGGCTTCATGGTCACCCAGAGAGGCATCGAGGCGAATCAGAAGAAGGTCCAGGCAATCCTCGGCATGGAGCATCCAACATCCAAGAAGCAGGTCCAGCGCTTGACGGGAAGAGTCGCAGTCCTAAGCCGGTTCATCTCGAGGTTGGCTGACCGCTACCTCCCTTTCTTCAAAGCATTGCGCAAGATGCACGACTTCACCTGGACCGAGGAGTGCAAAGCAGCCTTTGAAGAGCTGAAGGAGTTCCTGACCTCCCCACCTCTGCTGTCCAGACCCGAAGAATGAGAAGAGCTTCTGCTCTATCTGGCGGCCACACCAGGAGCCGTCAGCTCGATCCTTGTCCGTACAGACCAGGACGGATCCCAGAAGTTGGTGTACTACACCAGCAAAATACTCCATGACGCGTAGATCAGGTATACCCGCTCCGAAAAACTTATTTTTGCACTAATTATGTCTGCTAAGTGCCTCAGGCCCTATTTCCAAGCGCATCCCATCGTGGTTGTGACTGATCAGCCGCTGAGGACCACACTAAGCCACCCCGAGACTTCCGGAAGGTTGACCAAGTGGTCCCTAACGCTGAGCGAGTACGACATCGCATACCGGTCGAGGTCATCGCAGAAGGCCCAAGTCCTAGCCGACTTCGTGATCGAGTGTACAGGGTTTCCCGAGGAACCAGAGTGGATGGTCCCGGAGAGCCAAGTTGAGCCCGACCCACCTGGGGACCCTTGGGTCCTTCACGTGGACGGAGCCTCCAATTCTTGCGGGAGCGGAGCAGGCCTCATCCTCGCCAATTTCGACGGAGTGTGCACTTCACTTCAAGTTCCACGCTGCAAACAACCAGACGGAGTACGAGGCACTCCTTGCGAGCCTGAAGGTGTCCCGCGAGCTGGGCGTACAGAACCTCAAGGTCTTCACCGACTCCTAACTGGTTGCCGAACAAGTCTCCGGAGAGTACGAGGCCCGAGATCCCTGGATGATGAAGTACCTGGAGAAGGTCCATTCGAGCGAGGCAGGCTTCCGCTACTTCCGCGTTTCCCACATTCTCCGTGGAGAAAACACCCGTGCGGATGCACTGTCGAGGCTTGCAACCCTACCGAACTCATCCCTGGGATGCGCCTACGTCGAGTATCTCGAGAATCCAAGCTACAAAAGCTCCGAGGAGGTGCAACAAGTAGCCCCCGAGCCGAGCTGGATGGACAAATACGTCAAGTACATCCAGGACGGCCTACTACCGGAAGACCACAAGGAAGCTGGCCTCATCATAAGGAAGGCCACCCGCTTCGTCTTGATAGATGGCCAGCTCTACCATCGATCTTATTCCTACCCCCTCCTGAAGTGCCTCAGGCCCACGGAGGCAGCCTTCGTGCTCCAGGAGATACATGAGGGTCGCTTTGGGAATCATGTAGGAGGGAGGACTCTGGCGTACAAGGCCCTCCACCAGGGATACTTTTGGGAAATGATGAGGGAGGACGCCGTCGACTTTGTCAAGAAGTGTGACAAGTGCCAGCACCATTCCCACATTCAGCGTCTACCGGCTGCACCGATCTCCCAACTGTTGTCTCCTTGGCCTTTCGCATAATGGGGGATGGACATCCTGGGACTGTTCCCCACCGCACCTGGACAGTGGAAGTTCCTACTAGTGGCGATCGACTACTTCACCAAATGGGTCGAAGCAGAGCCTCTAGCTCGGATCACAGAAGCTAATGTCCGGCAATTCTTTTGGAAGTCCGTCATCTGCCGCTTCGGACTCCCCAATTGCGTCATCACCAATAATGGGTGATAATTCGACAATCGAGAATTCGAAGGATTCGGTGTCGAGCATGGGATCCAGCACCGCTTCACCTCGGTTGCTCATCCCTAGACCAATGGTGAAGCCGAGGTGACAAACCGAACCATTCTCCAAGGACTCCGCACCATGTTGGATCAGGCGAAGGGCAGGTGGGCAGAAGAACTTCCCAGTGTCCTGTGGGCCTACCACACAACGCCCAGAATGGCAACGGACGAAACCCCCTTCAACCTTATCTTTGGATCTGAAGCGGTGATCCCAATCGAGCTCGACGTGCCCACACGCCGGGTGCAGCAGTACGACGAGGCCCAGAATTCGGCACATCTCCTACTCAACCTCGATCTCGTTGAAGAGACAAGAGACAAAGCGCGGCTCCGGATGGCGGCCTATCGGCAACGAGTCGCCCGATATTACAATGTACGGGTGAAGCAGAAGGCTTTCCGACCTGGCGACCTAGTGCTGTGCCGGGCAGAAGCGTCCCAGCTCGGGAGTGCGGCAAACTCTCCCCGAACTGGGAGGGCCCTTATAAAGTTGCCGAGGCCCTGTCGCAGGGGACCTACTACCTAGAAGACTTGGATGGCACCAGGTTCCCCCAGACCTGGAACGCCTGTAATTTGAGGAGATACTATTAGTAATGTAAGTATTCTCTCCATGAAAAATAAAGATTCCTTTCTGCAACACGATTTATCTGTCTTGCAGGAAACTCAAGCCGCGAGCCTAGCTCCTCGGCACCAAAGCCCGGAGAGAAGTCCTCCGGCATGAAGACCTGGGAAGCCCCCAGGCACACAAACCGCGAGCCCAGCTCCTCGGTACCAAAGCCCAGAGAAAAGTCCTCCGACACGAAGACCTGGGAAACTCCCAGGCACCGGCGGGCCTAGCTCCTTGGCAACAAAGCCCGGAGAAAAGTCCTCCGGCATGAAGACCTGGGAAGCCCCTAGGCACTGGCGAGCCTAGCTCCTCGGCATCAAAGACCAGATGACCCTCCGGCATCAAAGACCGGATGATCCTCCGGCATCAAAGACCGGATGACCCTCCGGCACCGATAAGCCCAGCTCCCCGGCAAAGGACCTGGGAAGCCCCCAGGTACTTAAGCCTCGATCCCAGCTCCTCGGCAACCAAACTGACGCGTCTTCAAGCCCAACTCCAAGGTGCCATCTCAAGTCATCGAAGTCCCCGAGCCTAGCTCCAGGATGCTAGCCCAAGACCGGAGCTCAAATCTCCAGCCAAGGGAATCTCCTCAGCTATCATCGTCTTCGAGCCCAACTCCAAGGCGCCATCTCAAGTCATCGAAGTCCCCGAGCCTAGCTCCAGGACGCTAATCCAAGACCGGAGCTCAGATCTCCGGCCAAGGGAATCTCCTCAGCTATCATCATCTTCGAGCCCAACTCCAAGGCACCATCTCAAGTCATTGAAGTTCCCGAGCCTAGCTCCAAGATGCTAACCCAAGACCGGAGCTCAAATCTCCGGCCAAGGGAATCTCCTCAGCTATCATCATCTTCGAGCCCAACTCCAAGGCGCCATCTCAAGTCATCGAAGTCCCCGAGCCTAGCTCCAGGGCGCTAACCCAAGACTGGAGCTCAGATCTCCAGCCAAGGGAATCTCCTCAGTTATCATCATCTTCGAGCCTAGCTCTCTAACAAGTCAGCCGCGAGCCTAGCTCTTCGGCACCGAAGCCCAGAGAAGAGTCCTCTGGCACAAAGACCTAGGAAACCCCCAGGCACCGGCGAGCCTAGCTCCTCGGCAACAAAGCCCGGAGAAAAGTCCTTCGGCACGAAGACCTGGGAAGCCCCAGGTACCGGCAAACCTAGCTCCTCAATAACAAAGCCCAGAGAAAAGTCCTCTGGCATGAAGACCTGGGAAGCCTCTAGGCACCGGCGAGCCTAGCTCCCCGGCATCAAAGACCGGAAGACCCTCCGGCATCAAAGACCGGATGACCCTCAGGCATCGGCGAGCCCAGCTCCCCAGCAAAGGACCTGGGAAGCCCCCAGGTACTCAACATCCCCGAGCCCAACTCCAGGACACTTGCTTAAGACCGGAGCTCAGACCTCCGGCCAAGGGCACCTCCGAACCAAGTAGCTCTCAATCTCAAATGTCTCCGAGCCAAGCTCCAGGACGCCAAGAGACCACCAAGCAACTCTCAATCTCAAATGTCTCCGAGCCCAGCTCCGAAGCCCTCGAGCCCGGAGATCAGCTCTCCGCTCGACCCGTCCTCGAGTCCGAACGTGAGACTCGAGCCTTCACAAGATGAGCGCTTCCGAGCCCAGCTCCGAAGCCCTCGAGCTCGGAGATCAGCTCTCCGCTCGACCCGTCCTCGAGTACAAATGCGAGACTCGAGCCTTCATAAGATGAGCACTTCCGAGCCCAGCTCCGAAGCCCGCGAGCCTGGAGATCAGCTCTCCGCTCGACCCATCCTCGAGTCTGAACGCGAGACTCGAGCCTTCACAAGATGAGTGCTTCCGAGCCCAGCTCCGAAGCCCTCAAGCTCGGAGATCAGCTCTCCGCTCGACCCGTCCTCGAGTCCAAATGCGAGACTCGAGCCTTCACAAGATGAGCACTTCCGAGCCTAGCTCTGAAGCCCTCGAGCCCGGAGATCAGCTTTCCGCTCGACCCGTCCTCGAGTCCGAATGCGAGACTCGAGTCTTCACAAGGTGAGCGCTTCCGAGCCCAGCTCTGAAGCCCTCAAGCTCAGAGATCAGCTCTCCGCTCGACCCATCCTCGAGTCCGAATGCGAGACTCGAGCCTTCACAAGATGAGCGCTTATGAGCCCAGCTCCGAAGCCCTCGATCCCGGAGATCAGCTCTCCGCTCGACTCATCCTCGAGTTTGAACGCGAGACTCGAGCCTTCACTAGATGAGCACTTCCGAGCCCAGCTCCGAAGCCCTCGAGCCCGGAGATCAGCTCTTCGCTCGACCCGTCCTCGAGTCCAAACGCGAGACTCGAGCCTTCACAAGGTGAGCGCCTCCGAGCCCAACTCTGAAGCCCTCGAGCCCGGAGATCAGCTCTCCGCTAGACCCACCCTCGAGTCCGAACGTGAGACTCGAGCCTTCACAAGATGAGCACTTCCGAGCCCAGCTCCGAAGCCCTCGAGCCTGGAGATCAGCTCTCCGCTTGACCCGTCCTTGAGTCCGAACGCGAGACTCAAGCCTTCACAAGGTGAGCACTCCGAGCCCAGCTCTGAAGCCTGCGAGCCCGGAGATCAGCGCTCCACTCGACCTGTCCTCGAGTCCGAACGTGAGACTCGAACCTTTACAAGGAGAACACTTTCGAGCCCAACTCTGAATCCCGCGAGCCTAGAGATCAGCTCTCTGCTCGACCTGTCCTCGAGTCCAAACGTGAGACTCGAGCCCTTTTCAAGATGAAGCACCCTTCTTCAAAAAAAAAAAATAAAACAAAACAAGGACAACAACATTCACATAAGGAGGAGTGGAGAAGTTGCTGACCAAAAGGATTTTTCATTACATTGGAAAAGCATTACATTACCTCCGGGCCCCGACATGCCGGACGGCCCGGTCCAAAAGAAAGAAAAAACATGATAAAAAAGAAGAAGGAAACCCTGCAAAGTGGGAGCCCATTCTATTGTGCCTGCTCCTTCCTCGGACGCTGCGCAGCAACAACCTCTCCCTCCACCTCTGCAGCTGGAGCGATTTCAGGTGCGGCCCCCGTCGAAGGGGTCGGCTCGACCACTGCTGCCGCCGGAGGTGGCTCGATCGCCTCAACCTGTGGCCCTGGCTCAGCCACCGATGTCGGCTCGGCGTGCCCAGGCGCTGACGAACCCACCTCCTAGAGAGGTCCAGCCTGAGCGGCCTCCTTCTCTCCTGCAGCTGCTGCCGGGGTCGGGGCCTTCTTCCCAGGAGCTCGGAGCGTGGCCAGCCGCTCCTCGGACAGCATCCCCCGCAACTGGGAGACACAGTACGAATACCCCTTCGCGAAGGAGTCCGTCACTGCCTCTTTGAAGTCCTTAAGGTACGCCGGGGAGGCTTTGAAGGCGGCCACCACGCCCGCAACGTCCCTCCTCGCACCCTCCACTTTGCTCCTCGCTTCGGCCACCAAGCCTTCGGCGCGTTCGGCCTGGCGGATCGCCGCCGCCATTCCCTTCTCGGTGACCTCGACAGCATAGATGGCAGCAGCAGCCTTCTTCTCGGCCTCAGCGGCCCTCCCCTCGGCCTTAATGGCCCTCTTCTCCGCGGCCGCCACCTTCCTCTCTGACTCGACCCGGAGCTCCTTCAACCGGGCCCTCTTTGATTCAAGCTCGCTTTCGAGCTCCTTCTTCATCTTGACGGTGTCGGCAGCCTCGATCGCGAGGCTCTTGATTCTGAGGTTGGCCTCCTGGGCATCCTTTCTCTTCTCTCTTGCCTCAGCCCACAGAGATTCGAGCTCAGTCAGCCGCTCTTTCTCCCTTTTGGCCCAATTTCGATAGAAGTCCCGGATGAGGAGAAGCTCTTTACCTTGCTACATCGAAGAAGGGGTGTCAGCTGTCAGGTAAAGAGAAAAAGAAGCGATCTGGGAAAGCAAAGGCAAGAGAAGGACTTACAGCGTAGAGGTTGGCGAACGTCGAGCCGACAGCATCGCCCAAAAGCCTCATGCTTCCATCTCGCTTGTCGCATGACTGGATGGAGAAGTCCATCATCCGCTCTGCAAGGTTGGGGTCCTTCACCAAAGAGATGTTTGGCCCCAGCCTGAATGGGACCCTCTGGTAGTTTGTCTCTCGTCCTCGCCTGCTCGGACCCTTCGGCAGCGGAGGGCGTCTTCATGGCCAGCTGCGAGCTCGACGCCGCCTCGGGCTGCGGCAGGGGCGCCGGCCTCGCTTCCCTCGACAAAACTTCCTCCTCGAGCACAACGACTTCAGGGGGAGGGACCTCCGGCCTGGTGGCATTGGCCGCCGACCTGGCCCTGGTGACCACCTCGGGCTCAAGCACGGGACCCTGATCCCGCTGCCTCGAGGTCGCCTGGACGGGCTCGGCCTCCCTCTTCCGCCTTCGCTCGATGACCGGTGCATCTACCGCAGCCTGCACCGGCAGCGGGCCTTCATCAACGCGAGCCCGCTTCGGAGCGGGTCCGCCAGCCTCAGTAGCTTGCTCTCGCTCCTCGGAGAAGGATAGCAGCTCATCCATCGAGAACTTCATATCTGCCCCACAAGAGACAAGGTTAGCCCTGAGTCAAAAAAAAAAGAAGAAGAAGAAAGAAGAGAAAGAAAAATAAATCAGAAACGAGAGGGGGGTGGTCAACTCGAACTCACCCGACTCCCGCGCCGAGCTGACCCTGGCCTCGCGAAGATTCTGCTCCAACAACAAGACCTCCAGTGATGGGATCTCGGCCGATCTGAGCAGGTCATACATGTCGAGGTCGGCAGCTTCGATCGAGGAGTTCCTATTCGGAGATCGATCTGGGTCGCTCCAAACCCAGTCGGTCCCCTCTACTGAGGCGAAAAAGAACCTACTCTTCCATCCTTTGATGGAAGAGGGGAGTACAAATCTGATGCCCCGAGGGCGGGAAGAAAGGGACCACCACCCGTCCTCGGTAAGGTGACGTTTCAGGGTGAAGAAGGCCCTGAATAAGAAAAAATGGGCAACAGTCCCATAGAAGTGGCACAAAACGATGAAGCAAAATATCGTCCTGACAACATTGGGGACCAACTGGGCAGAAACAAGTCGGTAGTTGGCCAAGAAAGAAAGGAAGAAGGGATGGACAGGAAACCGAAGGCCCCCGGTGAAGGTCTCCTCGTAGAAGGCGATCCGCCAAGGGCCACTGGAGGTAACCCGCTCCCCGGGACGAGGGACAAAAAGCTGGATGGACTCGGGGATGCCATAAGCTTCCCGGATAGACACGAGGTCTTCAGCGGTAATCACCGAAGTGATCTCTCCGGGACTCGTTGACTAAAAAAGTTCAGGCTCAGGAAGGGAAGCAGAAGCAGAAGCAGAAGTAGAAGCAGGAGCAGGAGGAAGAGCCAAGCAGGGAGAAGGAGAAGACCTGGGTTCCCTGATGGCCAAAGGACCCTGAGAGGGCCTCCTACTAAATTCATACTGCGCCGCCTCCATTTCCTCTTTAGAGGAAGGAGTCCTCGGCCGGGAAGCTCCAGCCTCGGCTTGGCACGAAGGGCAGAAATTTGGACCGAAGCGATCCATGGAAGAAGAGGAGAAAAAAGGAAAGGATGACGAAGGAGGACCTATGGCAACCCCTAGTCGACAAGGAAGAAGGAAAAAGAGAGGGCTAACCAGCTAAGATCCTAAGCGGATGATGACGACCGAAGTGGAGGAAGAAGAAGACTGCTGTACTACGCCGGGCGCGAAGGGTTCGAAAGAGGTAAACTTCGAAAAGACTTATCCCTCCATTCAAGACAACCTGCACCCGACCGTACCGTTACGGCTTCCCCAAGGGCCCCCAATCCGACCGCGGTCACTCTGACTTTCGTGCCCACCATGACCACTTCCCAAGCGTGGCCACGTGGTGCCCCCGCACAGGCTCGAGGGCCCACCGGGTGAGACGCCATCGATATCGGTCATTATTGCACCAGATCTTCCCATCTTTCCATGTCAGCACCGCAATTACTCCCTTCGCCTCGAGCACCACGCGACAACGGGCCTCGGGAGTGGGGGGCAAATGATGTGACCGGATCGCTGACATGGAGCAAGGAGCCTGACGTGGAGCCCTTATTGGATGCCACGTTGGATTCCCACTACAGGCCCCTTCGCCGGGCTGAGCTTCCTGAGGTCAACGGGGCCGCCCGTCGAAGCTGGGCTCCATCCTCCACCAGGTCGGTCCCCGCTAAGTCGGACGCCTAGGTCGGAGCCGAGCTCAAGTCCCACCAGAGGTAGACCTTCTGAGCCCGAGGTCGGGCCCCGTGGTCCGGAGTTGAGCTCAAGCCTCCTCCGCCATGTGGCGCCCCTTCAAGGCCAGGTCCCCTGAGCTAGGCGCACCTCTTCCACCTCTGCCGGCCCGAGCTCGGTCAAAGATGGGCCCTCCCTTGGCCTGGAACCGAGCTCGGCCCTCCTCCGCACAGCCGAGCCGCGATGAGGCGGGTCCACTGCAAGCGGGCCCCATCTTCCCAACTCGGCCCTCAACACAAATCGAAGTACTAACCGCCAAAGAAGCCGCGCCTCTCCTCCGAAGACGGTGGCGGGCCCCCTGAGGACCGTACAGCAGCACCCGCCACGTCGCCATAAATGTCCACGACCGTCGCCCACACCAGAAAGAAAGGAAGCTCACATCAAGGCACCATACCCTCTTTCGACCTGTCGTACAAACGAAAAAAAGATCCCACCGAAGAGCGCGAGTCCCGAGACCGATGGCACGACAGTCGAGGTCCTGCCAGGCTTCCAGGAAGGGCAAACAGAAGGAATGTCAGAGGCATATCGAAGCTTCTCCAACTATCCAATCAAGAAGGTGTCCCGTCTACGGCACGATACATCGTCGTACCAGCCTGACAGCATGGGAGAACCTCGAGGCAAGCCAAAGTAGAAGACTCGGCCAGAGTAAGCAAAAAGGAGGTAACAACCCCATTTCAAAGGGGGAGACAACTATTTTTTCAACAACACAACCACCAAAAAGAGAGAAGGAGAAAGGGGAGAGGCCAGAGAGGAGGGCAAGACCACCTCGGCCACCACACCTCCCAGCTCACACTCACACTCTCATACACTCTACTCACTCCTCCTAGCGTGGAGCTCATCCAGAGGGGCTCGACCAGGAGGATCTGTTCCCCTGGATCGCCACTGACTTGACCGTCGGAGCGCCCCCGCCGGAATCCCCGGCCCGGGTCACTGACGTTGGCTTTCTTGCAGGTCCCGAGGCACCGGAGCATCCCCCCGCGGGCAGACACGGAACACCTGACGCAACCAGCAGCTACGGGCCACGATGATCCGGGCGGCAACAACATCCATACAGAAAATATAAAATAAAAAATTTTAACTCCTTCTATCTATAATATATATCATTCATGGCTTGGTTTATGACTCCTAGAGTATCAAAAATTATCATGGATACTATAAGATTAATCAAATAGCCCGAAATAGTATTACAACATCAAAATTTAAAAGCTACGATATCTCAGTTAAAAACTTATGATATCCATGCACAAAATGTAAAATAAAACTTTCTAACCTCTTATACATGTAATACATGTCATACGTGGCTTGGTTTATAACTTCCAAAGTATCATAAAATGCCACAGATGCTAGAAGATTACTCAAATAGGCTGAAACAATATTACGACACTCCAGTTTAAAAGCTACGACAACATAATTAAAAAACTACGACACCCATGCATAAAATATAAAATAAAACTTTCTAACCCCTTCTACTTGTAATACATATCATTCACGACTTGGTTTATGACTCCCAAAGTCATAAATTATCATGGCTACTATGAGATTAATCAAATAGTCTGAAACAATATTACGATATCCCAGTTTAAAAGCTATAACATCCTAGTTAAAAATACTATGACATCCATGTACAAAATATAAAATAAAATTTTTTAACTCTTTCTACCTGTAATACATGTCATCCGTAGCTTTGTTTATGATTCTCAGAGTGTCAAAAATTGCCATGGATGTTATAAGATTAATCAAATAGCCCAAAACAGCATTATAACATCCCAGTTTAAAAGCTATAACATCATAGTTCAAAAACTTTGATATCCATGCATAAGATATAAAATAAAACTTTCTAACTCCTTCTACCTATAATACATGTCATCCGTGGCTTAGTTTATGACTCCCAGAGTATCATAAAATACCACGGATGCTAGAAGATTATTTAAATAGGTCGAAACAGTATTACGACATCCCAATTTAAAAGCTACGACATCCCAATTTGAAATCTACAACATCCTTGTTAACAAACTATGATATCCATGCACAAAATATAAAATAAAACTTTCTAACCCCTTCTACCTATAATACATATCATCTGTGGCTTGGTTTATGACTCCTAGTATCATAAATTACTACAGATACTATAAGATTAATCAAATAGTCTAAAATAGTATTACAACACTTCAGTTTAAAAGCTATAATATCCTAGATAAAAAACTACAATACTCATGCACAAAATATAAAATAAAACTTTCTAACTCCTTCTATCTGTAATACATGTCATCCGTGGCTTGGGTTATGACTCCCAGAGCATCATAAATGCCATGGATGCTAGAAGATTATTCAAATAGACTGAAATAGTATTACGACACTCCAGTTTAAAAGCTATGACACCCTAGTTAAAAAATTAGGATATCCATGCACAAAATATAAAATAAAACTTTCTAGCCCCTTCTACCTGTAATACATATCATCCGTGGCTTGGTTTATGACTTCCAGAGTATCATAAAATGCCACGAATATTAGAAGATTACTCAAATAGGCCGAAACAGTATTATGACATCCCAATTTAAAAGCTATGACATCCTAGTTAAAAAACTATGACACATATGCACAAAATATAAAATAAAACTTTATAACCCTTCTACATGTAATACATGTCATCTGTGACTTGGTTTATGCTCTCAAAGTATCAAAAATTATCACGGATGCTATAAGATTAATCAAATAGCCTGAAATAGAATTATAACATCCTTGTTTAAAAGCTACGATAACCTAGTTAAAAAATTAACATCCATGCATAAAATATAAAATAAGACTTTCTAACCCCTTCTACCAGTAATGCATGTCCATGGCTTGGTTTATGACTCCCGGGTATCATAAATTTCCACGGATGCTAGAAGATAACTCAAATAGGCCGAAACAGTATTACAACACCCCAATTTAAAAGCTACGATATCGTAGTTAAAAAACTGTGACACCTATAGACAAAATATAAAATAAAATTTTCTAACCCCTTCTTCCTGTAATATATATCATTCGTGGCTTGGTTTATGACTCTCAGAGTATTAAAAATTATCTTGGATGTTATAAGATTAATCAAATAGCCCGAAATAGTATTACGATACCCTAGTTTAAAAACTATGATACCTTAGTTAAAAAACTAATACTCAAGCATAAAATATAAAATTAAACTTTTTAACCCCTTCTACCTGTAATACATATAAAACTATAACACCCTAGTTAATAAACTAGATATCCCAGTATAAAAATTATGACATCCTAGTTAAAAAAACTATGATATCTTTATAGAAAGTATAAAATAAAAGTTTCTAACCTCTACCTATAATACATGTTACCTGTGATTTGAATTAAAACTCTTAGAATCTAATGATGATATCCCATATCATAACAAGCTAGTGTGAAAAGAATCAAGAGTAATTAAGTCCGAAACATGATTATGACATCCTAGTTCAAGATTCATGACATCTTATTTCAAATATTATGACACCCTATATATATTTAAGCTAGGATAGCTTACATTTTTTATAATAGTTAATTAAATTTATTGTTTCATAACTTATATTTATTTTTTACTTATATTTTAGATGATCTTGTAATTATTCGACTACCTAGTGTGAAGGCTTCGCAACTATTTAAAAATTGTTGCAAACCAGTAGTGTACGTTGAAAAAGTATGGAAGATGGATTTTTCTAGTCTTCATTTAGAAATTATCCGGAAGACTCCATTCAATGCTTTCATCGACATGCTCCCATTCGTAGTCGACGGGTGACCCTAGCTAATATTATTAGATGTTACAAGGGAGGTGACGAGTTTATTTTTTGTGACAAGGTACTTATATTCAGCATCGAAGATGTGGTCCTGATTTTGGATTTATCATGCCATGGAAACAAGATTGCAATGGAAGGCCAAGATAAAAAGGATAGGTTATTCCGAAGATTTGGTATGGAATTAAATCTTCATAATAAGGGGCTGGAGAAGTTGATAGTGCAACTTCATTCATTAAACATACAAGAAGATGTTGAGGACACCGTAAGACTTTGGATCGCACACATATTTGGACTATTTTTGTCTCCAAAATCAAACCAAGCTCGTCCAAGATATATCATCCCATACTTTGATGATTTATCTCGGCTAGGACAAATCGACTGGGCTTCCGCAATAAAGGAGTTGACTGTTTTGGCTCTCCTAGATGTTGCTGCTTGCTTGAGATCTGAGGAGTCAGTCCAACCCATGAGAAGTGACAAGGGTAGGAAGCAGCCAACTCTATTTGGATGTTCAGCTGCTCTGATGGTAAAGATCATTAATATGCAGTAAAAGTGTAATTACATTTATTTTAAATCTTCCATATTTTTAAAGTACATGATTATTATGTACAAATTTGGTTCCTAGAGCATAGCACATTAAGAGCCCAGCACATCCTAATAAACTATCTAGGCTGTTGAAGTGGTATGATAGCCAGTTGAAGACACAGAATGTTCAACTTGCCAATATGCAGCCTCATGAGTTGGTAAGATAATCCATTATATGATAAACATAATGAACAAAATTATTATCATTAATATAAAGTTAAGTTGTTATTATTCTTGGCTTGCAGTTGGAAAGAGCTTTTGAGCCTATGATAATGGAACAGTGGCTTATCACTAAAGAAACAGTAGCATTCTCGAAATCCGAAAATAATTGTGCAAGCTATGCACAGTTGAAGAATGAAGTAGAAGATATAAAGAAGAAGCTTACCATAGTTGAACCCTTCTCAGTTCATTACTAAAAAAAGATAGCAATACCAATAAAGAAGGGCACAAAGGGGTGGAGGGAGATGATATAGAGGAGGTGGAAGTAATGGGGCAAGATCAACCTAAGATGGTGGAAAAAGTTTTTGACACCCATGTGACTAAGGTTGAACATAGGATAAATAAAAAATTGAAGGACACCCCTGTGACTGAGGATACTGAGGGAGACAAAGAAAAATCTCTGGTTCCTTCACTTATCAAGAGGGTGAAAAACCAACCTAGGCTGCGGAAGGTCTCATGAATGATAACAAATTCTACTTTTGAAACAGACCAATCCAAAAAAAAGATGAAGATATTTGGCACATCTCAATCTGATGAATCAAATTTGAATCTACAATTTGAAGATGATGAAAATTTGATCAAAACCATTTTTAAAAAAAAGGATCAACTCATAAGTGATATCTATTTTTTCTATTATGTATGCTACTTTATGGTCCAAAATATATAATATTCTTTATGTTTATTAATTTTAGAGAAGTTATCTACACCAATAAATTTGGAGGCAATATCACAAGGAGAAATTTTTTCGATTTCCTTAACAATGACATAATAGTTGATGATGTAAGTAATGGAGTATTACTTTATTTTGTTGTTATTCTTTATGTATATTATGATATTTTTTAAATAATTCTTATATTGATTTTCAAAATTATATGAAATCATATTACTTTTAATTAATCAATTTATATCACATTACCAGATAATTGATGCCAGGTAGGAGTTCATTAAAAATAACTGGATAGAGCATCCGGATAGATATCATAAGTACATCATTGCACCTGTAATGACCTCTGGCATGTGTCTGACATCAATATCATCATTTCAAAAACTTACTGGAATGGCCGGGACTATGATATTTAATGGAGTTAGTGATTAAGATAATAAGGAATTTCGATTTCTGTTCACCATCATCAACTCAAACAATTCGCACTGGCATCTGGTTGCAGTTAACATGCAAAAAAAGTATTAATCCATATGAATTCCATAAAACATAATTCCATGTACAAAGTAAATGCAAGGAAGTGGCATAATATACTCAAGCCAATATTTCATATATTCTATGACAATGGAGAGGTGAAGAATTGGTCCATGCTAGAAATTGTTGAATATCCTTTCCAACCTGTAGGATCACTAGAGTGAGGATTGTATTATTTGAAATACATAAAATTCCTTGCTCACATGGATAAGCCTAATCGTTAGGATTTCATAAAAAAGATATCAGTGTCTACCAGTGCAAATTAGCAGCAAGATTATTAAAAGAGCATCAATCAGAAGATTGAGGCTGATGTTAAAATTTAGCATATAAAAATAAACTTTTTTAATGTACTTATTCTCTTCAATTCATGCATTTCTGTATTATGTTACAAAAATTTGTAAGTCAATTGATATTATATTTTAAACATCATTCCAAAAGAAAAATTATGTAATTCATTCAAATAGTAATGTTATAAATATCATTTTCTCATTACATTAAATTTTTGTATTTTAAATGTTATGTTTACTTCCAAAATGTCAAATTTCTTCATTGATGTGATGATCTTATAAAGAAATATTATGTTTCTTGGCAGGGTGTCATAGTTTTTCAATTGGAATGTCATAACTATAGATCTAGGATGTCGTAATCATGTTTAAATATTTACTTAAACTTTGTTTCTTAGAGGACTATCATGACATTGTAAGAGTTTTAATTTAGACCACATGTGACAAGTATTATAGGCAGAAGAAGTTAAAAACTTTGATTTTATATTTTCTGCAAGAGTATCATAATTTTTTAACTAAGATATCATAGTTTTTAAACTATGATGTTGTAATACTATTTTGGCCAATTTGAGTAATCCTCTTGCATCCGTGGTAATTTTGACACTCTGAAAGTCATAAACCAAGTAACGGATGACATATATTACAGGTACAAGGGATTAAAAATTTGATTTTATATTTTTTGTATTGGTGTAATAATTTTTTAATTAGGATGTCGTAGTTTTTGAACTTGGATATCATAATACTGTTTCAGGCTATTTGATTAATCTTATAGCATCCGTGATATTTTGTTACACTCTAAGAGTCATAAACTAAGTCACGGATGACATATATTATAGTTAGAAGGAGTTAGAAAGTTTTATTTTATATTTTGTGCATAGGTGTTGTAGTTTTTAAATTGGAATGTTATATTATTGTTTCGATCAATTTGAGTAATCTTCTAGCATCCGTGATAATTTTTGACACTCTGGAAGTAATTATTTAAGCAATGGATGACATGTATTATAGGTACAAGGGGTTAGAAACTTTGATTCTATATTTTCTACATGGGTGTCGTAGTTTTTTAACGAGGATATCATAGTTTTTGAACTTGGATGTCATAATACTATTTTGGACTATTTGATTAATCTTATAGCATCCATGATATTTTCTTATACTCTGGAAGTCATACACCAAGCCATGGATGACATGTATTACAGGTAGTAAGGATTAGAAAGTTTTATTTTACATTTTATGTATGGGTATCATAATTCTTTAACTAGGATATCATAGCTTTCAAACTGGGATGTCGTATTACTATTTTGGCCAATTTGAGTAATCTTCTAGCATCCATGGTAATTTATGATACTCTAGGAGTTATAAACTAAGCCACGGATGACATATATTATAGCCAGAAGGGGTTAGAAAGTTTTATTTTATATTTTATGCATGGGTATCGTAGTTTTTTAACTACGGTGTCATAACTTTTAAAATGGGGTGTCGTATTACTGTTTCAGTCAATTTGAATAATGTTCTAGCATCCGTGATAATTTTTGACACTCTGGAAGTCATTATTCAGAATATGGATGATGGAAAGTCCTGTTAGGAGCAGTTATTTCCTTCACTTTTTTATTTCATGCTGGGATATTCTAATTTTGTAATTGGATGTCATCCATTATATCAAGAGATGTCATAATTTTGTCATCCCTATTTTAGTCTTTGGGTATATAAAGTACTCCTAAAATTTACATTTAAAATAAGCATGTTCAAGCACATGTCCAATACATTATGTTTTAAATTTCTTTGGATAATATAAATATATACAAGACTGTACGGAAATTCAGCATTTCATATCCTCTCCTGTATTAGTTGACTGCATACATAAGCATCAAATTTGTCTAAAAAAAGATCGGAAGATGGTATAGTAGGTTCAATTACTTGTTCGGGTACTTTCACTACATTATAGAAAATCTGTCTCTTGTTTGTACTAGCTCTTCTTTCATTTTGCACAGGAGTGTCAACGGAAGCCTTATCCATATTTTTCCTTGATCTCTTTGACTTATTCTCGATTCTACTCTTAATTATATTCTCTCTTGGACGACCTTTCATAATAACTTGGTTAGGATCTTGGATTAGAAGTTGTGTACTTTACTTAGCTACATAGTTAGCATCTACAACTCTTCTGAATAATAGTGTAAGTCTTCCATCACTAAATTAAATGCATTTTCAGACATGGAGGGGCTATCTCTGCAAGCTTCATCATCAAATGACTCATCAAAGTATATCTACGATCAATAAAATATAATATTTGTATTAGAATTTCATGACATATGATAGATTTATGTAAACATAAAATAAGACATCTAAATTTAAATAATTTCTTGACTGTGTATTATGATTTTCGTATGCTTTTATCACAAAATTGCATATTGCATTTGAAATCGTCGAATTGGTATTTCATATCCTTGCATCATCTATTCAAGAAGTACTTATCTGGGATACGAAATACGTTGCTTTGATGAAGAACCAATAAGCCATGCTTACACAGATAACCCTTGTACTGAAAGGATCCATACTAGCATTGAACATCCTCTAAATTTTATCATATGAAACCATAATTTTTTATAATCTCTTTCTTCATTCCATCAACTTCAATTCTTTCAAATGATTTAACATAATATACATCACGATTGTCAACTTATTTAACTAATTTAGCATTTGATGTAGCCATTTCAAGAATGTCATTCTAAAATTTTTTAAATATGCATCTTATATATTTTCCTGCTGCTTACCTCTCAAAAAGAGAGGATGTTTTTAAGAAAGTATTTATTTACAACATTTAATTGTCTTCCTCATTTTTTGCTTCATATCTTTTCTCCAAGATATCTTTATACTTATCGATGAATTCCTTTAGTGCAGTCTTCGAGTTTATAAACCCATCAAAGAAATGATGATGCTCTCGCTCCTTTGTAAAGTTGACATCTCTATTCATAATTATTAAAAAAAAGAAGTATTAAATATATAAAGTTTGTTGAAAATTTATAAACATGAATATTGATCAATCATAATGACTTACAAACCTGCGAAGAATGTATTCTTAAGGTAAACTGAAATCCATTTATCCCGACATTGATAAATATCATTTTACCAATCTATAGCCATAGAATCTTCATACTTCTCCATTAAATGTGCCCACAATTTTTCGAAAGATACTATGGTAACTGAATCATATATCATCTCTTCAAACTCAACCACAAATTTGAGATTTGCAATACAAATATGGCCGCCAATCTTTTCAAAAATCTTCTTCAATATATGCCAAAGATAAAATCTATGTCATGCATTGAAAAAAAACATCTCTAATAGTAGCCACGATTGCCTTATCTTGGTCAGTTATGATGGCATTAGGTGGTTGACCACCATTTGCATCCAGTCATAACTGGAATACCCATTTAAATATCTCAATCCTCTTATCTGATAATAATAAGCAACCAAGCAATATGGACTATCCATGATGGTTGACTCCGACAAATAGACAAAAAGGTATTTGATATTTATTATCAAATGAGTCAAAGATCAGTATATCACTAAAGTAAGTGTTTGCCAGTCTTGACCTAGGATGGATCCAGAAGATAGACTTGAGCTATCCATTATCATTGAGATCCAAAATATAAAAGAAATTTAGATTTTTTTACTTGCATTTATGTGAAATGGATTACTATTGACTGTACATCTCCTTTTTTCAGCTGACTCTGACATTCCTAACATATAAAATTATAAGCATCATTTTCTATGAAATCTAATTATCTTCTACCCCCTTTCCTTCTAGTCATGGTAGAGTATATTTGAGCTATGAGAATATTCATGGCATGTAAATTACTGATCTCTATCTTTTTTGGTGTGCTGATCCTCCTATGGGACCGTAGATAACCAGCTGATGATATGGATAGCTCACGGTTATATTCTAGAAAAATATCATCCAATATCTACTTGCCATTTCTAGAATTTAGTCTTGCTTTTATCGAAGACTTATAATCAATTTTACCAGTATCTCTAAGATTCATGGAGTTATCAATTTTTCTAGATTTTTCTTGCCTCTAACATGCCAGGTACTTGAAGCATATTTTTTTGTTATTATTAGACCTACTATGCACTATTATGATTCCAAAACCTACTCTCCTTGAATATCCAATGTAGAAATTGTATCATCATTTGCAGAATTAAACTCCATTCTAATTTGAGGATCAATAGACTCGTTCTTTGCATTCAGGATGATAAAAGAAGGTACATTCTTATGAACGACACCAGCAACCTCATCCAAATGATCATGTTCAATTATTTTCCAGATATATAATTTCAATGACATATATAAAAATATATGTAAAAAAATCATAAATATTGATATCCATAATTTTAGATGTTATTTTATGTAGAGCATAATAATTATTGTATCATGCATTTGATAGAAAATGACACGATAGTATGATAATACAGGCATAGAATCAAATATTTCTAAAAAATATATTTGAACTTACGACATCCTAATTAAAAGATTATGATATCTTAGTTAAAAAATTATGACAACTGATCATAAAACATGAAACTAAGTATATTAACCCCTCCTACTAGGAAAATATATCACTTATGGACTAGGTTATGACTCTTAGGATGTCATAACATGCTATGGATGCTAAAGGATCACAAATATATGCTGAAATGGTATTACGACATCCCAGTTTAAAAGCTACAATATCCTAATTAAAAAACTACGATATCCTTGTACAAAATCATAAACCGCATATTTTGATCCTGCATAGCAGAAGTGTTTAAGTATGCATTGCTGATATATGATATACACATTGTAATAAAATATTTCTGAGAAAATTTCAGTATCAAAAACTTCGAAACATGAATAACTTGGTATAAAACAGAAAATAAAAGCTTTTGTCATCCATCATAGAACTTTTTAACCGTGCATTGGCTTGAATAAGATTATTAGATTATGACAAAAAATAAAAAAAATAACATTTTAAAATATAATATTTGAACTTACGATATCCTAGTTAAAAGATTATAACATCCTATTAAAAAATAATGACACCGGATCATAAAATATGAAACTAAATATGTTAACCCCTCTTACCAAGAAAACCTATCAGTTGTGGACTGAGTTATGATTCTTAAAATGTCATAATATGCTACTGATGTTAAAAGATCACAAATATATGTTAAAACATGATTATATGATATCCTAGTTTAAAGATTATGACATCCTAGTTAAAAAACTACGACATTCCTGCACAAAAACATAAACTGGATGTTTTGATCTTGCGTAACAGAAGTGTTTAAGTATGCATTGCTGATATATGATACCCATATTATAATAAAATGCTTCTGAGAAAACTTTAATATCAAAAACTTCGAAACATGAACAACTCGATATAAAATAGAAAATGAAAACTTTTGTTCTTCATCATAGAACTTTTCAATCGTATATTGGCTTGAATAAGATTATTAGATTGTAATAAAAAGACCAGGAGAAAATAACATTTTGAAATATGATATTTGAACTTACGACATCCTAGTTAAAAGATTATGATACTCGATCATAAAATATGAAACTAAATATATTAACCCCTCCTACTAGGAAAACGTATCACTTATTAACTGATTTATGACTCCTAGGATGTCATAATATGCTACGGATACTAAAGGATAACAAATATATGCTGAAATAGTATTACGACATTCCAATTTAAAAACTACGACATCCTAGTTAGAAAACTACGACATTCCTGCACAAAATCATGAACCAGATATTTTGATCATGCATAATAGAAGTATTTAAGTATGCATTGTTGATATATAACATCCATATTGTAATAAAATACTTTTAAGAAAACTTCAGTATCAAAAACTTCAAAACATGAACAACTCCATACAAAACAGAAAATGAAGACTTTTGTCCTCCATCATAGGACTTTTCAACCGTGCATTGGCTTGAATAAGATTATTAGATTGTGATAAAAAGATCAAAAGAAAATAAAATTTTGAAATATAATATTTGAACTTACGATATCCCAGTTAAAAGATTACGACACCCTAGTTAAAAGATTATGACATCCCCGTAGAAAATGTAAAACTAAAGGTATTAACCCCTCCTAAGAGGAATACCTATTACTTGTGGATTGAATTATAACTTCCATAATGTCATAACATGCCACCAATTTTAAAGAATTACAACCGCATGCAAAAACCAGATAATGATATCCTAGTTCAGAAATTATAACATCGTAGTTAAAAGATTATGACATCCATATAGAAAACATGAAACTATATTTATTATCCACTTCTACCAGGAATATCTATCACTTATGGACTGAGTTATGACTCCCAGAGTGTTATAAAATTCTATGGATGCTAAAGGAGTATTATATGATTTTCTAATATATTAACTTTCTCTAACTACCAAAATAGTTGATGTAATAAAGAAACTATAAAAAGAAAACTAAACAAGATTCTATGAAAGATTTTTTACTTCCTGTTGTAGATAACATTTTATTTTGAAATCATAGAAGAAGTCTTCGATGGCTTATTCCAATCTCGAACCAAAAATTTTTCCTTATACCCGTAACTTAGAATACTTTTCAAATCCAAAAAGAATCTTCTTCGTCCTCGAATACTACCTAATATTTTAGACCGAAAAAACAAAGCATTTTTTCAGAACGAAAAAGAAGCTTATATTAATATTCGCAAGTTGATTCCTACAACATGATTCTCAAAGCACATTTCAGAACGAGGAAGATTCTTCCTTCAACCATTGACTGATTTCTTGGACCCTAAAGCCAGAGCATGTTTCAGAAAACTGAAACATTTAGCTATAAATACTAGGAACAATGTTTTAGAATTACCAAAATCCAAACAAGATGATAAAGAAAAAATAGATCGAAGAAAAAGGATATTTTGATATGTATTAAAATTTCAAAAAAAGCTGAACAAAAATTAATGAACAGCACACTTAACATTTAACCTGCTCTCCCTGCCAGTGATATGAACTCTTGTCATCCTGTCAAGCCAGTTAAAATCGACATGAACCAATAAGAAACAACGTTGTCGACTGGATAGAATTTCCTGCACCACACGTGATGCGCAAAGACTTACTCTTTACATGAGAGATGAGAAAGATAATATAAAACCTTGCTTCCATGGTGGACTTTAATCCAAAAAATTCCAATTTTGATAAAATAACACAATTATTCTCAGACCAACACCTTATTAAAAGGCTAATTTGGTATATTTGGATCGTGATGTTTTTTTCCTAGGGTATGAAAATGTCTCGCTGGTATCCCAAAACATTTGATTCAAACAAACGCTAAAATATCCTTCCCCAGGCCAAAAAAAAAAAAAAATTCGATTTCCATCACCTCTCTTTGCGTTGCCGGTTTTCTCCTATTGCTCTTCCCATCATCACATCTCACAAGAACCTTCAAGACAACATCCCGTCGGACCCGTCAGCAACACATTCCTACCTTCTTGATCACCCAATCTAATATATGTTCCATGAATCACATAGTTGACAAAAGATTATATCACCACTGGCAGCTAAGAAATATGTTTTCGTGATTCGGTATCATGCATTTTAATGTCAGTTTTACAGATTCTTCAAGATTTAGAGTGGACGCTTGCGACTTGCTGGTTCCCTGACCATTATCAAGTTACCATCTCCTTCACAAACATGCCCCTACGAAATCACACCACATAAGAATAGCTCGCTAATTACACATATAAACAATATTGATATTTAATATGACAAATATATTGGTAAGCAAGTTTTAAGCTGAGAAACTTGGAAAGTGCACCGTGGGATTGCATTGTATTGACCATTCACCAGTTCCTACCGTTCCAAAGTAGCTACCCGCATAGGATCTAGCATAGCTTAAGACATAGGCTCTGTTACTCGCACCGAACCGCACTGACGTCACACCACTCAACAGTACTGCACCCAAGATCTCTACGTATTTGCATCTCATAACTTCTCGAGTAAAATTTCCCTAGTACTGTTCTTGATCCATTCAAGGTACTTGACGTTGCCACCAGTGATGGGCAAAGCAATCACTTCAGGGACCCTGTAAACATTTATTTATGGAAATTAGGTGTCCAGGTAAGGTCCACACTGCCCTGTTATTATCAGAATGCAATAAATGTATGTGCCACTACAGTTAGTGCATCCTATGTAGCATAATCTATAAGAATGCCCTAGATTACATGATGCCCAGTGTTCAGAATGGAGCTTACTCATATTCATGGCTGGCTTTAACGTGGTCTGTCAAGGCATTCAGGAGGGATTCCCTCGTCTTGATTATGAGTAATTCCTCAGAATCTGTTTGAACCTGAAAATTAGATGTTATGATAGAGATGTCATGCAACCTAGTCAAAGAGAGAATTCGGGCCTGTTGTTTACCCTTTTTTTGTTGGTATAATTACGACGCATCAAATGGATACATCAGAATCATTCCAGGATGCACTAATGTTATTTCACTAAGGTTGCATTATTGCATATCTAACAGTTTGTAGATAATTATTGGTAGGATTGATAATTTTCCCTAAAGCACAGGAATTGTATACAGACAATGCTGAATTTGTGGGTATATGGGAATATGGAATCATTGATGTCAAGAAGTACTTGGGTTAACTGGTAAATTGATGGTGCTTAAAAATGAATAATTGTCCAATGGAATAAAGCTTCATTTTGTGCATTAGAACTCTACCTTACCATCCCACCAATAAACAGACTCAATGCCTGCAAGCACAGAACATATGCATAATTAGGAAACACACGATTAAACAAATGTACTTTGATAGTAAATGGAGGAAAAGAAAAGAAATGTGGTTTAACTAACATTTGTCACAATCTATCAAAATTGTAACTGGAGATTGCAGGCACAGTATAGATCTATGGATTTTCTCAGCTGAGTCAAATAAACCATCAAAACATATGGTTGTAACATGACATCCAACTAGATGTTTTAAACTGCATTAAAAATCTTAAAACATCAAAGAAAGCAAACTATATTTCTATCCATTAGATAAAAAAGTCTACTGACTTTGCAGGGATTAATAAATTCTGTATCAAGTTATTAGTTGATGTTACAACAAAATTGAAGAGTTAGAACTATTATTAGAATAGCATTACAAAATGTACCATGAAGCCTGATACATGTGACCTTCTAGAATTGTTTAATTGGCCCCTTGAAGTTGTTTGATAAGTCTATTAATTATCCCAATTTTAACCATTAAAATAAATATTAATTAATTAGTATTTATTAAGAATTGATACTTTTATCAATGTTTTGCAAAAAAGGAGTCCATAGACTGAAAAAGCTCGATTTTTGAAGTCCAACGGCGCAGATGGTACTCAAATCGGATTTCGAACAAGACCAGAATTCAAATTTGAAATCTATTAAAATAAATGCACGTATTTTAAAGCATCCGGTCCACCATGGACCGGCAACTCGATCTACAAAATGCTGATTGGTCCACCGGCAGCCATGGTTGCCGGTCCACGAGCTCGACCGTGGACCAATCGCTGCCCGAGCCTTGTTTTCGGTCGCCAGACACCCCCCCTCGCCGCCCGTGGCCAGAGGAGACACTGGGAGATGGGTTCCGGCTGGGAGAAGTGCCCAAGCACCATTCTTCATGACTTTTCCTCTTCCTTGTTCAGACACTGCTGTGCCCTCTTGTCCATTGCCATCTGCCTACCGCCAGGCACCGCCATCTTCCCCCTTGTCCACCGGCATCCGTCCGCCACTGATCATCCCTGCTTCGCCCGCAACCGTCGGCCCCTGTCATGATCTTTTCACGATCTTCCACCTGTTGCTAGCCGTCCTCAACCACCCGCCATCGCCGCTTTCCGCCGCCGCTATCCACTTCGCCGGCATCAAAAAAGAGGGTTCCAAGTCCTAGTTGGAAGAGGCAAGATCCGGGATTTGGAGGAGTCCGAATTGGACTCTATTTGCCCAAGAAGGAGACTATTTCACACGAATTCTGGCATGATTTGAAGCCTGTGATGTGGAATGGACGGTTGAGGATTCCCTACACGATATCTGACCGATCTTGAGCTCGATTGACTCCAAATTTGACCGAGAGGAAGTCCTAGACGAGCTCTATAAAACGACCCCAGGCAGTAGTCCAGGCATCAATTTTTTCAACAAATTTTGCATTAATTTAATTTCTTTTTCTTATTTAGATTAATGTATTTAGGCTTAGGAAAGAAAAGAATGATGGAAGAGATGCATAGCTAGACTCTTTCAACCTGGGATGAAAATGAAGTCTGTAACCAGGTTCTATCTCTCTTTTTGTACTTAATTTCTATGCAATAAAATTCATGTTCTTCTTTCTTCTATCTTTTGAATTATTTTTCTGATCGATAATTTGATCTGGCATACAAAGTCTATACCCTCCATCAACATGCCGTGATATCTCCGGATACAGTACGTGCCTAAGAGAGGTAGATCGTAGTATGGTAGATTAGATCCCTAACTTTGTAAATCAATTAGATAGTTTATATTCTAGCGGACATGTTGTGATCTCCAGATATGGCCCGTGTCCAATAAGAAATAAATTATTCTAACACTAAATTTGCAAGAATTATTGATATCGTAATATAAAGAAAAGAAGATAAAACATGTTTGCATGGTGAATTCGGATTCCTAGATTACTTTTCTTGTTGACACGATTTAATTAATTAATTAGTTCTTATCTTTTAATAACTACTTCTCTCAATCTAATCCTCTATAAATAACTTTCTTTTTGCTCTTTTCATGAAATAATTGTCCTTGATCACCGAGGATATGATTCCGACTCATCACTAGCTATGATAGTGAATAGGTTTTATTTTTGACCGCCTACGATAGCGATCAGAGTTTTGGTGTCGTTGCCGAAGATCTAGACAATTATTCACGAAAAAAAAGTAGAAATTTTTTTTATTGCTCTTTTTAGTATCATTGTCTTTTTTTTAGTTTAGTTACCTTAATTATTAAATTACCTTATTTTCTTTTTGACACAAATTTTTTCCTTATATTTACAAATCCACTTCTAACCTAATTAACTTTTTCTTTTAAATAATTTATCTTAAAGAACCTAAAAGAAAACTTAAGATACTTTCGATAAAATTTAATTAATTTAAGGAAACAAATAATAAACTTTAAAAACTTCCTAACTTGTTTAGATATCTTGTTTGACTTGCACTGCATTTCCATAAAATACTTTAAGAGCATAACCCCTAAACAACATAAGATGAGGATTTCATCACTATTGGCCCATAAACCACCATCCTGCATACTGCATAACCCAAGCCTTAATTCAAAATCAATTAGACATTGGCTCCTAAGGATTTTCGAGCTTACCAGGACAAGGGACCTTGAGAGTTGGACTAGCTTAGAATTAACTGGTTAATTGGTGTCTAGGAAAGGGATTCAAGGATGATGTAGCCCTGAAGAAAGGTGGTTCTTTAATTGGTTCCGTTGTCTGACCTGACCAATTAATTTGGTGTCTAGAAAAAGCAATAGGGGGACCCCTACCGACTTTATCCTTACCTAGCCAGTTGCTAGTTGGTATCTGACTTCGAAGGCTCAAAGGCAACCTTGGCAATTAGGAGCTGTCTAGATATAGGATAATCCTATGATAGAGTCCATTGCTTGATAACTTGTTTATCTAATAGAAATTTAACCTAATTAAACCACCCTCTATCATCTATAGATTTAGGACTTAGGCTCTCATTTTTAGACTTCTCTCTTTCTTCTTCTTCTCCTCTCTCTCCAAAAAATACAAAAAGCTAATAAAAAAATCAAAAAAAAAATTCTGCTAAGACAGAGATAATTGGACAGAGACAATCTAAACCATACAAGATTAAAAGCTTATAGAGTCCATCGAGCAACCAAAAAGCCTAATGAAGTATTGTTATCCTGATTCCATTGAACGATCTCAAACCCTACAAGAATATTAGTATAAGATTAGCTCCAACCGACCATTTAGAATGAGAGCCCAAGATAACAATTCAATGTATCCATCACAACAGATTGATATGCATCCTAAATTCACGAGATTCGAAGATACATACAATCATACAAAGAAACCTGTAAGAACTATACTGACATCGAGGATCCATAGGATTGAGAAAGTCTTAGAACGTAAAGGATACACCCAGTTTTATCATGTGCCAGCACCTATGTGCACGGCATATGATGCACCAGATCATGTTGTAGAGGAATGTCCTTATTTAATGCACCCAACCCAAAATGGATTTATCCAGGAGACTGTAGCCAATAACATATATATGACTGAACCTTATGTCTCAACCTATAACCCAGGATGGGATCATCATCCCAATTCTGTGGTCACAAGATGCGACACTAGGAGCCCCTAATTTTGACCAGCCCTGTCCTAGGCCCAGTCAAGTACCTAATCATCAACCAGGTTTAGATCTTGAGGAAGGATTCAGCACATTAGAAAAAGTCCAGAAACTTTGGTTAAAGCCCAAGGTGACTTCCATGTTATCCTATATAACTCTATGCAGATCACGGGCCAATAGATAACCTCCAACACCCAGGTTATTGCCCGTTTGGAGATGCAATTAAGTCAATTGGCCATGGCTATAAGTGAAAAAGAGCTGCCTAGTCAAATGCTTGGAAATGAAACGGTCACAGAGCGATCCTGTACAACCAAAGAGACCAACCTAGATAATTTGACTAAAGTAGAAATATATGAAGATGAATCAAAAATGAGGGATGAACCACTTCCATCATCACCCAACTTATCTATGGTCCCAATCTCAAAAATCTTAGAAACGTCTATTATTTCAATGAGAAGGAAGAACAAATAGGTGCAGTGATAGAATCAATTAAGACTTCCCAAAGATCACCAATGCATAATGTAATAGAGAAAGCCAGGCATGAAAGTTCTCCCTATGATTCATTAAATCCTAGTTTGGCTAACTTTAAGGTGGATGAGCTTGATATAGAGGGATGTACCCTAGAGATGAATGACCTAGTGGAAACATCCCATCCCAACACCACCCCACTTTGGATCGAACAATATGAGCCATCATCCAAACCTCCAATAGCATCCTTGTTAGAATCACCACCTAATCCATAATTAAAGCAACTTCCTGGTGCATCCACTAATACCTTACCGGTAATACATACTAGGGAAGCCCAAATTGTAGGTGTTCTAAAAGCATATAAAGAAGTTGTTGAGTAGGACATTACGCATATAGGGGATAACGAAGTTAAAATTTTTATAACTGATTTTTGTGTTTGGCATGACTTTCGAAGACTGCCACCAAAATGTATCTATAACATTGAAATAATATATGGAGACGGTTAATATTGATTTGAAAAAAGTACCAAGTTGGAGATAAGAAAGGGCTTATCCAAGATCTAAATTATTAGTTGAACCCCTCATGTCTTTAGTTGAACCTTTGCCTCTGAAGGAAGAGACATCAAATGGGGATCCTAAAATACTCCACACATCGATCACATTAAGTACATAGATCTAGGTCCATTAGAACCCCGACTGCTACTTGAGTTGCACCTAGATCTAGGTATAACAAAACAATTGTTAGCTATCAGGGGTACAAACCACTTAATGGTCCCATGCAAGTTAACTATTCTGAAGCTGAACCCGAATCACATAAGGAATTACAAACCTACATCAAGATTCGAACGGGAATAGGATGAGAATCCTAAGAGGTCTGGCTGAAGACGTTAAACTTAGCACTTGTTGAAAGGCAATCCAATCCTTTTAGTGATTTTCATTTTTCTAGGAATAAAAGACTACTCCGCACAATCACTCATGGCATCATACAATGCATATCTCGTCCAGGTGGTTTCTCTCCTTGTTTTATTCTTCCTTGCTCCATTGAGTACAGTGAAAATTAAGTTGGGGGTAAAAGACAACCTTTTGAAAAAAAAATATTTTAAAACACCTTGGCATTTTTTGAAAAATTTTGAAAACTATGTGCTATGAAAAAGATTCTTGAGCAAACAAGACTAGAAAAGGTAATCGAGTTAAAAAGTATTGATTAATTATTGTAGCGAGTTAAGGAGTAGACTAGCTGGTCAGACTTTTAACGGCCAACTTAGATCACCTAAAGGCTATTAGCACTTCCATCGCACATGCACACTAATAAGGTAAACTAGGTATCAGTTGTAAGGCCAATTGGACAATGAAAATTAAGTTGGGGGTAAGAGACAACCTTTTGAAAAAAAAAATATTTTAAAGCACCTTGGCAGTTTTTGAAAAATTTTGAAAACTATGTGCTATGAAAAAGATTCTTGAGCAAACAAGACTAAAATAAGGTAATCAAGTTAGAAAGTATTGATTAATTACTGTAGCGAGCTAAGGAGTAGACTAGCTAGTCAGACTTTTAATGGCCAACTTAGATCACCTAAAGGCTATTAGCACTTTCATCGCACATGCACACTAATAAGATAAACTAGGTATCAGTTGTAAGGCGAATTGGAGATTTAATTATTACTGAAAATTGATAATTGATATACACCCTATCAAAAAAAAATTGAAATTAAGGAAAGAGCTACCTGCCTATAAAAATAATAAAAAAAAGAAAAAAAAAGACAAGTTCTAAATATTGATTTTTCATCGAATAACCGGGCACCTTCATCTAAGTAAGCATTGTTGTTCGAGTTAAAAAATGAGCAGTGTGAAAATATCGCCAGGAAAAAGAAAAAAATCAGGCAGTGTGAAAACTACCTCAGTCCATGTGCTTAATTTAAGGATGTATAGAAAATTGATCAAAGTAGATGATAAACAAAGATACCATTATTCCTTACAAGCTAGTACCGAAATGCTAAGTTAGCCATCACAAATACAAGTACTGTAAATCTTTGGATGAACTCTAAAAACATTTCTAATAGTTCTAACTGCAAAATTTATTTCAAGAACTCAATACTTAGTGATACTAGCTGACTTCTTTCAACTTTCAGTCTAGATCTAGTTTTGCAAAGGAGGATCTTAATGACACATGATTCTATTTTAATTACATTGCTAAGAGACTAGCAATGATTAAGTTGGGGGTGTGATAAGTCTATTAATTATCCCAATTTAACCATTTAAATAAATATTAATTAATTAATATTTATTAAGAATTGATACTTTTTATGAATATTTTGTAGAAAAGGAGCTCATCAACTGAAAGAGCTCGATTTTTGGAGTCCAACAGCACAGACGATACTCAAATCAGATTTCGAACGAGCCCAGAATTCAATTTTAAAATATATTAAAATAAATACACGTATTTTAAAGCAGCCGATCCACCATGGACCGGCTGCTCCATCTATAGAATGCCGATTGGTCCATTGGCAGCCATGGCTACCAGTCCACGAGCCCGATCATGGACCAACCTCTGCCTGAGCCTTGTTTTTGGTCATCGGACACCACCCTTCGCCACCTGTGGCCGAAGGTGACACCGGGAATGGGTTTCGACAGAGAGAAGTGCCTAAGCACCATTCTTCATGGCTTTTCCTCTTCCTCGTTCGAACACCGTCGTGCCCCCTTGTCTACTACCATCCGCCCGCCACCGGGCACCACCATCTTCCCCCTTGTCCACCAGCGTCCGTCCGCCACTAATCATCCTACTCCGCCCGCAACCGTCGGCCCCTGTCACAATCGTTTCACGATCTTCTACCTGTTGCTAGCCGTCCTCAACTGCCCACCACCGTCACTTTCCATCGCTGTCTATCGCTTTCTGCCACCGCTGTCCACTCTATCGGCATTAGAAAAGAGGGATCCAAATCCCAGTTGGAGGCAGGATCCGAGATTCGGAGGAGTCCGGATCGGACTCTATTTGCCCAAGAAAGAGACTATTTCGCACGAATTCTGGCATGATTTGAAACCTGTGATGTGGAATAGACAGCTAAGAATTCCCTGTGTGACATCTAGCCGATCTTAAACTCGATTGACACCAAATTTGACCGGGAGGAAGCCCTAGACGAACTCTACAAAAGGAGAACCCCAGGCAGTAGTCCAGGCATCAATTTCTTCAACAAATTTTGTATTAATTTATTTTTTTTCTTGTTTAGATCATTGTATTTAGCTTAGGAAAGAGGAGAATGATGGAAGAGATGCTAGTGACTGTGATGCGCGGCTAGACTCCTTCAACCTGGGATGAAGATGAAATCTGTAACCAGGTTCTATCTCTCTTTTTTTACTTAATTTCTATGCAATAAAACTCATGTTCTTCTTTTCTATCTTTTGAGTTATTTTTCTGATTGATGATTTGATCTGGCATACATGACCTATACCTTCTATCGACGTGCTGTGATCTCTGGATACAGTACGTGCTTAAGAGAGATAGATCGTAGTATGGTAGACTAGATTCCTGACCTTGCAAATCAATTAAATAGTTTATATTCTAGCGAATGTATCGTGATCTCCAGATACGGCCTATTCCCAATAAGAAAAATTATTCTAACACTGAATTTGCAAGAATTATTGATATTGCAATATAAAGAAAAAAAGATAAAACCTGTTTGCATGGTGGATTCGGATTCCTAAGTTACTTCTCATGCTGACACGATTTAATTAATTAATTAGTTCTTATCTTTTAATAACTACTCTCAATCTAATCCTCTATAAATAACTTTCTTTTTGCTCTTTCCAGTAAAATAATTGTCCTTGATCCCCGAGGATACGATCCTGATTCATCGCTAGCTATAATAGTGAGTAGGTTTTATTTTTGACAGCCTACTGACTTTGCAGGGATTAATAAATTCTGTATCAAGTTATTAGTTGATGTTACAACAAAATTGAAGAGTTAGAACTATTATTAGAATGGCATTACAAAATGTACCTTGAAACCTGTGATACATGTGACTTTCTAGAATTGTTTAATTGACCCCTTGAAGTTGTTCTTTTATTGTACTCTGATAACTGGTAGTAAAATACAATTCCTTCTTTTCATGTGGCTCCCTTGATGTTGATTGGATCTTTAGCAAACATGGAAGCATAAAGGAAATGACAGATTTATGGTGTTTAAAAAGGGTTTGGCAGCCAATTCAATAAGCATTGGAAGCTCTAGCAAGATTTGGCATGAAAAGGGCCCCATCTGTGACAGTTCCCTCATCAACATTAGATTATGATTCTATCTTCTCTCCTTAGTTACACACTGATAAGATGAAAGGAGAGCCAAAACCTACACTGAGAACTTTGATTATATCTCTATCCTCTCTCCTTACTAACCCTATCCTTGGTCATGGTGTCATTTAGCATCTATGTTCATGGGGATAGTTTGATGTGCAAAATTAGGCAAGAAACTTCTCTGAGGAAAGGATTGCCTTTAACAATGGCTGATAAGACAAGTAATGCTCGGACATAGAAGAGATGTTAGGGTATGGCCAAAGAGAACTCCACAAACAGTTCAAGGGAATTGACATGGATTCTCATGACCATAATAGGCATCTAAAACTTAGAAATTTGGTAGTGCAGCTATAGTTTACGGCTTCTTAAGAATTTAGTTCTCTCTGGTCTGTTGATTATGTAGAAAGACAGGAAACCTGCATCACTTCTTGAACAATGCACCCCTATCATTACCACACACACACAGACATATAGATGGATTGATAAATATTGAGATTCATAGACAAACCAAAAAAACTGTCAGTAGAAATTAAGCAACAAGAAAAATGAATTTGGTGCAGAAGCTACTAGAAGGCAGCAGCAAGGGTTTCCAAAAATCATGAGATGAGACTGGTATCAGGTTGGGTCCGAAATGTTGGCTCCAACATGGTACTTGGACCCGTCAGGGATTGGAATCTAAATTTTAACTCAGACTCTATCCATCCATCATTTTGATCAGGTCCAATTCTGCTTTGATGAATTTTAAAAAGCTAGAATGCCTAATACTGGTCTCTGTCTCAAGCAGATTCATGTATGAACTGTTAGTGGGCATATTATTTCTAAATAAAGTGGCGTCATATGCTTAAGGAAGGCTGCTGCTATGACTTTAGGGGCTTATGCTAAACTGATCCCCCAGCCCCTCCCCTAACACAAGGGACAAGGAACCAAGGGCCACTGGTAGCAGCACAATCAATGGTCAAAGCCTCAAAATTGGCATGGATAAAGTCAAGGAGCTTGAGGGCATGTGGTGGAAGTAGCTAATGGTAAAGGAAGTTGGTGGCAGGCTTAACACGACAATAAAAGCCTCCAAATGGTGCAATTATAGGGTGAGATCCCATGATCACAAAAGCCAAGAAGCAAAGAAGAGAAGAGCACTTGTTTAGGGATTTGACCCTCAATTAGGAAGCCTAAAGAAAGGTCACAATGTTAAAAAAGGCATCCTAGTGCACAAGGCTCCCGCCATGGTGAGGTCTAAGGAGGGTCAGATATATGTAACCTTATCTCTACATGCAAAAAGGCTATTTCCATATTTCGAACCTATGATATCTAGGTCACAATGGAATAACCTTACCTTTGCACCAAGGCATGCACTCTAAGGGGTCACAATGTCCAACTATAAAATAATCCATATCTATTTTCATGAACAACATTAAAGGCTTAAACATTACCCATGAGGACACTAGAATTTAAAATATCTAACAAATGCAATAAAAAAGGGAAAATTATAAAAGTAAAATGTATACATATTTACATAAAATATAAACCAAGAAAAGGCATCAAGGCATGTCAATAGTGTGACTAGTCACATTCACAACTTGCATAGCATGGGGCCATATCCTAACAAATCTTAGAACTGGTCAACTTAGGTTAGGTCCAAGTCAAGTATATTTCTATCCAAGACTAAGGTTTGCTACACCAATATTGGATACCTTAGTTATACAATATCATACACACAGCACGATACAATACAACTGTTGTAATGACACATGATCAAGAGACCTTTTCTCACACCCAACCACTATAACACTCATAGCGAGCAGTATAGGCCAGTACAAGATGGACCACTTTTGCCTGGTATAGGCTAGTTTAGCCCCAACGCAATACCAAACGTCAATATTGTACCAATACCTTATCAGTACATTACAGTGTGCTTGGTATGGGTTGGTATGAGTTGATATGGCTTAACTTGAGTCAAACATAGGCTTGCAATCTTTTATGGCCTCCTTTGGATCCATGCATAACCCATGAATATTCGAGTCCGGATCAGGTCCCTGTTAGTCATCCTATGTAGTACCACTGATATGGAAAGACTAGACCAGACCACTGGATAGCTGAAGTAGATAAAGAAGAACTTGATGACAAAGACCTAGGAGGGAGCAGGGGAGGGTGGGAAGAGAAGGGTGGGTGCTCTTATATTACTGTTGGGACTTTCCTGGTGACAACAAAGCATATTGTGTAAGTAGGGAGAAGAGCAAAGGAATAAAAGGTTCTACATGGCAGGAGGAGAGAAGGTGGCAGTACAAAGTCAAGCTGTCTTAGTTCTTACTAGACTAGATTTTGTAAATTTTATGAAAGAAATTCAGTGATAACATCTCTTTATCTCACTTCCTCAAATGTTGACCCAAATCCAAAACCAAGAAATCTTAATCACTTAACTGTCATGAAGCCAATGGGATTCATCCTGTTGAAAAAGTCTGTCTTTGCATTTATTGTCTATGAGATTTAATCAAAATATCCTTTCATGCACCAGCCTAAAGGAAAGTGAACATGTTAAAAAAAACCTATCAAGTTTTCATTTCAACTCAGCTCTCTCTCTCCCTCTAAAAACTGAGGGATCTTCAATTCAAATGGTAATTATTCCTAACATCTTAACAAGATTCTATCAACAAAAGAAGATTAAAATGAACTACTTAACACTACAATTTAATAAAATTCTTACTCGCAAAAATATGTGACATCAAAAATCTGAAAACCTATCTGGAAATTTACTACATATATTAAACCTACAGGACATGCATAAATTACATTGAGTACCAATATATTCATTATTAAAAATAAAAATAGGTCAGATAGTTTGTTAGATATAAACCCTCCATGCCTAATTGCTACCGGTGTATATAATTTAAGGTTGAGGTGCATGCCTGGGACTTGATTCACACATGCAGCAAGCTTTTCTGTAATTATGCTCTCAGCAAGCTTCTTGCCTACATTCAAACAAACAAAACATTAGAGAACACATCATGCCACATCACCATAAGGTTATGTTGATTAAACAGTAACACTGATCAAGTTTGGCAATGAGAATTATAGCTTTTCCCATGCCTCTATAAGGAATGAACCACCAAACTCACGGAGGGAGAGGTGACAAGCCCCTCCCAAATCTGACAAAACCATGTCTACCGAGATTGCTGTTCAAAACAATGACATTGGTATTCAAAAAGAAAGATAAAAAGGTGCCCCACAGGCACTTGCATAACCTAAGCATTTTATGGGAGTGAATAAAATAATGATTTGATATCCTTGACGGACAAGTCATAATTATTCCATTAAGCAAGGTTATATAGTGCCACATTACAATTTACTTCACATGAGGGGGCATGATAAATAAGAGGCAGGCAAACATAGCCTACCAATGGATTCAGTTTAATATTCTGCATTCCCATTTGTGAAGCAGAATACTGTTTCATATGATAAACAGCACACGCATAAATAAATTGTTTTGCTGAATTTCAAAGTTTATTAACACAAAAGCCTCATTTCATTAACTTTAAGTCGATCATGTGGAACTTATTTCGCCAGTTATTCATGTATTCAGCCAAGTCCTCTGAAATAGGAGTATCTTGAAATTATTGTTCTCCTCTTTCATCCAAGTGTTGTTTGGCTTCTCCCTTTTCTTCTCTGACACAATACTGTATAAAAACTTACTTCTCATCCAGCTCTAATTTTATGCTCCAACAGTACCACATCCTTGATATATATTTCATAATTTATATTTATCATTAAATGTCACACCCCAAATCCAGCACCGGAATCGGCTACGTGACCGGCCGTACAAATCCCAGATTTTATCCTAGAGATCATGCAAGGCCTAGGTACATAAGAATCACTCACTTCAAAGATTACTTCAAAAATAATAATATTATATAAATAATTGAAATATAACTAAGCAATCAATTTATACAAATCAAAGTCACTAATTGGTCCACTGACTCACAACGAGCAACAGTAACCGAAAAACTAAAACTAACTAACTAAACTATCTCAACAATAATGATGCTTCATAATAAACGGGGGAAAAATGTGAAACCCAGTTTATCTAGGCTTTTTGGGCCGAAGTCGATAGGCCCAGCTGGCTTCGACCTAGTTTGAAAAAAAATGACGAAACAAAGAAGGGGAGTTTGACCGAAACAGGGGAGGATTGGATCTCCCTTATCCGATCGGAGTTCTCGCCGGATGTCGTGAAGGAAGAGTCGTGAGGGGAGGGGGAGGTGGTCGGCGACAAGTTTGGGAGGGATTGAGACTCGATCGGGCGGTGTTTGTCTTCTAAACGACAAGAGAACCGTCGGAGTTTCTTTAAATTCCTCTCATCGCCGCCGAATCGAGCCCCCATCGAGCCTCTGTTTCCATGTCCCCTTCCTCTCCGGTGAGCATCCGATAGTCCGTCGAGGCCGGTGAGTATTTTTTTTTATTGTTAGATGATTTAATACGGATTTATTTGGATTGTTATTCGATTTGGTCTTGAGGCCGTGGACCGCCGGTGGTTGTGCCGCCGTCTGCTCTGGTTCGTCGAGCCCTTCCTGATGGTCACCTTTCTTGGCCGTCAGTGACTGTGGGGAGGATGGTTCAGTTGAACCAAGGAGCAGCAGAGGGGGGTTCGGGGAAGAAGAAGAAAAAAAAGGGTTCTAATCAATGGAAAAAAAAAAAAGAAAAAAAGAGAGAGAGGAGAGAAAAAGAGAGGAGAGAAAAAAGGAGAGAGGAAGAGGAGAGAGAGAAAGAGGGGAAATAAAATTTAAAATAATGATAATAATATATTATTATAGAGAGAACCGGGGAGGAGAACTTTCCTTTTTGGAATTCGTGAAGCTAGGATTTTGAATTGAATAAAAATTATTTATTATGTAGAGAATCAACCTTTTGAGCAGGAAAGTATTGGACGAACTCCGGGTACAGATTGATACCGGGTATTTTGGATTAGCGCTTGAAGGTAAGGATTCTGGACATGATCACCAATTCTATATATTATTTTACATGGCATGAATTGATCCATATGAGCATCGGCATGCATGATTAGTTTTGTATTGAATAGTTTGACTTTTTATGTGGAACAGTATGATTGTTGTTGTTATTAACTATGTTCATGTATACTACATTTTATCAAGTTATCTTTATATAGTTTGGACCGTGATGTCGGTCATTAAAAAAAATTATGATGGCATGATTTGACAGTATGACTTGTATTAATAAATTGATAATAAAGAGAATACGGTATTTGGACTAACCATGCCACGGGATCGTGGTTACATAGCCAGAGCCATGGGCTTAGTACGTGGGCTAGCCTGGCCATGGGCAGATTGTACATGGTCGATTACGAGATTGCCAGTCACAGGCTGAAGTGTGACAATGAGCTTGCCAGTCACAGGCTGAAGTGTGACACTAAGATTGCCAGTCATGGATTGAAGTATGACCGTGGCTAGTCTAGAACCCTAAAGATAAAGGTTAATTAATGGGAACTCTAAAAAAAAATATAACGATTTCAAGATTTTGTCGTACATGATATTTGAGCTATTTGATTGCATGATATGATATGCTAGTAAGTTCTTTCTATTTCCAAAATTATATTATTACTGATGTGATCATATGAAAACCTTACTGGGCTATAAAGCTTACTCCCTACTTTTGTTTTTCCAGAGACTCAGAATGCATAGCGAGAATCGGGCTGGGCATAAGGCGGAGTATCATTATTGTTGAGATAATTTAGTTAGTTAGTTTTAGTTTTTCGGTTACTGATGCTTGTTCTGAATTAGTGGACCAATTAGTGACTTTGATTTGTATAAATGGATTGATTAGTTATATTTCAATTATTTATATAATATTATTATTTTTGAAGTGGTCTTTGAAGTGAGTGATTCTTGTGTATCTAGACCTTGCATGATCTCTAGGATAAAATCTAGGATTTGTGCGACCGGCCACGTAGCCGATTACGATGCTGGATTCGGGGCGTGATATTAAGTCTACCAAGCTGTCCTTCGTCCATTAAATTTTCTATTTCAATAAATAATGAATCAGGTAGAGAATCTTCCTACTGCCTCCCCTTTCCCCTCCCCCTTTTATTCCTCACAAAGACCTTTCATGGAATGCAGATGCAGATGGCAACTTGGTGCAATGGTGTATCAACGCTATATCCTTCTCTAGGCTGTTGTTTCTTATTATTTTACTACCATTAGATCTGATTTCTTTATGTTATAATTAAATAAAAGAAGCATTGAGCTATGTCATTGAAGTTGCCCTGGTTAATATGCATCAACAATTGTATCATCAATTGACCTTATACTCCAACATATTTTCTAGTATAGCATGCTTGTATATTAGAAACTAAAACCATATAGACAGACCTGCTTCTTTGTTTGGAACAGTAACATAAACAACAATAGCAGGTACTGAGGTGGATGCAGCCTCCATTCCTGTAGAATGAAGATATATTGCATTTGGTTGATTGGTGAATTTTGACCTGGAAGGTTTGCATTTACAGTAGATAAGCAGAAGTTAATGCAAGTATAAATTTATATAAATATTGATTGGCAACTTATCCATATTAAATATTTAGGTTGTTAAAATGACAACCAGGCAGCATCGAAAAAAGAACAGAAAGAGAACATGTGGGCAATGTATCTAGCTTACATTTGAAAATATTGCTTTATTGCAAGTAATAGGAAAAGGATATACAAAAGAGAGAAGCAGCATACTCTTTTGTTTTGTTTTTTTTTCCTACACTATAATATGAATGGCTGATTCCTCTGTAATACACTTTTGATCAAAATAGTTTTACCAATTTTAAAATAGTTACTTTTTTAAAAAAAATAAGATCCACTTTCAGACCTGCTCCTATTCAAAGTCAAGAGATAAAGAAATAGACGCATTCCATTGCACTTATCCGGGGACGCATGTAATGACTAGGGGGGGTCAAATTCCAAGAAGAATACATTTCAATCCTTCTTGTGAGATAATAGCTTTTATTGGCGACTGGATAAGGCATCACCTGGCTAAAAGATGGAACTCACATAATGTTGGTGAGGATCCCTAAACCAAAAATCTTCTGTTACTGCAACATGCGTTGCATCTCATCAAAACGTTAATAATTCAGCATAAATTCTTGTATTGACCATGTTATCAGCTTAATAGTTATCTTTTACAACCCTGCTTCCAGGAAGAGATTCAACCATTTAGCGGGAGTTTTCAAAAGATTGATGAGTCCACCAAAAATCTCAGTCACTGTCAGACTATGGCATACCCCTTAATCGAGAAACAATGCATCAGAAATATATATGACTTTGAACAAAATCCTCTTGAGCGCTTTTAAGAGATCAGAATCAGCCTCCAAGGATTCAATATGTTCGTTTCATAAACTTCAAATGGTCAAGACATCAAGTATTCTATAAACCAGTTGAAGATTTTTCGAAATAAAGAGCATTCTCTTTCCACTGACTTCAAGAGTCATTGCCAGGACGATTACCCATGAGAAGGTTATTATATTCTTATGATCTAAATCAGTTAAACAGAAATCAAAGTAATGTACAAGATAAAAATGGGCCAAAAGAACGGAAAATCATGATCACAGAACCAGTTCCTGTGCCAAGATTTCTCATTTTTAGGTGAAATTCTTGTCAATTTTCACGTTTTTACAGAAATTTCATCGAAAAAAGAGAAACTCAACATCCCGGAATCCACATTAATATCAAGAGAGAACGAAGCAACATAAATAAATAAATAAATATAAATATAAATAAAAGTAAAAAACTACTCGATTCCGCAGCCACGAGAAATCGAGAAGCCATCTCGGGAGGAAGGGGGGGAGGATGGGCTTTACTTGAGGAAGCCGAAGAAGCGGCGGTGGGACCGAGCGCACCGCGTCCTTTAGGCGAGCGCGGCGACGGTGTCGATGCTCAGCACCCAGAGCGCACCGACCAGGGAAGCGCGGCACCGGAGCGTCGGAACAGCTGGGGCCGGCGAGGACAGGGAGGGGAAGAGATCGCAAAGGTCTAGAAAGGCTCGGGAATGGCATCCGTTCCGCTCTCCCGGTAGGAAATATACCAGACCTCGACCGCAGGTGCAAAGAGGGTCGAAAAAACAAACGCGATGGCATGGCTTTTTGCCTCATGGGCAAAAGTTTTTTTGGTCCACCGCTCCAGGTATTGAAAAATTACACCATTCTATTGGATCGAACCACGTACCAAATTAATAATGAGACTATATTATTATTATTCTTTTTTTTATATTTTTTTGAACCGAAAAGGATGGAGGAGGAAGGAAAACGGTCGATATAGTTTTCCACGTGGGCCCAACCCGTTAGATCTTTATTTGATTCGAATCGTAAATTTTTGTATATCCTTTTTACCGACTTGATAAGTATGTCAGTCTAATTTTATTATGGTACTGAAGTTTCACCGATTTAATGGGTACGTCAGCCTAATTCTACTATAGTGCTAGAGTTCCGGTCGCTCTACTCTCCAGTTACGTGCTTCCAGAATTAATCTGGAATTTAATCGAGTCATCCACGAACCCGTGATCAGTGAAACTATTCATAAAGCGCTTTAACAACCGGGCTATCATCACAGTGATATCTATATTAACTTTTAATATCATATATATTTAATATAATTTATTTTTTATTTTTAATAATTTTTTTAATATTTAATATTTTGTTAATTATTATAATTTTTTTTATAATTTTATGATATTCAATTATTTTTATAACTTCATGTACACAGTTTATGACTTTTCCGTATCTCTATAATTTTTTTTATCTGTATTATAACTTTTTTATTTATATGATTTTTTATTATAATTTTCTATATTTGTATCATAACTCCATATACCTGTATAATTTTTTGGATCTTCCTATACTTATATAATTTATTATATTATGTCTATATCATGATTTTTTGTATTTATAATTTTCTATATCTTTATTATATAATTAGATATTATAAAAAATATTATAAAGTTATAATTATCAATAAAAAGTTATAAAAAATAATCGGGTATAATAAAGAACAACAGGAAGTCTGAACGGCCACAAGATGGGTTATATTTTCATCATGAAATTTTTTTAAAAAAATATTATGCTGGATCAGATGTATGTGACATTGAAAATCGATAAAATTTTATTATTAAGTGAGATACATGATGCAATATAATTAATCAAACAATATATTTTTTCTCCAGGCTGTGGACAAAGCATTTTTTCTGTGGATCTTAATCTGTGTTCATTGCCTCAATCTAATAAATTCGGATCAGTTGGGCCACCGACCATTTGGGTCACGAGTAAGGTTTCAATAATAACACTGACACCGAGGCTCTTTTTCTTTTTCTTTTTTTTTTTTTGTTTTTTTTTATAAACCAAAAAGGGGGAGGAGTTAGATCCCGGGCATGGCCATCTCCAGATGGTCCTCCAACTCCAGCTAGAAAATGTTCGATACACGGCGCATATTAATTTTTTCGCAGCCGTTCCCCATCCGAAAGTGAGTACGTCAACCTGATTATCATTGATGTCAGTCGAGTGAACGAGATTTATTATATATATCCCTAACTTATTCACTACCATCAACTAACAACTAACATGAACTCTAAAATTATTTTATTAATTTTTTTAAAAAAAAATTATTTTTAAACTATTTTTCAATAATAATACTGACACGAAGGCCCCTTTGAAGATCATAGTTTACTGAAATAATAAACAGATAAACTATGCTCCGCTAGGAAGGAGAGTATATCTTGTCCTCTTAATTTCAAGATCAGGACATACAAACCAAAAACCGATAGTAGTTTATTGTGATTTATATTACAAAAAATACTTAAAAATTAAAAATCTTATATTTTGATGGTTTGCAACTGATACAAAAATGAATAATTAAATTGATATAAAATTATATGTTACACCAAACGGCCAACCAACCTGAAGGCCGACATGTCCTGGAGGTCAATCAACCTGTAGGCCAACCAACCAGAAGGCCAATCAACCTGAAGGCCGACCTGTCCTAGAGGCTGACCAACCTGAAGGCCGACCTGTCCTGGAGGCCAACCAACCTGAAGGAAAGGTCCGAACCGACCCACTAAAGGAGAGGTCCGAACGACCCACTTATACTGAGGTACGGCTGACCCACTTCAAGGATGTCTTGACAAACACTCCTCTTCGGACGACCGACTGACCCTCCCAGTCGGCGTCCGACCGACTCACTCCAAGGCCCGGAGAATTCCAGAAACCCCTTCTTTTACAACAGAATCCTGCCATGAAAGCAGCACTGCTCCCACGACGCCGCCGTGTCCGGGCACCACGTGGTCACTCTCCAGATCCACCTGGGAGCAAATCGATCTTTTTCGACCTCCTCTCTAACAGATTTTGGTGCTATTCCATGCCTATATAAGGGAAAGCAAGGTAGACCCCAGGTAACTCTCAGAACCCATCTCTTTTAATTATGGGTCTTCTCTTCTCATCTCCCCACCCTCTAGCAGATGGAGAGTCCCCCAAGCTCTCCATCTCCGAGGTCTTTCGTTCCCCATGATCGTCCCACTGACTTGATCATCGGAGTGTCTTCGCCAGAATCTCCGGCACAAGGCATTCTCTGTTTTGCAGGATCCCGAAGAGGAAGAACAAGGAAGAGGTCCGACCACGATGATTCTACAGCAACATATTGGCACTAGAAGGAGGGCCCGCTTTGTCCACCGCCAGCATAGATCCTGCTCCAACCCACGGGCACCTCCACGCATCTGGACGCCCTCGCGGGCACCTCCGCACATCTGGACTCACCCGTGGCCGTCTCCATGCCATTGCGCGCTCCCCGACCATCTATGCGCTCGGCCTGCTCCGTGCCAGGCCCGTGCACTCCCAGCAGCCGTCTCCACGACACCGCGCGCTCCCCGGCCGTCTCTGCGCTCCCGCGGCCAGCTCCGCGTGCTCCCCGCGGCCGTCGGCCATCTTCGTGCACCCGCACACTTCCCCCCGGCCGTCTCCGTGCCCTACGGTCGGCCTGCTCCGTGCCAGGTCAGGCCCGCGGCCGTCTCCACGCCCTCGCGGCATCTTCCCGTGGCCGTCGGACATCTCCGCGCACCCCGCGCTCTTTCTGACGACGTCTTCACGCGCCCTCGCGCTCATCCCGTGGCCGTCAGACGTCGCGCTTCCCCCCGACCGTCTACCACCTCGCGATCGACCTGCTCCATGCCAGGTCTGGCCCACAACCGTCTCCGCGCCCCCGCGCACTCCCCGCGGCGTCTTCGCGCCCCGCAATCACTTGCCCCGCGTCAGCTCCGGCGTCCGCATGCTGGGGTGGCAGCCCGATGACCAAGGCCGTCTTCGCGCCGGGCTCGCGCCCCCGCACGCTCCCCGGCCGTCTCCGCGCCAGGCCCACGCCCCTGCATGCTCCCCGGCCATCTCCGCGCCCCGCGGTCAGCCTGCTCCATGCCAGGTTTGGCCCGCGGCCATCTCCGCGCCCCGGTGCGCTCCTCGCGGCATCTCCGTGATGACTCGCACGCCCCGCGCCATGTCCGGCCCCACGGTCGCCGTCGGATGCTCGCGGTAGGATTGCCCCACGTTAGCTCTGACGTCCGCATGCTGGGGGGCAGCCCAACGACCCCGACCGTCTCCGCACCCCCGTGCGCTTCTGCGGCTGTCTCCGCGCACCCGCGCGCTTCCGTTGTCGTCTCTGCGCTCCCGCGGCCTACTCTACGTCAGGTCCGGCCCCAAGGCCATCTCCGCGCCCCCGCACGCTCTCCCGGTCCGTCTGGTTCCATCCTAGGTACGCTTCTTGGAATGCAGGCACAAAGGAGATCCAGATAACAATCCGGTGCATAAAGTAGTGCATCGATAGTGCCCCAAGAAGGCTTCGCCCCTGGCTTGCTTCTGCCCATCACAGGCATGCTCTTCTTAGCCCATGTGTTGCAAAGGAGCTGTACCCCGATCTCCCTTCAAAAACGGGCGCATTTAATGTAGCTCTCGCCCTTTGAGGGTATGAACCCTTCCAAAGGCCAAGAGCAAGGGGACAACTTTTATACCAAACAGCCGACCAACTTAAAGGCCGACCTGCCTTGGAGGCCAACCAACCTGTAGGCCAACCAATCTGTAGGCCAACCAACCAGAAGGATGACCAACCTGAAGGCCGACCTGCCCTGGTGGCCAACCAACCTGAAAGGAGAGGTCCGAACCGACCCACTGAAGCTAAGGTCTGAACTGACCTACTGAATGAGAGGTCCGAACGACCTACTTCTGCTGAGGTACGGCTGACCCACTTCAAGGATATCTCGACGGACACTCCTCTTCAGACGACCGACTGGCCCTCCCAGTCGGTGTCCGACCGACTTGCTCCATAGCCCGGAGAATTCCAGGAACCCCTTCTGTTACAATAGAATCCTACCATGGCAGCAGCACTGCTCCACTACTCCCACGACGCCGTCCTGTCCGGGCGCCACGTGACCACTCTCCAGATCCTCCTGGGAGCAAATCAGTCTTTTTCGACATCCTTCCTAACAGATTTTGGCGCTATTCCATGCCTATATAAGGTAAAGCAAGGTAGACCCCAGGTAACTCTCAGAACCCTTCTCTTTTAATTATGGATCTTCTCTTCTCATCTCCCCATGCTCTAGTAGATGGAGAGTCCCCCAAGCTCTCCATCTCAGAGGTCTTTCGTTTTCCACGATCATCCCACTGACTTGATCGTCGGAGTGTCTTCGCTAGAATCCCCGGTACAAGGCATTCTCTGTTTTGCAGGATCCCAGAGAGGAAGAACAAGGAAGAGGTCCGACCCCGATGATTCTGCAGCAACATTATATTTTGCTATGATTTAAGAACTAAAATCTACCAATTTTTGATCTATGCATATTTTAACACATATAGATTATAATTAATTTAAATGCTTTAGTATTTTAGCAAGCAGGGATAATAGAATCCATCTATTCTTGTGTCGATGCATAGTATAGAAAACTTTAAAATACATAATTTTTAATTTTTAGTCATTCCTAGTGGTAGTATTACCTGACTAACATATCAAAAACTTAATTATCCTGAAATGCTTGATAACTTGAGCATTGGAATTCCCTTCTTCCAAATCAATTAACCTTAGTAGGATAATTGCATATTACCATTCGCATATTAATCTTTCTTTTATATTGTGCAATCTAAAGTCCATGTTTATAGCAATGCTTTCTTGTGGGTAAATATCCCAAGACTCAAATTTACACCCACACGCATATGCATGTAGTGTATTGCCACGTGAAGAAAAAGCTCTTTAATTAAGATTTATTGATAATTTAAATTATCCAGTAGTTAAGAATTTGAATTATCAAGTCGTTAAAAATTTGAATAAAAATAAGATTGGCTATGGATAAGAATGAGAAAGTTAATTCAGCAATAGGACATGATTTTTTTTAGTTATTACACTGGTATGATATTATAATATTTTTCTTATTAAATAAAATTGATAATTTTCATAGAAAAGTTTTGTTATACCTAATCAGCTTTTCTCCAAATCAGACCAAAGATCCGACCGGCTCAAGGGCCGACCAACCCACTTCATAAGAGGTCCGACCGACCCGCTTTAGCAGAGATCCAATCGACCTGCTTCAGCAGACGTCCAACCGACCTGCTTCAGTAGAGGTCCGAACGACCTGCTTCAGTAGTAGTCCGACCGATCCACTTCAGCTATGGTCTAACCAACCCACTTCATAAGAGGTCCGACCGACCTGCTTCAGCAGAGGTCCAACCAACCCGCTTCAATAGAGATTCGAACGATCCACTTCATTGGAGGTCCGACCGATCTACTTCAACCAGGTCCGTATCAATCAAAGGCTCCAGAAGCCCCTCCAGCTGGTACCAGAATTCTGTTATAACAAATCCCACGACATGGCCACATTCTGGTGCCACCTGACCACCACCCTGATTCTCTTAGGGGCAGATCGAACATTTCCAGCCTAACCCTTAACAGAATCTGATAGTGTTCCACACCTATATAAGGTAAATGGGGAACTTCGAATGGTAAGGGTACTTCTCCTTCTCCACGAGCTGTCTCCTTCGTGATTCCTCCATTCTGTTGCTCTAAAGATCCCTTGCTAACTTAGCCATTGGAGTGTCTCCTGCCGGAACACCACCGGTCCGTGGGACTTCTTTGCAGGAACCGAGAGAGGAGCACTCCAGCCAAGCTAAGAGAGCCCGGTCCTGGAGATTTGGTAGCAACAGATTGGTGCTAGAGAAAGGGCCCTGAACCTTCGTTCTAATTTCCCTTCTCTAAAAGGAGGAATCCGCTGCTAAGTGAAGTAATGGTGAAAGGAAGAGCCCAAAACACCTCCATCAAGAGAGGTATTTGCCGTCGAGATCAAAAGATTCTCCCAGGGAGAACGACACAGTCCAACCTATCATTACCCTGGGGCAACACGAGTTCCAAACCCTTCTGAACCGCATCGACACCCTTGCTGCCATGGTTCGAAACCTCCAGGATGCGGCCAACAACAAGCAACAACCCATTGTGGCATCGCAAACCAATCACCTGCCTACTGCCGAGGGAAGCCGACAACAGGGAGCACCCCAATTTCACTCTCACTTAGCACCGGAGCCCCGAAGGTCTCAGGGGGCTCACGATGATGGAAAGAGAGTGAGGTCTACCTCACTCTCCTCCGCAGACTCGGCTCCTGGCAGTGACTAGCACCGTAGCGAGGACCCGAGAGACTACACCAGTAAGCTCCAGCGCATGGAAGAGCACATCATTGAGCTAGTCGATTAGCAAAAGGCCGACGGAGCGCAAGCATATGACTCTCGCCACCTTTTTCTGCAAGAATCATGGGGGAAGCTATCCCCTGTCATTTCAAAATTCCTTAAGTGGATGCCTACGATAGCACCACCGACCCGCTGGATCATCTGGACACTTACAAGGCCCACATGATGGTAAAGGGCACCTCTGATGCCCTCCACTGCATTGCCTTCCCTACAACACTCAAGAAGGCAGCTCGGATGTGGTTCTCCACCATCTGACCAGGTACGATTCACTCCTTCCCCCAGCTAGAAAAACTTTTTCTATCCCATTTCAGGACTTACAGCTAGGCGCCTAAGAACATGGACTGCCTCTTCCTCGTGTAGTAAAAAGAGGGAGAAACTCTCCGGGACTACATGGCCCGATTCAATTAGCAGTCATGGAGGTCTCGGACCTCAATGAAGACGTAACTATGTCGGCCTTCAAGAAGGGGCTGAGCTCGTCTAGGCTTACCTTATCTCTGAATAAAAAATTTCCAATAAGCTACTCTGAACTGCTGGCTCGGGCATAGAAATACGTCCTGGCAGAAGAGCAAGCGGCAAGCCGATGTCAGGCTGAAGGGAGGCCGACCCCCAAGAAATGGAGCGACAAGACTCCCGAAGTCCGACCTCCCAGCGATGGCATCAACTCGGCCCGATACTGCAGCCCCAAGCTGAAGGACTTTCCTAGGAAGTTCGAGACTTATGCACCTCTCTCCCTCCTGATGGAGAAAATTCTTATGGAGATAGAGAACGAGACCTTCTTGCAAAGGCCCCATCCGATGAGGAGCCCCTCCGTATCAAAAAATAGGGATAAGTACTGCCGGTTCCATCGCGACCATGGGCACAGCACTGAAGACTGCCTCCACCTGAAGGACGCAATCGAAGATCTGATCAGGCAGGGGTACCTGCACAAGTATGTCCAACCCCAGAGGAATCAGGTCGAAACTTCTACCGCCAGGGACCCCCCGGAGGAAACAGAGCTGCCCAACTAGCATCCCACCGACAAAAATTTGGGTATGCTCCACCGTCAGTCTGACGGGAGGAGTGAAGAAGGCCAAGACATTGTTAAGAGGCCCCGGAACTCTAATGTAATTAGTTTCTCTGATGAAGACCTCTTAGAGGCCCAGATTCCTGGAAATGATCTTGTGGTTGTGTCGACAGTGATTGCCAACTATGATATAAGAAGGATTCTTATAGATAATGGAAGCTCTACGGAGGTTTTGTTGTATGATGTTTTTGTTGGAATGAACCTGCCTAGAGCGAGGCTGCAAGAATTCTCAATGCCATTAACAGGGTTCGGAGGGAACTCTGTCGATGTGGAAGGAGAAATAACTCTGCCCGTTACAATCAGGTCGAAGCCTTATCCAAAGACTCTCCCCATTAACTTTGTAGTCGTACGCACGACCTTGGCCTACAATGCCATCTTGGGATGGCCAGCCCTCAACAAATTTTGGGCCATTATGTTTACCTACCACATGCTCGCAAAATTTCTGACCCGGAATGGAGTCAAGGAAATGAGGGGAGACCGCAGGATGGTCAGATAATGTCTCACCATCCAGGACAGGCAATCAGAAGACCGTTCCACCTTGGAACAGCTTGACCCCAGGACCGAAGCTGACTGCTGTGGACAACCAGCCGAGAAGATCATGTTCGTATCCCTTCGGGAAGACGATCCCACTAAAGTCTTGCAGATCGGAAGTACACTCAGCGAAGAGGCCAAGCTGGAGCTGGTCAACTTTCTATAGGATAATGCTGATGTCTTTGCCTGGTCGGCATCAGACATGCCAGGCATCTCGTCGAAGGTCATAACCCACCAGCTTAAGGTAGATCCATCTTACAAGCCCGTTAGGCAAAAGAATAGGAGCTTTGCCCCTGAAAGACAGAGGATGATTGATGAGGAGGTTAAGAAGCTCTCCGATGCTGGCTTCATCAGAAAGGCTCATTATCTCGATTAGCTAGCAAATGTTGTTATGGTAAAGAAAGCCAATGAAAAATGGAGGATATGCGTGGACTATACCGACATCAACAAAGCCTGTCCGAAGGATAGCTTTCCCTTACCAAAGATTGATCAACTGGTGGATGCCACTATCGGTTACCAACACCTGAGCTTTATAGATGCCTTCTCCAGGTACAACCAAATCAGAATGCACTCAGAGGACGAGGAGAAAATAGCCTTTATCATTGATAAAGGACTGTATTGCTACAAAATGATGCCCTTTGGTCTGAAGAACACCGGAGCCATCTTTCACAGACTAATCAACCAGGTTTTCGAAGGACAGCTTGGGAGAAACATGGATGCGTATGTTGATGACATGATAGTCAAGAGCCTCCGAAAAGCCGACCACATCAAGGATCTGCAAGAATCCTTTGATGCCTTGAGGCATCATCGGATTAAGCTGAACCCGACCAAGTGCACTTTTGGGGTGACCTCCAGAAAATTCCTTGGTTCTCTGATCACACAGAGAGGAATCGAGGTCAACCCTGATAAAATCAAGACTGTCATTGATATGTGACATCGACCAATAAGAAGCAAGTGCAGAAACTTACAGGCCGGATAGCTTCTCTTAGCCACTTCATCTTTAGGCCGGCTGAGAAGTATCTTCCTTTCTTCAAAACTCTACGACAGTCGGATTGCTTCCAGTGGTCTGACGAGTGTCGGTCGACCGTTGAAACATTAAAGGAATACCTGAAGACCCCTCTCTTGCTTGCTAAGCCTGTGGAGGGAGAGCCCGTATACTTATACCTGTCGGCATCGGATGAAGCAGTGAGCTCTGTCCTCATCCAGAATGGAGAGAACGGCTAGCAAAGGCCTGTCTACTACATTAGCAAAGTTCTCCATGACATCGAAACGAGATACCCCAAGATGCAGAAGCTTGTTTATTCCTTGATCATAGCAGCCAAGTGGTTGCGCCCTTACTTTCAAGCGCATCCGATCGTCATCTTGACTGATCAACCTCTTAGGGCAATCCTCAGAAGCCCTGACACCTTCGATCGTCTCGCCAAATGGGCTATCAAGTTGGATGAATTTGACATCTCTTTCCAACATTGATCAGCCATGAAAGCTCAGGTGATCGTTGACTTCATAGCGGAATGTACTTGGAGATAGAAAGCACCTCCGTAACCGGCTGACAAACCTAGAGAAGACACTACTGAAGAAGCTGAGCCCGCTTGGACGCTTCATGTGGACGGAGTGTCTAACCTTGCTGGGTGCAAGGCAGGTTTGATCCTAGCCGACCCCGACAGACAAAGCCTGGAGTATATCTTGCATTTTGCATTTCAGGTATCAAACAACCAGGCAGAATATGAAGCCCTCCTTGCAGGACTAAGAATAGTCGATGAGCTGGGCATCGATCGGATTAGGTCCTTATCCGATTCCCAACTGGTGGTGAACCAAGTGAAGGGTGAACTCGAGGCAAGGGGTCCGACCCTAGCCAAATACTTGGGCAAGGTACAAAGTCTCGTAACCTGACTTAAATTCTTCGAGATTTTCCATATATCTCGAATGCAAAATTCTCGGATAGATGCCTTGTCATGACTGGCTACTGTCGTCGCCAACTCCTCCGATCAAACCTTCGTGGAATACCTGTAATGCCCAAGTATTGCTAAAGAGATGGTCGGAATCCACCAAGTGAAGCAGGAAGCCTCTTCGATGGACCCCATCCTTGTATTCCTCATTAAAAGGACCCTGCTAGAGGATAAGACTGAAGCCAAGCTTGTGTGTTGGACTACCTCAAAGTACATCGTCCTTGATGGAACTTTGTATAAACGGTCCTTCATGCAACCATTACTCAAGTGCCTGGGACTGTCGGACGCCGACTACTCACTCAGAGAGGTGCATGAAGGCATCTGCGGCGACCACCATGAGCAAGATCCTTGGCCTACAAAATCATTCGGTAGGGTTATTATTGACCAACCATCCAGAAGGATGTGTCAGACTTCGTCAAAAAGTACGATGCATGCCAAAGATATTCCAACATCTAGAGATGACCGGCCAGTCAGCTGACCCCACTGACCACCCCTTAGCCATTCGCACAATGGGGGATGGACATCCTTGGGCCGTTCCTGCCGGCCTTCGGATAGCGGAAGTTCTTGATTGTAGCCATCGACTACTTCACCAAATAGGTGGAGGCTGAGCCACTGGCATAAATCACAGAAACCAAAATAGAAAACTTTTTCCGGAACTACATCATCTTTCGGTTCAGTATTCTATAGGCCATCATCACCGACAACGGAAGACAGTTCGACAACCCTAAATTTTGGAAGTTCTGCCAGCAATACCATATTTCTCATCGACTAACTTCAATCGGATACCCCCAATCCAAAGGAGAAGCCAAAATTACCAATCAGACGATCCTGCATGGGTTGAAGACCTGACTGAACGACGCCAAGGAACTATGGGCAGAAGAACTTCATTCGGTGCTATGGGCCTATCGGACCACCTCCTGGGCAGCAACTGGAGAAACTCCATTCAATCTGACCTACGAGAGCGAAGCGGTTAGACCTATGGAAATCTCCCTACCATCCCTTCGGATCAATCACTTCATCGAGCTGGACAACTCAGAGCGAAGAAGAATTGACCTCGACTTGGTCGAGGAAACCATACTCCAAGCCGATTTGAAGATGGCGACGTATCGCCAAAGGATGGCCAAGTACTATAACAATCGAGTCAAGGCTTAAAGCTTCAGGGTCGGAGACTTGGTTCTACGAAGGACTGAAATATCCAGGTCGACCGAACAAGAAAAACTCTCCCCCAACTGGGAAGGCCCTTACAGGGTGTTGACCCCTGGAATGATTTTGATGATCACAAAACATTGGAGCATGTATACTTTACTAATTCTTTCAATTACTTGAGAAATTTTGCAGGAAATTGTTTATCTTTACTTTAGTTGGTTTTTCAATTTGGTTAAAAGGTATTCCAACAATGTATAGACTCTTATGTACTTCAAATTATAAAAGCCCTAATTTTTTATCTATATAATCTTGTAAAAGGGCTATAAAATTATAAAAATAAGAGTGAGTGGATTAGTTCTTGTTGGATTCGTGTTTTGAAAAACTTTGAAGAAGTTGAAGCTTTAAAAAAAGTTTTTTTAAGAGTCGACTCCTTTTGGCATGGCACAAAAATATTCTGAGTTTCAGTACCTCGAGCCGACTTAAGCCCCAAGAGCCGACTCAATGAAGAACCAATGTTTTTGAAGTCTGAGACCTCGAGCCGACTCAAGCCCAAAAGAGCCGACTCGTCCAAAGTTAGGTTTGCTAATGATTGAGACTTCGAGCCGACTCTGCCTTGAAGAGCCGACTCAAGGAAATTTTGAATATATACTGATTAAGGGTTCGAACCGACTCAAGTTTGAAGAGCTGACTCGCACAGAATTTTTGTTTGGGCTATCTAAGACTTCGAGCCAACTCGTAGACATTGAGCCGACTCGAGTGACCGTTTTCTGCAATCTAACGACTAGTTACTGAAAGTTGTTTTTGAACTCAAAAAGGTCTCCAACAGCTCTATTTCAATTCCCTAGGCCCTACAATGGCTATTTCTCTTGGAAAACTATAAAAGGAAGTATTTTTGATGGATTAAATAATTTTTGAGGGATTATTCATTGATTTATCTTAGGAAGTTGAAAAGTTTTCAAATCTTTCACCAACTCACTTCGAGAGCATTCAAGATAGGATTCAAAGCTCCACCAACTTTTTTTCATCATTGAATCTAACTTTTGAAGAAGTAAAAAAGTAGCTTGAAGTGCATTAAAAGAGCATTCAAGGCTAGGCTTCACTTTGATCTTCATCAGCAACATTTAAACAAACTCGGTTTGTTGTATAGTTGCTTTATATTTTTGACATATCTTTGTTTTCTCTCTAAGAGCAGCAAGGGACTGTATCTTAAGAGAGGGTTAAAGGTTTTTAGGTGAACCTTGTGAAAACCTAACTTGGGTTCTTGGTGATCCTGGTATAAAACCAAGATTAGGATTTCTTTGGTGATCCTATTTAAAACCAAAGGGTGTAGGGTTTTCTTTGGTGATCCCGGTAAAACCAAAGTGTATAGGTTTGGATTGTGAGCCTGTTAAAACAATCTGACTATATTCTAGCTGGGGGATATGGTGTAAATCCCAAGTAGTGCTTGGGTAGTGGACGTAGGAGCGGGTTGCTCCGAACCACTCTAAACTCCTTGTGTTTGTGATTGTGCTTATTTTACTTTATTGCATTTATTTAATTGTTTATGCATTGCATATTGCACAACACCAAAAGGATTTTAAATTGCACACATTTGTTAAAGTTTTTTAATCCTAATTCACCCCCCTCTTGGGAAGCCACCTGGGCAACATGAGGTAATTGAAGTAATCCGAGCCGGAACCTACCGACTCGAATATCTGGATGGACATCAAGTAGGCATCATTGGAATGTAGACAACATTCGCAAGTATTATAAATGAAGGCAACAATTCATTCCACAAAAAAGTCTGATCCCGGCCAGTAAAAGCTCTAGGGCAGCCCAATCCGAAAGTCCAGCCCCGATCGGCAGAGGCTCTAAGGCAGCCTAATCTGAAAGCCTAACCCCGATCGGCAAAGGCTCTAAGACAGCCTAATCCGAAAGTCCGACCTCAGTCGGCAAAGGCTCTAAGGCAGCCCAATGCGAAAGTATGACCCCGGTCGACAAAGACTCTAAGGCAGCCCACTCTGAAAGTCCGACTCCGGTCGGTAGAGGCTCCAGGGTAGCCCAATCTGAAAGTCTGACCCTGGTCAGCAAAGGCTCTAAGGCAGCCCACTCTGAAAGTCCAACTCCGGTTGGCAAAGGCTCTAAGGCAGCCTACTCCGAAAGTCTGACTCCGGTCGGCAGAGGCTCTAGGACAGTCAGTCCAATCTGAAATCCGACCCCGGTCGGCAAAGGCTCTAGGGTAGCCCAATCTAAGAGTCAGACCTCGATCGGCAAAGACTCTAAGGTAGCCCTCTCCGAAAGTTTGACTCCGGTCGACAAAGGCTCTAAGACAGCCCACTCCAAAAGTCCGACTCCAGTTGGCAAAGGCTCTAAGGCAGCCCAATTCAAAAGTCCGACCCTGGTCGGCAAAGGCTCTAAAGATAGCCCACTCCGAAAGTCCGACTTCGGTTGGCAAAGGCTCTAAGGCAGCCTAATCCGAAAGTTTGACCCCAGTCGGTAAAGGCTCTAAGGCAGCCCATTCGAAAATCCGACCTAGCTCGGGAAATTCTATATGAAATTCTTAAGTGTTTGAGGGACCACCCCATAAGCAATCAGATTGAAGGTTCAAAACTAAACCGACCCTTCCATACTTAGAAATATTTCTAAGAACTTGGGTTTGGGCTAAGCGACTGTTCAACGCTTAAAAATATTTCTAAGGATTTGAATTCGGATTGAGCCGACTGACCAACACTTAAAAATATTTTCGAGAAAAAAGAAGAAAGTTCGGACCAATCCGACTATCCCACATTCAGAAAAAAGAACATTAAAGATATCAGAAGAAGAAATATTTTTTATTTCTTGGTAAAAATTTTTACAAAGGGCAAGTTAGACTTTTACAAACAATCTAAGTCTGGTCCTGCAAGTACATAGACTGGACTTCGGCTTCGACCTCCTGCGCCGCACTCGAAGTTCCGACCGGGGCATCCGCCAGTCTCGCATTGGTAACAACCTGAGTGTCGGCCCCAGAATCCAACAGGCCCCCTGTTCCTTCTATGTTGGCTACAGTCTGGGCATCGACTCTGATATCAGTCGAGCCCGCTCCCTCTTCCGCCCCTTCTTCTACTGGTTTTGACAGCTCCAAGGCGGACAGATCCAGCTCTAGAAAGGTGTCGGCCACCTTTTTCAGGCACTCCTCATACCCATAGTCGAAGCTGACTGCCCCGGCTTCCTCCATCTCATCCTCGAAGCTGGCGGAGGCCTTGTACTCTGCTATGGTGTTGCCGACCGTCTCTGCCACCTGCTCCTTGGCCTCCTTCAGCAGGCCCATGTACTTCGCTACCACAGATTGGTGGCCTCGCGAGTGCCTCTCAGCTTCGGCCGACCGTTCTTTCTCTTTGGCCAGCCGACAGGCGAGGGAGCTCACCTTCTTCTTCTTTTTCTTTAATCTGGCCTCCCAGTCGGCCAGTTGGCTCTGCAGGTCCTCCACCTGCTTCCTTAAAGACTTGGCTTCAGCCCGATTGGCCGATAGCTTTTCTTCAGTGACCTTTCGCGATGCCTCCTCCGCCACTTTAGCCGCCTCCAATCCCTCGGCCTTCTTGGCCGAGAGCTCTCTCGCAAAGCACATCTCGTTGAGACCCTCGTCCATCAGCGTGATGTCGTGAAGAAGCTACCAGTAGAGAGACACTGTCGGTCATATACAAGGCAAAAAAAAAGGAAAAGAAGAAGAAAGAGAGAAGCACAGAAGTTGGAAAGAAGACAGCTTACCTTCAACAAGTTGAGGTAAGAACTCCTCGCCGCCTCGTTCAGGGTCCGCCGACTCGAGTTATCCCAGTCGGCCTCTATGACCGCCCCCTTGAGCAGGTCCCTAGCCTACTCAAAGTCGTGAAGAGCGTTCCAGCACCTGGATGTCCCGTGGCCGACTCCACTTGCCTCTGCTCCTTCGGCCACCCTCTTCCCCTTGTCTGCGGGGAGTACTGCTTCCATCGGCTCGGTAAGTGGTGATGCTGGGACCGTCACCCCATCGATCAGGTCCGACAATCCCTGTCTCGGTCGAGCAGCCGACTGCCCGATGGAAGGTGAAGGCCCTGAAGCCTTTGCTGCCAGCCACTCCGACAAAGGAACGTCGTCCTCGTCGGAGTCTATTGACACACTTACAGCGGGCCGCTCTTCCACCCACTGCCTCTTCGGCTGCTCCGCGGTCAGCTTCACGGACTAGGCAGCCCTCCTCTTCACTGCCCGCTCCATCACCTTAGCCCTATCGGGCTTCATTTTATCTCCTGTTACAGGGACAAAGTCAAATTTAGTACAGAAGGAAACAAATTTTGTAGGATGTATAAGGAACCGACTACAGAGACTTCTATCCTACCTAAGTGTCCGTGGTAGCTAACCCTGGCCAGCTGAAGATTGTCCTATCGGAGCAAGAAGTGTACTAAAGTGGGGCCGACCCCCTCTATCTTATGAAAGTCAGCCCGATCGGCCATTAGCACCGCCCTCCGGTCGACAGCCTTCGGCCTCAGCTCTCTCCACGTCACTTCAAAATCCCAGGATTGGAGGCTATCTACATAGAAGAACCGAGACTTCCACCCATGAATAGCTGATGGAAGACCCCCTAAAATCCTTCGCCCATGACAGGGACTGAACATCCACCATTCCTGACTTCTGAAGTCCCTCTTCAGAAGGAAGAAATTGGCAAAAAGAGTGGTCCAGGGTTTAGCCCCAGCTTTACAGCACAGGACCATGAAATAGTTGAATGCCCGAATGCTATTCGGGGTTAGCTGTGCAGGGAAGATCCTATACATGTTGAAGATCTCTACAAAGAAGTTGGATAGGGGGAACCTAAGCCCTGCCTTGAGATGGCCTTCGTATATCGGAAGGGCCCCCGGATTCAGTGGTCCGGTTATCCTTCCTTCTCGGTTTGGAACTGTGAGATGCAAGGTAGAAGGGATGTTGAATCTAACCCTAAGGGCTTCTACCCTCTCTCGAGTCATCTCCGACTAGATCTCACTAGGACCCGATTCCTTGTCCCTATGAATGGAGCTGCGAATGCTGGAAGCCATTCTAATGGAGGTTAAAGAGCGGGAGGAGGACTAACCTAAAAGTATGTCTCTAAGAAGACGGGAGCAGGAGGAAGAAGGCGCACACTCTCTCTCTTTGCACATAGATGTAGCAGAAAACTCTCTCCCGGGCTCTCAACCCTCCTTTTATAGTCCCTCGAGGGACCGTTCCCCACCGTCCCTTGAGCGCCAGGATCCAGCCATCAAACGATGCATTTCTTCACGTGACTGAAGCCGATGCGATGCGGGGTGCATTCAGGCCGCGATCCATGCGGTCGCCAAATCAACGGTGGAGAGACCATCCCAAGCACGACGCCGATAGCCCGGATGTTACCATGTCGCACCAATCACATCCGAAGCTTGACGGTCGGGCATGCCAGGTAGGCCACTCATCATTGCGCCCCTTCTGCATTAATTGCCTCATCTCGCCTCCAATACAGGGCTGACACCTGTCCCAAACACAGGATTCTAGAGTATGACATGATCAGACATGATGTGCCTGATTAGATACACAATCATTCCAAGGACGGATGCATTAAGTAAGAAATAATGCTCTCGTCCTTCGAGGTAGTAAGTCCCTTCGAAGGCCAAGAGCAAGGGAGCAACTGTTATACCTAATCAGCTTTTCTCTAAACCGGACCAAAGATCTGACCGGCTCAAGGGCTGATCGACCCACTTCATAAGAGGTCCGACCGACCCGCTTCAGTAAAGGTCCAACCGACCTGCTTCAGCAGAGATCTGACCAACCCACTTTAGTAGAGGTCTGAATGACTCACTTCAGTAGTGGTCCGACTGACCCACTTCAGCTATGGTCCGACCGACCCACTTCAGTTATGGTCTAACCGACCCACTTCATAAGAGGTTCGATCGACCCGCTTCAGCAGAGGTCTGACCGACCCGCTTCAGTAGAGGTCCGAACGACCCGCTTCATCAGAAGTCCGAACGACCCGCTTCATCGGAGGTCCGACCGATCTACTTTAGCCAGGTCCGTATCAATCAGAAGGCTCCAGAAGCCCCCTCCAGCTGGTACCAGAATTCTGTTATAACAAATCCCACGACATGGCCACGTCCTGGTGCCACTTGACCACCACCCTGATTCTCCTAGGGGAAGATCGGATATTTCCAGCTTAGCCCTTAACAGAATCTGATAGTGTTCTGCACCTATATAAGGTAAATGAAAAACTTCGAATGGTAAGGGCACTTCTCCTTCTCCAGGAGCTGTCTCCTTGGTGATTCATCCATTCTATTGCTCTAAAGACTCCTTGCTAACCTAGTCATCGGAGTGTCCCCGCCGGAACACCACCGGTCCGTGAAACTTTTTTGCAGGAACCGGAAAATGTGCGCTCCAGCCAAGCCGAGAGAGCCCGATCCAAAATATTTTGCAGCAACAAGTTTCATTACTATAAACCTAGCTAACTCTTTTAATTAAGCAAATCTGTGTTCATATGTTTATACACACAAGCATTCAGATTACCCAAAAAAAAAAAAAAAAAAAGAATGACTTCTCACTAATTAAAATGATTTGTGAAATTGAAATCTTCAAATCAATCCAAACAAACATTTTATTATATTAATAATGACATAATTTAGTAACCTAATTCTTTTATTATTGTTTTCTCTTATTTTTCTTGTAACAAATATTAAGGGGACCTTAGTTTACAAAATAAAATCTTACATTAAAAAATTCCTTTACCTCGGAGGCGATGAACCAAGACCTCCATGGTCTTGCATATTGGCCCTCCATGAAATTTCCACGCTTCCCGCCCGCCCATCCACCAAATCAAGCCATGATGTACTGCCACAATACCGCAGTCACAATCATGTTACTCTGAAATCTCTTGCTTCCTCCCAATCAAATTATTGCATCATCATTTTTCCTTACACCCCCAAACAAAGCATTTTATTTATACGTCGTCATCTTTTCCTCCTCCACAGCCCTTCCACTCCCCCCATTTTTGCTTGCCATTTCCCACATCTCCACCCATGTGCACAACCGTGCCTCTTCTCCTCTTTTCTTCCTCTCTCTCTTTCTCTCTTCACTGATGGCTAATAGTGTGAAAGGCTCCATCTAGTAGACCTCCTCCTCTCGAAAGAGAAGCATTTGAGGAGAAAGAGAGAAGAAAACCTTTCAATCTAACTCCAATGGGTGTCACCTATAACTATGTTTCATCTAACCTCCTGTGTGCCGAGGATAATACCAGCATTCTGGAATTTGATGATGGGGAAGAGGAGGGATTCGATGGAGAAGCCAAGGGCCATGAACCTGGCTGGATTCCAGAACAAAGGAGTGATTTTTATGGGGACTTCTTAAAGAGTTTTCCCCTACAATCAGAGGAATGCATTGCCTTGCTGGTTGAGAAGGAATTAGAACATATGCCGAGGGAGGATTATGCCAAGAGGTTGCAGAATGGCGACTTGGACATTTCAATCAGGAGAGACGCCGTTGATTGGATTGCAAAGGTCGGAGTTTTCTCTTTGCCTTCTTTTTTTTTATTCCTCGATCTTATGAATTTCTTATTGGGCTTCGAGCTTCATTTATTTTCCGGCGATTTCTGTCCACATGGTGTTTGATTTTTGAGACTTTTGATTAATTTGGACAAATTTCATGTTTATTCTTCTGCATTTCTATTATTATTATTATTATTATTATTATTATTATTATTATAGCTAAAGAAGACTATTTTGTCAGTTGGTTTGACCTAAATTGGCGATATAGCTGTTTTTCGACCGTTTTATAGGTTATTTGTCATCAATTTGACAATGAGTGTAAATTTCCCCTTTTCCATCATTCGTCGTCTCTTGATGTTAATAGTAATAATGTGCAGCTTTCTTGACTTGCCGGATTTCATTTCCTTTTCTTCCTGGTTTGCATATAATGAATGCTATAAGTGCTTTCAATAGTTCGAGATGTTTTCCGCTCATACCCGAAAAAAAATTGAAAAAAAAATAAATAGATGATATATTTGTTATCTATATAGAAATGGGTCTATTTTCCCCTTTTCCATTCATTTGTCCTATGATATTATCAATTCTTTTCTTGCATATCTTTTGTTTGCTCAAATGTATAAATATTCTCTTCTTTGTAATCGATGGGATTTTTATTGACAGGTTCATGCCCATTACAAGTTCGGACCTTTGAGTGCCTATTTGTCTGTAAATTACATGGATCGATTCCTTTCAACTAATGAACTCCCAGTGAGAACCATTTCGGGGACTCAATTGCAATCTTTATTTCATTGAGAACATTGTCGTGTAGACAGTAACTCTCCATAGGTGTTTGATTGGATGCGGTTGGATAAATTTTATTATTATTATTATTTAATTTACTTGTCTCCATTTCTCTTATCTTCATATCTCTGCTTTTAGGAAGGTAAGGCTTGGATGACCCAGTTGCTCGCTGTGGCCTGCTTATCTCTTGCTGCCAAGATTGAGGAAACTGAAGTTCCTCTATCACTAGATTTACAGGTGAAGGGTGACCACAAATAGATTTCTCTGTCGGTGTTCTTGGCTGTAGGGTTTATACTTACCTATCAACGATTCTTATATGATCCTCTGTAGGTTGGCAAGGCAAAATATGTATTTGAAGCCAAGACTATCCAAAGAATGGAGCTTTTGGTTCTAAGCACCCTCAAGTGGAGGATGCAAGCTGTGACGCCTTTCTCATTCATAGATTACTTTCTTCAGACATTTAATGATGGCAATTCCCCTACAAATTCATTAGTTTCCCGCTCGGTGAAACTTATACTGAGCTCAGTTAGAGGTCAGTGATTCCATTTTATACATATATAGAGTCTCTCTTGCCATCAGTGATAGTGGATTGGGTCAAACTGCAAGCCTAACAACAATGTGGATTAAATGGATTTGCAGGAACAGGTTTTCTAAGGTTCAGGCCCTCTGAAATTGCCACTGCCGTTGCATTCTCAGCATTGGGAGAAATCCAGATCATGGGAATCGAAAACCTTTTAACTAGGTGCATCCATGTAGATAAGGTAAATTTTTCCATCTGGCAAATTTTATGAGGCATGCTCAATGGCTTTTGTTCTGATCTGTATTGGGGTAATAATTGCAGGAGAGAGTGCTAAGATGTTATGAAGTGATCCAGCAGATGACATTGATGGAGGAGGGTAGTCAAAGTGCTAGTCTATCAGTTTCCTCTACACCGCATAGCCCAATTGGGGTGTTGGATGCTGCATCACTGAGCTATAAAAGAGATGATATAACAGTTGGATCTGATGCAAATTCTCATCAATTCACTCCAGCTGCCAAGAAGAGGAAACTAAGCAGACCATCAATCTCATGAGATGAGAGCATTGTTAGATGCATTCACTTGTTTGGGAGGCTTGGGATCTTTCAAGTAATTTTGGTTTGGTTAGTATCAGATTTTGGTGTGGTCTGGTAAGCACCAAAGAAATGTGGATGAGTGAAACTTGACATGGGTGAGGACAAAAGGTAAAAAATAGAACTGAGGGAGTCATCAGCTCACGCTTTTAATATTAATGAAGCAGTCACCAGCTGTAAAATTATTTAGGATAATAGACGACTGTGAGGAAATATGAGAGAGAGAGACAGAGAGATTACAGTTGAGCATTTGAGGGAGAAAATAGGGGATGCCAGAGGTAAATTTAGAAAACCTACTGTCCTTTTATTTGCTTTTATTGTGAAAAAGTATATAAAACTTTCCTATTTGTGATCTGGAAAGGACAATCTATGAGAGAGATGAGGGAAGAAGAAAAGGCAGTGGGTTTTCACTGTAATAACCATTTATTACTGATATATTATTTATCTGATGACTTTCTTTTGTTTGTATTTCTGGTATTTCCTTCTCTTGTTTGACTGCTTGTCTGCTTAGACTCTGGGGTTTGCTACATCTGTGATATAAAAGAAGAGCCCTTGGGTCAGTACAAATCTTGGAATGGCAACATCCAAAACAGAGACAGTTTTTATAGGTGGGGGGAGTAGTGGAATTGGTGGGGGACCTCTTGGAAGTTTCAGGTTTCAGCACAAGCTGTTAAAAGAGACTTTAAAAAATGATGGGGAATTATTCCCCTTCTGCCTTGGTCACTGTTATTTTGCTTTCCTTTGATTTGTCTTGTTTAATCCTACGAAGACAAACAAGGCTCAAGTACTTCCTCAGATTCAATCTGTTAAGGGCTCAAGGCCATATATAATTTCAGGTCATTTGTGTTTGACGGTGCTATTAGTGGATGTTCTTATTAAACAAGAGCAAGGTACCATATGGACTCTACAAAAAGGCTACCACATTAGTATATTAAAAAACTGTTGTTGTTTGCTCCAAATAAATATTTTTTTAATTGGGATTCTTTTATCTTAAGATTTTTTCTTTGAAGAGTTTTGGGATGGTAGAATCTTTCGTCGATCATATTTCTTTTCCGGCGAGTAGTGTAAGACTTTGGGACTCTTCTTCGTTGTTTCCCTTTAAAAGGAATATGATAAAGCCCCAAAGTCTCGATTGCTTTTTATTCATTGCAGCCCTTTGGTCCAATTTTTTTGTTCCCGTCTAAAAAAGTATATTTCTCTTGATCGATTGTCATGGCCAAGAAGGTATAATTCACCTCTCAAATTATCTTCTCTTGATTCGTAGCCAAGGCAAGAAAGGTATTGTCCTTTTGGTTTATTGTTGCAGTTGATTTGTATATCTTGTTTGTGATTATTTGGGGACTCTATAATTTAGATATTTGTATCATCTTTGTATCCAATTTTGGGATAATTATATAGTGGATTGCTCATTTTCTATTATAGATGTGGGCACTTTTACTGAACCACATAAATTTTTTATCCTTCTTGTACTTATTATTTATGCTTGCGAAGTGTTCGATAAATTGACTGAATGGGAAGAAATAATTAATCAGAAGTTTAAAGCGATTCGATATACTATGTGCATCCCCAACAATTGGTATCAGAGCATTTGGATGGCATCTAACGGGCAACAAAGTTCATCAATGACTCAAGAAGTAGTTATTTTTCATTTTACTACCACAAGGCATGAAGTGATGATGTTTGACGGCACAGGTGATTTTGTACTATGAAAGATAAGAATGAAATATCTGCTAGTCAAGGAGGACGTGGCAATAGCCTTCAAAGGTATGGATGCAATCCCAAGAAATACTGAGACTGCCAAAGAAGAAATCAATGAGAGAGCTCTAGGAATTATTTTTAGATTTGAGTAACAAAGTTTTCCGTAAAGCTGTGGATCTTGATACAGCTAAAGATGTATGGGATAAATTGGATAGTCTGTATACGACAAAATCTCTTACCAATATATTATATTTGAAAAAAAAATTGCATACGTTTCGTATGGTGGAAGGGACTTCACTCAAGGATCACTTGGATGAATATAATAAGCTCATGCTTGATTTTGCGAATATTGGTGTTGATGTTGATGAGGAAGACAAGGCTTTGATTTTGATTTATTATTTGTCTAAGTATTTCAAGAATATTACTACTACCATGCTTTATGGAAGAGAGACTATAAGTCTTGTAAAGGTAGAAACCATTTTATTATCCAATGAGCTTAGGTTAAAAGTCCAGTTAAAGCATCGGCTTTGACTCTAGCACATGGACTTACAGTTATAGATAGAGATGAGCAAAAAAAAGATGGATAAGATAGAAGCAAGTCCAAAATATGATCAAAATCTAGGCCTAAAAGACTCGATGTTTATCACTATTACAAGAAGCCATGCCACTGAAAATCTAAATGTAGACTTCTTTAATCCAAGAAAGAGAAGGAACAGAAAGATAAAGGAATAGTCTCAAATTCAGTATTAGTTGCAATTACTTCAGGAGATCACAACAATATTGCAGATGATGCGGTATTTACATCTACCTGCAGTGTCAGTCAGGTTGATACCTAGATCATGGACTCTAGAGCATCTTTTCATATGACATCCCATAAAGAATGGTCTCTTCTTTTAGACCATGTGAAGGAGGCACCTTCTTCTTGGGGATGATGCAATCTATAAAGTGGAAGGTATTAGTAAAGTTCAGATCAAATCTAATGCAAATATTGTGGTGATTCTGGATGATGTCGATATGTTCTTCAATTAAAAAGAAACTTTCTCTCAGTGAATGTCCTTGATAATGCAAGTTTCGAGGACAGATGGGGTAGAGAATCTATAACTATTAATAAAGTAGTATTAGCTCTATTGAGAGGCAAATTGAGTGATACCCTTTTATTATCTTGACGGCTGTACAGTGATTAGACAGGCTTCATGATGCGGGACGAACCCGATCAGGATTATTTTAGAGGGTGGATTGTTGGTCACTAGGAAACGACCCTTAGACTAGGTTAAATAAACCCACGTTATTCAAAATAAACATATATATATATTTTTCCTTTTTCTATATTTTTTTTTCTTTTTCTATATTCCCTTTCCACTTCTTTTCTTCCCTGATTTTCTTTTTTTTCACTTTTTTTTCCCGCATTTAAACTAAAATCGACAAAGGGAGGAGCGGATATACTTTGGAAAGCGTGCAGAGCTTGAAATCGGCAATAGAAGCCGGAATGGCTTTCACGATCGTGCAATCCCTCTTCTTCTCCACGAACTGAAACCAGGAAATAGAGGGGCTTGAGGGGGAAAAGGGGCGGCACAGATGTCCGGATCGCATGGTTGATGGTGTGGATCTTCCGAACGGGAAGGACGACAGCATGGGATTTGGTTGCAGTGAGCATGGAGATGAGCACTCGGGGGAGTCCGGCTGGGTGAGCTTCTCGCTGGATTGGTCGGTGGCTGTCCGAGGTTGGGAAGATGGCTGAAAGCACTGGACCGGAGGGGGATTTCTGATCAACAAGGGTGGTGGCTCATGCGGCAGGAGTCCGGCAGTGCCTGGGCGGAGGAGATTGCTGATGTCGATGGTGGATCTGGACAGGAGTGGGTTGGAACAGAGGAGGTTGATTGGTTGGGAGGGGCGGCGATGGGGGGCTCGGATGGTGCAATAATTGACGAAGGATTGATGAAGGCAGCGTGGAACAAAAACAAAGGTCGGGCTTTATGCCCTTCTCCCTCACGGAGAAATAAAGGTCGGGCTTCCCACCAGGGCTTTCGCACCCACTCCTTCCCGGAGCGACCATGTAGGGCTTCGCACCCTTCTCCTTCCCGGAGAAACAAAGGTTGGGCTTCACGCCCTTCTCCTTCCCGAAGAAACAACTCCTTTATGGAGTGACAATTGACACCTCAAAATAATCTTCACTAATTTTTATTCCAATGACGAAACATCTTAAATAGACTAATATGAGATATCGATATCCTGATCTCAGATATCTCATTTCCAATCCTAACAAATTCAAACTATTTGTTTAAAAATAAACTAATCCAACTAAGGGATAAAATAAATCCTAAAAATAATTGGAACAAACCAATCCTAAAACAATGATAAATTCTAAAACAACTTTAAAACAACTTATTCGAACTTCGATGATATTCTAGCATCTGATCAAGATCTATGCTGCATCGAGAATCATGCTACATCAAAATCTATGCTGCATTGACTTTAGGATCTAGGCTGAGCTAGCTTCAGGATCTGGACTGGCTTCAGGCCTGGGCTGGTCTGGCTTCAAGATCTGGGCTAGTCTGGTTTCAGGATCTAGACTGGTCAATGTCCCCACCATTTTCCTAAGGTAGGGAGAACTCGACTCTGTTGAGTCAAGCTTTAACAATCTTCTGGCTCCAGGATGCGCATGGCCTGCAGACTGATATTTTTTTTCAAATAATGTAAATGCAATTAAAATATAATTGACTAACCTAACCTAACCCTGGCTCTAATACTAAAGCTGATGCGGGACGAACCCCAATCAGGATTATTTTAGAGGGTGGATCGTTGGTCGCTAGAAAATGACCCTTAGGCTAGGTTAAATAAACCCACGTTATTCAAAAAAAACATATATATATATATATATATATATATTCCCCCTTTTTCTATATTTTTGTTCTTTTTCTGTATTCCCTTTTCACTTTTTTCTTCTTTGATTTTCTTTTTTTTTTCACGTTTTTGCCTGCATTTAAACTAAAATTGGCAAAGGGAGGAGTGACTCTACTTTGGAAAGCATGCAGAGCTTGAAATCGGCAATAAAAGTCGGAATGGCTTTCACAATTGTGCGATCCCTCTTCTTCTCCATGGATTAAAACCAGGGAACAGAGGGGCTTGAGGGGAGGCTTCGCCGGCGACAGTGCTAGGGAGGAAATGGTGGCACGACAGGAAGAAGGGCGGCACGGACAAATCTAGGGCTGGGGCCTGCCGTGGCCGTTGGCACGAGGAGCGTCGGATGGTGATTGGGATGATGGTCGGTCTCCATGGCAGGGAAAAGGGGTGGCACGGATGTCCGGATCGCATGGTGACGGTGTGGATCTTCCGGACGGGAAGGACAATGGTGTGGGATTTGGTTGCAGCGAGCTCGGAGACAAGCACTCAAGGGAGTCTGACTGGGCGAGCTTCTTGCTAGATTGGCCAGCGACTATCCGAGGTTGGGAAGATGGCCGAAAGCACCGGACTGGAGGGGGATTTTCGATTGGTAGGGGTAGTGGCTCGTGCGGCAGGAGTCCGGCAGCGCCTGGGCGAAGGAGACTGTCGATGTCGATGGTGGATATGGATAGGAGCGGGTTGGAACAGTGGAGGTTGATCGATTAGGAGGGGCAGCGATGGGTGGCTCGGATGGTGCGGCAATTGATGAAGGATTGATGAAGGCAGCGTGGAACAAAAACAAAGATCGGGCCTCACACCCTTCTCCCTCATATCCCTCATGGAGAAATAAAGGTCGGGCTTCCCACCCAGGCTTCGGCACCCACTCCTTCCGGGAGCGACTATGTAGGGCTTCTCACCCTTCTCCTTCCCAAAGAAACAAAGGTTGGGCTTCATGCCCTTCTCCTTCTTGGAGAAACAACTCCTTCACGGAGCGACAATTGACACCTCAAAATAATCTTCGCAAATTTTTATTCCAATGATGAAACATCTTAAATAGACTAATATGAGATATCGATATCCTGATCTTAGATATCTCAATCCCAATCCTAACAAATTCAAACTATTTGTTTAAAAACAAACTAATCCAACTAAGGGATAAAATAAATCCTAAAAATAATCGAACAAACCAATCCTAAAACAACGATAAATTCTAAAACAACTTTAAAATAGCTTATTCAAACTTTGATGATATTCTGGCATCTGATCGAGATCTATGCTGCATCAAGAAGCGTGCTGTATCAAAATCTATGCTGCATCGACTTCAGGATCTGGGCTAGGCTAGCTTCAGGATCTGGACTGGCTTCAGGTCTGGGCTGGTCTGGCTTTAGGATCTGGGTTGGTCTGGTTTCAGGATCTAGGCTGGTTGATGTCCCCATCATTCTCCTGAGATGGGGAGAACTCGACTCTGTCGAGTCAAGCTTCAGCAATCTTCTGGCTCCAGGATGCGCATGGCCTGCAAACTGATTTTTTTTACAAATAATGCAAATGCAATTAAAATAAAATTGACTAACCTAACCTAACTCTGGCACTGATACCAAAGCTGATGCGAGACAAACCCCAATCAGGATTATTTTAGAGGGTGGATCGTTGGTCGCTAGGAAACGACCCTTAAGCTAGGTTAAACAAACCCACGTTATTCAAAAGAAACATATATATATATTCCCCTTTTTCTATATTTTTTTTCTTTTTATGTATTCCCTTTTCACTTTTCTTCTTCTCTGATTTTCTTTTTTTTTCACTTTTTTTCCTGCATTTAAACTAAAATTGGCAAAGGGAGGAGTGGCTCTACTTTGGAAAGCATGTAGAGCTTGAAATCGGCAATAGAAGCCGAAATGGCTTTCATAATCGTGCGATCCCTCTTCTTCTCCACGGACTGAAACCAGGGAATAGAGGGGCTTGAGGGGAGGCTTCGTTGGTGACGACGCTGGGGAGGAAATGTGGCACGACAGGAAGAAGGGCGGCACAGACGAATCTAGGGATGGGGCCTGCGGTGGCTGGTGGCATGAGGAGCGTCGAATGGTGATTGGGATGATGGTCGGGCTCCATGGCAGGGAAAAGGGATAACATGGATGTTCGGATCGCGTGGTTGACGGTGTGGATCTTCTGGACGAGAAGGATGATGGTGTGAGATTTGGTTGCAGCGAGCGCGAAGACGAGCACTCATGGTAGTCCGGCTAGGCAAGCTTCTCGCTGGATTGGCCGATGACTGTCCGAGGTTGGGAAGATGGCCGAAAGCACTGGACCGGAGGGGGATTTTTGATCGGCAGGGGTGGTGGCTCATGCGGCAGGAGTCTGGCAGTGCTTGGGTGGAGGAGATTGCTGATGTCCATGGTGGATCTGGACAGGAGTGGGTTGGAACAGTGGAGGTTGATCGGTTGGGAGGGGCAGCGATGGGGGGCTCGGATGGTGCGGCAATTGATGAAGGATTGATGAAGGTAGCATGGAACAAAAACAAAGGTCGGGCCTCACGCCCTTCTCCCTTATGAAGAAATGAAGGTCGGGCTTCCCACCCGGGCTTCAGCACCCACTCCTTCTCGGAGCGACCATGTAGGGCTTCGTACCCTTTTTCTTCCCGGAGAAACAAAGGTTGGGCTTCACGCCCGTCTCCTTCCCGGAGAAACAACTCCTTCACGGAGTGACAATTGAAATATCTTCACTAATTTTTATTCCAATGATGAAATATCTTAAATAGAGTAATCTGAGATATCGATATCTTGATTTTAGATATCTCAATCCCAATCCTAACAAATTCAAACTATTTATTTAAAAACAAATTAATCTAACTAAGAGATAAAATAAATCCTAAAAATAATCGGAACAAACCAATCCTAAAAAATGATAAATTTTAAAACAACTTATTCGAACTTCGATGATATTTTAGCATCTGATCAAGATCTATGATGCATTGAGAACCATGCTACTTCGAAATATATGCTGCATTGACTTCAGGATCTAGGCTGGGCTGGCTTCAGGATCTGGACTGGCTTCAGGTCTGGGTTGGTCTGGCTTCAGATCTGGGCTGGTTTGGTTTCAGGATCTGGGCTGGTCGATGTCCCCATCACTTCAGCAATACAGACTTTTATTAAGCAGTTGATATAGTTGTGATATCAAAGGCTAGACCACATGTCAAATAAAGTATTATAGGAGCTGAGCAGACATAGTTTGTTAGGTGGTCAGAAGGTTGGTGCACTTAGATTCTATGAGCATTGTATATTTGAAAAATAATATAGAGTCAACTTTTTGACAAGCGTGTACAGGACAGCAGCTATATTGGATTATATTCATTATGATCTATAAGGATCTATCCCAGTTACATCCAAAGGTAGATCCAAATATTTACTTTTGTTTATTGATAACTATTCTCATAAAGTCTGGATTTATACTATTAAGTATAAGAGTGATATATTTGATATATTCAAAAAGTGGAAGGCTATGATTGAGAGGAGACTGAGAAAAAAGTGAAAACCTTTTGTACTAACAATAGATTGGAATTTTGCTCTATAAAGTTTGATATTTTTTGCAAATCAGAAGGCATTGTCAGATATAGGACCACAGTGGGTACACCTCGGTAGAATAGTATGGCGGAATGCATGAATTGTACACTATTAGAGAAAGTCAGATCTATGTTATCAAGTTCTAGACTGAGTAAAGATTTTTAGATAGAGGCTGCACACACAGCGTGCTATATTATAAACCGATCTCTAGCATCAGCATTGAGCATAAAGACTCCGGAAGAAATATGGATAGGAAAACCTGTAGATTATTCGGTACTTAAAGTCTTTGGGAGTTCAGCATATGTACATATAAGAGATGGAAAGCTGGATCCCAGGGCTAAGAAGTGCATATTTCTTGGATATGTATATGGAGTGAAGGGCTACAGACTATGGTGCACAAAGCCTGGTTCCCAAGAATTTCTAGTCAGAGGGATGTGACTTTTCATGAGATAGTCATTTCTTCATGTTAGATATAGCCTAGTCTTTCACAAAAAGATCAGGTTCAGGTTCAGCAGGATCGTACTATTATTGATATTGATCAAACTGTTAGATCATAATAGTAGCAGCCAATTATAGATATTCAGAATGAACAAAATCAGCAAATAGATACACAAATACAGACTCAATAGAAGGTTACCATGTAAAGTCAGGCTCAAGATGATAGTATTGCCACTCGCAGATCTAGGTGCAAATCAGAGCATCTCAAAAGTATGGTTTTGAGGATTCTACTTGTGTTGAATTAGTTTATTATATTCTGACTATTGCAGACACCATTGTGATAAGCCGACCACATATCAGGAAGCTATTGGCAGCTCATAGGCTGAGCAGTAAACTATCGCTATGGTTGAAGAGCTTCAGTCTTTAGAAAAGAATCAGACTTGAAGATTAGCCAAGTTATCTAAAGGCAAGAAAGTAATTGGCTGCAAATAGATCTTCAATAAGAAAAAAGAAGCTAGTCCTTAGGATTTTAAATATAAGGCCAAGTTGGTGACTAAGGGCTACAGTTAATGAGAGGGTATTGACTATAAGAAAATATTTTTTTCTGTAGTCAAACACTCTTCTATTCATATGTTGCTTGTTTTGATTGCTTCTCAGAATTTGGAGCTAAAACAACTTGATGTAAAGACAATTTTTCTACATGGTAACTTGGAGGAGCAGATTTATATGCAACAGCCACCTGGTTTTGTAGCTCTAGATATAGAAGATCATGTATACTTGCTCAAGAGAGCATTATATGATTTTAAGCAGTCTCCAAGACAATGGTACCATAAATTTGATAGGTTTATGATCGATCATGGATTTAATAGATCTCCACATGATAGTTGCATGTATCATCAACAATTTTTAGATGAATTTTTTTATTATTTATTACTATATATGGATGATATGATGATGCAACCAAGCATATGTTAGTCATCCAGAAGCTGAAAGCTGAGCTTAGTACTGTTTTTGAGATGAAGGATCTTGGACCAACAAAAAAATACTTAGGATGGAGGTCATATGTGACAGGCAGTCAGGTAGACTTTTTCTTACTCAGCATAGTTATATAGAAAAAGACTTAGAAAGATATGGTATGCTAACAGCTAAGTCAGTCACTACTCTTTTTGCTAGTCATTTCAGATTATCTATCATGCTCTCTCATCAAACTGAAGATGAGAAGAAATATATATCTAGAGTACCTTATACGAGTACAGTTGATAGCATTATGTACGTAATGGTCTGCACTCGACCTGATATTTCATAGGCAGTAAGTGTTGTGAACAGATACATTGACAAGTTTAGGAAAGCTCATTGATCAGCTATGAAATAGATATTGGGATATCTGAAAGGCACTTCTAATTTAGATTTGTTATTCTCCAGATAAAGTAGTTACATTATCATAAGATTTTGTGATTTTGATTATGCTTGTAACTTGGATAAGAGAAGGTGTTTGACCGGATATGTATTTACTCTCTGGTTGTGCAGTTAGTTGGAAGGCTACTTTGCAGTTTACAGTTATTTTATCTACTATAGAGGCAGAGTATATAGCATTGATAGAGGTCGTAAAAGAAGCTATCTGGCTAAAAGGGTTAGTGCAAGATTTAGGTCTCAAGCAGAACTATTTGGATATTCATTGTGACAGTCAGAGCACCTTGCATCTTGCTAGAGACCAGATGTATCATGAATGCACTAAGCATGTAGATATTAGGTATCACTTCATCAGAGATTTGGTGAAGGATGGTGATATCCGGTTTCAAAAGATTGGCATTGCTCATAATCCAGCTGATATGCTCACTAAACCAATTCCAGCAGGTAAGTTCAGGACTTTCCTGAACTTGATCAGTGTGAGCATTTGGTAATGCCCTTCGGGGCTTGCAGTGAGGATGAATTTTTTTTTTATCCATATTTGATAGAGGCACATTATTTATCGCAAAGAGGATTGTTGTTATTTACTCCAAATACCTTTTTTTTTATTGGGATTCCTTTACCGTTTGACTTTTTCTTCGAAGAGTTTTGGGATTGAAAAATATCTCTTTGATCACACTTCTTTTCCGACGAGTAGCGTAAGATTTTGGAACTCTTCTTCATTGTTTCCCTTTAAAAAGAGTATGAGACCCTTTGGAACTCTTCTTTGTTGTTTCCCTTTAAAAAAAGTATGAGACCCTTGGTTCTGTGAAGCCCCAAAGTCCCGATTACTCTTTACTCATCATAGCCCTTTGGTCCAATTTTTTGGTCCCCGCCTGAAAAAATATCTTTCTCTTGATCTATTGCAATGGCCGAGAAAGTATCGATCCATCTCTCATATTATCTTCTCTTGATTTGTAACCAAGGCCAAAAAAGGTATCGCCCGTTTGGTTTATTGTTGCAGTTGATTTGTATCTCTTGTTTGTTATTATTTGGAGACCCTATAATTTGGGTATTTGTATCTTTCTGTATTCAATTTTGGGACAGTTATATAGTGGATTGCTCCTCCTTTGTTGTAGATATAGACAATTTTATTGAACCACATAAATTTCTTATCTTTCTTATGCTTATTATTTATGCCTGTCAAATGTTCGATAAATTATCTAAGTGAGAGAAAATAATTAATCAAAAGTCTAAAGCGATCCGATCTATTGTGCACATCTCCAACAAATACCGCTAGGGACCCCCAACATTTTGTATTCTTCATCTTATGAAGCTTCAGAAGCTTATTGATGATGGGTAAATATTTTTGTAAACTCTCTGGTTTCTTTCTACTTGAGAGTATTTAAATAAATTCACTCAAGTTTAGTCTAGGCTACCGTCCATCAATAAATTTTCCCCTTCCAAGAAGAGCCTGACAGCATGTGTGTGGGCAATAACTGAGGGCTATTCAGAGCAATGGGTAAAATTGGATCTGGCTCCTCCAGTTTCTTTTATATGTCATGATTGATGATGACCCCCATATCCAGTTGTCATGGTCCCTTCCTCCGAACCCAGTATAGCATGTGTGCCTTTGCTTCCTAGAAATGTAGCAGACCTTCAATATCTAGTTATTAATGAAATTTGTTTAAGTTAGAGCATATAGATCCTTTGGAGACATGTAAGAGAAAATGTGGCCATAATGTGGTCTCTGAAAAGGACCACAGGGATTACTTGCTAGATATTAGGAAAATGGATTTTTTATTTATATATATTTTTTGAGTGATAGGGGAGGCAGAAACTGTGCCACCCGGTTTTTATTCAGAACATCAAAAACCAAACAGAGTAGAGAGATCGAATAAATAGAGAAGGACCATATTGGACAACGGAAACTTATGTGAACATTGTGGTGAGGAGAAAGAGCTTCATTCTATATGGTGACCATATATTTCTCTTTGTTTTGAACTGGGTATTGGTGACCATATGATGCTGAAAAGGCCCCTATGCCTAGGAGTGTGTTCGCTTTATCAACTTGATCTTTTGGAAAAGTATAGCGAATGAACCCATCTGGAGGGAAAAGCCTTTCTATGTGAATTGTTGGAATCCCACTTCTTCCAATGGTGCTTGGTTCCCATTGGTGTGCATCCAAGTACAGCCCTGAAAAGAGGCCACTACGACATGACAACGACAGGGATCGGGTCCTACCGATAATATGACGTGTATTCTACCGAGTTGATTAAAAAGTTATCATTCTCTAGAGCCTGATGTTTTCACGGCTCTTCCACTCTTTTAGCGGACTTGGTATCATGGAAGGATTAGTCCTTAGGTGAAACTTGTAAGCAACCAGTTTTAAACCCCATATTAAATTTCTCAAGTATGTTTGATAAATATATCGCCCTACTGTAATGGTACACAATCCACATCAAAATCATACGAGTAAGGGGGAAAAAAATGAATGTGTGAAACGGAAAGCAACTCTCCCTGTCACCTTTCTGCTATTCAATTCAGAACACAGCCGGTGCAAATTTTTGTTAACTCAATCATCTTTATAAAACCAGCAAGTATTTCCCACCGACAGTCCTTTATTTGATTAAGTTTTATGTCTATCTGTATCCATGCTTATGATTAATTGTAAAATATTGCATTCCTGAAGCTCTTACACACTTTTTTGTAGTGTCACAAAGGAAAATGGTTTCAGAAGTCTGTCAAACAATTAAAAAAAAAAAAAAATGTTTACAAGCATTTTGGACACCATAGATCTTTATTAATGATGTGGATTGATTCTTTTTCTGAATGACCAGTTACAAACTTTTAACTACAGAGTGTAACCAAGTAGCTACCTGGCAACAGATTAGTGCAAGGCTGAACAATACAAAATCAACTAACACCCAATGATCATGGACTCAGTCAAGCTGCGATATGTCTAATAATAATATATTAAGGTGATGGATATGATTAAATAGGGAAGAGAGAGAGAAGGGAAGGGAGAGGACACCGGACATCACATTTATACAATGCTTGGGGCCAACTGAGCATGGGAATTAATGTTTTACTACTATATCTATACAGCACTACTGCTACCACCATAACAGAAGACGATAGGTAGAAAGAATGGGGGTAGGAATCTTAAACCTTTTAAAAGTCTACCGCCCCATGCGCATCACTCCATGCCTCTGGCAAAAGCTCTGAATGGTGGAGGACGCAGTAGATTAGTTACCATCAGTGTTGGGCCATTTCACGTGTAGAGATGAAGTGAAATCCCATCTTAAACCTCTGGTAAGAACAAAGGCTACTCTGATCACATCCTCTCCAAACTATTTTTAACTTGCATGGTACAATGACAATATTCTCCACACTAGTGAAATCTAGCCAAACGAATCTCTAGCTTTTCATTGAGAGAATGATTCTCTGAACGATTCCTCATTCATTACTTTGTAACCAGTGAATTATTTAATTTCCATTAATATTAGGAGATGTTTGTAAATATCATGGCTTGTTCAGAGGTTTTTGTGTCATATATTCATGATTACCAAAGGCTAATTAAGCCGAGCATAGGGCTGCTTGAAATCGGCACGGTCCTAAAAAGATGTTCAATCTCTTAGCACTATCTTTCCAAGGTAAGTTGGTGACTCTTTGAATGGTTGAGCTCCAATGTTATTAATGATTGTCATTAGTAATTTTGTTGCTATTATTCACTTCCAAGCCCATTCTTTTTGAGCCAATAGCTCGATCAATAAAAATAGAAAACCTCCTCCTGCACCACCTACGAAGCCTTTATATTAGTTAAAAACTTGGGAGAGATAAAAGGCAGCAAACATCCTTTGGCACCTTAAAAAAAGCCTCCTTTATTGATGGAAAGGCTTAAGACAGAGGATGGGAGGTAAGGTTGGTGGTGGTTATCATCAGATCCCAATCCATCAAATACCAATTCTAACGAAATAAGTGCATTTATCTGCTTTTCTTTAAGGAAAAAGGATTGGCATATGCCCCTTGGACCATCTTCATCTTTTTTCACCATCAGCAAATCCATGTGGAAGCCAAAGCTTATTAGCACCAACCAACGGATTAAAAATCCAAGTCCTAGACCATGGCTAATGCATAAAAAGATAAAAACAAAACATTAGTCAATCTTCCCATCAAAAACAAAAATATTACTCAAAATAATTTATTTATTTATTTATTTATTTATTTTTTAAAAAAAAGGGTCCACATGGCCATACTCAATAAATATCTAGAAAATTAACACCAGAACTACTTTGTTCTTTGGAGGCTGGGGATGGGGTTTAGCTTAGGAGGGAAAGCAGGGCCGGCACTAAAGACAAGGGACTGCTCAGGGTCACTAGGAGGAGGAGGAGGAGAACAGATCCACCATTCCCGGGCTGCTGTAGAAACATGACAGCCAGTTATTTAATTTTGTCCCTTTCCTTGGAAATGTAGAGAGGAATCCAGCGATAAAATTTAATAAAAATAACTTCACCAATTATTCATCCACGCAAGACCAGGATAAAAAAAAAAAAAATGTAAAATAAAAAATAAAAAATCATCCGTCAGGCTCGCCTCAATCCCAATACAACCCTTGTTGTTGTGTCATGCTAAAAGAAAATGACATGGTTTGGAATATGGATAAGAGAAGCGTAGATGCTTGCTGAACTTATCAATATATTTGAGGAATCGATGGACAAATTTTTGAAATTTATCCATAAGCCCATCCAGAAATGATCCAAGACATATCAAAATTTGTTTTATGTATTTTCGATTAATTGGACTCTAGCTTAAAGATAAACTTACTAAAATTATAAAGATATAATAGATAATTATTGTGTTATAGTTAAACTCCATGCAACCACAAAATACTGTCTCTCTCGTAGGTGAGGCGCATTATAAATAGGACATCCCCTGCGGACTTGGTTCCCAATTCATCCGAGAGCTTGTGAGGTCCTCCCTATCATGAATGCTTGGAGTCAGGTTTGGGAAACTAAGGATGCTGTAAGTTGATTTCAGAGATCACACTCCATGGATTGTAGACAGTGCCAGTGATTTTTTTCTTCAAACGAGTTTTATTGTTCCATAAAGTTCTGATATAAATTGCAGCAATGAAATTGATATCTATGAAGAAGAGTTGTGCAGTAATGTCATGTGTTCATGTTCATTTTTACTGGGTTCGGAGGGAATGGCAATGAAGTTGGTGGGGATCATGAGGGTGCAAAGGATCATGCATGGGAGTAGCATCAGAATGTGGGACTTGATTTATTGGCGCGTGATGAGCTTAATGGGTCTCCAACAGCCGACCAGGTGGGAGGACTGACCACCTTCGGGGCCAGTTCCAGGCTTCGTGGCCATCCGTAAGCGAAGCCCAGCAGACTCATCAGGAGAGGCAAGAAATTGCCAGCACGCTGTCAAGGTTGCAGACAAAATTGAATGATTCCAAGGACGAGAACCCGGCATTCAGTCATCTTGCGCAATAATAATTTCTTCCCAGATAGAGGACAGGTTACTGCAAAGGGTCTCTTTTCAAAGCAAAAAAGCAGACGGAAAAAAAAAAAAAATTGGAAACAACTGCTGATTTTTTACTGAATTATTCTGCAACTTACCTGTCATCATAAGTTCTTTTGTTTTCAGTGGTGAACCTTGGTCCAGTAACTGGAACTTTTTTATTTCCGTTTTTTTTTTTTTTTTTTTTTTTTTGAAATGGGACATCGATGGACACCGATTCAGCCATTTTAATTATCTGTAACCATCTCAAGCTTATTGATAAGTTACATGAACAGAGATTGAGCCAGTATTCTTGCCAGGATCTGTGCAAGTGTCTATCTAGTCTTGTATCAATTATACATTGGATAGATCTTGATTATTTATATAGATCAAGAAATCTTAATAATATTTTCTAACTAATTTTTTTAGATGAAATCTTAGACTGTGACAAATACTATCAGAGCATATCGGTCTATAGCCCTGGTACATTAAGGAACACTGCAGCATGGGTCCATTAAGCTCGAACACAAGTTAATCATAGTATTAATGATTGGATTTGACTGAATTTAAATCTTAGTTTGGCAAGGAAGTTAGGGTTTAAATAGAAGTACATGAAAATCTATGCATGATGGTGCATGTTCAGTCTCAAATTGACTATGCACTATATAGATTTTGAGTACTTATATAAAATTAAGTAACTCGAATAATATTTTTTTTACTAGTATATTTGGATAGGGTTTTGTGCATGGATATTCTTTTAAATATTTGATTTTATATAAATACCCTCCTTAAATTACTAATTATATCTGTGCCCTCATTAAATATTATTTTTACAAAAATACCCAAAACGTAACAATTCTTTTGGCACCTTTAACAAAAACCATGACTATTGAAATTAAAAAATAATTACAAATTTGAATTTATATTGTTGTCCTTGGAAAGAGTAACGATCTGTTTGGCAAACTTAATAGGATTCCTTCTTCTCCGTTTCGGCAATCTCTTCAATAATTTTTTTTCCTAATCTACGTTGATTTGATTCTCCACCACTGATTGGTCCTTCTCCCTTTCTTCTCCTTGCCACAAGAGCTTTTCTCGATGGTCTATCTTGCTGTTCCTTCCCATAATCGGATATCATCATCGCTACCACCCTCGCCAAAACCTTTAGCTGATTTGTTCCCTTCGGAGCTTCCTCATTGTCAAAGCTCTTCTCACTACCAGAGCTCTCCTCGTCATAGTCCTTCCCATCATCGGTTGTTTGTTGGTGTTCATTGCCACTACCTGTTAGAAAAATACCTTATAATTGAATGTAAATTGGGGGTATCCAAAATACCCTTTGAGATGGAAACTTTTAGTCCCACATGAAAAGATTGGAAAAAATTAAGGCTCTTTATAAAAAAACCTTTTTCCATGCTCTTGCATTTAGGCTCACCATGGTGGAGAGCTTGAGGGTAATGCGTAGCATTACCCGCCGCGCGTGTGCGACGGGCAACAAGGATGCAATGAATGCTTTGTAGGTGCACTTTTTCCTGATCAGACGGTCGAGATTGATTGGCACCACATCATGGTTGCAGGGAGGATAGTCACTCGGAAGACTAGGAGTCGGCTCGGATCCACATAACGGATAACATGCGATCTGGCTGAGTCGACTCGAGTGGTTCGAGCTGGCTTGGATCCACGGAACGGTAACATGCGATATGGCCGAGTCGACTCGAGGGATTCGAGCCGACTCGACCATAGTGCTCTCTGCAGCAAGGAGCCAACTCGAGGGTTCGAGCCGACTCGGATGACAGGAATTCAGAATCACGAAATAACTGATCACGCGTCCGGAGACGTTGATAGCATAATCACGCGTCCGTTCACGGATCAACATTTTCTCTGATGATCACGAGTGCCATCGGATCATGAAACGACACATAGAGAAGCGTGCTAATCACGTGATCTAGAGATCATGGTACGAATCAGCGTATCATGACGTCTGATCATAGTTGAGGAAGCGTATTGATCGCGTAATCTTCAGATCGCGATTGAGAAAAGGCATATCTCACTACGAAAAGCGATCGAAAACTCCCTCCGATCACATATGAGGAGTTGCTTCCACGGGGCATCTTAAGGCTATAAATAGGTCCTCATTCCTCATTCATTTAATCCAATTTTTCTTTTCCTTCTCTTAGGCATTTGCATACTCTGAATAACAGAGTATAGTTATAAAGCATAGTAAGTCTTTTAGGCATTTGCATATTCTGAATAACAGAATATAGCTATAGTGCATACAAAGAGAAAAAAGCATTCCTGGTTCAAATTTCTGGTAAATTGTAGTGCTGCTTTTACCAAAAGAAGACTGTCGTATCTTGGAAGACAATCGTAATACACCGTAAGCATCATTGCGGGACGAAATTATCTTAAGGACATAGAGTATAACTCTAGACTCGGTCTTTTCCAATTAGGTAACCACAAATATTATTACCTTACAACAATCTTAAGACAATTTTTCTCGTGTCTGAAGTGCTGCTCAAGTTATGGCAACAATGGCTGCACCAGTTCAAGCCAAGAAGCTGGAGAAGTTTGCCGACACCGATTTTAAGAGATGGCAACAGAAGATGATGTTCTATCTGACAACTCTGAATCTGGTTAGAGTTCTCAACGAAGATCCACCAGTCCTAAAGGAAGGAGAGAACGACAAGCAAATTATCGTTGCTGTGGATGCATGGAAGCATTCAGACTTCCTATGCAAAAACTATATCCTTAATGGATTAAAGAATACTCTGTATAATATGTATAATAGTATAAGCACAGCAAAAGAGTTATGGACATCCTTGGACAAGAAGTACAAGACCGAGAATGTAGGTCATAAGAAATTTATGGTCGGCAGGTTTCTTGACTACAAGATGGTAGATTACAAGACCGTCATGGAGTAAGTTTAAGAATTGCAAATCATACTGCATGAGATACATGCAGAAAGGATGTCTCTGAGTGAGTCATTTCAGGTAGCTGCTATAATTGAGAAGCTACCTCCATCATGAAAAGACTTCAAGAACTACCTGAAGTATAAGCAGAAGGAGATGGGACTTGAAGATCTGATAGTCTGCCTGATGATCGAGGAAGACAACAAGAGCCATAATAAGAAGATAGGAAGATATCTTGCTAAGCTTAAGACCAACCTCATAAAAGGAAAGGTCAACAAGAAGAAATGCAAGTTTTCTAGTGAAGGCTATAAATAAAAGAATGCAATCCTAAGAAAATCAAAGGCAAGTGCATCATTTGTGGTAAAATAGGCCACAAATCCAAGAATTGTCATTTTAAGGGAAAAGAAAAGAAGGAAGTCAATACTACTAAAGATATCCTATCCCATGGAGTGTCATAAATGATATTTTCAACAGTTGTATTCGAAGCAAATATGGTTGATAAGCCAAATGAGTGGTATGTTGACACTGGAGCTACTCGACATATCTGCTATGATAAGAATATGTTCTCATCATATACTCCTATCAGATATAGAAATCTGGTAATGGGTAACTCCGCTACATCGAAGATATAATTGGCCACATTATTCTAAAGATGACATCTGGCAAAGAGCTTCTACTGAACGATGTATTGCATGTTCCTGACATTTGTAAGAATTTAGTATCAGGCTCCTTCCTAAGAAAACATGGATTTAGGATGGTGTTTAAGTCTGATAAATTTATACTTACTAAAGGAGGGATCTTTCTAGGTAGATGTTACTTAAATAATAGATTATTCTAGATAAATGTAATGACCGTACATCGTAACCTTGAAAAGAATAAAGATGCTTCTTCTGTTTATATGGTTGACTCCTCTTATTTATGGCATGATAGATTAGGTCATGTAAATTTTAATTCATTATAAAAATTAATGAATTTGGAATTATTACCTAATCATGAAATCGATCCGCATTATAAATGTAAAATATGTGTTGAAGCTAAGCTAGCTAAAATACCATTCCATTCAGTAGAAAGGAATACTGAACCTCTAGATTTGATCCACAGTGATCTATGTGATTTAAAGTCAGTACAATCTTGAGGAGGTAAAAAATATTTTATAATATTTATTGATGATTCAACTAGATACTGTTATGTGTATCTACTAAAGTATAAAGATGAGGTTTTAGATATATTTAAATGTTATAAGAATGAGGTTGAAAATCAACTTGATAAAAAGATCATGACTATAAGGAGTGATAGAGGTGGTGAATATGATGTACCGTTTAATGACTTTTGTCAAGAACATGATATTATTCATCAAACTACAGCTCCTTATTCATCTCAATTTAATGGAATTGCTGAATGCAAAAATCGAGCATTGAAAGAAATGATGAATGTCATGTTGATAAATTCTGGTATACCACAGAATTTATGGGGAGAAGCAATTCTCTCGGCTAATCATATTCTTAACAAAATACCTCTTAAAAGGAAGGACATTACTCCATATGAGTTATGGAAAGGTAAAAAGCCTTCTTATAATTATCTAAGAGTATGGGGGTGCTAGCTAAAGTAGTTATTCTAGATTCCAAAAAGGTCAAAATAGGATCTAAAACTGTTGATTGTATTTTCATTGGTTATGCACAAAACAGTAGTGCATATCACTTTCTTTTATATAAATCAGATATATCTAATATGCAGGAAAATATAATTATGGAATCAAGAAATGCATCATTTTTTGAAGAGATATTCTCTCATAAAAGGATATCTCGTACAAGTTCAAATAAAAGAACTTATGATAATATGGCAAGTAGTAGTCATCAGGAAAACATCCTAAAGATGAACCTAGACATAGTAAGAGACCTAAAGCTACAAAATCTTTTGGTCCTGATTATGTTATATATATAATAAAAAATATACCTCAGACATTCAAAGAGGCAATGTCTATACCAGAAGTACACTTTTGGAAAGAAGCTATTAATAGCAAAATTGAGTCCATCATGCATAATCATACCTAGGAATTGGTAGATTTACCATTAAGTATGAAGCCTTTGGGATGTAAATGGATTTCAAGAAGAAATTAAAGGCTAATAGATCAATTGATAAGTATAAAGCCAGATTAGTAGCTAAAGGCTTTAAACAAAAAGAAGGTCTAGACTTCTTTGATACTTATTCACCTGTAACAAGGATAACATCCATAAGAATATTAATCGCTATTGCAACCATTAACAATCTTGAAATATACCAAATGGATGTTAAAACAACCTTTCTACATGGTGAATTAGAGGAAGAAATATATATGGAACAACCTGAAGGGTTTGTTGTTCCAGGCAAAGAAAAGAAGGTTTGCAGACTTGTGAAATCATTATATGAATTAAAACAAGTACCCAAGCAATGGCATATAAAATTTGATAATGTAATGTTATCTAATGGATTCAAAATCAATGAATATGATAAATATGTATATGCCAAAACCCTACCTAAAGGGTATATTTTAGTCTGCTTATACGTGGATGATTTGTTAATCATAAATAGTGATACTAATATGATTAAACAAACAAAGAAAATATTGATTAAACATTTTGATATGAAAGATATGGGTATCGCAGATATTATACTAGGAATTAAAATCACTAGAACGTCTAATGGAATAATATTATCTCAATCTCACTATATTGAGAAATATTAAATAAATTTAATAAATATGATACCAGTCTGCTTAGAATACCTGTATATATTAATCTACATCTTGCTAAGCATACGGGGAACCCATATCATAATTAGAATATTCATGTATAATTGGTAGTTTAATGTATATCATAAATTGTACCCGTCCTGATATAGCATATACTATCAATAAATTAAGCAGATTTACTAGTAATCCAGGTCCAAATCATTAGATAGCATTAGTAAGGATATTACGATATCTACGATATATCCTAAATTCTGGATTACATTATACAACATATCCAGCTATACTAGAAGGATATAGTGATGCTTACTGGATATCTTTTTCAAAAGATACTAAATCTACTAGTGGATATGTGTTTATCCTAGGAGGAGGTGCAGTATCATGGAAATTCTCAAAATAAACTTGTATAGCTCGATCCACTATGGAATCAGAGTTTATAGCTTTAGATAAAGCTAGAGAAGAAGCAGAATGGCTTCGAAATTTTTTGGAGGATATTCTATGTTGGTCTAAACCTGTGTCTACAATATATATCCATTGTGATAATCAATCAGCTATTTACAGAGCACAGAATAAAACATATAATGGTAAGTCTAGACATATACTTCGCAGACATACTACCATTAAGTAATTATTTGAAAATGGAATAATCTTTATTGACTACTTTCAGTCAAAGAAAAATCTTGCAGATCCATTAACAAAAGGTTTACCGAAAGATCAAGTAAATTATTTATCGAGGAAAATGTGTTTAAAGCCTATAACAAATTAATCTTCATAGTGGATACCCAACCTAGTTGACTGGAGATTCGAAGATCTAGGTTCAAAAGGGACAACTAAATTATGAAGAGGTCAACGAAGCACTAAGGCTGTAAATTCCTACTCATTCCTATGATAATCAGTGCTGTCTACTAAAGGTATTAGGATAAGCATAGCTTTTAATGATTCTTATGACATGAATATCATGTGGGATATAGCAGGATACTCTTAATAAGAATCACCTATGTAAGTGTGAACTAGGCCAATTCTACGAACATTTTAAAGGCTTTAATTCTCTAAAGCACTTATGAAACCAGGAGTTGTTCAGGGCCAAAATGAATACAACCATGAGAACCAAAAAAAATGCTCGGAAAGAAGTTGTGTGATTGTTATTGTCTTAGTTTATATCAAATGCAAAAAGTTCAAGACATCATGTTCACTTTTAGTAAATATACTCGATAACAAAATACAAAGGAAGGTTCAAAGCCATAAGCTACCTATCCTGATACAACTTCATTCCATTTACTCTCTTTAAGTGTCTGCATATTCATTTGTATTTTAAATCTATATTTGTGGGGGATTGCCTTTGCTGATCTTTGATGATCTGAGTTCAATTTCCATTCATGTGGGGGATTGATAGAAAAATACCTTATAATTGAATGAAAATTGAGGGTACCCAAAATACCCTTTAAGATAAGAACTTTTAGTCCCACATGAAAAGATTGGAAAAAGTTAAGGCTCTTTATAAGAAAACATTTTTCAATGCTCTTGCATTTAGGCTCACCCATAGGTAGAGAGCTTAAGAGTGATGCATAGCATCACCCGCATGCGCGCGCATATGCGACAAGGGTGCAATTGGCACTTTGTCGGCTCGGATCCACAGAACAGGTAACATGCAGTCTGGTCGAGTCAACTCAAGTGGTTCGAGCTGGCTCGGATCCACAAAATGGTAATATGCAGTCTGGCCGAGCCGACTCGACCAGAGTATTCTCTGCAGTAAGGAGCCGACTCAAGGGTTCGAGCCGATTCAGATGACGAGATTTCAGAATCACAAAATAACTGATCACGCATCTGGAGGCATTGATAGAATCATCACGCATCCATTCACGGATCAACATTTTCTCTGATGATTACGGGTGCCATCGGATCATGAAATGATATATTAAGAAGCGCACTGATCGCGTGATCTAGAGATCACGGTACGAATCAGCGTATCATGGTGTCCAATCATGGTTGAGAAAGCGTATTGATTGCGTAATCTTCAGATCGCGGTTGAGAAAATGCATATCTCACTATGAAAAGTGATCGAAAACTCCCTCCGATCACATATGAGGAGTTGCTTCCAAGGGACATCTTAAGGCTATAAATAGGTTCTCGTTCCTCATTCATTTAATCCAATTTTTCCTTTCCTTCTCTTAAGCATTTGTATACTCTGAATAACAGAGTATAGCTATAATGCATAGTAAGTCTCTTAGGTATTTGCATACTCTGAATAACAGAGTATAGCTATAGTGCATACAAAGAGAGAAAAGCATTTCTGGTAAATTATAGTGATGCTTTCACCAGAAGAAGACCGTTGTATCTTAGAAGACAATCGTCAAATAACGTAAGCACCATTGCGGAACGAAATTGTCTTAAGGACATAGAATGTAACTCTAGACTTGGTTTTTTCCAATTAGGTAGCCACAAATATTATTACCTTATAATACTACCATCCAACGAACAACCATCCATTCGCTACTCCACTCCCTTCAAAGGTCACCTTGCTGCTAGAGCTCTCTTTACTGCCCCAAAGTTTTCTTCTTCCCTGTCATAGAGTGTGTGCATTGCCAATCTGAACAAGTTGTCGATACCTTTCTTTTGCCAAAGAGATACAGCTCTCTATTTTCTTCTTCCCTCTTTATATTGCTGCGTGATACACTTTGTTTCTTGATTTAATTTTGTATAGCAATCTTTTGATTTGAAAAAAAAAACATATTTTGAATTGAGAAGAAAATGTATTGAATCATTGTAAGGTTTCACATGTCTATATTTTGGTGGCTTTTGATAAATTAGTTTATTATGCTTGAATGATTTGGTCTCTGTTCTTCACATAAACATGTGTCTTCATGCTGATTGCTAGGATTTTTTTTGGGTGCTATTGATACTGAATCCTTGCTGGCTGGATCGAGTGGTTCGTCCGTTGGTTCGCCATCGCCCAAGACCTGCAAAATAGATCCCCTGACCGAAAATCTTCCGGCGGGGGACACTCCGATGCCAAAGTTAGCAAGAACTCAGGCAGCAGAATGGAGAGCTCGAAAGCAGAGAGGGAAAGGAAAGAATTTGAATTGCTGGGAATGAGCTTAGCTTATCTCGAGTATCCCCTCCAATGCAACTACTTACGGTTATGGAAGTTGGCAAATGAAACCTCCTCATAACCGTAAGTAGTGGTGGTCGAAAAATTAGTTATTTCATAGTTATCCAATCTGAGGATTTCGACCATGTGGGTGGTTGCAACAACCAGAATAGACTTCAACTGTTTCAAGGTTGGAAAAGCCCACATGTTTAATATGCCTCATTCTTTTCTAGAATAGATCCGAAACAAACTCAACATTCTCTTTAGTAGCGCTCCTAAAGGGAATGTTAGCTATACACTTCGGAAGAGTTTCTTTGGAAATAACAAAGAAAAATATGTAAACACTTACAGCCATCCTGAAGATAAGATAACATACTTATCGGACTATGCTGAAGGTACGAAGCTGGAGGTGTTAAATTGATAGGCTTGGTCTTCAGACCAAGATAAATATACGAAACCGAAGATACCAGGTCGATAGGTCTAGTCTTCGAACTAAGATAAAGATACGAAGCCGGAGTCATAAGGTCGATAGGTTTAGTCTTTGGACTAAAATAAAGATACGAAGCTAAAGACATGTGATATATCCTTTTGTAGATCAGAATCTTCATCAAGTCCAGGAGATATTTTCTTTAGTGTATTGATTTGACTGATAAACCAAAAATTAAAATTGGCAGGATATTATAATAACTGCCCCCCACTCCTAAGTTCAAAATGATTTTATTTCAAAAAATGGGAGTATTAAATTTGTCGTTTTGCAATGACTGACAAGTAATAATGGCGCTGAACCCTAACACATGTCATTCGTAATAATTGCTTGGTGGTGTGAGGGACGTGCTGAAGACACGTGTCACCTTTTTATTCACTGCTTTCAAAAAGATGTTTCGAAACTGGGAAAACTCTTTGAGGGATTTTTGTAAAAGGGGGCTTTTATCTGATCAAGGCAAGACACCTGGCAGTCATCTGAGGCTTGATCATAGTTGAAAGACTATCCTGGCCATCCATGGCTTTTTACGCGGATCACAATCACCGCTTCATTAATGGAGGGCTCTTTAAAAATCGTACATACGATTGAGGCCACCGATACGGTGCACGATCGAGGAGATCTCCGAAGCTCGAAAGAAAGCAAGAGCTGAAGAGGACTTGAGCACACCTCCGATGAGGCCCACGTCGGACGAAGAAATGCCTCCCACTTCTCTACCAAGTCCACCTGAACCTTCAAGGAGTCCATCTCTGAGGAGGTCCCCACCAAAGAGTCCCCATCTGATGCCCTATCCAGATCAACGTGATTCGGCATTTGACAGGGAGTCCCTCCTCGTATCTCCGAATGAGAAAGGAAAGGGGAAAGCAAAATATCACTCCGAAGATGATCCCAAGAGGAGCGCCCCTTCAGAAGAAGGTTGCAATGTGGACTTTACTATCTTTTCTAAAGTGCAGTGCCTGGAGAACCCTGAGCTGGCCAGGGAGCTGATGAAGCGCACGCTTCTTCCCAAGGACTAGGACAATACTAAGTCTCGATGTATTGAAGACGTCTCTGACTCAGTATACTCATCCGTGCTGAAGGTAAGAATTGGATTTTTGTGTTTTCAAAGTATAGATCTGCTGTTGCTAACCTATCTATTTGTCAATGCAGATGATCCATGATATCACTATCATGGAAAAAGGTATTTTTGATTTCAGAGATAACTATAAGAGAATGAAGGAAAAGATGAAAACGACTGAGGCCGAGAAGGCAATAGCTGAGGAACAAAGGCAGGTCATAGAGGAGAAGCTTGCCCAAAATGATGCTTTTGTTCAGAGTCTGAAAGCTGATGCAGAAAAAATTCAATCAAAGAACTCTAAACAAGAGGCAAAACTTAAGAAGAAGAAAAAGATCCGGTCTTTGGAATCTTTAATCAAGGAAGCCCATTAGAAGACTGAAGAAGCTGTCAAGAAGGTCGAAGAGGCAATTGGAAAGGTCGAATCATCGGCTAAAGAGATTCGATCTTTAAAAGATCAACTGAGAAGGGCGATAAAAGATTATAAGGCATCTTCGGCTTTTGAAGACGAAATGATCACGAGGATGTGGGTGCCACCGGTAATGTGGGTCTGGTGCCACGTCAACATCCCTTGGTTAGTGCTGAGGTACTTGTCTCCAGCGAGCCGACTCGAGGTTTAGTACCCTGGGTAGCTCTTGCGGAGGTTGGTGGAGGGGTCGACTCGAGTGCCCGGTCGCTGCGCTGCTGGTTTAAGAGAGATAAACCGGCCTCTTATAATAGGGATGTTGCTTTTGTAAGAATGGTTAGGGGCATCGATCCATCAACTGGTATCAGAGCCAAGATCTCGGGTTCGAGTCTCCGCAGGGGGAAAAACTCTCGGTCCTTCCCCTGGAAGGGGGAAATGTTGGCTGGGCCAGCTCACAACCCCCGTGCATTAGTTGTTTTCTCCAAATCTCTGGAAACAAGAAACATCTTATTTTCTTTGTTGTCATCACAGTGCATTAGCTGTTTGTCATCACAGGAAAAACTAATCTCAACCCAAAACAGGAAAAATTAATCTCAACCCAAAATATAAGAATAGCTATGGTCTACGATTATGTTGGAGAGGATAATGCCCACCCACAATTTTGATTGGTATATATATACATATCACAATGTTTGCACCTTATTTGCTTTCATTGTTATACTTATTTCCAAACATAATTTATTGGTTGATATTAACTTAATCCTGATACTTAACTTTTTCTTTTTTTGGCTACTTGCAGATTTGATTGCATGTTTTGTTGGAGCAGTGAAGATTATGTTGGATATGGATCTATTTTTTTTTATCCAGCAATTTATGTTGTTCTACGATAATCAAGACGGTATTCTTGCTAGGATAATGTTTTTTGATTGCCTTTCAATATGACTTTATATTTGATTATCTCTTCCAAGCGTTCTTCACTGACTTTTATCTCTGGCTTACATATAAATGACTGCTAATATATACACCCCTGTATGTTATTATTCTAATTAGTAAATATTCACAACTTTCCTTGAGATACCACGGCGATTGAACTGAAAGGTAGACTACATGATATGGTATAGCTGCCAAGCGAGGCACTTTCATAATTAAGAATATTTTTAAATTTTTAACTTGTTAATTCAAGGCCCTCATCTCCAAATTGGAATCCTATACTGGACTGCTCCATGTCTTTTTACCTATCTCATTGGAGAGCTCGTACATGTTTAGAATTAGCGATGTGCCAGCCTTGCAATAGTGAAGAAGAAAACTTCAGGTAGCAAGGAGAGCTTCGACAACAACGAAAAGAGCTCTTACGATGAAGAAGCTCCGAAGAGAACAGAGTAGCTAAAGGTTATGGTAAAAGGTGGTAGCAATGATCATCTCTACTATGAAAATGATCGGCGAGACAGACCACCGAGGAAAGATCCGGTGGCAAAGAGAAGAAATAGAAAAGGGCCGACCGGTGGTGGAGAATCGAACCGATGCAAATCAAGGAAAGAACTGTCATTTCTCTCTCCAAGGATGATAATATAACGTTAAATTTTAATTTCAATAGTAATGATTTTTGTTAACCGCATCAAAAGAACTAACAAGTATTGTTATAAAAATAGCATTTAATGAGGGTACATATGTAATTAATGATTTAAAAGAGGTATTCATGTAAAATCAAATATGTTAAAGGATATCCATGCCAAAAAAAAAAAAAAAAAAAATCCAATTGGATAAGATCTTGAATTATAACCGCGTACCATACCATTAGAACATTCCTGAGCGAGAACGGTGATACGTTGTTCTATATATATATATATTTTTTTTTTGACTCTTTGTGAAGAATCACCGATTCATTTAAAATTTTCCGAAGCCCTTGGACACCAGATGAAATCATGCTGGCTCGTGGAAGTCGAACAATAATGTTGCTGCTTTTGGCAAGAGATGAATTCCACGATGGGGAAGTAAACATGATGGGTATTATCGCAAATGCATGAACTTTTTTTGTATTGAATCTGACTCGATTACTTACCCGGAATTGAAATTATGATATAGGTTTTATAACCACGGTGAGCCCCTGGACTTGCCACATAGCTGGAGTTAGTTGGCTGGGAAGAGGGTTTCCTGATAAGCTCTAATTAATTGGTTTGCTATGCAATCTGCAGTTGATTCAAAGAAACAATAGACACAGCAACTTGTCATCGCGTAATACTAATTGGCCTCATTGTAGTTTAATCATCGTGCTTGATTCGAAACATATGTCAAAGAACTCTAATGCAATAACTGTAATACCCGGTCCAAATAAAAAAATGGCCCATCACCAGTATTAAAGCCCAAACTGAAAAAAAAAAAAAAGAAAAAGAAAAGAAGGAATCGATGGTCTCCGAGGCTGTCCAGGAAAAGGAACGCAGGGCAGCCACAAAATTTTACAAAAAGGACCTCCCCCTCCCTCTACTCGCAATGCCCCGAACCTCATGCTTTTCTGGCGACTCATCGTTCTTGATTTCGGCAAGGATCCCTTTTTTCTTCCCTTTTTTCTGGTTGTTAGAGGAGTGGATTGCATGGAATTCGGGCCGGCGAATTGCTGGATTTTGCCTCGAGGAAGTCATTTCTTTTTTCCCTGTTTTTCCTCTCTTTTTTCTTTGATTCTGGCACCATTAGTCATCGTTGAATGCCGGATCAAGATCGGCAGCCACGCCACCATGGGCTGCAGTCCCAGCCACCATCTTTCGACGAGGCATCTTGAGTTTTGGAGGTAGAATGGGGAACACGGTCCCTATTTTGGACCGAGCATAAAACGAAAAGAAGAAGGAAAGAAAAAGAAAAAAAAAAAAAAAAAAAAAGGAAAAGAAAAGAAAAAATCTCTTTCTTCCTCTCTCTCCAAGATTAGTGATATATTAATTTTCTCTCTCAAGTTTCTCTCCTTATTTTCTCTCTCTATAATTTTCTCTCCTCTAGGGATCGGGAAGGTTGTGAAGTTGAGATCGGAATCGATAGGTGGATCTTGATGAATTATGGTAGAGGGTACTAGGTCGATAATCATTACACCATAAAATTTATTTATTAATATTAAGATTGCTTCTATAGAAAAATAATTTTTTGGATTGGAGGATGTTGAGCAAGTCTTTTAGCACCTAGATCGAGGATCCGGGTGTGGATTGGTATCTAGCATGTTAAATCTATCTTCAATAAAAATAAAGATTTTTGGACCCGATCATCAATTTACATATATGTATTTATACTGCATGATTTTTGATTCTTAGACATAAGTATTGGTATATATATTATTTGTATTATATGGCGTGATTTCTCATTATGGATATTTATGATCAACGGTATGTTTATTTATATTTTTCGTATAACATGTTTATATCAAAATATGATTATTTTTGAATAATTTAAATCATGATATCGGTTACTGAAAATCTTAAAGTGAATATAATGTAACAATATATTGAGATTTGATAAATTGATAGTCGTGAAAAGAGTATTTAGACTAGCCACATTAAATAGAGAATAGCCAAACCACGAGCAGATAATACTTGAAATAGCCAAGTCATGGATGGATAATATATGGGACGGCCGAGCCACGACAATAGTATGTGAAATAGCCTAGCCACAGAAAAATAGTACGAATAATAGTCAGGCCATAGACAATTAATACATTGTAGGTACTTGAATTTACTGGTCACGGTTGGAACGTGACCGTAACTAGTCCAAAACTCTAAAAAGATAATAGTGGTTAATCCGAATCATGTTAATGAGATGTGAATAATAAGAGGTGAAATTATAATTAAATAAAAAGAAATATTTTACTTAATGATATATGTGGTATCTGTATCTCACTTTTGAATAAGATAGATATTTGATATTAATTGATGCATGTTTTGATTTTGAGTTATCTTGACCTCTTGACATGAAATTTTGAGATTTATATTTTATTTAATACTGTTTGCTATCATTTTTGAATTATATTGTATTATACTTTCGTAAGTGCGTGGAAATTCTTACTATAATGTAAAGCTTACATCCATATTTTCTTTTTTCCATAGTCATAGGATATTCAATTTGGCTATAGTTTGGATTTACAAATGAAAAAAAAAAATATAGAGAGTCATCGATACCGATCATACGATCGAAGAATGACCAAATTTATAATTATACGAATTGCATTTTTGCTTTACATCAGGTATTTTGTTATGAACCGTGATCAATAGTTTTCTTAGAAATTGAAGTTATGATGAATTTTTAAGGTCTTACACGATCTCTACGATGTATTTTAGAATTCGTACAGCCAGTCGCATGGCCTATCCTGGTGTTGGATTCGGGGGCACGACAATAACGCATGAGGTCAAAAACATGGCATGGGTCATCATGCAATAAAAATGGCCATTGAATTTTAAGATGTGCATGCTGCGCATGGTTCGACAAAGAGGATAGAAATGATATATATGCAACTTGGAAGAGCAAACTTTCACATGTTGCAGGAATGCAATAAATGTGCCATAAGAGGAAATTAGGCACGCATCATATACATGCATGTACGACATCATAGATCCCCGCAGCCCTCATTTTCCCGGTCTCTTTATGGATTATATGTTCAGCGTTTTCTTGGTAATTATATGAAGCACTTGACAGCATAAGTCCGTGGCAGGTTAAAAGCTGCTTATTAAACTGGATAGAGAGGAAGGCGACAAAGGATGAGAGCAAAATGGTGCAACTTAGGAACCAGACTTTTGCCTATCGATCTTAAGCAGTTCAATTTCTTTCTTTTTTTTCGTTTGGCTAATAATGAGACAATAGCATAAAAATAAAGTGGATATGTCAAAGCTCAAACGTTACATCTGAGTGAGATATATGGTGATGAGACCAAGTAACTAATTAAATGGTTTTGTTTGGCAACGCCTGGCCTCGAAAGTGTAGCAACAAACATCAGATTAAGAATCCTCTTCCACAAATGACTGCTTATGAACATCATGGAATGGATTCAAAGAAGGAAGATCAGCCTGAGAATAAATCATTGGACATTAAACCACTGGCCACCCAAATTCATTCATACATCAATACAAATGCCTTGTAACACGACTTGAGAAATGAGACGTAGGGAATTGTAGAATGGTTTGTAGCAGGAGCAAGAAGAGAAGTCCAGAGCAAGAGCTTACCAAGACAGCCCAGCTAAATAGGAGGGATAGAGTAAAGAAGCAGAAAACTAACAATAAAAGAAGATGAAATAAGATCAAGGAGAAGAAAGGCCAGAGAAGATGGTGCTCAATGAAAATTGCATAACAAGAAGCCATAAATCCTAGCCTCTACGCTTTAATAGACAAATAGCTGAGAAGCCACAAGCTTCATGTGCTGAAAGCATTGAGTCAATATATGCCTCTTTGGTTGGTTCGAGTGACCGGTTAAGTTGAACACGGTGGTTACAGTGAACGGTTTGTTTGAATACGGTAGCTATGTACCACTCGAGACGAAAACATCAAGTGATGGTATTCCCTGCTTCAAGTATCATGTTACACCGCTAAGACGGTAGTTCGATTGGTAGAGGCTTAGCCTCACCTTCCACTGGTCACGGATTCAAAGTATAATCCTCGCGGATGACTCGATTAAATTCAGAAATTTTCCTGGAACACGTGATCGGGGCATCTTAGTGGTGTCGGGTTGATGTTTTCATAACGGGAGTTTTAAAAGCTCTCCCAACGGCTCTTCCAGGATGCACGCACGCGGGTGATGGTTCCACGAGCTCCATTCATGGGCAGGCTTTTAAGTTTTTGTTTATTTATTTATTTTTTAAATATCTTGAATGGCTATTTGAGGATATTCTTGGATTTTTTTTAGAATTTTAAGCCTACAAATAGGTCATTTCTCTCGGCCTTCCAGTCCATCCAAAATTTTCAAGAGTTCTTTCTCTCTTAAATCTCTTTCTCAAATCTCTCGAATTTCTCTTTTATTTTTTCAATATTATTTTTTTATTTAATAAAATGGATTGAAGATAAATTTGATCGGCATCTAATCGAGATCATGCTATCAACAAGCGTTAAAGTTCTTGACTTTTAGATTGTACCTTGGAAGAGGATGTATAGTCCAAATCTTTGTATGAGAAAGGATCACAATTTTTTTTAGAATAGTGATTTTACGTACCGCCTGTTAAGCCAACTTATATTTTAATTTTATAAACTATTTATCACATCAAATATTTTGTTTTATAAATCTCACAAAAATTATTTTCAAATTTTTTTTAAAATATATAAATATATATTATATATTATTATATATAGTATAACTGACAGTCTAAAAGAAACTTAGTAAATATTTTTATAGTTCATGCATATAATTTTACATTAAATATAATTATTTATACATAATTATAGTTTATGTACTTTATATATTTTATATTTATATATAATTTTTTTTAAATTAATTAACCATTGCATTATTTCTATTATTTTGTATTGTACAAAATTAATCAAAGATTCTCACAAAACTTGTATTATAGCATGCGAAATTAATTTTAAAAATTGAAAGAACAAAACAAATCAAATAAGTAGGATCTCTTTAGAGACAATAAATTAAATAAAATCCTCAACAAACTCCAAGTCTTTTAATAAACAATTAAATTTAAATTCAATTTTAATAAATTTTATTAGATGATAGTAGTATCACTTAAAAAATAAAATAAATAACTAAAAAAAATTAAATAAATAACTAACAAATTTTTTCTTTTAATTCTATTTTTTTCTGAACCATACTTAAACCTTATGGCTATCCTTAGAGATAAAATCTTTAGTCTTAAACTCGAAAAGTTTGATGAAACCAACTTTAGGAGATGGCAAAGTCAAATAAAATTATAATTAACCACCTTAGAATTTTAGTCAATTATTGACCAATCCTCTGCTTTTTCTAGTTTAACCACTTCTATCATCCCAAAAGAAGACTATCTGTGTAAGGATAGAATTCTAAGTAACCTTACCAATTTACTTTATGATATTTATTTATCTATAAAAAGTACAAAGAAATTATGGGATAACTTAAAGTGTGAATATGGCCTTAATGATGTTGGGATTGAACAATTCAACATCGCATATTTCTTAAATTTGTCATAGTAATCGATAAACCTATCAATGACCAACTCTACCAATTTTAAGAATACCTTAGAAAGCTTCAAATTAATTGGCCGGATCATTCTCGCAGAACAAGTTAAGGTCATCAGCCTTCTTGATAAGATGCCTTCTTCTTGGGACGGCTTTGTCAAAGGTCAGCTCTATAGCAAGGAGTGCTAACCCTAACTCAACTTCTAAATTCAATCAAGGTAGAAAATTAACATAGATTTAAAATCCAACAAATCAGAGTCCTAAGTGCCCAAGCTAACCTGGCCCAATAACATTAGACCAACAACAACCAAACCAAATCAAAATCAAAATCTAGATTTCAACCAAACTAACAATACCAGTCAAATCAATCTAACTATCCTAACCCAAATAAGTTTGAGTCTAAGATAAAAAAGTTCAAGGCCAATAATTCTAGATCTAATAAGCCTACCCAAAGTCTAACTGATAGGTTTTACTTTATGTATGAAAGGACAAATCATCTTACGAGATATTGCTTTCATCAGAATAAGGAGTCTTTTCATAAACCTTCTGGTTCCTCCGGATTCTAAGCTCATGTAGTTGAAGGTTCCTTTAGGTCTGTAAGCTTCAACTTTGAAGTTAATTTTACTTTCTCTAACTTTGATTGATGGTTGGATTCAAGAGCTATTGTTCATATTTATTTTGTTCGTTCCTAGTTTACTACTTTTCAGGACTCAAATGGAGGATGTATAATCCTTGGAAATAATACAGTAGTTAGGATCATGGGGCAAGGATGAATTAATTTGAAGATGACTTCTGCAAAAGTTCTTATCCTAATGGATGTACTGTATGTTTCAAATCTTAGAAAAAATCTTGTTAGCGGATCTCAACGATTCAAAGGGAATATATAACTATTCTTGATTGTAATAAAGTTATGATAATTAAGAATAATTCCTTCATAAAAAGAGGATATATAAGTGAAGGCTTATTCAAATTGAACATGATAAATTATTTTATTAATAAAGTTGAGAATCAAGTTTATTTTATAAATAAATCTAATCAAAATTTATGGCATGATTGATTAGATTATGTACACTTATAAAAAGTCAAATATATGATGGACTTAAAATTAATTTATAAATTAAACTTAGATATATCTAAATGTAAAATATGTGTTGAATCTAAACAACCAAGAACACCATTCAAATCAGTTGAAAGAAATACTTTGATCTTGGAGTTGATATATAGTGATGTATGTGATCCAACTAAAACTGTAACCCGTGGTGGTAACAGATATATAGTAACCTTTATAAATGATTATTCAAGATACTAATATTGTTACCTAATTAAATATAAGGATAAGACCTTTAATAAGTTCAAAACTTATAAGAGTTAAGTAGAAAATCAAAAGAAAAAAAAAATTAAGATTCTTAGATCTAATAAAAGAGGGAAGTATACTTCAATTGATTTTTCCTATTCTGTCAAGAACATAGAATAATTCATAAAGTAACTATACCTTACTCTCCATGGTCTAACGGTATGGCTGAGCGTAAAAACCATACCCTCTTGGTATGGTAAATACTATGTTGATTAGCTCTAGCTTGCCTAAGAATTTATGGAAAGAAGCTCTTTTATTTTTTTACTTTATCCTAAATATGATCCCTGTTAAGAATAGTAGTAAGATCCCTTTTAAGATAGTAGTAAGATCCCTTATGAACTTTGGAAAGGCAAAGCTTCTAACTTGAATTTTCTCAAAGTGTAAAAGTATCTAGCTAAGATAAATATTCCTAAACCTAAAAAGAGAAAGCTAAGACCTAAAATAATAAATGTTGTATTTATGGACTATGCCCAAAATATTAATGCCTATAGATTCTTAGTAATTAAACCAAATATTAATGGTATAATTAATAATTCAATCCTTGAAGCTAGAGATGCTTCTTTCTTTGAGAATATATTTTTTTAAAGACTAGAATTTCTGAATCCCTTAAAATGTGAACCATCTTCTAGATCCCTAAAATATGAATTATCTTCTTCTAGATCTATAGAACTAGAACTTGAAATTGAACTTGAATTAAGAAGTAAAATGAACATAATAAAAAAAACTTGGAGAATATTTCTTTATATACCTTATAGAGGGTGTTCCTTGCATAGATAATGAAGCTATGACATCATCATATTCATCATATTAGAAAGAAGCCATAAATAGTAAAACTCAATCAATCCCAAAATTTTTTTTTTGAATTTTATCAGGTTTACCTCTAGAAAATAAAGCAATAGGAACTAAATTGATTTTCAAAAAGAAATTAAAACCAGAAGGAATAGTAGAAAGACTAAAGCTAGATTAATAGCTAAAGGATACAACCAAAAGAAAGATATAGATTATTTTGATATCTATGTTCCTGTAGCTAGGATAACCACCTGAAGAACCTTAGTAGCATTAGCATCAATTCGTAAATTAATGATTTATCAAATGGATGTAAAAATTTTATTTTTAAATAGAGAATTAGAAGAGAAAATCTATATAAATCAATCTTAATATTTTATAGTTAAAGGACAAGAACATAAAATATATAAACTAATTAAATCACTTTATAGATTAAAACAAGCTTCAAGATAATGGCATATTAGATTTGATGAAACTATTCTAGATGATAATTTTAAGATTAACGAACATAATAAATGTGTATTATAAAAAATAACTCAGATTTTATTATTTTATATCTATATATAGATGATATTCTATTATTTGGAATATCACTAAAAATAGTACAAGAAGCTAAAGATTATTTATCAAATAATTTTGATATGAAGGACTTAGGAAAAGCTAATATAATCTTGGAAATGAAATTTAAAAAAATAAATAATGAAATAGCAATAAATATAACAAATTTAATAAAAAATGTTTAAAATAATTTGAATATTTTGATCTAAATTTTGTCTGTACCATATACAATCATAGTTCTTACTTAGCTAAGAATCTAGAAGAACCTATAAGATAATTAGAGTATTCCCAAAAAATAATATCTCTATTATATATAGCAAATAGAATCCATTCTAATATAGCTTATGCCATATAAAGACTAACTTGGTATACCAGTAATCCTAATGATAAATATTAGAAAGCCCTTGAAAGAGTATTTAGATATCTAAAAAGAACTCTAGATTATTTTATTTTGTATTTTGGTTATCTAGAAGTACTAGAAGGATCTAGTAATGCTTACTGGATAACAGATAACTTAGATATCAAGTCCATTATAGGATATCTCTTCATTTTTAGAGGAAGTGCAATATCTCGGGGATCATGTAAACAAACAATAATAATAATAAGTATATTAGAATCTGAATTTACTATTCTTAATACCACTTGCACTGAAGCACAATGGCTAAAAAATTTAATTAATGATATTGAAATTCTTTATTTAAAAATATCTATAATTTCAATAAATTATGATTCTAGAGCTCTAATAGATATATTAAATCAACAAACATCTAATAAAAAGATAAAACAAACATATTATGATCAGATACAAAATTATAAAAAATAAAATAAAAAATATGATATCACTTCAATATATAAGATCAAATAATAATTTATTTGATTTTTTGAACAAAGGTCTTTTAAAGGCCTTGGTATTTAAGACATCGAAGGGGATCATGCTTAAGCTCATATATTAGTTACCAGAGTGGACCCCTACCTTTGTAATTAAAGATTCCATTGTCAAGGTTCAAAAGAAAACAACCTCTGAGGTGACATCTGAGAGTACTATTTCTAGGAGTTTGTCCTTAATCCATCCCTATGGTGTAGTATTCTATATATAATTGTTAGATTGAACATAGCTTTTAATGGATTCAAAGCTGTAAGTTCAGCGATGTACAATTTTATTCATATATCTTTAAAGGATCTACCTTAGTAAGAGTAGTCGTGAGACCGCGACTATAGAATTAGAACAAATCCCTAGTAACTTTTATAAAAATTAAGCCAAGTACATTGCCTAGATAGCATACCCCACATGATGATCAACTCATCTTTATACTATGTGTATATTTTATACTAAATACAAATTTAAACCTAGAAGGTAGTTGCACTAAGCACAGTAAATACCTAAATATTTTATTATTTAAATCATTAAATTTAAATATTTTATTATTAGTTTGTGAAACTTGTAAGGGATTGTTACGGTAATGAAAATTTCAAAAACTTTCTCAATGGCTAACCAAGTCCTATTAATTTATTATTAGTTTTTGAAGGTAGCAGCCAGCTAACCAAGTCCTACCATTGTTAGTATGCCACCCCCCCTTCTCTCTCTTTATTTTTCTTTTTTTTTCTTTTTTTCCTTTTTTTTTTTTCTTTTTTTTTTTTTAGAGAGAGAGAGAGAGAGGAAGAACCCCCCCCCCCCCCCCCCCCCCAAAGTATTTTGAGTACCTATGACTGAAAACTTGGGGATGAACCTGAAACCTCTGATTACTAAGTGGAAGGATTTTACCATTTGGGTGAGTCCCTACTAATAGATGCTGACATATTAGAAGCTTGCAAATTGGATAATTGAGAGTCCTTCAATGCCCAGTGCCTCTCTTTTTGTTTAACATTCTCGTCTTAATTATCACCAACTCCAGGAGAAGCATCATGCGGATCATAACAGACTCGAGCATCCAGACAGGGCCTAAACAGACCATGTTGAAATTTACACAATACATGATGTCAACATAGAATTTTAGACGTTTCAGTGCTTACCTATCCTAGGTGGATTTTTTTTTTTTCTTTCCCTTTTTATTTGGAAAAGGACACCCTATTCCTTTTTTAAATTTATAGATGTATGGATTATTTATTACAAATTCATTACTCAGCTACCCCAGCAAGCACTGACTACAAGCAATGGGGAATCATTTTGTTGCAAGTAGCATCTACTATGAGTTAAAACCTCTCTAATATTTGAATATGGACATACAATTATCAACCTCTTGTTGAATATGTACACACTGTCTTCAAGTATGATATTTTCATACACTACAAGAAAACAAGCCTTCAATGATAAATTTTTCGTCACTAAAGTCTAAGAACATATCACTGATAATTTTTGTGATGGATTTTATGATAAAAATATCAGTCACTGAAGTTTTAGTCACAAAAAAAAATTTGTAACAGAAATTTCTATCATGAAGTTTTGTGATGGAAATTTTTATCACTAATTCGATCATAAATAATAATTAAAATTTAGAACAAAATCTATCATAAATTAGGATGAATTTGTTATGGAACATTGTGATAGATTTGTGATGAAAATTCCCTTCACAAAATCTATCATAAATGGTAATCGATATCCAGAACAAAATCCATCACAAATTAGGATGGATTTATGATGGATTTGTGATGGCATTTTGTGAAAGATCAATGATATAATTTTGTAATAGATTTGTGATAGATTATTTTGTCACAAATCTATCACAAGATTTCATCAATGATCCAACATAAATCTATTATAAATTTCATTAAAATTTCAATCACAAAATTCTGTTACAAATCTATAACAAATTCCATCAAAATTTCATCATAGTTTTTTTAAAAAAAAAAAATATATTATCCCTAAAATATGTAATAAAGTAATTTATAACAAATACAAAGCAAATACTGATGTTGCAGGATCGCTAACGTGGAGCAATTGTTAGACGCCACGTCGGAGAAGGCTGCCATGTCGAATACTCTACTCGGACTCCTTCACCGGGCTGAGCCCCACTGGAATGTCGGTGCGGCCCGTCGAAGTCGAGCTCCATCCTCCGCCAGGTCGGCCCCTGCGAGGCCGGGACGCTTAGGCCAGAGCTGAGCGGCGTCTCCCAGAGCGAGCCCCTCGAGGTTGAGCCCCGTGGTCCGAAGTCGAGCTCGGCCCTCCTCCACCACGTGGAGCCCCTCCGAGGTCGAGTCCTCTGGGTTGGAGTCGCGTTCTGCCTCCCTCCGTTAAGTCGAGCCCTGCCCTCCTCCGTCAGGAGGAGCTCGCCCGAAGTCGAGCCCCTTGGTTCGGAGTCAAGCTCAGCCCCCCTCCGCCAAGTGGAACCACTTCGAGACCGAGCCCCTCGAAGTCGAGCCCTGCCTCTCCAGCTCGGCCTCCAGCTCGGGCGAAGACACCAGCAAGCGAAGAGGTGACACCACCATCCCTAGATGCTGGCGAGCCACTCGAGGGTCACAAAGAGATGCCCACCAGGCCGCAATAACTGCCGGCGGCTATCACTTACACCAGAAGAGGAAGGAGCTCTATGATCGAGGCACCACGCTCTTCACCAACCGCCTGCACTACCCGGAAGAGGAAGTCAACCAGGAGATTCGAATCCCAGGGGCAGCGGCCCTCAGATCGAGGCATTGCCAAGTTTCCTGGAATAGAGCGACCGGAAGGAATGTTAGAGCACACGACATGTTCTCCTATCACGAACTGGGAAAGGCATCCCGTCCACTGCACGAGATACCACTGCACACGTCTGCTGGCATGGGGGAGATCCCGTGGTAGGCGCAGCATCCCAACAGAGAGGTAATCTCAGAAAATCTCGGTAATACAGCAACCACAACCACAACACCTGATTCGAGCAAGTGAGGGAGAAGAGGCCACACAGGAGACTTCCTTCACCTCGACCAACACCCTCCCAGCACACTTGCATTCCACTCTTACACCATTCACTCCTCCTAGCGTGGAGTCCATCAAGAGGGGCTCGACCAGGAGGATCTATTTTTTTGGATCGTCACTGACTTGACTGTCGGAGTGCCCCCGTCGGAATTCCCGGCCCGGGTCACTAACCCTGTTTTGCAGGTCCAGAAAAGCAAGACAGCCCAGAAGACAAGAGGGACGATCCGACATCGACAACAGCTACGGGCCACGATGATTTTGGCGGCAACAAATACTAATTCATAATAATTTCATTAATTTATGACATGATATTTTTCTCAAAAACTATAAACATCAAGATAAAACTTAATATCTTATAGTATCAAAATATTACATCATATTCCATTAAAGTCTCATAATAAAATAATCTAGAATTCAAAATAAGTTATCACATATCTGGAGAGTCTTGATCAGGTTGAGAGGCATATGGTTGATTAACCTTCGAAATCATAGCACAAACTATTTCTATCATCTCTTCGTTCATCTGAACCATCTCTTGTTGTACCTCCTAGCATATCTCATGCTGCAGCTCCTGGCATTTGGACTCATGCATCTAAATTAAACTTGGATTGGGATGAGATATTTGAGCCATACTTAGTAATGAGAATGGCAAAATACTCTTTCTAAAAGTATTAGAAATACATTAACTTAATTTTTCTTGAAATATATTGATAAATAATAAATTTATCATTAATTAAGTAGAATTAGTAAACTTATCGAAATTCTTTTAGACTTGTTGTCTACAAATTCAATTGAACTTCGTTTCTGTTTGTGAGTTCACTCAAATGTCTCAAATTATGTTAGTAAACAATCCAACTCAATAGCCTACAAAGGGGAAATAATGAAATTGTGAGAAAGATCATTTAAATAAACAAGTAATAGAATAATAAATACTCTAAAATAAGGAAAGTATATTTTAGCGTATCATTCTTTTTTATGTATAGAAAATGTGATAGAACCATTTGTATATTTGGTGATTTCACCATCTTTCTCTATCATTCGATTTTTACATGTAGCTTCAAATTTATCCTTCCATTTTAGAAAATTTTATATATCAACCAACATGTCCCAAACATCTAGTACAATCCAAATAGGCTCATGACTTTTGACCTCAAGAATATTCTCTTTATCTCCCACTATCTTTAAGGCATCCTTCTTTACTTGATTAAGTATACTAGAAAATCACCTCTTAAAAGTCTACTCCCATACATGCTTAGCCTCGTTAGTTTGGTCCTCAAGCTATATATATTTCTCCTGACAAAACTCAAAAAGATTAAACTTTAAAAAATTAAAGAAACTATATAATTATGTGATCTTAATAAAAATTGACAAATAATCTATTATTTCCTGAAATTTTGGGAGAACCTTCCCGGTAACATGAATATCTATCAAATTTTAAACATGTATTTTAATTTAACATAACACTTCCAAATTAATTTCTCAAATATAATATAACTCTACTAACCCAAAAATTATACACTCACATCCCAAAGATTACACAGGCATTCATATCATATAAATCATTTTTAAAATAGATATTATTACTTGAAATTTATTTCATAAAAATCACAAGTCTTTATTGGCACCATCGTCCATTTCTTCCAAGGTTATAAGAAATACTACATCATGACAATAATGGCACAAGTCACCCAAGGATCAACAAAACTATGAGAAATAAAGTAAATTATGAAATATAGATTATAGCACATAAATTTATATATTAATATAATATATACACTCATATATATGTATAACTAAATTTTAAATAACTTTCAATTCTTTATTTCTAATGATTGCCGGTTTGGAGGATCGATAAGTATGTCGATCCCATGATTCATGCCTCTTGTTCTCAGTAAGCTTGAAGAAATATTATCACCATCAGCATGTTCTCATGTTGATCTAGATAAATGGTTGCCTCTATATGCAGCAATAGTAGAGTTGGTATTGATAGTAAGTTTGAGAACCCCCCTTCATGTCCTCCTCATGCTTCTAAACCCGTCATTCTATCCATCGATGAGTTTCGTCTGCTAGCATCATCTCTAACCATGGTACATGCAATCCAAAATAAAAATATAATATATGACTTTTCATTTTTTTTAAAAGTCCAAAATATTGAGTTATGTGCATGAAGAGATAATATTCATAAAAATACAGTAAACTTCTTTATAATAAAATAATGTGGCATTCAATAAAAGGCAAAGCATCAATTATAATATATAGTAGCCAAAAAGCAAATAAACAAAATATATTTTAGACAAAAAGCTATATATAGGCAGTATAAATTAAATATAACATAATCATAATCCAAATCCCATAGTGGGTTTATAAAAATTTACAAGAAAAACATAAATAAGTTAGTCATGCATAGTATCATTAGTACTAGAAAATTGAGGCTCGTCATCTTCTTCTTCAAGCTTATTTCAAACTCCCCAACTTTTTTTTCTTCTTCTGCAATGTCTAGGTGGCCTTTATCGATTAGAACATTTGGATTATCAAGGCCAATTATTAGTACAACTAATTTTGGATTAGATATCTCATTTTTTGCCAAAATATTTTAGAATAATTTGCTTACATTATGCAAGCAAGAGCTACTTTTTTTATAAGCCAAAAGGGATGGGGAAAGAGTTTTTTTTTGGGGGGGGGGGGGAGGGGGGGTGTAAACCGTTGTATTCAGTTTAAGAACGAACATGAATACAATCTAAAAAGTCTGAAAGGATAATGTCCCTGAGATCTCTAGGAGAATCTACAAGGTTAGTCCATAAAACCTGATCCGAATGATGGGTAACATAGGAGGCTACACAGTCAGTTGCCGAGTTAGCCTCCTTAAAAATATGCTTAACAAGACAGGATGAACAACCCTGGAGCAGAAGAGCGATATCATGCAGGAGAGGATGCGAGGATCGAACCCTTCTGGCCTTCTGAATCCAAGAAATAACGGTGGCAGAGAACCCTTGGATGATAAGACGATCTGCATGCAAAACCTGCCGAGCATAGACAATACCATCCCAGGCACCACGTAACTCCGCACTCCCCGCTCGCCCGCTACAAAAGAGCTACTTTTTTTTTGATAAACAAAAGGAAAAGGAGGGGATAAATTCCGTCGTAGCTACCTTCCACTGGAGCTTCCTCCCTGCCAGACTATGTTCGATTCGGATCGCATATTTTTTGCGTGCCCTTCCTACCATAGATGAGTACGTCAGCCTGATCCTGCTAAGTCGATGGAGTAGTGCGCTCTCCTTCCATCCCGATCACGTACTCCAGGATATATCCTGAATCTAATTAAATCATCCGCAGAGATAATGTCTCGAATCCGTACAGTAAAACTTTACAGCACTCACAAATCAAACTACCGTACAGTGAAGCCTGTCTTTGCAGGTACGATGATATAGGCAAAATAATTCGCATGTATAAGATATCTATATATATCAAAAAACAAAAAGAAAAAATGTCATCGTCGATGTTCTAAACCTTGTCATAAAGACTGCAGGAAGTGAAATTGGACCCACAAATAAGGCAAAATGTAATTAAAATAAAACCAAACAATTCACAGATATACCTCAGAAACTAACCGAAAAACAATGACATCGCCAAGTCCGAAGAATCAGTAAAAAGTCAAAATTGTTGCGGGGGAAGTTGCCCCCAACTATTTGGTAACACTAATTTATAAGTTATAACTTTTAGATAAAATTATAAATATATAGATTTTTATCTGTTTGGCCTTCCTAAAATTGGTTGACATTAAATAGATACAGTTTGAAAAATTAAAAAATTAGTTGTTTATAAATATAGTTTTCTCTACTTGGAAGGTTTGATCCCTTCTAATTTTTTTGATTTTTTTTAAAATAAATTAGTACGATCCGTCCTTTATATTGATCTATCCTTGAAAAGCCGAGCACCGGTGGGAAATCGTGAAAAAATATCTAGCTACTCTATATACCTATAATACACAGGCAGCCAAAGGTGCGAAGAATTCGGGCTGACACCGAACATTTGCCGATCTCCAGATTGTGCACTCGCCGAACTCAGATCGATGGTCATGTACCGAAGCCTACTTGGTAAAATACCAACCACCAGCCCGCTGCCTGGTGATCCAGCCCAATAGAGCCTCCTTGAGTATTGGGTCGAATCCCTATAATGCCATGCATGCACGTCCGATGAATGACATGCATAACGAGCGCTCCTTTATCATGCACTCCCAACTGTCACGTGTAATAAGCACGTATGATCTTTGGACGACAGACATACGATTTTATTATTAAAATGGTCGACTCTTTGCCTCTGTATAGAGAACTCGAACCATGAGCTAGTTTGAATTTGAATTAGACCTGCAGTCAAAAAATAATAAATAAATAAAAGATTTGGAATTAGACCGCACGTTCATTATAGTCTTCCAAGAAATTATGGGAAGATGTTGTGCTCTTTATCCTTGATTACAATTTTACTATTTATGAAGATATTAATTGTGCTACTAGTTGGATAATGTTTTATGTAACTAACTATACGAAATTTATTTTGTAAATCTCTTCGACTGATTTTTTTTTTTTTTTTTTAAATAATTTTTGTATTTTTTTTTTTTTTGATTTTTATGGATATTTATATTTTTTAATATTTGATTTAATTTAATGTATCGCAGCGTGTGAATATCCGTTCCTACTTTTCATGGAGTTGTAGCTACAGGGTCGGGTTATCAGATATTGGATTGGTAAGGAATAAGGATGGGGTCCGCGTCTGATGCAGTTCGGATCCGGGTCAAGTTGGAATTCCCTACGCAAAACCCAACAGGAGAGATGAAAAACCCTAGTTTCTCGGGGATCGAGTGGATCAAGGGTTTTTCTCATACGTCCGAACTCCTTCCTTTGGCTTAGAGTTTCGTTCATGGCGGAAGAACTCGCGGCGAACCCCCAATCCAACGAAGGAGACGCGCCGGCGGAAGCCGGATCCACCGTAGACATGGAGCTGGATACCTCAACTCCACAAAATCCTGGGGATTCCGAGCCCCTGGGCGCCGACAACGAGCCTAACGGGAGGGAGAAGCAGGTGGAGGAGGGCGAAGGACGTGGGGAGAAGAGGGAGAGAGAGGAGGGAGGCGATGCGGCGGCAGCAGATGAGGAGGACGAGGATGGAGCTTCGAAGAAACGGAAGGTGGAGTGGTCCTTGGAAGAAGAAAGGCTCGAGAAGTTGGAACAGAAGGAGGGGAGGGAGGAAACGAAGGCGGAGGAGGAGGAGGAGAAACGAGAAGGAGATGGGGAGGAGAAGGATTCGATGACAGCGAGCCTGGGACCGAAGGTGTTTACCTCGTCGACGGAGATGTTCGACTACTTCTTCAAGCTCCTCCATCACTGGTCTCCCAATCTTGATATCAACAAGGTGATTTTTTGAGGAAAAATTGTTTTTTTAGATTTTCTGCGGTACCAAAGTTACCCTCTTTGTATTAATTCAATGCGGTTTCCTGATTGATGCTGAGTTGAATTTGTTGGAATTTCATGCGTAAGTATAGTTTATAGAGAGTGATTTTTTATCTTATTAGAGAATTTGGATTGTTGGTGCAGTATTAGGTGGGGTTTTCATGAAATTCGAATTTCTACAGCACAAATTTTTACTTTCTTTTCTGTTAATTCATCGTGATTTTCTGATTCATGCTTTTTTCCAGTTGTTCTCTTTGCAAACCAGTCGGAATTATATGCCTAAGTAGAATTTTTCAGTGATTGGTCTTTTTTCAGATATGAAATTTTGGATTGTTGGCATAGGATTTGACGAGGTTTATATGTTTCCTTCTGTGTAAAATTCAATCTTTTATTGGTAATTCATAATGGTGTCCAGAATTGTGCTTAGTTCAAGTGGATTTAATGAAAGTTTGCTGGGATTTTATGCGTAAATAGAATTTGCAAGGAGTGATCTTTGGCTGAGATCAGAGAATTTGCACTGTCAATAAGGATTTGATTGGATTCCTGCAAAAGGAATCTTGCTTTAATGTAATTGTAGAGTACCTGTAAGTAGCACTTTCAGTTGGTCCATTATTTTAGCTGGCAACAAAATTGTCTTTTTTCTGTTTTACACCATCCCTTGGTTTCATGACTTTTTTGGGCACATAATTCTTTTGAGTCATGTTCTGTTTATAATTGTGATTAAGGTGCAATATAATGGTAGTTCTCATTACAACCTCGACCTTTTCATTGATTTGTCTTTAATATCATGATATCATGGCAACATAATTTTTTGTATAATCTAGTTTTAAAGTGCTATGTTTGTTTCATTTTTTGTTGGGTTTGGTTCAGTAGAATCTTTTCACCATACTTTCTTTGCTTGATAAGTGCTATTGCTGTCCGAAGGTAAGATGTATCACCTAAATTAATTTATTGTCAGTACTAACATCATTATTTGCTGTTTATATTTTTATTGTAGTATCTTGATTTTTTTTTTTTTTTTGGTTAAAGTTGTCCCGAGAATTTGAAAGATGTTACATGCATCTAGTTGACCATTATAAAAATCATGTATAATTTCTTTTCTAAACTTTTAATGGAACAATTAGTATTCAATTTTTGTGATGAGTCTGGAAGAAACAATAGACAAACAAAATGATCTAATTCATGGGTTCAAATTTGTCAATTTACTTTGGAAACATGGAGAAAAGAAATGATTGATGATCTACTTGGAGATCAAAAATAATGCTATGGGGACATTTTTCTGGACGAAGTTGAGAAATTTATTTCAGTTGATTTTTTGTTTTTTTTTTGGCAGAAAATTGTTTACCCCTACTCTTCACTACCACACAACATGTTTCATCGAAGTTGTGCAGAACCAGATCTGTTTGTTGATTTCCGCACCTGTTGAGATTTTTTTTAATCATTGGCCATAAGATTTAACCAAATTCTTTTTAAGAATCTTCAACCTGTCTCAGTCTTTAATTCACAATCTAAATAATAGCACCTAATCTTTTTTAAGACTTTGATGAATTGATAGCCAATTGAAGTATTTAACTTGTTAGACTGATATACTTGTTAGACATAAACCATTGCTAGTACTTGTTTCTTCATCACTGTCAGGTCTCTGTACTCTCACCTTCTGAAGTTCCTGTTGATCGGTATTCTCTCGTGTCCCTAATAGTGTGATGTTCCATATCAACTCAGCACATTGCAATCTGCCAGGTGTTAGTAGTTTTCCATAGTGCTTGAACTTGTTGGGGAAAAGAAAACTATTTCACCCTCTTCTTAGCTTAATGTGATATTGGAGAACCTATTTAGGATGGAAAGCAAATGGAAAGTAAATTGGTATTGGAAATTTTGTGGTATTATTATTACTAAAGCTCTGATTCCTCTTCTATATTTGTGTTTGTAATCAACTCATTTACTAATCATCTCATGTTAGATTTTACTTTATAATAATGGAGTATGATGGGCCAAAAAAAAAAAAAACAACATAAGTTATGATACATGAGACACCAGCATGGAAGATTGGAATAATATCTTTGTTTTGGTTCTTGTGGTTCTACTTGATTTTGTTGATATCTCACTTATATCTCATTGTATCAAATAGCTCCATCTTTCATGTTTGAAAGTAGATTCTTATCATTTGGTCACAATATCCTCATGTTGTGAATCGCTATACCCCTAAGGTGTGGTAGACTTGATTAACAATATCCTCTTGCTGTAAATGGCTTGAATAGTTGCTTAATTTCTTATTTTATTTGCCATTCCTTGCTATTTGCCATTCCTTGCTATTTGCCATTGCTTTATACATTACTTTGCAGTGTAAATACCGTTCCCTCCAGGTTGATGTCAAAAAAATGGTTCCGCCATTTTTTTATAACTTAATATCAAGCAGTCGCTCTATGCATAAAATTATCTTTCAGTTTCTCTGGTACTGAAGTCCTGCGCCGTTACTTTCTCATTCTGTTTGCAAGCTAATTTCTGAAAGTTAAATAACATGTTTCTGCCACACTGCGTTGAGATGCAAGTTTAAGGTGTTTTGACTCGTATCCATATTTGTTAGTGCAGTATGAACACATGGTGCTCTTGGACTTACTCCAGAAGGGCCATGCGGAGCCTGGCAAGAAGATTGGAGAAGGGGTCCAAGCATTCCAGGTCCGGTACCATCCGACGTGGAAGAGTCGGTGCTTCTTCATTGTACGGGTCAATGGAACCGATGATGATTTCAGCTTCCGTAAATGTATCGATCGGATTCTCCCATTGCCTGACCAAATGAAAGTCCATTCAGCCTCAAATGGCAAGAAGGTCGGCCATCTAAAGGGAGGTGGTGGTGTTGGTGGTCGTGGAGGCAAAAGCGGGCGAGGCCGTGGCAGGAGGGGTGGGAAGTAAGTTAATATGATGTTTTGGGCACGAGTGGTGGTGTTTATCTTATTTATGAGTCAATGCTCTGGAGTTTATCTTATTTATGAGTCAATGCTCTGGAGTTTATCTTATTTATGAGTCAATGCTCTGGAGTTTATCTTATTTATGAGTCAATGCTCTGGAGTTTATCTTATTTATGAGTCAATGCTCTGGAGTTTATCTTATTTATGAGTCAATGCTCTGGAGTTTTGCCATTTCATGTTAAAGAAAACCGTCATCCAGCGTTAGTTCGATGGATTTGTTTGTTGAATGTTATGTTTTGTTCTCTCCAAAACAGAATATGTTTTGCTAAATAGTTTTTGGTGTCTTGCTAGTGGCGTACTGTTCAATGGTTGCTGACGGGTTATTAGAGACCTTGGTGGCGTAGTGTTGCCTCCATTTGTTTCTTGCAGTTAAGAAAGGTAATTGCAGACTTGACCCATCTGGTAGCTGTTCACAGTCTCGGGACACAGACCTGAGATCTGAATGTGATGTAAACCAAAAAATTTGGGCCCATGCCCAATTAATCTAAAGATGCATTAGGTTCACTGGATTACTGCATCTGGTATGAGTTTTCGGTGGTAATCTAAATTACTTTAATAATTTAGATTTAGATAGTCTTGGAAGGTAGTAGTTATTTAGATTATCACATCTTTAATAATATTATAATAAAAATTTTGGATAAAATTATTTTTTTTAAAAAAATCATACAAAATCTGTATTCTTTTTTTCTTGTAAAGTTGTTCCTCCCTTCTTCTCCTTATTTTCTTGCATCATGAATCCTAGCCACCCAAATCTTTGTTATTCATGCAGCATTAAATTGCTACATAGTCATTACCTGTGGTCAAATCGCCACCTTCTAGCCATTGCCGGAGATCACTCTCTTTCATCTTATAGTTAATAAATCTTTCACTTTCCTTTCCTTCAATCAGTAATACGGAAAGCGAGAGCTATTGTAGCCTTGGCAATAACAAAAGTAGTGATCTGATCTGATCTAGATCGAGCCTAGAGCTCCGATTCTGCAGTGTTCTGAAGAGGTCATGGAGACGATTCACAGTGAAGGTCTACTATTTGGTACTTTCATTCTTTCCCGTTCTTCTTCCTTTTCCATACCACCCCCATCCCTGGTGTTGCCCGTCCTCGACAATAGCCAAGGTGTTGATCAACCTAGATCGGGCCTAGAGCTCCGGTTTTGCGGTGTTCGGAAAAGGCCATAAAGATGATTCATGATGGAGGTCCATTTAGTGCTTTCATTCTTTCCCCTCCTTACCCGTGGCTCCTTTATCGCCTATCTACTACATCTCCCATCGTTACTTGCAGCTCCTTTATCGCCTGTTAACCATGCCTCATACTAATGTAAGTTTCTTTTTTTTTCTTAAATTTTTTGTATATAATTTTGTGTATATGATATCATGTTGCTTGTGCATACAAACTTACAAATCTATAATTTTTACTTTCTATTTGGATCAGGAGTTTAATTGGTTTTAGTGAACGGGTTTCGATGAAAAGTACTAAATTTTTTTCAATTTGAGATGAGGATTTTGTTGAGGATCCCATTTATTTATCTTTTGGATGATAAAATTTCAATAAGCTTGTGGGCAAGGTTGTGTTATTTGTTTGAGCCTGGATGCTGGGTTTTTGTTTCAAACCGTGTTTTACTTCATATTTTTTCTCACAGTTTCTTTGTTTAGAGAGATCTGTCAGTTACCTGCTTGGCATATGCTAACTAGTTTCTTGGAAGGACTTTCCTCTTCATTGATGCTAGTTTATTTATGCCTTTTTTCTTTCTTTTTTCTTTTTTTTTTTGTATGTTTAGATTTTGTACGTGGTTTCTTGCTTGTTCATGCTTTTCGTATACTGGATAATGGTAACAAAAGGGTATAAATTTTCTATGAGCAAGTAAGAAGCTTATTTAGGATAACATAATATTTCGTTCTAGATGGCAAAAAAGTAAAGAGATGCCAAGATTTCACTTTTGAGGATCCATCCCATGAAAACATTTTGATTTCTATAACAAGATGCATTACAAATCTTGGATAAATTATTTTTTGTTATAATAAATTTTTCTTTTATTTATCTCCATATTTTAACATGAAATTTGCTAAAATATCTTATTCATTTTTTTGATAGAATATTTTGCTAGAGCTATGAATACTTGTTATTGTGCTTAGAAATTATTATTGAAATATGTTATTTTTCTTATGATAATACAGTGATTTAGATAGATCAATCGCCAAAGGAGCTGTTTCAAAAAATTGGTATCTATAATTGTAATGTACATCAATCTTCTTAATACCATTATTTTGTTAACAGGTCTATTACATATATATTTTGTTTATTTATTGATCAGGAAAAGAAACAAAAAAATAGAAGGATTGATCTTAGGGAGTATAATAGATACAAGATTAGAAAAATTAATTTAAGGAGGATTGTAATTGATTCTGAGCTGGCATGTTGCTGCCTAGCTAGATAATCCAAGAGAAATAAATTAGGTTTTTAAAAATTTAAAATAAATATGTATACTTTTGAAAGCTTTAAATTAATGAATTAAGTTGGCACAAGATACAAAACACAAAAGCACACACACAAACAATTAAAGTTTATAGTAGTTTAGTGCACTCTCGGTACCTACCTTCACTCCCAAAGCTTCACTCGAAAATTTTTCACTATATTTTTTCAAGAATACTCATGGATTATTTTCTAGACTCAAAATTTCCAACCCAATTGGCTTTCATAGGACAACCAATCAAATCCTTACAACCTCTCCAAGGTTACAAGCTTGAATCCCAAGTTTCAATCCTAACCGAAACTTGTAACAAAAAAAGGAAATAAAAAGCAACAAGGAAAGAACTCTTTAAGAGTATATTGTTGTTGTTGAAGCTTGATCAATAATTGTTTGAATGCTTCAATGATTGTACTTGAATGCTCTTCTGATTGCTCACTTAAGAAAAGTAGATAGAAAGTTGAATTCTCTTGAATAATAATGAAGGCTCATACTTTTTCTTAAGTTTTTCGATTAATGCTTCTATCTCTTATTAATCTAAACTTATCCTCTTCCTTTTTATATTTTTCTAAGTGTTTTCAATAGTTTAAAAGCTCTTTTGACCATTTCTAATCGTTGGAATCACTTTTTACTGAAATTTAGAAGTCTGCAGAACTAGCCATTAAGACTTGTCAGAAAGTCACAAGTTGGCTTATCTGGTCAGGAGTCAGCTCGTCTAAAGGATTTCAAAAAAAAATCAGTCTTTTATTTCCTCTGGGAGAGTCATAGCTCTTTTATTTTAGGAGTTGGCTCTTCTTCTTATCAAGAAAACTATCTTTCTGCATTCACCGAGTGAGTCGGCTTACCTATCCAAGGGTTGGCTCATCTTAGTGGTCTGAATATTCAGTCTTCTATTTTTTCTAAGAGAGTCGACTCTTTTTCACAAAAATCGACTCACTCGCCTGAGACAAAAATTCACTTCTCTATTTATTTTGAGAGAGTCGTCTCGTCCTCACAAGAGCCAACTCGTCTGCATGCTAAAACTTTGTACCATTTCTAGGATGTACCAGAGTCGGCTCTCACTTGTATGAGTCGAGTCTTCTTTTTAGACTTGAATTTTATTATTTTTTCTTATTTAAATAGTATTCTTTTGGACTCAAAAGATTTTCAATAGCTATAGAACCATCTTTATAAATAATTGCTCTCTACAAAAACATTTTTAAACAAATTCAAAAATATTATTATGCTTTTACTGCTCTAATATTTTGTGATCATCAAAATCAATCATGATGTCAACACACGTATTGGTGACTACTTGCTCGATCTTGAGGACTAGCTGGGTGTCCAACTACTTGTCGAAATATCGACTACTTCATCAACTAAGGTGCACTCCGACTACCGACTACGTACCAAGTATAAAAGAGATGACTATGCCCGCTACTATACCAAGTAGTATAACCAGTCAGATCGAGTACTTAGAATCGAATATTTATCGGTATCAATTACCTAGTCATGACTGACTAGCTACCTAAAGAGATCTAGTTAGGCCCACCAATATACATTGTCGGGACTCCATCACCAACAGCATGCTATTTCACCTACTCAGAGTTGGCAATACTCGAGTAAGTGGCTGAAGCCAACAACTTCTAGCTATTTCAGCTAGAGATCGTGGCTGACAAAATTCTAACAAATCACTATCCTTCTAATAGGAAGATCCCAATCTCTCAATGGAAAGTTATTATCCATGTCAATGGAGGCCACCTCTTTAATGGCATTCAGTTATTCTAAGTAACTCTATAAATAGATAAGAGGGGACCCCAACTAAGTATGATACTCCTACTACTCTACACACTTAGTCATCTTTTTCTCATCGCTCTCAGTTCTGATTGCTATAGCCCATCTCACTCCTTTCACTAACGAGCATCGAAGGGTTCCTCATCAGTTACCACCAGTCAAGGGACTGTTCTTTCAGGTCTCTACCAAAGAGAAACCAGGAGTAGCACCTTTACCTGCTGGAGAAGAGTAGAAGATCCTCAACACCACCAGAGTTCCAGCAATGAGTGATTTACTGGTGATAGTTGGCATGCCAGGTAGGGGGCAGTATCTTGAAAAAAATCCCGGAGCTTGGAGAAATAGCAAAGATGAAGATACGAGTGCGAGACACCTCCGTTAGCCACATCGGATGCTCTTCACATCATGGAAAAACATCCAGCTAGGTATGTAGTTCGGGTCGACTGGGCTGAGTGCCAGTCGGCTAGCTTCCATAGTTAAAAAAATACCTCACTCTAGACGAGTCGACTGGGTTGAATTCCAGTCGGCTGGAATCTCAGAGGCTTCTCAGACCATTTTCAACTGAGTTCTGGATGAGTCAGCTGGATCTAAATCCATTCAGCTGGATCTGCGTGCCAGAAAACTTGTCTTCAGTGCTAGTGCCAGAGTCGATTGGGTTGTTCATCCAGTCGGCTCGAAGGTGGTTCTTCAGCTAGATCAGTTTCAAACTTCCAGAACACTTGTCCCAAGCTTTAACAATCTTCTTCAAGCACTACTTATAATAAATTCAAGAAAACTTGAAGCAAGAAGGACTAGTAGAAGTAATCCTTTGACTGATTTTAACAGGAAACTTTTTGTAGGGTTCTTCTTTACAAGAATCTAAGTATTTTACAACTCAACACAAAACATTAAAGATTGTAGGAATTGAAAAATGTGTCAATGTAGTTGTCCTACAAAAACTTGCCAATCAATTGAAGAGTTGTTAGATAACCAAATGTATGCTCCAATATTTTGTTATCATCAAAATCACTTTAGGGGTCAACAATCTTCCCCTTTTTGATGATGACAAAATACTGGGCATGAAAAGAATTTAATCTATTCACAAGTATGTAAGCATTTAAATTTAAAAATCAACTGTAATCTCAGATGTATATCAGTATGTGCTATACAGTTTTGCACAAAATCAAATTCATAAGCTATGAATATCAGAGATTGATTGCTTGTATGTATTAAGCAACATTAAGTATCGACCGATAGATATGATAAGTTGAGAGCATCATTGAAGCATGTAAATTGAACAAGTATATCTCCCCTTGTGTGTAAGATTTCTAGACAATATGAATTTTCTCTAAGTCTCTCCCCCTTTAACATTCATTTTAACATTTTATCAAAATAATATGCAAGAGATCATTTAGAAATGCTTTAAAAAACTCCCCCTGTTTACTTTACTTTAGTGTTATTATTGCAATTCATGTATTCTTTCATGCACACTATGATTCTTCCCCCTTTTTGTCAACAATTCAAAAAGGTTAAACAAGTAAGCTCAGAATTTTAAATAGATTGAGAAAATTTCAATATTTGTTTGAGATAATTTCACTTTCTCAACTTTGAGAGAGAATTCTATTTAAACAAATAGAGGTATAAACAGGAGAATATAAATACACACATTACACAATAATCAAAAGATGTTCATTTCATTTCTATCAAAAAGTGTTCAATACATCATTATAAAAGTTCCAAAAAGCATCCAAAAAGGTTTACTGAAACTACAAGATGTCTAATCAGAATCATCACTAGGAACATTGACACCTTGCCAAGAAATGGGTCTAGGAGAATGACTATGTGGAGGAGGAGCCCTAGGGTGAACAAAAGTACTAGGTTTAGGTGCCCTAGTGGAGATGGGTGGCGGATCATATAATGGTCTTGTCCTAGCTATGATTTCTAAAGATCTGACAGTGCTATTGGGGGATACCATTTCCATCCACATTGCTCCCATCCGCTGATCCAGGTCCTTGAGGCTAACAGGTACTTTATCTACTGCCTCTTTCATTTCTCCTATCTCTTTTTGCATAGACACAAGTTCAGCTGCTTGGACATTGGTGAAGGCTTCTGCTGATCCTCGAAGTCTGCCAAATTCCGATCTTAAGATACCAATGCCTCTAATATAATCTTCTGCCATGCCCCTTATATCAACGGTTCCAACTCTGCCTCTAAGCTCTTTTAATTCAATCTGATATTCATTTAAAGTGGCATCCACGGACTTCAAAACAGTTTCAGAATTTGAAGAGATGCAATTCAGAATAGGCTGAAGGTCTATCTGAGGTGCAGTCCTTGAAGCTTCAATAGCTTCAACCTTTTCTTTTAGATTTGATACATTCTCTTATAATTTGTCCAACCTGTTGTCCACTGATTGTTTCAAATCACTAAATAAGGAAGTCATAGTACTAGTCAGTGAATCTGTCAAGTTTTTCAATTGCTCTTCAATCTGGACTTGGACAATTTGAGGCTGTGTAGCTGCAGTAGGATAGTTACGCAAAGGAACATCGGTAGAAGGCAGGTCAAACTTCGGTGCTGGCAAGTCAAATTCTGCTGCAGGCATGTCAAACATAGGTGATGGTGCTCTAGTCTTCTCAGTTATAGCAGCAGGCTCAGATACAAATGGTTCAGGTTCCGGTACAGATGTAGAAGTTCCAGCTACTTCTACATGTTCTTCCTCTTCTTCTTCTTCACTACCACTACTACTGGAGCTGCCAATGGCTCTTATATTTGTTCCCTTCTTTCTCCAGACTCCTACTTGAAAATATCCCATTCTCTCAAGTGTTTTAGATGTGTAGATATCAGTGTGATGTAATTCCAATCCATCTTCACCATCTAAACTGACTCTATGGGATTTAAACAACACTGTAAGCATCATACTATATGGCAAATAGGATTTGGCTTTCCTTACCGTTTCTTTCATCTGCATGATTATAATATAAGATAAATTGACAGGGGTTCTTTCAAGAATGTGCTCCATGAGACATAGATCCTTTTCGTTCACCCAATCGAACCTACCAGTTCTTTGTAGAAAAATTCTACATATGAAGTTGTGAAGTAGCCTCATTTTCAATGAAAGGGTGTTAGCTAAAACAGTGCCAATGCCTCCTACATCCTCTTTGTTCAAAATTGTTTTCAATGTCTTCTCTCTGTTTTCAATCACTAAAAATCTCAGTCCCTCAGAAGGAATATCCAGTAATTCATGCAAGGACTCTTCATTAACAATAACCCTTTTCCCTTTGACAGTGGATTCCACATGGTTAGTTCCCAACCTTAGGTTCTCATAAAAGCTTCTAACCAAAGTGGGATAGGTTTTCTTATTCAATGAACAAAATTTCCTCCACCCTTGGTCTTCTATTAAGTCTCCTATCTTTAATCCAATGCCCTTAATAAACTCAAAATTAATTCGGCGGCCGGAAGTTACCGGATGAGTAAACATTGAGGGCACCTAGATAGGAGCTGATGGAGCTTCTCTAGTGGCTTCCTCTGCCATTCCTTCAGTGCTTGGCTCTTCTTGTCTTCTCTTGGATCTTCTTTCTTTTTCAACCGAAGGAGCAACCCTAGCGAATCGTTTCCCTGTCGCACGTTTGGGTGCCAAAGCTAGGGAAGACCGAAGAACAAGAAAATGGGATGCTTGGAAGGGAGAAGGAAGACTTTGGAGAGGGTTTAGGAGATGAATGAACCGTTAGAAGAAACAATACGGAAGCTAAACGGTTCGGAGAACAGTTTATATCCCTAGGTAAAAAGTCTCGGCGCGAAAATCCAGTCGACTCGAGTAGCCCTAAAAAAGGCTTGAGTCGGCTCGGCCAAAGCAATCCTAAAACCATCAGAGAATCCAGTCGACTCGAAACTGTTCGAGTCGGCTAGGCCAGAACAAGTTCAAAACTCACAAAAAAATCCAGTCGACTCGGATTAGGATCCAGTCGACTCGAACAAGAAGAGTAGAGTTTTGAAAAATTTGAACAAAATTCAGAAGGATTTCGAATAGAATTTGAAGGAAATTAAAGCTCAATAAAATAGAATAGATAGAGGAGGTTTTCTAGATGAAATTTCCTTAGAATTGAAGGAATTAGGTTAAAGAATCTAGAAGGGATCACAAAATCCTAATTCACTTCTAATTAGCTCAAATCTATCTTGATTGAGTGGCTTGGTGAAAATGTTAGCTAATTGATTTTCAGTTGGCACAAAGTCAAGCACAATATTTGTTGGGAAATGTGTCCCAAAGCCAATTTTTACTGTAAACAGTTGTACATTTGATGTAATTATATTATTGAATAAAATGTTTATTCTGGCAGTTCATCACTATTTCATCTTTCTGTAATGAGTTCTTCAATGATGAAATCCTTAGGACTATTTGTATGTGATATAGAGAGGATATATCATATAGTCCTAAAATTGTTCGCGACCAAATGATACACTTATTTCAGGATGATAGTATATCAAGTATAGGTCATTGTATGCCATAGTCGTTGGTTGTCCTCTTAACCAAGGAGTGTAGAGACACTGGTATGGCATGCAGATGTTGTGTTTGACATTTCATCGAACGTGACCCGTCTATACTTTTTCTGCCTAGAGTTTTGATATGGACGTAGTTATCCCTCAGACATGAGATCGTCATGGTAGCTTGCGAGCAACTCATTGTACTTTGATACTGGACTATCTGGATTTCTAATCCAGGACGGAAGGATTCTGGGTACAGTTAAGTACTCGTGTAGCGGTGATCGGATCAAGATGGGATTGACCCCTCCAAAGTGTTTGGAGCAGATATCTTACTGTGTTTCAATTTAGCAAAACCTTGGCCAGGGTAGTCACTGTAAAGCGTTACAGGACTTGTGAGATTGAGACACATTGTTGATGGACTTTATGGGTTGGGCAGTTAAACCCTAAGTCTTCCTGATCATTGAGGTCAAAGGGATTAATTACAAGGTTTCCATATCTCCTGGTTCTTGATTGTTGCTCTACAACTTCGACCGATTCGGACGTCGGGTGTCATTGCTAGATGGCGACTTTGACCGGTATTGGAAATGTTCCAGTGCTACCGGTTTAGTGTTCGAACATATGGGGTCACACACCATAGGGGTTTCTACTTGATCTAGTGATTGGAGAACGATTGAGAATCGTTCGTGGACTCACAGAGAAAAAGGGTTTTTCTTTATCCAAGTGTCAACACTTGATATTCTTGAAAGTATCGACACTTGTGTAAGTGTCGACACTTGTTGATTTCGCAAGTGTAGACACTTGATGTCACAAAAGGTTGTGACATGAAATTTTCACTAATAGTTGGTGATGCATAGAGGTGAATTAAGTAATGTGATTACTTGATAGCCCAATTTGATTGAGCTATAAAAATCTGGAACGAATCAAATAGGATTTGGTTCAAAATGGGTTTGGGTCCAATCGGATTGAACCCAATGTATGCACACTTGATCCAATTGATTTTAGTTATGAATTAAAATTAATTAATACATTTAATCTGAATTTAAATAAGTTTAAATTCATTTTTGGGGAGTTATGTAACTTTCCATGAACATAACTCCCCATAACTACCCATTACCACACCTATAACTCCCCACTCTCCCTCTCCCTCTCCATCTACTTATGGGGTTGAAATGGGAGGACGAAAATAAGGAAAAATTCAGCAAATAAATGCTGGAAAAATCAAAGGGAAGAAAGGGAAGAAACTAGGAAAAAGTTCTAGTTTTATAGGTGTGAGGTTTTTGGAGAAAAGTATGCATTTTTGTACCTAGAGATCTAGGTCTTAGGATTGAGTGTTTGGGAAGGGTTCCAACCACTCATTCTCCACCTCTTGAGCTTCTTCATTCATTCGGAGAGTCCGGGATCGAAAGAAGAAAAGGAGTCCCGATCAAATCGTTCCACAACAAGCTAGCACTTGGAGTGGAAGTAGATTTTGAAAGAGCCCTGGTGTGAATCACCTGTAGAGGCCGGACACGTGTGCGGCTAAGCAGAGTTCTTCCTCCTGCTCCTGGATCTTTCGCAGCGGAGAGCGTCTCCATTTCATACAAGGTATGGTTTTACATATATAGATATGTTGCTTTGAAATGTTCATAGCATGAATTCATGATTTCACTGTTTATATTAATCATTCATGCAAGATCTTGGGACAAGTAGCATAGAAAAGTTTTAAAGCATGCTTAGATTAAATGTTAATCATTTTATCATGCTTCTGCTGCATGTTATTTTGAAAAAGTTTTAAAATACAAAGCATGCTCGCTACTAGTTTTCCTTTCAATTGGTATCAGAGCTACAAAGTTGCTTTAGCATGAATGTTTAGTATAAACATTATAAAATCAGTTTAATTTTTTGCAAGTACTCGGATTGAGTGCCTCACCAGGCCGTCCGGTCATAGGAGAGAAGTAGGGCTGCAAGACCCTCACTTCCTATTCAAAGGGGTCTCCTATGGCGTGTAGGGGTGTCATTGTGAAGGACTCATGAAGAAGAAAAAGAAAAGAAAAAAGTAAAGATTAAAATGTTTTGATCTTTATTATGTTCTAAATTTGAAGTCATAAAATGTTTTAGAAATGTTCTAAAGTTAGTTTATGATTGCTATGTTAAATAGTTTAACATAAAATTCAAGTTTAGAAAAGACAAAGTTTGGATTTTAGCATTTCTGTGCTCGGATTTGATCAAGTGTCGACACTTGGTTTACCTAGTGTCGACACTTGGGTGTCTATGTGTCGACACTTGGCCTTCTAGGTGTCGACTCATGAACAAAAACACAGAAATCGGTTCTCTGTGTATCGACCTGTCTCAGAGTAGTGTCGACACCTAGTGTCGACACTTCACAGTGAACAGAAATTTAAAAATTGGATTTTCTTGTAAAAATGTTTTATAAAGTTTTTTGAAAATGTTTCAATCTGTTGTATGATTAACTTAATTATGAATTAAGTAAATCTAAGTGACTAAATGATCTAAGGATATGATTTTAAGATCTAAGTCATATTCATAACTTTGGTTTAAATGGGTTAGCTTGAATTAGGTCCTAATTGGGTTAGACCTAAGTTTAGATGAATAGGACTTAATAGAGAATTAACTTAATCAAATGTTGAGTTAAGGTTCTTCTCTAGTATCTATCTAATAGTTAGATTGATTGGTCCATACATCTAAATGGACTTAATCTTGGCTTCGTGGTAGGACCCGATTCCTTAGGCTAGTCTAATCGAAATTGGTGAACCAATTGGTGTCTAAGGTAAGTATGGCTTTTGATCTATGGTTTTTGGGGCTACCTCTTTCCTGGCCAATGATATTGGTGCCTAAGGAAAGATGGTTAATGGCTTAATCCATAACCTTGATCTCACTTACCTGGCCAATATGGTCAACCAGTTTTGATTAGTTAGCTCATTGATTCGAGTTATCCCATGCCAATAAGGTTAATCAGCTTGACTGATTTAGGTGCCCATGGATTTTATGGTTCATGTAACCCTTTCATTAACATATGAAGTTAGTGAAAGATAATCCATGACTTATCCTTTCTCTTCTGTCACAACATGTATAAAACCTCTAAATTATTAGGTCCTTAAAAAGATGGAAATTATATGATAATTTTTTGTCTTCGCCTCCCATTAAGATGTTTGGTAATGAGTCCAGTAGTGGGGTGATCATCGGCAGATCCATAGATCGGGTGGTCATCATACTATTGGAATTGTCATTCATTATATAATGACATAATGCAACTTTCTTAAACAGGTGGTCAGGTTAGCCGGCCAAAGTCGGGCTTGATTATTTGTTAGCTAGAAGCATTAAGATCAGTCATGTTAATGGTTGGACCTAACTGGGACCTTCTTTAGCAGGTAGCCCAAAGGCCGATTGAAGTGTTCCTAGGGCAAAATAAATTACTAGGAGTTGTTTGGAGAAACAACTGGTTATGAACCTTTCTTTAGATGAACATGGGTTGGCCGACCATAGTTGGGCTCATGTATTGTCTATTGGATTCTGGTACCCACTAAGGGATAAGTGTTATTCTTCAGATTGGAGGTAGAGGCTACCAGTCTGAATAAAATAGTGGGAAGAGCTTTTAGACAAAAGTCCATGTCTTTAAGTTTTAAATAATTCATATACTAAATAGTCTTGGTTTTTTTTTTCATATAATGTCTACTAATCTGTCACTCCGGTCATTATTAGATAATGACAAGCTCATGGGACCCAACTTCGATAGCTGGTATCGAAGACTGAGAATTGTTCTCGAGCACGAACGGATCCTTTATGTATTAACGGATCCGGCAACTAAGGGGCCAGCCCCCACCGCACATACTGCAGTCAGAGATGCTTATCAAAAGTGGGTCTCTGACCGTACTACGGTGCGGTGCATTATGTTGGCGGCTATGAACGACGAGTTCAGTCGTAGATTCGAGGAGGCCCAACCGGAGGAAATCCTTCAAAAGTTGAAGGAATCTTTTGGTGCTCCAGACGACGTTGAAAGGTACAGGATTTTCTCTACCATCTTCAACGCTCAAATGACTGAAGGGTCCTCGGTCACTGATCATGTATTGTACATGATCGAGATGATCGAGTGCTTGGCCAAACTCGGGTATCCTTTCCACGAGCAGCTTGGAAAAGATGCGATTTTGAATTCTTTGCTTCCCTCCTACTTACCTTTTCTAGATCACTATAGATTAACAAGGCCTGTAGTCAACTACCATGGGTTGATGGGGTTACTACAGACTTATGAAAAGGATCACCAGCTCCAAAAGAGCTTGGTGAATTTAGTGGGAGGCAGTGCGGCAAGGCGTCGCCCCTTTAAGAAAGGGAAAAAGAAAAAGAATAAAAATAGAATGGTGCAAAGTGCTGGGCCCAGTCAGATTAAGAAGAAGGCTGACCAGAGTCAGGCAGAATGCTTCTACTGCAAGAAGCCGGGTCATTGGAAGAGGAATTGTTCCGCTTACCTAGCTACACTTGACCCGAACAGGCCGAAGAAGAAGAAGCAGCAAAAGGTTGCTGGACAAGGTATTTATATGATAAATCCTTGTTGTTTTTCTATTTGTGATACTACTACTGGATATTAGATACTGGTAGTCCTTATCATATTTGCAATACGTTGCAGGGACTACAAGTTAGTAGAAGATTAGAGAATGGCGAGAGATTTCTGAATGTGGGGAACGGAAGTCAAGCTCCAGTCCTGGCATTGGGAATTGTCAATCTATTTTTCGAGTCTTGTAAAGTTGTTCTTAGTGATTGTCACTATTGTCCATCATTCCTTGTAAATATTATCTCTGTAGGCCAGTTGGCCAGTAATGGTTATGAACTATTAATCAAGAGTGATTTTTGCAAAGTCATTATGAATGATATTGTGGTTATGACTGGACATATTAAGAATGGCATTTATATTTTATCACAGCCTATTGATGTAATGTACATTTCTTGCAAACGCCCTAGATTAGATAATGTCAATGATGCTTATCTCTGGCATTGTAGGCTAGGTCATATAAACAAGAATAGAATCAACAGGTTAGTGGAAGAAGGTCTCCTAAACGTTAGTGATTATGAATCACTGCCAACTTGTGAATCTTGTTTACTTGGTAAGATGACTAAGTCACCTTTTACTGGAAAAGGTGTACGAGCCGATGACATTTTGTGTCTAGTACATACTGATGTATGTGGACCAATGAATGTCGATGCCAAGGGTGGGTATAAATATTTCATTATATTTACGGACGACCTCTCAAGGTACGGTTATGTCTTTTTGATGAGACATAAATCTGAATCGTTTGAGATGTTCAAACGGTATCGTAATGAAGTTGAAAAACAAACCGGGAAGCTTATTAAAATCCTTCGATCAGATCGAGGTGGAGAATATCTTTCTGGAGAGTTTCTGACTTATCTTGAAGAGAATGGGATTCTCTCTCAATGGACACCTCCTGGGATGCCTCAGTTAAATGGTGTGTCTGAAAGGAGGAATCGGACTCTGTTAGACATGGTCAGATCCATGATGGGATTTGCAAATCTGTCAACTTCCTTTTGGGGGTATGCTTTGGAGTCAGCATGCTATCTTCTAAATAGAGTTCCGAGTAAGTCTGTTAACAAAACTCCATATGAAATATGGAATGGGCGTAAGCCGAGTCTATCACACCTTCGGGTTTGGGGATGTCCGGCTTATGTCAAGCATTTGGAAATAGATAAACTTGGACCTAGGTCTGACAGGTGCCTCTTTGTTGGGTATCCTAAAGAGTCTAAGGGTTATTTCTTCTAAATGCCTGGGGAACAAAAATTGTTCGTCAGTCTTAGAGCTACCTTTTTGGAAATGGAGTACCTTACTGAAGGTGCTCAAGCTGCCAATGTTGAGCTTACTGAAGTTCAACAGATAGAAGAACCAAATCACTCAAGGACTGCTACAGAACCCGTTATGATAAGATCAAACCTTGAGCCTATTGACTAGTCATTAAGGAGATCTGGTAGAGTACCGCGTCAACCGGACAGATACTATGGTTTTCTGGTCCGAGACGGTGATCCCGTTGAGCTCGATGAGAACAACGAGGATCCAATCACCTATATGGATGCGATGCAGAGGTCTGATTCTGAGTTGTGGCTGGGAGCCATGAAATCTGAAATGGAGTCCATAGAAATCAACAAAGTATGGACTTTGGTTGATCCACCTGAAGGGGTAAAACCCATTGGGTGCAAATGGGTCTTCAAAAGGAAACAGGACGCAAATGGGCAAGTAGAGACCTATAAAGCCCGTCTGGTTGCCAAGGGTTATCGTCAACGTTATGGTATTGACTATGACGAGACATTTTCCCCTGTGGCAATGCTCAAGTCTATTCGGATTATGCTTGCCTTAGCTGCATATCTGGATTATGAAATCTGGCAAATGGATGTCCGAACAGCTTTCCTGAATGGTGAGCTAGATGAGGAGGTGTATATGATGCAACCTGAAGGGTTCACATCCACAGGTGAATCTAAGGTATGTAAGCTTAGTAGGTCCATCTATGGACTAAAGCAGGCGTCTCGGAGTTGGAACATGCATTTTAATAAGTGTATCAAGATGTATGATTTTGTTAGGAACAAAGAAGAACCCTGCATATATAAGTGGGCAAATGGTTCTGTAGTTGTATTTCTTGTACTGTATGTGGATGACATTCTCTTAATCGGGAATGACATCCCTGCATTACAGGGAATAAAGGTCTGGTTGTCGTCCCAGTTTTCTATGAAAGACCTGGGTGAAGCTTCTTTCATACTAGGTATGAAGATCTATAGGGATAGATCAAGGAAGCTTCTGGGTTTGTCCCAATCTACGTACATTGATACCATGCTGAAAAGGTTTAGCATGGAGAATTCCAAGAAAGGCTATCTTTCGATAGGTCATGGAATTTCTCTTTCCAAGAAGGATTGTCCGACAACTCCTGAGGAAAGAGAGCGTATGAGTAGGATTCCTTATGCTTCGGTAGTAGGGTCCATCATGTACGCCATGACATGTACTAGACCAGACGTGGCATACTCATTAGGAATAGTGAGTCGATACCAGTCTGACCCAGGTGAAGCACACTGGAAGGTTGCAAAGACCATCCTGAAGTATTTGCGAAATACCAAGGACTAGTGGCTTCTTTTTGGAGGACCTGACTTGAAACTTGTGGGGTATACTGACTCCAGTTTCCAGTCAGATAGGGATGATAGCAAGAGTGTATCTGGTTTTGTTTTTACCCTGAATGGTGGAGCTATCTGCTGGAAGAGTTCCAAGCAGCACACTGTAGCAGACTCTGTATGCGAAGCGGAATATATTGCAGCATCTGATGCAGCAAAGGAAGCTGTTTGGTTGCGAAAATTTCTTGGCGAGCTGGGAGTGGCACCTTCCCTGGATGGTCCTGTTCTAGTGTACTGTGACAGCACTGGAGCCATTGCTCAAGCCAAAGAGCCGAAGTCCCATTAGCATACCAAGCATATTCTGCGCCGATTTCATCTTGTGCAAGAAATCGTGGAACGAGGTGATATCGACCTTCTGAAGATTGACGGAAAGGAGAACCTGGCTGACCCCTTTACTAAAGCCGTTGGAATTCAAGAACTCAATAATTGTAAATGGAAGATGGGTATACGATACTGTTCTGATTGGCTTTAGTCCAAGTGGGAGTTGTTGGGAAATGTGTCCCAAAGCCAATTTCTACTGTAAACAGTTGTACATTTGATGTAATTATATTATTGAATAAAATATTTATTCTGGCAGTTCATCACTATTTTATCTTTCTGTAATGAGTTCTTCAGTGATGAAGTCCTTAGGATTATTTGTATGTGATATAGAGAGGATATATCATATAGTCCTAAAATTGTTCGCGACTAAATGATACACTTATTTCAGGATGATAGTATATCAAGTATAGGTCGTTGTGTGCCATAGTCGTTGGTTGTCCTCTTAACCAAGGAGTGTAGAGACACTAGTATGGCATGCAGATGTTGTGTTTGACATTTCATCGAACGTGACCCGTCTGTACTTTTTCTGTCTAGAGTTTTGATATGGACGTAGTTATCCCTCAGACATGAGATCGTCATGGTAGCTTGCGAGCAACTCACTGTACTTTGGTACTGGACTATCTGGATTTCTAATCCAGGGACGGAAGGTTTCTGGGTACAATTAAGTACTCGTGTAGCGGTGATCGGATCAAGATGGGATTGATCCTTCCAAAGTGTTTGGAGCAGATATCTTACTGTGTTTCAATTTAGCAAAACCTTGGCCAGGGTAGTCACTGTAAAGCGTTACAGGACTTGTGAGATTGAGACACATTGTTGATGGACTTTATGGGTTGGGCAGTTAAACCCTAAGTCTTCCTAAGTATTGAGGTCAAAGGGATTAATTACAAGGTTTCCATATCTCCTGGTTCTTGATTGTTGCTCTGCAACTTCGACCTATCCGGACGTCGGGTATCATTGCTAGATGGCGACTTTGACTGGTATTGGAAATGTTCCAGTGCTACCGGCTTAGTGTTCGAACCTATGGGGTCATACACCATAGGGATTTCTACTTGATCTAGTGATTGGAGAACGATTGGTAATCGTTCGTGGACTCACAGAGAAAAAGGGTTTTTCTTTATCCAAGTGTCAACACTTGATATTCTTGAAAGTGTCGACACTTGTGTAAGTATCGACACTTGTTGATTTCGCAAGTGTAGACACTTGATGTCACAAAAGGTTGTGACATGAAATTTTCACTAATAGTTGGTGATGCATGGAGGTGAATTAAGTAATATGATTACTTGATAGCCCAATTTGATTGAGCTATAAAAATCTGGAACGAATCAAATAGGATTTGGTTCAAAATGGGTTTGGGTCCAATCGGGTTGAACCCAATGTATGCACACTTGACCCAATTGATTTTAGTTATGAATTAAAATCAATTAATATATTTAATCTGAATTTAAATAAGTTTAAATTCATTTTTGGGGAGTTATGTAACTTCCCATGACCATAACTCCCCATAACTACCCATTACCACACCTATAACTCCCCACTCTCCCTCTCCCTCTCCATCTACTTATGGGGCTGAAATGGGAGGACGAAAATAAGGAAAAATTCAGCAAATAAATGCTGGAAAAATCAAAGGGAAGAAAGGAAAGAAACTAGGAAAAAGTTCTAGTTTTATAGGTGTGAGGTTTTTGGAGAAAATTGTGCATTTTTGTACCTAGAGATCTAGGTCTTAGGATTGAGTGTTTGGGAAGGGTTCCAACCACTCATTCTCCACCTCTTGAGCTTCTTCATTCATTCGGAGAGTCCGGGATCGAAAGAAGAAAAGGAGTCCCGATCAAATCGTTCCACAACAAGCTAGCACTTGGAGTGGAAGTAGATTTTGAAAGAGCCCTGGTGTGAACCACCTGTAGAGGCCGGACACGTGTGCGGCTAAGCAGAGTTCTTCCTCCTGCTCCTGGATCTTTCGCAGCGGAGAGCGTCTCCATTTCATACAAGGTATGGTTTTACATATATAGATATGTTGCTTTGAAATGTTCATAGCATGAATTCATGATTTCACTGTTTATATTAATCATTCATGCAAGATCTTGGGACAAGTAGCATAGAAAAGTTTTAAAGCATGCTTAGATTAAATGTTAATCATTTTATCATGCTTTCGCTGCATGTTATTTTGAAAAAGTTTTAAAATACAAAGCATGCTCGCTACTAGTTTTCCTTTCAAACCATTAGAAACATGATCCCTAATAAAATGATGTCTAATTTCAATGTGCTTGGTTCTAGAGTGTTGAATTGGATTCTTTGTTAAATTGATAGCACTTGTGTTATCACATTTAATTAGAGTTTTAGATTGTGATACACCAAAATCTTTTAGTTGTTGTTTAATCCATAACACTTGAGCACAACAACTACCGGCAGCCACGTACTTAGTCTCAGCTGTGGACAAGGCTACGGAGTTTTGCTTCTTATAGTGCCATGAAATTAAATTCAACCCTAGAAATTGACATATACCACTAGTGCTTTTTCTATCTATCTTACAACCAGCATAATTAGCATCAGAGAATCCAATCAAATTCAAAGTAGAATGTTTAGAATACCAAATTTCTAAATTACTTATTCCTTTCAAATATTTAATTATTCTTGTTACAGCAAGAACAACCAGGCGGAGTACGAGGCACTCCTCGCGGGCCTAAGGGTCTTCCGTGAGCTGGGCATGCAAAGCTTGAAAGTCTTTACCGACTCCCAACTTGTAGCCGGACAAGTCTCCGGAGAATATGAAGCCAGAGACCCCCATATGATGAAGTACCTAGAGCGAGTCCGCTCAAGCACGGCAAGCTTCCGACGTTTCAGCATCTTCCATATCCCCCGTGAAGAGAATGCCTAGCAGATACACTGTTGAGACTCATGACCTTGCCAGACTCGTCACTGGGGCGTGCCCATATCGAGTACCTCGAGAATCCAAGCTACGAAGCCCCAGAGGAGGTGCAGCAGGTCACCCCGGAGCCGAGCTGGATGGATAGGTACGTCAGATACATCACTGATGGCACCTTATCAGAGGACCGCACAGAAGTTGGCCTCATCAAGAAGAAAGCCTCCCAGTTTGTCCTGATGGAAGGGCAGCTCTACCGTCGATCCTACTCCTACCTACTCATGAAATGCCTAAGACCCGCAAAGGCAGCCTTTGTGCTCCAAGAGATACATGAAGGTCTCTACGAGAACCATATGGGAGGAAGAATGCTGGCGTACAAAGCTCTCCGCCAGGGGTACTTCTAGAAGACTATGAGGGAGGACACCGCCGACTTCGTGAAGATGTACGACAGATGCCAGCACCACGCTCACATATAGCATCAACCGACGGTGCCGCTCTCCCAGCTCTCCACCCCTTGGCCTTTTGTCCAGTGGGGAATGGACATCTTAGGCCATTTCCCCCCGCACCGGGATAGCGAAGATTTCTGCTGGTGGCCATCGACTACTTCACCAAGTGGGTGGAAGCAGAGCCACTAGCACGGGTCACAGATGCTAAGGTCCGCCAGTTCTTCTGGAAATTTATCATCTGCCGCTTTGGACTCCCCAACTGCATCATCATCGATAACGGACAGCAATTCGACAATCGAGAGTTCGAATGGTTCGGTGCCGAGCACGGCATCCAACACCACTTCACCTCGGAAGCTCATCCCCAAACAAACGAGGAAGCCGAGGTAACCAACCAGACCATCCTTCAAGGACTCAGGACCAGGCTAGACCAGGCCAAGGGCAAGTGGGCGGAAGAACTCCCAAGTGTTCTGTGGGCCTACCACACAACGCCCAGAACGGCGACAGATGAAACGCCTTTCAACCTCGTCTTCGGTGTTGAGGCTGTCATCCCAGTTGAGCTCGGCGTGCCCATATTGCGGGTATAGCAGTATGACGAAGCGGAGAATCCGATATGCCTTTTACTCAACTTGGACCTCCTTGAAGATACTAGGGACAAAGCTCGGCTCCGGATGGCGGCATATCGGCAACAAGTGGTCCAGTACTACAACGTGCGGGTAAGGCCAAAGGTCTTCCGACCTAGCGACCTAGTGCTATGCCAAGCCAAAGCGTCTCAACCCCGGGAGTGCGGCAAGCTCTCGCTAAACTGGGAGGACCCCTACAAGGTGGCCGAAGCTCTTCAACATGGAGCATACTATCTCGAGGATCTGGATGGTGCCAAATTTTCACGAATATGGAATGCTTGCAACCTGAGAATATATTATCGGTAGTGTAAGACTTTCTCCTAATAATAATAAAGATTTTCTTTTGCACAAATCGCACTTTGCCTTGCAAGGATATCGCTGCCCGGCCCAAGATCTGGCATGCTCACGCTCAGAGCCCAACTCTCCGGCACCGAAGCACGGAGCCCAGCTCTCCGGCACCGAAGCCCAGAGCCCAACTCTCCGGCACACAGGCCCGAAGCCCAGCTCTCCAGCACCGAAGCGCGGAGCCCAGCTCTCCAGCACTCAAGCCCGGAGCCCAGCTCTTCGGCATCGAAGCCCGGAGCCCAGCTCTCCGGCATCGAAGCTCGAAGCCCAACTCTCCGGCACCCAAGCGTGGAGCCCAGCTCTCCGGCATCCAAGCACGGAGCCCAGCTCTCCAGCTTTCTGGTCCGGAGCTCAACTTTGCGGCGTTCAAGCCCAGAGCCCAACTCTCCGGCACCGAAGCCTGGGGCCCAGTTCTTCGGCATCAATAGTGTAAGATCCTTCCTCACTAATGATAAAGGTTCTCCTTGTACAAATCCTTTTGCCTTGTAGGGAATCATCGCCCGACCCCAGGTCTAGCATGCGAAAGCCCGAATCCCATGTCTCTCTGGCACCAAAGACCGGACCCTACTCCAGCACCAGGATCCTAGCTTCCTGGCATTCTAAGCTCGGATCCCACGACCCTCCAGCACCAAAGACCGGACCCTGCTCTGGCACCAGAAGCCTAGCTTCCTGGCATTCTAAGCCCGGATCCCATGCCCTTCGGCACCAAAGATCGGACTCTACTCTGGCACCTGGAGCCTAACTTCCTGGCATTCTAAGCCCGGATCCCATGACTCTCCTGCACCAAAGACCAGACCCTGCTCTGGCACCAGGAGCCTAGCTTCCTGGCATTCTAAGCTCGAATCCCACAACTCTCCGTCACCAAAGATTGGACCCTGCACTGGCACCTGGAGCCTAGCTTTGTGGCATTCAAAGCCTGGATCCCACGACTCTCCGGCACCGAACACCGGACCCTGCTCCGATACCAGGAGCCTAGATTCATGGCATTCAAAGTCTGGATCTCACGCCCCTCCGACACCAGGACCCAAGCTTCCTGACATCAAGCAGAGCAGAGAGATCTTCACAGCCACTTCGCCCCCGAGCTGGGCATGATCAAGCAAGTCAACTTCTCTTTCACCTCTTCACTTATCCGAGGATCCATGGGAAGTGTCTCCCGGGCACTTGGTACTTCAGGGCCGTGTGCCCGCACAGGTACTGCATCTAGATGATCAAGAAGTGGAGAGGAGACATTTGCAATACATAAGTACAAGCAAAGAGAAGAAGAAATAAGTCATGTTGGGTGAAGAATACTTTCATTGCTACTTGGCAAAATGATACATTATCCCTGGGCCCCGACATGCCGGGCAGCCCAGGTCAAAAACAAAGAAGAGAGGGGGTTTATAGCAGCTATGGACTCCTACTCTACTCAGCTAGTCCCTTCCCCGGACGGTGCCCAGCAGGGGTCTCACCCTCTCTGGCCTACGGGACCGGGGCCCCTTCTTCAGCCACCACCACCGACGGGGTCAGTTCAGCCGCCACGACCCGCGGGGTTGGTTCAGCATGGCTGCACGCTCCTCTGCTGCCGCCGATGCGAGAGTCGAAGGTGTTCTTCCCACGGAGCCCGGAAGGCGAAGACCGGCCATCTGCTTGTCCGAGAGGATGCCGCGAAGCAGGGACAGGCAGTACGTGAACCCCTTGAAGAAGGAGTCCGTCGCTGCCTCCTTGAAATCGAGCTTGAACTTCGAAGAAGCCTTATACTTAGCCACTGCCTCGGCGACCTCCTTCCTGGCGGCTTCTGTCCGGTGAATCGCCTTGACCGCCTCCTTTCCGGTAGCCTCAGCCCGGTGGACCATCTCGGCCGCCTCCCCCTTCGCAGCCTTTGTAGAACTAACTATCGCGGAGACCTTCTCCTCTGCCCCAGCAGCTTTCTGCTTGACAGCTATGGCCTTCTTCTCGAAGGAGGCAGCCCGCTCCTTCGTCGCCTCCAACTCGGCTCTGAGCTCCTTCAGCCAAGACCCTTTGACCCTGAGCTCCTCCTCAAGCTCCTTTGAAAGTCGCTCGGCGCTCACGACTTCATCCCGGAGCCCTTTGATCCTTATGTTGGCCTCCCAGGTCTCTTCGTTTACCCGCCTCAGGTTGGCCTTCAGGGATTCGAACTCTGCATCATGCTCCCTGTCCCTCCTGGCCCAAGTGCGACAGTAGTCCCTGATGAGCAAAAGCTCCGCGCCTTGCTGCATCGAAGAGGATGTCAGTCGTAAAGACAAAAAATAAAGGAGGGAGTGGGGCAAGGTAAAGAAGTACTTACGGTGAAGAGGTGGGAGAAGGTGGTGCTGATAGCGTCGCCCAGAAGTTTCCCGGCCCTCTCTTGCCGGTCACATGACTGGACGGCAAAATCCATCATTCGCTCGGTGAGGGCCGAGTCCTTGACCAGGGAAACATGTTGGGTCCCAACCTAAAAGGTACTCGACGGTAGTCCCTATCCTTCTTGCTCACCACCGGCGCGGGTTTACCTGCCCCCTCGACGAGAGAAGCTTCCAATGCAGGCAGAGAGCTCGGCAATGCTTCAGACGGTGCCGCTGACATCAGCCTCGCACCCTCTGGCTCTCCGTCCTTCTCGACCTCGACGATCTCCGGAGGGTGAGACGCCACAACAGCAGCAGCAGCGATAGTAGATCTGGCCCGAGCGACCACTTCGGATTCCGGTGTCGAGATCAGATCGCGCTGCCTCGGAGGCTCGAGGACGGGCTCGGGGTTGGGCTCGGTGACCCTCCTGCTCAGCTCGGGAGCAGGCTCGGCTGGCATGGCAGGTACGGCCCTCGTACCATCATCTATTCGAGCCCTCTTCGAAGTAGGCTCGCCGACCCCCTCCACTTGGCCCCTCTCCTCGGAGAACGAGAGGAGCTCTTCCATAGAGAATTTCATGTCTGCACCAAGAAAGAAGACATTAGCTCTGAAAAAAAAAGAAGGGAAAGAGAAAATAAAAAGAAAGAGTAGAAGAAAATAAGGTTCAAGTCGAACTCACCCAATGCTCGTATTGGGCTAACCCCGGCCTCGAAGAAATTCTGCTCGGATAACAGGACCTCAAGTGAAGGGATCTGAGCGGAGCAGAGCTGATCATATACATCTCGGTCGGCCGCCTCGACCACAGAGTTTTGGTTGGGGGTCCGATCTGGGTCACTCCAAACCCAATCAACCCCTTCAACCGATGCAAAAAGATATCTACTCTTCCATCCTTTGATGGAAGAGGGGAGTTCGAACCTGATGCCCCTTAGGCGGGAAGAAAGAGACCATCACCCCTCCTCAGTGGGATGGCATTTCAGGATAAAAAAGGCCCTGAACAAGGAAAAATGAGCAACTATCCCGTAAAAATGGCACAAAACAATGAAGCAAAAAATTATCCTAATGACATTTGGGATGAGTTGGGCAGGAACAAGGCGGTAGTTGTTCAAGACGGAAAGAAAAAATGGATAGAATGGAAACCGAAGGCCCCCCGCGAGAGCTTCTTCGTAAAGGGCTATCTGGCACGGGCCACTGGAAGTAACCCGCTCCCTCGATCTAGGGACCGAGAGTTGAACGGAGTCCAGGATGCCAAATGTCTCCTAGATGGTTGCCAACTCCGTGGTGTGATCACCGAAGCAATCCCGCCAGGACCTGTCGACCGATGAGGATCAAGGACAGGCTCAGGTGAAGGAAGAAGACGAGGCAAAGTAGAAGATGCAGGTTCCCTAATTACTATCCCTCTAGGTGCAGGTCTTCTGCTTAGCTTGAAGCGCACCACATCCTCCTCCTCATCAAAAGAAAAAGAAGACGGCCTTGGCCTAGAAGGCCCGGCCTCATCCTGGTTGGTAGTGGGACGGAAGTTCGGGCTAAAGCGGGACATGGAGAAGAAGATGAAGGCAAAAAATAGAAAGGAGGAAGAAGACAGGATAAGACGGACAAGAGTCCTGGGAAGAAACTGGCCCTAGAAGGGAGTCTACTCGACCGGTACAGGGAGGAAGGAGACTAACCTACTGAACTTGGGAAGATAAAGATAGCCGGGAGAGCTAAGGAAGAACTTCGGTACGGTAGCGGGCATGCAGGATTTGAAAAAAGATATGTTTTGGAAAAGGTTGCATTCCCTTTTGAAGTAATCGATGCCCGACCGTACCGTTATAGCTCCCCCACCGATGGATCTGTGCCACGTGTCATCAATCGACAAGGCCGATATTTGGTTTCGACTGCGGTCGCTCTGAATTATGCGCCCGTAATAACTACTCCTCAGACGTGTCCATGTGGCTCCCCCAGATAGGCTGGAGAAACCGCTTCACGAAGCACCGATGATCGTGGCCATCATTATACCGGATTCTTGCCTTTCCATGTCAACATTGCATTTACTCCCTTCGCCCCGAGCGCCCCGTGCCAACGGGACTTGGGAGTGGGGGGCAAATGATCTGGCGAAATGCTGACATGTAATCCCTGTCAGGTGCCATGTCAGAGAAAGCTGTCACGACGGACACTCGTCCTCGGACTCCTTTGTCGGGCCGGGCTCCCTCAGAATATCGGGGTGGCCCGTCGAAGAAGAGTTCCATCCTCCGCCAGGTTGGCTCCCGCAAGACCGGGATGCCTAGGCCGGAGCTGAGCGATCTCCTTCGCCAGATTGAGCCCCTCCGAGACCAAGCCCCTTGGACCGGGGTCGAGCTCAGCCGTCCTCCGCCAAGTCGAACCCCTCCGAGGTCGAGCCCTCTGGGCTGGAGTCGTGCAGCAATCTCCTTCGCTAGATTGAGCCCCTCCAAGGCCAAGCCCTCTAGGTCGGAGTCGAGCCCATCCCTCCTCCGCCAGGTCGAGCCCCTCCGAGACTGAGCCCTCTGGGCTGGAGTCGCGCACTGACCTCCTCCGCCATATTGAGCCTCTCTGAGGCCGAGCCCCCTGGACCGGAGTTGAGCCCTACCTCCTTCGCCAGGTCGAGCCCCTCCAAGGTCGAGCCCTCTGTGCAGGAGTCGAGTCTTACCCTCCTCCAGGTCAAGCCCCCTCGAAGTCAAGCCCCTTGGTCCAGAGTCAAGCCCAGCCCTCCTCCGCCAAGTGGAGCCCCTTTGAGATCGAGCCCCTCGAAGTCGAGCCCCCTAGGCCGGAGTCAAGCCCTGCCTCTCCGATTCGGTCTCCACCTCGGACAAAGGTGCTGGCCACCGAGGGAGCGATGCCACCCTCCTTGGGCACCGGCGAGCCGCCCAAGGACTGCAAGGAAGCACCCTCCAGGCCGTAATAACTACTCGCAGCTACCACTTACACTAGAAGAGGAAGAAACTCCTTGGCTGAGGCGCCACGCTCTCCACCAACTGCCTGCACTACCTGAAAGAGGAAATCAACCAAGAGATTCGAATCTCGGAGGCGGCGGTCTCCCGATCGAGGCCCTGCCAAGTTTTCCAGAATGGAGCGACCGGAAGGAATGTCAAAGCACATAGCGGGTTCCCCTATCATGAACCGGAAAAGACATCCCGTCCACGGCACGGAACACCATCACACGCGCCTGCTGATACAAGGAGATCCCGAGGTAGGCGTTTAGCAACCACCTGGACTTAAAAGAGCCATCGACACCCCAACGGGAAGGTAACGGACATACTCCAACACACTCGAGAAAGTGAGGGAGAAGAGGCTACACAGGAGATCACCAGTTCACCTCGACCCGCACTTTTCCCAGCACATTTGCACCCTACTCACACATTATTCACTTCTCCTAGCATGGAGTCCACCTCAGGGGCTCGACCAGGAGGATCTGTTCCTCTGGATCGTCACTGACTTGACGTCGGAGTGCCCCCGCCGGAATTCCCGGCCCGGGTCTATAACCCTGTTTTGCAGGTCCCGAAGAGCAGGCCGGTCCCGAAGAGATAAAGGGCGATCTGACGCCGACAGCAGCTACGGACTACGGCAATCTTGACGGCAACAGATATGAATGTTTTAGGAGCTTGCAGTCAAGATATACAATTCATCTATATTTTACTTAGTTGAGAAGGATCTGCTACAAATGATAGAGTATTAAGAGACACTTGATCAAGAAGTAGAGGTTTAAAAGTGTCACAAGATAATAGTTCTAGTTATTTCGAAATTAGTTTCTAACACATATGTCGAACTTGTTTTCTAATAAGATTTTTATTTATATTAGGTTTTTCTGACTTGTGTGATGCTAGATATACAAATAAAGAAGGGTTTTTAACTCTATATAGGGGTCAATGATATCATTGGAATGACTAAAGACAAAATCATCAACCGATAACAATACAATAATATTTTAACTATAGGTACTCATCTGCTAGAAATATCATTAAGAGATGCTTCGAATTTCTAAAAATGGGATGGGTGATTATTAGAGAGAAGTTATTCTATCCAGTAAAAATACAAGCAAGAATTGTTAATACGTGTGCTCTTCTTCATAACTATATTAGAAGAGAGATGTCAATTGATCTAGTTGAGGATGAGGTGCTTGATGTCCTTTTAATAGAAAAAAAATATCAATGAAGGAGAAATAATTGATCACGTTGAGAGTATAAATGTTTGGACTCAATTTGAGGATGACTTGGTGTAAGAAATGTGAGACCAATCGGGAGCTTGACAAAATGCACGACATTGTTACAAATTTTACTATGTATCTTATATGTTGTATTACTATATGATGTATTTGAAACTTTTTTTTTTATGTTTTGTATTTTGGATATTATTTTCAAATTCTTTGTCATGATATGAACCTTGTTACTGTGATTTAAAATTTTTTATTTAACTTATAACTGTTATCATTTAGATTTGCAATATGAATATCTTTTGTTTTTTATATTAAATAATCATCTTTTAGATATGGATGCTTTTTCAACTCAAAGGAGGAACCACGGGAAGAAGTATCAACGAAGTGCGGGGCAAGATGTTATATTAATTAGATGTATACTGGATTTGAAAAATGATCCTATGTGGAGGGAAGAAGGTGGGAATTTCAAGCCTAGGTTCTTACTCTAGTTGGAGAAGATTATGACAAACAAAATACCTAATTATGGCATCGAGGCTCAGTTACACATCTATTCAAGGTTCAAATTATTGAAACAACAATATAATGCTATTTAAGATATGTTGAACATGTCAAGGTTTGAATGAGATGATGTAAAAAAATATATTACTTGTGATCAAGATGTATGGGACAACTGGATCAAGGTAAATGCACAACATATTAATTAATTCTTTATTTTTATTTAATTTTTTTATGTTTTAGGTATAGTTTATTCAATTTATATTGGTTTATTTAAATAAAGTCATCCTCAAATAGTAGTGCCAAAATATAACCCAACCTGTCAACCTGATCCATATTCAACTTGCCTTGAACAGGTTTGGGTTAAGGTTTCGTTCCACACCTTAAGCAAATTTCGTGCCCCTTTCAAAGTTAAACCGCACCTCATGGTGTTAGACCTCGTCGTGCAAGGGTCCATAGATGTGGGTGGATGCCTTTTTTCAGTCCCCCATTCATGTTCTCTCGAGACCCACCACCATCAAAGGCTCACATTCCTCCTCTCAAGACTCGCCATCAACAGAGCTTCCCTCCCCTCCCCCACTCACCATCTCAGGCTTCTCTATGCACTCCCCTCCACCGTGCATCCCCCCTCCCTCCATCTCGAGCTTTTCCGAGTGCTCTCCTCCCTGACCACCTCACGATGCCAATGGAGGACCTTGATGCCTTTGATGTCGTGCTCTCCGACAAGATTCATTAGTCCCCCACCGAGTACTTACCCTTGGTATGCTTTTTCCCAATTCTCCAATCCATTTCTTTGAAAATCTAGGGTTTTGTTATCTAGGGATTTGGTTTTTACTTTGCTTTTATTGCTAGGGTTGAAAAGGCTTCTCCTTTTTCATTACCTAATTCGAAACAGTAGTAGCGGAGGTGCTAGCAAGCTTGCGATCAAAAGTTGCAGCTGAGATAGGGGAGATGGAGGAACTCGTGGAATGTGCAGATCTTTCTCTCTTCAAGGAGAATTTGGTGTCCATGAGGTTTTTGGCCCAACCATTCCCTTGGTTCTTTTCTTTTTTTTTTCTCATTTTTTGAATTGAGTTGGAAATGGGTTGGATTGGAATTTTTGATCATGGCTTGTAAACGAGTCATCGGTTGGATAATCTATTTAATAAATAGGTTGAATTGGATAACTATTTAATAAACAGGTCAGGTTCAGGTTTATCTTTTTTTGACCTGTTCTAAATCTGGCTCGATCCTTTTATATCCGACTCGATCCAATTGCCACCCCTATCCTATTCCTTAAGCATCTGATTTTTGGAACAAGATATTCTTACGTTCAGTGAAACTCTCGATCATATTTGAAAAAGATCGGGCAACATGTCAGAGGGCTAAGAGCCCTATAAATGTAGTTGCTAAAATCCTTGCATATGCAATGAAGAATGAGGAGGTCCGGTTTATAAGTGCTACCAGATTTGAGAGTAATAACTTCATTTCCCGGACTCCTATTAGTCATCATCAACACATTGCTTCATCCCATAACCAGTCAAGGTCAAGAAAAAGGAAGGTTTCTAATAAGGAAAAAGTTGCTCTTATAAGCACTTTGATTGAAACTATAAGCAATCTTGGATAAAGCTGGAACTGGGTTGGGCTGGCTCGATGGGCTTCAGACTGGCCTAAGTTTGTGAGGGGCTTCGGACCGGCCCGATTTCGGGTCAGGCTTCGAGCTAGGCTCTAAATAATTCAAGCGGGGTTTCAAGCCTTGTAACAGAGCCCATTCAATTTTCGGGCCGAGTTCGAACACCCCTTTGGCTTAGCTCAATTAAAGCCCACTCGAGCTTTAATTAAAGCCTCATGATTGTCGATCTCAGGCTCTCACCTCTCACCCTCTCGGTCACCCACTCGAGCTCGACTCCGTGCAACCCCGTCGCCATCCCCGGTTCCATGAGATCTCGTCGTTGTCCCCGGTTCCGTATGATCTCGCTGCCATCCCCGGTTTCGTGCGACTCCATCGCCACCCCAAGCTCCGATCTCCCTCCCTCGACTCTGGTGCACAAGCCCGACGCCCCCTCCACCCACATGACCCCCGCCCCCCCCCCCCCCCCGCTTCGATCTCCCTTTTCAACCCCTCCGTGGACCCCCTTCACCCGCCCGACACCCCCTCCATGCGACCCCACCGCCACTCTGACCCTTCACCCACAAGATCCCTCGGCTCCGCCCGACATCCCCTAATACCCCGCGTGACCCTGCAACCCCCCTGGTCCGATCTCCTTCCCCGATCCCGGCGCCCACACCCGATGCAGTATGCCCCTACCCCCTGTGTAACCTCGAGCCTCCTGTTCCGATCTCCCGACTCTAGCAACCGCACCTGATGGCCGACACCTAGAGGGCAGAGTTTTTTTTTGGTTTCGAACTTCCGATGATCGAAGGGGTAGTTTCGGTTTGAGCCGGCCCATTGGGCTCGGGTCAAGCTCGAGCTTGATATTTTGAAGATTTTTGGGTCTAAGCCCGATCCAAAGTCCAAAATTTTTTTCGGACCGAGCTCGAGTAGGGGTGTGGCCTGGTCCAGCTCGGCCCACTTCCAACCCTAATCTTGGAGTAATGTTCCAACATTCAAGTACAGCTATTGATAAGTTGGTATATTGTTTCCAATTCCTTGTAGATGATCAAGAATTGAAGAAGAAAATTTATGAAGCAATAGCTGAGATTGAAGATTTGGAGTTGCTTTTATTGATTGTTAAAGCTAGATTGATAATTGCTCATAATAGTGTAAGTTTGACTTCTTTTCACTGTCCCAGAGATTAAGAAAATAAATATATTGGATGTCCTTGGTTTGAGTCATAGGTAGAACATCTATTTTGCTAGTTGTAGTTGCCTTTGGTACCGTGGTTATTTGGTTGGATTATCTATGGTAGTTTTGGTATAAAAATTTGGTTGACTTGGCAAGTAGTTTTATTGGTAATTTTGGATTCGAACATGTTAACTTTTATGATGTATAGTTGTTCCAACAAACTATAAATGCTCTTGTTAAGAGAAGTACAATGAAGTTAAAATATTGCATTTAACTCATGGATGATTTACTTTTGTGATGTTTTTTTTTTTTTTTTGCTATGCTTGTCTATCCTCCTCTCTCTTTGATAGTTAATATTATTTTATGTAATGATATAGATCATATAATTGATGTATTTTGACAAATATATTTTAATTAAAAAGAATAAAAAATTATGGTCACCTATTGGTGGCAGCGACGATGGGGGGCGGTGGTTTGTGGCTATAGCATGAGTGGTGGTTGGCTGCCACGATGCTAGGAAGATATTAAGTGTAAATTATAATATATGAATTTTTAATGGATTTGGCTTTGAATATTTTATAAATTTGATTTCACTTTATCTACAATTTGATTATCGTACCAAATATATCAATCAAGATTTTTATTAATTTTATTATAATATTATTTATATATATCAAATATAATAATTAATGTTACTGATAATTTAATTAATAAAAATATATTTTCAAGATAATCTATATTATCTTATAAAATTGTCCGGTGATATGTCAAACGTAACCTAAGAATTGCTGCTAGCATTTGTGACATGATACACATAATTTTGAGGGGCAATTGTTTTAAGAGATGTGCTAAAAGTCAACTGAATTGTGAATCTAATTTGATTCTTTCTTATTTAGTTTATATCTATTTTTTTACAAAAATTTGATTCGATTTTAGTTCTAGAGTTCTGGATAAAAAAAAATATTTTGACGTTTTACCAAAAAAAAAAAAATCCCCTGACAATGACACGCTATCCAAATTAAAAATCCCCTGACAATAAATAAACACTAAAAAAAAAAAAAAAAAAAAAAAATCTCCCATCACCATTGTCCCTTCGCTTTCGATTTGTGCATACCTACATCATCTACCGGTTTGCTTGGCTTCGTCGATCTGGACAATTTTTAGACCTTACGAGGCTTCTTTCTCGTGCATATTTTCTTTCTAACAAGATAATAAATAAAATAACAAGCATTTGGTTAGCCTGCACGCCGGGCAGGTCCAAAACCCGCTGGCAAAATCTCCACGCCATCCACATCGAATCTGGCGACGTTACGATTCCCGAAAACAAAATCAGGTGCCGGACTCTCGATCCACCTCACCCATTCCTCATGCAACGTTATTTAAAACAGAATGTCAATGACACGCTATCCAAATTAAAAATCCCCTGACAATAAATAAACACTAAAAAACAAAAAAAAAAAAATCAAAAAAATCTCCCATCACCATTGTCCCTTCGCTTTCGATTTAATATTATTTTTTTCTTTTTTAAAAAAAAAGGAAAAAAAAGAGAAAGCAGTGTCAGGGGTACGGCTTTCTCGGAAAGCCCAAATCCTTGGCGGACGCCTGGAGCTGAAGGATTCGCAAGCGTGCAGCGAGAGGGGAGAGATGGTCGTCGCAGTTAAATGCGATCAGTTGCGTGCGCCAAAAAGAGGGACGCGTGGCGCCCGATCGTCTCGCACGCGTGGCGCGAGCATCGATGGAGATGGGGAAGAGGTCCAAAAGGTGCGTCATAAATGCCGAGGGCGACCTCGCGTCAATCATCACCGTCCCCCTGTCATTTTGTACGGTCCAGATTTCTGCACAGGGCGCAGCCGCCTGGAGCACCAGTCCGTCGTTCACGGCACGGGCTACTTTGACATGACGATGTTGACGGGTTGCAATATATTTTGACCAATGTTTAAAATACCAACGGCTACGATGTCGTAACTTGTTGGCAAGTTACTTCTAAAGATTTATGAATAATAATAGTTTTAACCAAGGTTTAAACTAACTGTTTTCGGCTATTTAAAATGATTTATGTATAATAGTAGTTTTAACCAAGGTTTAAACTAACAGCTGCTATAGTAGATTAGTGATCCATTACAATACAAATTATGATTGCTGTTTGTATCCATGTTGTTTAAGTAAAATAATGTTTGTTTGATTTCTCTTTTAGCCGTTTTTAAAAAAAAAAAAAAAAACATGTACCAATCAAAAAGAATATTATTTTATGGAGTGAATAATGATTTGAAAATTAATATTGTTATTCTTTCGATTTTTTTTAAAATAATGCTAAAAAATTTCTGAAAACAGGTGTCGTACCGTATATTTATGAAAATAGATATTTTTGGCTGACGTGAATATTATACCTGTCACGTGGCAGGCGGCTTGCTAGCTGGGTTGAAATCATCTCTGGAAAAGACGATTTCACGCTGACAAATCATATTTCAAAAAAATGATTTCAGGCTCTCCCAGCCGTTCCTAGCCGTGGCACGTGGTTGCCTGAGAAATCATCTTTCGGCAAAGACGATTTCTAAATTTAAAATCGTCTTTGGCAAAGATAATTTCTCAATTTGAAATCGTCTTTGTCAAAGACGATTTTAACCCAGCCAATTCTCTAAATTTTCTAAATACCATTTGAAATAATTATGAATAACATTTTCGTGATTAAATAAATGACATTTTCGTAATTAAATCAAATATTATGAAAGGTATTTTAGAAATTAATTATCCATAGCCCCTTATCCGATTTTTAAAAATTTAATTTTCAAAATACCCTTCATAATATTTAGTTTAATTACGAAAATATCATTCATTTAATTACGAAAATGATATTTATAGTTATTTGAATTCATTTTTTTCAAATGATGTTTTAAAAATTAAATAAAAATCCCTCGTAAATGTCTCTGCACTCGTAAATACTATTTTTTTAATTAAATTTTAATCTAATAAAATTTTAAAAAATATATAACAAAATTTAAAAAATATTATAATATTAATTGAATATAAAATTAATTAACAAATATTATACTAATATATTTTTAATATTATAATAAATATTTTATATTATAAAATATAATAAATTCATTGTAATTTATTATATTACATAATAGTATAAAAAGATTTTAAAAAATTATAAAATAAAAAATAATCACCATGTCGATACAATCCGGTCGTTAGTCCGGTACCAGTTCGGTCGACAATCCGGTGTCAGTTCGATCCCTTGCTTAGGATCGACGGTCGGATCGGTATCAGTTCGGGCTTCAAGATTATTTTATTAATTTTTTTCTTTTTTTGATTTTATTTCTGGATTATTTTTTTATTTTTTATTTTACCAAACATGCTACCTTCATCGGAGAAGGATAGTGATGTGTAATACCACAAATAATCCAAAAAAAAAACTTTAGGTTAGCATGTGGCAATTGGCTAAGCTAAGTTCACGTCAAGTCACCGAGTGATAACAACATACAAAATTTAAACTAATACCCTTTCAACCTATACCAACCTTTGGATTATTTTGTACAATTTATTTAACACTAACTTTATATATTTTGTAAAACAATCGCTCAAAGACCTAGTAAGTGTGATCAAATTCAATTCTTACAATTCTTATTAAACAATTTATATTTTTTTAAAAAAAAAACTAGTATTAAGAAAAAGATTAAGATTTTAAAAGAATCTTCTTATCAAGGATCATAACTCATGTCGACCAAAAATGTTTTGATCTAAATAAAACTCCATTCTCACGATCCGAATCAAGTCAAAGCTCTCGTATAAACACGATCTATTTAAAGTTTAAAATCAAAAGGCTTGACTTATATCCATTAATTTCTATTTAAAACAGTATTTTTGATCCAAACCAACCCAAAATAGGGTCAGGTCAAGTTGAATTTTTGAGGTCGGTCAATTTCCACTACTTCTAAAGGTTAGTGCCTACTTAATCACCTTTATAAGGTGAAGGGTTTATATGCTTGCAAGACAAAGTCTCCACGTAGTGCTTAACTTGAATTACGTGAAGGTAGATTTGTGGTGGTTCCTTTTAGTTCAGCATTTTTCTTAGTAAATTTTATGCAGAATATATAACACTAATTTAAAGTTGGTGGAAACTTTTTTTTTTTCCCTTTGATTTTTTCTTTTTTTTTTTTTCGATAGGATGAGGGAAAGTGGACTATCTAACCTTTAATTAAGCATATAGCTAATCTCTTATAGCCGAGGGAGAGAGGCTTGGAGATGCAAGCAAGACTTGTCAGGCCCTGGTCAAAATTAAAAAGCCATGTTATCATAGAGTCATGGGACCATATTGTTCATAACTTGGGTTTCATGCAGGTATTACATGTCGATGTGGACCTCTCATAGCATGCCCAGGACCGGAAGGAAGCGTGGAGGCAATGTCAAGGACCCCTCGAGTACTTTGTCATCTTGCAATCAACAATGTCATGGTCTAATGCATTGCCTGTTTCAAGCCAAGAAAGATGGCCCTCGCCCTCCTCATATTATGGCATGGATAAAAGGAATGATGGTTTGTTGCTTGGCATCCAAGAGTCACAATACCAGGTAACTCACGCTTGCGTAAATGCCATCCTCTCCTTCCAACTTGTGGAGCCTAAGCATTATCATGACCATTATAAGTTTTAACAAAGATGAGCACCATGAGCCTTTGGCATGAACACCTCCTTTGTGCACACGTGTGAGCTAATGAGCATGCCCACTAGAACAAAAAATTTTTTGCACGTGTGTGATGATGGAGATTAATTAACTTCTAGGTTAAACATTCTTTATCCCCTGCCTCATCTTTTACCGTATAGAAAATAAGAAGCATAACAAGGCAGGGGAGGAACGCATGGGTGGGGGGGGGGGCTAAAGGGTTAATGATACGAGTAGGGGTGTGCATTCCTCCTCCTCCTTCTTGGAAACATCGTACCTCCATTAAAAGAAATAATAAAAAGTATAATAATAAATTCAATAGCATTTTATGTAGACGATCATATTATGTGAGATTCTTGAGAAATTAATTGACCAAACCGAGTTCCAAATTACCGTGGCTTCGAAGCGCACACTCATCAAACTTTGGAAACGTGAAACATGCATCAATCTTTATCGTATATCAATTTAAGTGACAATCCACATGAAATGCTTTTATTAGTTAATCCATGCCCGGCACCACCATCATCCATTAGACACCTGTTGGGATATCCTGGTTCAGCTACGAACCAGGCTCTGGCTCGATTTATCGAAGCTCCGGTTCTCTGAACTACGGACTTCGGACTAAGCGAAGGCCAACCGTAAGCAATTCAAGGCTTCACACCGAACTACAACATCCGAATGCCAGTCCTTCGGGTAGTACCTTCGGTTCCGGCCGAAGTCTGAACCACTCATCGACTTCCGAATATATGAACTTCGATCCCCGCCGTAGACATGATCTCCGGCCTCGAGAAAATTTCAAGCCTTCGGCCCATGCAAAGGGAAACCTGAAGCTTGAACTACAATCTATTCCAAAAAGGAAACTGTAACCAACGGTTACAATCGATACTCATCATGCGTAACCAACAGTTACAATCGACACTCATCATGACATGATCATGGCGCGTAATTCCTGCAGCCACGCCTCCGATCTGGCCGAAACCGCTCATTGACAACCCACGATCGCCAATCATGGAAGTGAATGGCTCCCCATGATCTCCGGAAAAAGAGCGGGCCACAGACCTGAAGCCATCTTTTAAATATGGGTAAGAAGGATGACTCGAGAGGTACGCATCAATAATCTCGCACATATACATTTTCAATCTTCAAGAATTCTTTTTCTCTTCCACTCTCAACATCTTTTCCATTCTGTAGCTGGAATCCGTCACTGACTTAGACATCAGAGTGTCCTCCACCAGAATAACTTCAGCAAAAAATCTATTTTACAGGTGAACCAGAAAACGATCCTGCAATACAGCAGCTCCAATCGATCAATCCAGAAACTCCATGCTAGCAGCATCAATGTGTATACAATCATGCTTGCATTGGATCATTACAAATGTACAAACGGAAGGGTACTCTTTGGTGCCTCCCAAAGCGTACGTAGACCTCCAGGGAGGGACTCTCTTTACTCGCCGTGCCTTCTGCTACCTGCCCTCTGGGCGTGAACCTAGAGATCATGTTGAAGTTGGTAGTATTATAGGTGCTCTTTTACAATCTCCTAGCAGATCTTCGTCTCCAACTCCGAGTCCTTAAGATTTTTTTGAATTTAATTAATATCATGATATGTATTATCGACAAATTATCTTTGCAGCGATACCTAAATATCTTCCGACCTTTTCTAGCTTAAGAATTTTTTTAGATACCAGGATATTTATTATCGGACATCTTTTGGATGGAGATCTATAAAAATAGTCCTCTTCAATCGATGATTACTGAAGGGTGACTCTTCAATATCCAACTCAATAAAAAAAAATTTGGACAACAGCAACCAAAGCTAAGAGCCAATGCGAAGAAATATCGGAATGAATGTGCAGAGATGGGTACGAAAACGTATCTTTCAAGGATCTCTTCCCAATTTATAGACTTATACGGAGTAACCAAATATCATTAGAGAAGTGACCTCCTTTGACACATGTAATGGATTTTTGGTGGGATCTTGCCTTCTGCATCTTTTTTTTGTCGGTATCTTTATATTAGAATGGTAGGTTTTCTTGGGATTCTATCTTTGATCATTATATATGACATAATCTCTGCTGGAATAGCTATAACTTGTTCACCTATATCTCTTACTCTAAGGTTAAATTGCTCGACCAAAACTGGTCTACTTGGTCAAGACTGCTTATACTCAATCATAAGTACTCATACTAAACCACAAATACTCAATCTAAGTTACTCAGCTAAAGAGATACTCGTACTCGACCACATGTACTCATACTCGATCAAAGTTACTCAATCATGGAGATACTCGTACTCGATCATAGATACTAGTACTCGATCATAGGTACTCATACTTAGTCAAATATATTTAGCCAATGAGGTACTCGGCCAAAGTTACTCAACCAAGAAGATGCTCATACTCGGTCACAGGTACTCGTACTTGATTATAGGTACTTAGCCAAAGTTACTCAAGCAATGAGGTACTTGTACTCGGCCACAGATACTTGACCAAAGTTACTTAACTAAAGAGATATTTTTGTACTTGGCCACAGGTATTCAGACAAAGTTATTCAGCCAAAGAGGTACTCGTACTCGACCAGAAATATTTATACTCGGCCAAAGTTACTCCAGCTTAGTTATCGATCTGGTTGATTCGTCAAATCCGAATAGTTGGATTGTGGCCATAACATTACCCCCACTTCCGAGTCCAAGACATTGTCGATTAGGTGCTTTGACTTTTGTTGTATTTAAATGAAATGAGTTGCATCATTTCTTCAACCTCGACCTGTGATGGCATCCATACTTTGAAATTACAATAGATCTTTGTTGGTGCTTCGGTCTGGAATCCTGACTATAGAAAGTTGGCCATTGCTTAGAACCTTACTATGCAAAGTCGGTTGTTGAGTGAAACCAGACAGTAAAAAATCAATTATTGAGTCGAGCCTGGCTATGGAAATAAAATCTGAATAAAAGTGAGAATGAAATCTAAATAAGAGTGGGAGCAAAAGTCGAATAAGAATAGGATTGGAATCCGAAAAAGATAGGAGTGGAATCCGAATAAGAGTAGGAGTGAAATTGGAATAAGATGGAAGTAGAACCCAAATAAGATAGAAGTGGAATATGAATAAAATGAAAGTATAACCCGATAAGAGTGGGAGTAGAACCGAATAAGATGAGAGTAGAACCCGAATAAGAGTGCGAGTAGAATTTGAATAAAACTGGAAATGAAACCAAAAGTGGTGTAAGAATGTAGCCACTTTCTTTGGCCAAGTGTCGGTCGGTTAGATGGGAGTGAGATCCAAGATGGAGGTTTGAAAATGCTGCCACCTTCTTCGACCGAGTATGAGCCGACTGGCCAAAGAAAAGATGTGAAAATATAGTCATCTTCTTCGACCATGTATCAATTTACCAGATATGAGTGAGATCCAAGGTGGAGATATGAAAACTAATCACCTTTTTCAACCAAGTGTTATCGACCAGATGGAAGTGAGATTCAAGATGGAGGTGTAAGAATGTATCCACCTTCTTTGGCAAGTGTCAATCGAATAAATAGAAGTAAGATCTAAGGTGGTGTGAGAACGTAGCCACCTTCTTCGACCAGGTATGAGTTGATCGAACCAAGATTGAGGTATGAGAATGCAACCCTCCTCTTCGGCCAAGTGTCAATCAACTGGATATGAGTGAGACTCAAGATGGAGGTGTGAGAATGTAGCCACCTTTGATTGGATATTAATCAAGTAGATGGAAATGAAACCCAAAATGGAGATGTGAGAACATAGCCACCTTCTTCAATCGAGCATAAGTCGACCGGATGTGAGTGAGATCCAAGATAGAGTTATGAGAATGCAACCAATTTCTTCGACTGTGTGTCAATCGACCAGATAGGAGTGAGATCCAAGATGGAGGTATGAGAATGCAACCACCTTCTTTGACCAGGTATGAGCCAACCGGATGGGAGTCAGATCCATGACAAACGTATGAGAACGTAGCCATCTTTTTTAGTCAGGTGTCAATCGGTTGGATGGAAGTGAGATCCAAGATAGAGATGTAAGAATACAACCATCTTCTTCGATTAGGTATGAGTCGATCGGATGGAAGTGAAATCCAAGATGGATATATGAGAATGCAACCTGATGTGGCGAGACCGCTGACATGGAGAGCTGATAGGGGCCACGTCAAAGGAGGCCGCCACGTCGGACGCCAAGGCAATACTCCAGCCCGGACCGCTCTGCCGAGCTGAGCAGAGCTCCATCGAAATGGCGAGCCAAGCTCTGCCCTCCACCAGGTTGGGCCCGCGAGCTCGGGATGCCTAAGCCGGAGCCGCCCTCCGGAGCGAGACCCTTGGAGGTTGAGCTCTGTGGTTGGAGTCGAGCTCAGCACTCCTCCGCCACGTGGAGCCTCTCTGAGCGCGCGCCCTCCAGACCGGGCCCGCACTTCACCCTCCGAAGCGAGACCCTCGGAGGTTGAGCCCTGTGGTCGAAGTCGAGCTCAGCACTCCTCCGCCACATGGAGCCTCTCCGAGCATGCGCCCTCCGGACCGGGCCCGCACTCCACCCTCCAGAGCGAGACCCTCGGAGGTTGAAACCTGTGGTCGGAGTCGAGCTCAGCACTCCACCACGTGGAGCCTCTCCAAGCACACACCCTCTGGACCGGGCCCGTGCTCCGCCCTCCGAAGCAAGACCCTCGGAGGTTGAGCCCTGTGGTCAGAGTCGAGCTCAGCACTCCTCCGCCACGTGGAGCCTCTTCGAGCGCGCGCCCTCCGAACCGGGCCCGCAATCCGCCCTCCAGAGCGAGACCCTCGGAGGTTGAGCCCTGTGGTCGAAGTCAAGCTCAGCACTCCTCTACCACGTGGAGCCTCTCCGAGCGCGCGCCCTCCGGACCGAGCCCGCACTCTGCTCTCCGAAGCGAGACCCTTGGAGGTTGAGCCCTGTGGTCGAAGTCAAGCTCGGCACTCCTTCGCCACGTGGAGCCTCTCCGAGCGCGCACCCTTCGGACCGGGCCAGCATTCTACCCTCCTTCACCGAGGCAACCCCACGAGCTCAGAGCATCTAGATCGGAGCAAACCCTGCCATCCCGGGATGCCGGCGAGCCGCCCAAGGATTACGGAATGGTGCCCCCTCCATACCGCCATAACTGCCTGTCTGCCCATACTTCCAGGGGGATGGGCCAGCCAGAGAGCACGAATCCCTAGGACGGTGACCCCCGGATCGAGGTTCTGCCAGGCTTCTTGGAATGGGGCGACTGGAGAGGATGTCAAAATGAATGGAAGCTTCCCCTACCATATGTCAGGAAAGACGTCCCGTCCACGGCATGGAATCCCGTCGCACGCGCTTGCCATCCCAGCGAGGATCCCGAGGCAAGCGTCCAACAACCATTTTTCCAACTAAAAGGAACAATCGACACCCCCAGGAGGGAGAAAGGTAACAACAGCCCACTACCAACACAAGTGCAAGCTCAATCAAGAGGGCGAAGCACCACCACCACCATAATTCAAGGAAAACAAGGAAAACAAGGAGAGGCGGTAGAACAGGGAACCCCTCTGTCCCCGCAATCATTCTCCCCCTGTTACGTTTTCGTTTTCATTCTCACATCCTTTACTCCTCCTAGTGCGGAGTCCATCAAGAGGGGCCCGACTAAGAGGATCTGTTCCCCTAGATCGTCACTAACTTGACCGTCGGAGTGCCCCCGCTGGAAACCCCGGCCCGGATCACTAACCGTTGTTTCACAGGTCCAGGAGCAGAGGACCACCAGGCAGCAAAGGGAGCGCACTCCGGCACCGACAGCAGCTACGGAACACGGCGATCTTGGCGGCAACAGATTAGCGCGCCAGGTAGGTGGGCGGCAACGACATTCTGAACGATCTTTGATCCAAGTCGAGCCCTCCATCTCTTCACAGGCAGCCAGGTGGGAGGATGGTGACAACAAGGGCAAGGGGGGCTTCCTCCAGTCGTGCGGGGGACTCCCCCTCCCGGGGGAATCCACACCGTCAAGAAGTGGAACCGCCCATTTCAGCTCAGCCACCTCTACCGAAAGCCCAATTAGCCGCACTCAACCAGTAAATGCAAGTCCTCACCACGGCAATGAGCCAGCTTCAGCACCAGCACCGGTCCTTGGCTACCCACCAGCAGCCAGGGACTCCGGTGGCCCATGCCACAGCTCCCCGCGATAGCCTGCGCTCATTCTAAGGAAGGCCGTCGTAGTCGCAGGCCACCACGGACAACCAGGATAGCCATCAAGCTCCGACGAAAAGATAACGAGCCGGCTCTGCCGACAAGGAGAGCCACTCACCAAACCTCGGGTGGGAGGTGCCCAAATCCCATGAAGGCAGAAGAGGCAAGACCCCCCGCCACGGGTGCCATGCATCCATGTCACCTTCTCCATCTCCTTCGGCGGAGGGGTCCACTGATGAAACCATCAGGCGCGTGGCGGAAAGGCGCCTGGAGGAACATGAATGCAAGCTGTCAGAGTTTTCCCACTGGTTTGCCAACATGTAGGGCCCTGCTAGTGAGCGAGCGGGCTACGACGCCCGTCCCCCATTCTTCCAAGAAATCCAAGCGGAGCTGATCCCGTACCGGTTCCGGATGCCGCAGGTGGATCCTTACAATGGGACCACCGACCCCCTGGACCACCTGGAAAGCTACCGGACCCTCATGAGGGTCCAGGGGGCCACCGACGCTATCCTCTGCGTCACTTTTCCCGCTACTCTCCGGAAAGCAGCCTGGGTGTGGTTCACCCGTTTGGAGCCGGAGAGCATCAACTCTTTCGCCCAGCTAGGGCAAAAGTTCGTGGCTCACTTCGATGCTTGTAGGAAGTTGCCACGAGAGACAGACAGCCTCTTCTCCATCCAGCAGTAGGATCGCGAGCCCTTGCGGGACTACGTGGCCCGCTTCAAGGCCGCCGTGTTGGAGATTTATAATCTCGATGAGCCAATTGCCATGCTGGCACTGAAGCGAGGACTCAGGACCTCCCGCCTGACCTACTCGCTGGATAAGAAGCCCCCCAAGACCTACTTCGAGCTCCTTCTCCAGGCCCAACAGTACATCCGCGCCGAGGAGGCGGATCATGCGAGGCGGGAGCTCGACGGAGGACCCCTGAAGAAGCCGACCCCTATCGAGGTGCCCGGGGCCCGGAAGCCGGCACCCCAAGCTCCGAGCTCCCGGACAGACCGACCAAGACTGAGAGGGCCCCCTGTTCCCGAGGAGAATTACACCCCTCTCCTCATCCCGAGGACAAAAATCCTCATGGAGATCGAAGGCGAGGATTATTTGAGGCGGCCGCCTCTATTGAAACCCTTCACCGGCCATGACAAGACAAAGTACTGTCGTTTTCACCGCGACCACGGCCACGATACCAAGAAATGCTGCAACCTCAAGTGGGAGATTGAGGAACTCATAAAGAGAGGCTACCTCAAGTGGAGTCCCAGGCGCTCGTCGCTCTCCCACCAGCTCCAACCATCGACAACCATCCCACCGAGAAGCCGGTGGGCATGATCTCCTAGGGAGCTGCGCGTGCATCCAGGAGGGCCCGGGGGGCAGGGGACTCTGAGAATGTACTCCCCTTTATGAGAGAAGGGAAAGATGGGAGAAAAATGTAAATGATGATACCGTGGTCGTCAAGATGATGATTGCGAAGCATCCTATAAAACGTATCATGGTTTATAGTGGAAGCTTCACGGACGTGCTTTTTTATGATGCCTTCTCCAGGATGAATCTTTTCCCCGATCAGCTTAGGCCTATGCATGCATCCCTTATTGGTTTCACAGGTGATTCCGTAAGGGTAGAAGGAGAAATCACTCTCCCGGTCACTGCCGGAACCCCACCTCGGCAGAGCACCGTCATGATGACTTTCACGGTTGTAAGGCTCCCTTCCACCTACAACGTGATATTGGATCGGCCTGGGCTCAATTTGCTCGATGCCATTGTCTCAACCAAGAGGTTACTTGTATAGTTCCCTACTCCCTACGATGTCGGGGAAATGAGGAGAGCGCCCCATCAGGTGCAGCATTGTTTCCAAACCGTCCCTGGGGCCAAGGTCCCCGAGGATGGCCCCAGTGTAGACGACCTTGACCAAAGGGCCCAAGACCCTAGGGGAGGCCCGGTCGAGCGCCTACTCTCTTACCCGCTCGGAGATGATCCCACGAAGACGGTACAGATCGGAGCCCAGCTACCCGAGGAGGAGAGGGCCCAACTGCTGGGATTCCTACGGGCGAACACCGATGTGTTCGCCTGGACGGCGATGGACATGCCGGGTATCCCCCTGACATCATTACTCACAAATTGAGTGTTGACCCGAAGCACAAGCCAGTTCGGCAGAAGAAGAGAAGTTTCGCCCCGGAGAGACAGGCAGCTATCAAGGAGGAAGTTGATAAACTCCTGGCTGCCGGTTTCATTCGGGAGGTCCAATATCCGAGCTGGTTGGCGAATGTGGTCATGGTAAGGAAGAACAATGAAAAGTGGAGGATCTGTGTAGATTACACTGACCTCAACAAAGCTTGCCCGAAGAACAGCTTCCCTCTCCCGAAGATCGACCAGCTGGTGGACGCCACCTATGGCCACCGGCTGCTCTCCTTCATGGATGCATTCTCCGGGTATAATCAGATCCGCATGCATCCAGAAGACGAGGAGCACATCGCCTTCGTCACCGACTGAGGGACATACTGCTACAGGATAATGCCTTTTGGTCTGAAGAATACAGGGGCCACCTATCAGCACCTGGTCAGTAAGATCTTCAAGGACCAGATCAGTCGCAACATGCAAGTGTATGTGGATGACATGCTCGTCATGAGCAGGCTGAGCTCGAGCCATGGTGCTGACCTCGTCAAATCCTTCCATAACCTGCGACAACATCAAATGAAGCTGAACCCAGCAAAGTGTACCTTTGGGATAGCAGCAGAAAAATTCTTCGGCTTCATGGTCACCCAGAGGGGCATCGAAGCGAACCCGAAAAAAGTTTAGGCCATCATCGACATAGAGCACCCGACCTCTAAGAAGCAGGTCTAGCATCTGACGGGGCGCATAGCCGCCCTCAGCAAATTCATTTCGAGGTCGGCCAACCATTGCCTACCATTTTTCAAGGCGCTGCGCAAGATGCACGACTTCACCTAGATCGAGGAGTGCATAACAGCCTTCAAGGAGCTGAAAAACTTCCTCGCCTCTCCCCCACTGCTCTCCAGGCCGGAGGAGGGGGAGGAGTTTCTACTGTACCTGGCGGTTATACCGAGAGCTGTCAGCTCGGTTCTTGTCTGCGTATACGAGGATAAATCTCAAAAGCCGGTATACTACACAAGCAAAATCCTCCGTGATATGGAGATCATGTATACTCGCTCCGAGAAACTCACTTTTGCACTAATAATGTCTGCTAAGCATCTCAGACCCTACTTCCAAGCATACCCAATAGTGGTCGTGATAGACCAGCCATTGAGGACCATACTCAGTCGACCTGAGACTTCTGGGAGGTTGGCTAAGTGGTCCCTGCTGCTCAGCGAATTCGACATAGTGTACCGACCGGGATCCTCACATAAGGCCCAAGTCCTAGCCGACTTCGTGATTGAGTGCACTGGGTTCGCCGAGGAGCCAGAGCAGACAGTGACGGAGCCCAGGCCAGGAGAAGAGCCTTGGATCCTCCACATGGATGGAGCGTCCAATTTCGGCGGGAGCGGAGTAGGCCTCATCCTAACTAACAGCGATGGGGTTATGGCGGAATGTGCCCTCCGCTTCAAGTTCGCCGCGACCAACAACCAGGCAGAGTACGAGGCACTCCTCGTGGGCCTAAGAGTCTCCCGCGAGCTAGGTGTGCAGGACCTGAAAGTCTTCACCGACTCCCAGCTGGTTGCCGGACAGGTCTCCGGAGAATATGAAGCAAGGGACACCCAGATGATGAAGTACCTGGAGCAGGTCCGCATAAGCACGGCAAGCCTCCGACACTTCAACATCTTCCACATCCCCCGGGGGGAGAATGCACGCGCGGATGCGTTGTCTAGGCTTGCTACCTTGCCGGACTCATCGCTGGAGCGTGCCTACATTGAGTACCTTGAAAGTCCTAGCTACGAGAGCCCGGCAGAGGTGCATCAAGTCACCCCCGAGCCGAGCTGGATGGACAAGTATGTCCGGTACATCACTGACGGCTCCTTGATCGAAGACCGCACAAAAGCTACCCTCGTCAAGAAGAAGGCCTCCCGGTTCGTTCTAATAGAGGGCCAGCTCTACTGCCGATCTTACTCTTACCCACTCCTGAGATGCCTCAGGCCCGCCGAGGCAACCTTTGTGCTTCAAGAAATACATGAAGGTCTCTACGGGAACCACGTGGGAGGGAGAATGCTGGCTTACAAAGCTCTTCGCCAGGGATACTTATGGGAGACCATGAGGGAGGATGCCGCCGACTTTGTTAAAAGGTGCGACAAGTGCCAGCGCCACGTAAATATACAGCATCAGCCGGCAGCACCGATCTCCCAACTCTCAGTCCCTTGGCCTTTACCCAGTAGGGAATGGACATCTTATGACCGTTTCCCCCAACACCAGGCAACGAAGGTTCCTGCTAGTGGCGATCGACTACTTAACTAAGTGGATCGAAGCAGAGTCGCTAGCTCGGATCGCGGAAGCCAATGTCCGCCAGTTCTTCTGGAAGTCAATCATCTGCCACTTCGGGCTTCCTCGCTGTATCATCACCGACAACGGATGACAGTTCGACAATCATGAGTTCAAAGGATTCTGCGTCGAGCATGGCATCCAATACCGATTCACCTCGATGGCTCACCCTTAAATAAATGGAGAGGCCGAGGTGACTAACTGGACCATCCCTCAAGGGCTCAGGACTAGGCTGGATCAAGCTAAGGGCAGGTGGGCAGAAGAACTCCAAAGTATCCTGTGGGCCTACCACACAATGCCCAAAATGGTAACTAACGAGATGCCCTTCAGTCTTGTTTTCGGCGTCAAAGCGATCATCCCAGTCGAGCTCGGCGTGCCCACGTTGTAGGTGCAGCAATATGATGAAACGCGAAACTCGGCATACCTCCTGCTTAACCTGGACCTTCTTGAAGAGGCAAGGGACAAAGCCCGGCTATGGATGGTGGCCTACCGGCAACGAGTAGCCCGGTATTACAACGCCCGTGTCAGGCCAAAAGCTTTCAAGCCCGGAGACCTGGTGCTGCGACGAGTAGAGGCATCCCAGCCCAGAGAGTGTGGCAAACTTTCACCAAACTAGGAAGGCCCCTATAAAGTAGCTGAAGCCCTCTCACAAGGGGCCTATTACCTTGAAGATCTCGACGGCATCAGGTTCCCTAGAATGTGGAATGCCTGCAACTTGCGAAAATACTATCAATAATATAAGGTTTCCCAGCAATAATAATGACAATGGTTTTTCCCTTTTGCAAGTGTTTATCTGTCTTGCAGGAGAATTCCATCAACGTCCCCGAGCCCAACTCCAGGACATCAATGGAACCTCGAGCCATGCCGCTCTCAATCTCAAGCATCCCCGAGCCTAGCTCCAGGATGCCTACCCAAGACCGGAGCTCAAATCTCCGGCCAAGGGACCTTCAAGCCACACAGCTCTCAATCACCAACATCCCCGAGCCTAGCTCCAGGATGCCAACCCAAGACCGGAGCTCAGATCTCTAGCCAAGGGACCCTCGAGCCAAGCCGCTCTCAATCTCAAGCATCCCCGAGCCTAGCTCCAGGACGTCAAGGGAATCTCGAGCCATGCCGCTCTCAACCTCAAGCATCCCCGAGCCTAGCTCCAGGACGTCAAGGGATCTTCGAGCCATGCCGCTCTCAATCTCAAGCATCCCCGAGCCTAGCTCCAAGATGCCAACCCAAGATCGGAGCTCATATCTCCGGCCAAGGGACCTCCGAGCCAAGCCGCTCTCAATCTCAAACATCTCCGAGCCTAGCTCCGAGACGCCAAGGGATCTTGGAGCCAAGTAGCTCCTATTAACGCCTCGAGCCTAGCTCCAAGGCGCAAAAGACCTGAGCCAAGCCCTCAGGCAACCCTTGGACCGGAGCCCAGCTCTCCGTCCAGGAAGGCCTCGAGCCTAGCTCCAAGGCAATTAAATCCTGTGACCCTCTTCTCTGATCTCCCCACTCAAAAAAAAAAAGAGAGAAGAAGAAGAGGGGGGAAGGAAAGAAAGAGTACGAGAGAGAAACACGGCAATGAAACTATCATTTCTCAGCCCAAGACCGGAGCTCAGATCTCCGGCCAAGGGACCTGCGAGCCACGCAGCTCTCAGTCGACAACACTACCGAGCCCAGCAACTCGCAACTGCCAGAACCTTGCATCTGACTTGCTGACGATGAAGCACGATGATTCGACCCCAGCTAAGGCGAAACCCTCTTCTCTGATCTTCCCACTCAAAAAAAAAAAGAAGAAAGAAAAAGAAGAGAAGAAAGAAAAAAGAAAGAGGGGAGAGCCAAACGGAAAGCGAGTTGCAAGTAAGGCTGAAATTTATTAAATCCATGTTACAAACATTCAGCGGGCCCCCGACATGCCGGGTGGCCCGGCCAAGTACAAAAAGGAAGCAAAATACAAAAGAAATAGAAAAAAGCTACCCTCCGGCTGGACCGTAGGGCTGGGTGTTTCCATCCACTGGGACCTCCGACGGTGCGGCTCCGATATCAGGCGGTACGACCCCGACCTTGGCTGGCATAGAAGGCTCGGGGGCAATGGCCTCCTTAGCACCCGCCTCCTGGTCTGAAGCACCAGGATAGTCGAGGCTGCTACGGCCCTCAACCAAGACGAACCCCTCAACCAGACGATGCAGGTACATGAAGCCCTTAAAGAATGAGTCCGACGCCGTTTGTTGGATCTCGGCGAGGGACTCCTCTGAGGCCCTATACCTCGCGACCGCCTCCTCGGCTTCCTTCTTTTCTGCGGCCACCTCACGCCTGGCATCCCCAGCTGACCTGGCCGCTTCCTTGGCCACCCTTTGGGCCATGGCCGACTTCTCCTTCTCCACCGCCAGCCGGGCCTGGAGAGACTGGGTAATCCCCTTTTGCCGGGCAACCTCGGCATTGAACATGCCCAACCTCCACTCGGCATCGACGAGCTCCTCGGCCTTCTTCCTTTACTGCCCTTGCTCTTGGTCAAGGCTCTCCTGAAGCTCTTTTGCTTGCCCCTCAGAGTTGGCGAGATGCTTCTCGAGGTCCTTGACCATCGGTCAAGCATCCCTTCGGAGTCGGCCTTCCCCTTCAGGTCAGCCTTCAGCGACGCAATCTCGGTCGCCTGTTGCTGTTCAGCTCACTCCTAGTTTTAGCAGCTGCTCCTGATGAAAAGGGCCTCAACACCGATCTGCACCATATGAAAAGTCAAAAAAAAAAAATCAATGAAATTGCTTACCGTATAGAGCTGAGAGAAGATACTATCAATCACATCTCCCAACCATAGCCCAGCCATCTCCTCCCGATCGCAGGATTGGATGGAGAAATCCATCATTCGAGCGGCTAGGACACGGTTGTCAGCCAGGGAGCTCTCTAGAACCGGCTTGAACGGGAGACGACGCCTCGCCTCACCCCTCCTGCTCTCTCGGGGAGCGAGTGCGCCCATCCCTCCGGTGGCGGGACCCCCAGGGACCGGTCGGGGACCCGGCACCATCACAGCCAGAGCCCCCGTTGCAGGAGGAGCTCCAGTACTGGCCTCTCCCCCCTCGGCCTCGATTATCATTAGACCCGAAGAGCGGGAGGGCACGGCAGCGACAGCGACACCAGCCCGGACGATCGCTTTGGGCTCCAGAATGGGGACCTTGGCTTGCAGCTTCGTCAACCCTTCGGCTCCTTGAACCACCCGCCGGCTCGGTTCTAGTGCCGCAGACGGCGCAGGGGCTTCCTCGGCCTCCCTCTTCTTTGAGGCGGCCGGTGCGGCGGGGGCGACCGTCGATGTGCCCTCAACCCGGGCCCACCTCAGGGGAGGCTCAGCGGCCATCCCGGTGGGCGGCCTCTTCTTGGTAATTGGCAACAGGTCGCCCTCCGAGAAGATCACCCCTTTGCACATAAGCCAAGAAGGTTAGCCTAAAGTGAAGAAAAGAGAAAACACATGGAAGAAAGAACTGGACTCACCTGGCCCCCTCGATGGGTCGACCCTGGCGTCGGCGAGGTTCTGCTCCGAAAGCAGGACCCCGAGAGAGGGGATCTGGGCAGTGCGAAGCTTCTTATAGTCGTCCAGATCAGCTGCATCAACCATGGAGATCTGATTGGGGGACTGATATGCTCGCTCCAAGCCCAGTTGACCCCCTCGATGGTCGCGAAGAAGAATTTGCTCTTCCATCCTTTGATGGAAGAGGAGAGTTCGAATCTGATGCCCTTCGGGTGAGAGAACAAGGACCACCACCCATCCTCAGTCGGGTGGCGTTTCAGGATAAAAAATACCCTGAACAAGGAAAATCGGGTGACGAACCCATGGACATGGCAGAGGATGATGAAGGAGAAGATGCCCCTGATGGCGTTCGGCACCAACTGCGCAGGGACCAAACGGTAGTTGTCCAAGATAGATAGGAAGAAGGGATGAAAAGGAAACCGGAGACCCCCAGAGAAGGTCTCCTCATAAAAGGCGAGGCGGCCCGGGCCACTGGAAGTGACTCGTTCCCCCGAGCAAGGGATCATGAGCTGAACAGAACCTGGGATGCCATAGGCATCTCGGATGGCCCCCAGCTCCGCGATGGAAATCGTCGAGGCGACGCCGCCCGGACCTGTTGACCGCACAGACTCAGAAACTGGTTTGAGTAGGGGAGGGAGGCGGGTAGGACGAGAAGAAGCGGCCCTCGACTCCCTAATAGACACGGGGCGGACTGGAAGGGCTGGTCTCCTACTAAACTCGAATTGTGCCCCCTCCAACTCCTCATCAGAGGAGGAAAGCACCAGCCCCTATACAGAAGGATCGAGATGAGACATCCTATGGAAAGAACCCAAGGAGAAGGAAGACTGGACCAGGAAGAAGAGCCTTACACCCAAAGGGAAAGGAGGAAGAAGAGCATGACCGATTTGGTTCTTTGGAAAGAGAAGGGCGAAAGCAGATCACGGAGAAGGAAGGGTCCGAGTACTGCAACAGGAGCGAAAGGTTTGAAAGAATAGAAGTTTTGGGTAAAAAATTTTTTCTTTTCACTTCGAAAAGATCCATCGAATCTGTGCCGTTATGACCCCCTCACCAATGGATCCACGCCACGTGCTGCCCATCGATGGAAAGGGCGTCCCGGCTACTCTGAATTCTGCACCGACATTAACAACTCCTCGGACGTGGCCATGTGGCATCCCCGCACTGGCCCGCCGAACCATCTCTCGAAGCACCTGCAATCATGGCCATCATCGTGCCAGATTTTTACCTTTCCATGTCAGCACCATAATTATTCCCATCGGCCCGAGCGCCGTGCACTAGCGGGCCTCGGGAGTGGGGGGTAAATGATGTGGCGAGATCACTGACATAAAGAGCTGACAGGGGCCACATCAAAAGAGGCCACCGCGTCGGACGCCAAGGCAACACTCCAGCCCGGATCGCTCTGCCGAGCTGAGCTCCCTCGAAATGGCGAGCCGAGCTCCGCCCTCCGCCAGGTCGGGCCCGCGAGCTCGGGATGCCTAGGCCGGAGCCGCCCTCCGCCCTCCGAAGCGAGACCCTCGGAGGTTGAGCCCTGTGGTCGGAGTCGAGCTCAACACTCCTCTGCCACGTGGAGCCTCTCCGAGCACGCGCCCTCCGGACAGGGCCCGCACTCCGCCCTCTGGAGCGAGACCCTCGGAGGTTGAGCCCTGTGGTTGAAGTCGAGCTCAACACTCCTCCACGTGGAACCTCTCCGAGCGCGCGCCCTCCAGACCGGGCTCGTGCTCCGCCCTCCGGAGTGAGACCCTTAAAGGTTGAGCCCTGTGGTCGGAGTCGAGCTCAGCACTCCTCCGCCACGTGGAGTCTCTCCGAGCGTGCACCCTCCGGACCGGGCCCGCACTCCACCCTCCGAAGCGAGACCCTCGGAGGTTGAGCCCTGTGGTCGGGTCGAGCTCGGCACTCCTCCGCCACGTGGAGCCTCTCCGACCGCGTGCCCTCCAGACTGGGCCCGTACTCCATCCTCCGGAGTGAGACCCTTGGAGGTTGAGCCTTGTGGTCAGAGTCGAGCTCAGCACTCTGCCAAGTGGAGCCTCTCCGAGTGCACGCCCTCCGGACCGGGCCCGCATTCTGCCCTCCTCCACCGAGGCGACCTCACGAGCTCGGAACGTCTAGATCGGAGCAAGCCCTGCCATCCCAGGACATCGGCGAGCCGCCCAAGGATTACGGAAAGGTGCCTCCTCCATACCGCCATAACTGCCTGTTCGCCCGTACTTCTAGGGGGATGGGCCAGCCAGAGAGCACGAATCCCTAGGTCGGCGACCCCCAGATCGAGGTTCTGCCAGACTTCCCGGAATGGGACGACCGGAGAGGATGTCAGAACTAATGGAAGCTTCCCCTACCATATGTCAGGAAAGATGTCCCATCCATGGCACGGAATCCAGCCCAGCGAGAATCCCGTCGCACGCGCCTGCCAGCCCAGCGAGAATCCCGAGGCAAGCGTCCATCGGCTATTTTTCCAACTAAAAGGAACAATCGACACCCCCAGGAGGAAGAAAGGTAATAACAGCCCACTTCCAACACAAGTGCAAGTTCAATCAAGAGGGTGAAGCACCACCACCACCACCACAATCAAAGGAAAACGAGGGAAACAAGGAGAGGCGGTAGAACAGGGAACCCCTCTGTCCCCGCTATCATTCTCTCCCTGTTACGTTTTCACCTTCATTCTCCCATCCTTTACTCCTCCTAGTGCGGAGTCCATCAAGAGGGGCATGACCAGGAGGATCTGTTCCCCTGTATCGTCACTGACTTGACCGTCGGAGTGCCCCCACCAGAAATGCCGGCCCGGGTCACTAACCCCTGTTTCGCAGGTCCAGGACCAGAGGACCGCCATGCAGCAAAGGGAGTGCACTCCGGCACCGGCAATGGCTACGGGCCACGACGATCTTGGCGGCAACACAACCATCTTCTTCGATTATGTGTTAATCGATCGAATGGGAGTGAGTCCCAAGATGAAGGTGTGAGAATGCATCCATCTTCTTTGACCAGGTGTTAATCGACTAATGGGAGTGAGATTCAAGGTGGAGGTATAAAATGCAGCCAGTTTCTTTGAGCAGATGTTAGTCGACCGAGGTGTTCTACTAGAGAGAAATTGGCTCGCGCGATCTTCTTTGTCAACTAAGAGTTAGTCGGCCAAGATTATCCTTGAAGGAGGGATCGCTGAAAGAGATTGGCTCGTGTGATCTCTTTGTCAATCAAGAGTTAGTCGACTGAGATGGTCCTTGAAGGAGGGACTATTAGAGAGAGATTGGCTTGCATGATCTTTTTCGCCAACTGATAGTTAGTAGACGAGATGGTCATCAGATAAGGGACCACTAGAAAGAGAAGTTAACTTATGCGATCTTTTTCATTGATCAGGTGTTACCGGCCAAGTGAGGCCTCCTCAAGCTCGTCGTCTGACTAAGCACCTTCTTTTTAAGGTATCTAGCCATTTAAGGATAGCTTTGAGCAGTTGGTCATTATGATAATAATTGAATAAGCTTGGAAATATAACATGCACTGAGATGATTAGTGTATAAATAATTTATTCAAGTTTGGAGTACCTGGTCTAGGTATCATGAAATATTTGATTGGAGTAGTGGATGAATTTTTGGACTCCTTTGTTGTCCACCAAAATAAGTATTCGGTTTGTAGTTTCTGAGACTACCTCTAGGCATGAATAGAGTTTGTCTATGACTTTTGGCTTAAATAGTAGATACTCGAGAAATTTCAATTCCTTGGAAGATTGTCGGCTCTTGTCCATCTGTTAGTAGATGGTTCCTATATTTTTCAAGCCAAAAAAGCATTACTTTGTAATGATAGAGTACATTTTTTGGTTAAGTAGTGTATTTCTCGTCTTCAGTAATCATCCTGATTTGGTTGTAGCTTGAATAAGCATCCATAAAGCATTGTCGAGTCAACTGAGATGGAGTTCCAGCTATAGCATCTTGAATCAACTAAAGATTGGTTTCTCCATGATTTGTTGGGAGAAAAGAAGAGTAGCATGATGAGCTTCCCGATTTGCCCTCCTAGGCTATAGTCATTGAACTGCTAGTTAAAGATTTTTGCTAGGCCTTTACCAAATTTCTCATTGATGCTTTTCACACTTCAGGTATGCTCGTCATGGAGACGAGAATTGTGACCAACAAAAAGTTTGTCGGTAAGGAGATCTCCCTTAGAGAGATAACTTGTTCAGTGAAATGAGAAAGATTGCGACTGATGAGGATTCCACTGCTAAGAAAATCTTCTCTGCGGAGATCAGTAATGGGACCAAGTAGCAGTAATGGGATCTGCTATTGTTTCGCCATGGGTTGTTGCTGCAACTCTTGCATCACCATGACCAGCATTTAACCTGTTGTACCATGTATGGTGATAAGGATGGTAACAAAATCCAAATCCATGGATACTCGATCCAGCCTGACCTGATTGGATCGGATAGTTAATGCTTTGACTGGGTTTGGACTGGATTTGGGTAAAACCCAAATGCTTACTTTGAATTTGGGCTAGGACTGGATAGATATGCACCTGACTTGAACCCAGCCCAAACTATTTTAATATTTTAATATATATATATTTAATATATATTTTTTATTAATTATCGATTATTAGTTATTAAATTCTAAAATACTTAAACCCTTATCACTATTCTTCAAAAAGGGGATTAGAAAGGGCCCTAATCAACTAATCCCCTGATTCTCCATTAATCTCCTGATTCAATCATTGTTAATAGTGATTAATTGTTTGTAAATGGATTGGGTGAAGGATGATATTATAACTAAGGATTAATCGAGAATCATTCTTTCAAGTTTTTTTGGAACTTGGAACTTAGAGTTAGATGTACTTTTAAATTATATTTATGTTTTTATTTACTTCAAAGTTATTAAACTAAGTATTGTTGAATTTTATTTATCTAAGATAATTTAAATTTTATTTTAATTGAATATGAAACTAAATGATGTTGAACTAAAAATATAGTTAAATTTTATTTGTTTAAGGTATACATGGTTTATGGAATGGTAGATGGCTTTAGAGTTGATAAAAAATTTAAAAAATGCTCAATATGACTAAATTGGGTTTGAGCCAGGAAAACTCGAATTACCTGATAGTCGATTGAGATGTGTTTGGATAAAAAAATCCAATCCATATAGTATTTGGGTTGAGTTTGGATAATTTATTGGGTATTAGGATTAGGGTTTGGATAGTTAGGAACCTGGCCCGTTGCCATACCTAGATGGTGAGCAGGTTCTACTGGGTCACCAATGGCTAGGGCGGAAGAGTGAGAGGTTCTAGCACCAGCTGGGATGCTTCTCGCAATGTGGAGAGCATCCGATGCAGCTAATAAAGGTGTCTTGAGCTAGAATAATCACCATTAGGCTCCAAGCTCTAAGAATTTCTTCGAGATAATGCTTACCCCTATCTGATGCACCAATTTGTTGCTGACAAATCACCTTTTGCTGGGCTGCGGTCATGCTTGAGGGTCTTCCGATCTTCTCCATTAAGGGCATAGAGTTGCTCCTGGGTGCCTTTTGGACGGAGACCTATAAGAACAGTCCCTCTTGACCAGTGGTTACCGACGGAAGATCCTGCAATGATCAAGTCAATGGGAGGAGTTTGTGCAATAGTAGCCAAAGCTGAGAACCATGGTAAGAAAAATATCAAAATAAACGCGTAGAGAAGGGCGAGAAGACATACTTTTCATGATCCCATGTTACTAATTTATGAAGTTACGCGAAATAACTAAATATCATTAGAGATGTGGCATCCTCTGATAAATGTAATGAATTTCTGATGAATACCAGGATCTTGTTTTCCGCATCTTTTTTTACTGATATCATTCTATTAAGATGGCAGATTCTATTGACATCCTATCTTTCATGATCTTTTTTGCAATGATGTATGCTGAAAATTTATAGCTTGTTTGCCTCTATTTCTTACTTCAAGATTAGTCTGCTAGGCCAAGACTACATATACTCGATTATAGATACTCAACCAAAATTACCAACCAAGGAAATATCCATACTCAGTTAGAGGTAGACCAAAATTATTCAATTAAAAAGTATTCATACTTGATCATAAATATTTGATCAAAATTACTTAACAAAAAAAATATTTATATTTAACCAAATATATTCGTATTTGATCATAAATATTTGATTAAAATTATTTTAACTTAGTTATTGATCTAGCCGGTTTGTTTGAGATCGCTTAGTTGAATTGTAGCCACAACACCAGTATACTTGTACAATATTCTATCTCCTATTTTAATTTGTTGTGGCTCCTTGTTTTGTGTATTCCATGGGGTAATGTCTCGATTGGACTTTGGGGAATCGAATCCCAAAAAAACCTTTCTTTCGACCCCAGGTATCAGAGTTTTTTTTTAAAATAATACTTTTAAAAAAAATAATTACAAAAATAGGTTAGGTAAAACTTATTTACCGATTTAGGTGGATGGGCTGACGTGGATGAATTCGTCCTTTGGAAGGATGAATTCCAACTGAATTCATCCTTTCGAAGGACGAATTCAATTCAATTGAATTCGTCCTTTGAAAGGACGAATTCAATTGAATTGAATTCGTCCTTCGAAAGGACGAATTCAGTTGAGCTGAATTCGTCCTTTCAAAAGACGAATTCAGTTCAACTAACCGTGCATTCTTCAAAGGACGAATTCAATTGAATTGAATTCGTCCTTCGAAAGGACGAATTTAGTTGAGCTGAATTCGTCCTTTCAAAAGACGAATTCAGTTCAACTAACCGTGCATTCTTCCTCCATTTTTTTTTTCTGGGTTCCGGGTGAAGTTGGCAAGGGCTGTCGACTTCAGCCCAAAACGCCCAAAACATGGGCGGGTTTCACAAACAGCCTTGCTTCTCTAGGCTTTTCAGGCAAGACACCTTCAGTTATGTACTTAACATATGGATCTATCCAACTCGACTCTTATATGACTTGTTGGACTTCTTCAGTGCAATTGATGCTAGAGACCTCCAGGTATTTGATATATGCTCGTCCAAGGGAACTATCTGATAAGATTGCCAACTTAGAAAGCATGCCTACTCGAGCATTTTTATTTTGAGGGATGTGGGATATGCTAAAATGTTGAAGCGCCATCATATAGGAGTGGACTCGATCAAAGTACTTGACCATTATCGAGTTCCACATCTCGTACTTCTGTGACTTGACTAGCTACTAGCTATGAGTTGGTGAACACCTTTAAGGGCTTTACTCCAAGCTCCCTGACAAGTTTCAGTCATGTCAACAGGGTCTCATACTCAAATTAGTTGTTGGTTGCCTTGAATAGAAAATGCAAGGCATACTTGATGACCACCTATTCCAAGTTCATCAAGATCATTTTGGCTCCACTATCTCGAGAATTTCAGGTGCCATCCACGTAAAGGATCCAAGCTAGGTCCACATGGGATAACTCAGCAAGTGGCTTACCGGGTACCTCCACATGTTTATCATCGGTCCATGTGCACTCGACCAAGAAGTTCAATAAGACATGCACCTTCACATATGACCTCGGGTGATAAGAGATATCAAACTTATCGAGCTTGATTGTCCATTTCACCAGTCGCACAAAGGTGTCAAGTCGATGTAGGATAGCCTTTAGGAGTTGGTCGATTAGGATGATGACATGATGAGCTTGAAAGTAGGCCCTGAGATGCTAAGCATAAACAAGTAGAGCAAAAATGATTTTTTTGGATTTGGAATACCTAGTTTCCACATTGTGAAGTACTTTACTAGTATAGTAAATGGGCCTCTGAAATCCCTTGTCATCCACCCACATGAGCACAGAACTAACCACTTCTATGAAGGTGGCAAGATATAGGAATAGCTCTTCTCCCACTTCTGACTTTGATAGTAGGGGTGGAGAGGCAAGGAAGCTTTTGAGCTTTTCAAAAGCTAATCAGCACTCGTCCGTCCAAGTGAAGTCATGCATTTTACATAGCACTTTGAAGAAGGGCAGACAGTGCTCTACCAACTTGGAGATGAACTGCTAAGAGCTGCAACTTGACCGTTAGCTGCTGGACTTCTTTCATAGAAGTTGGATGCCGCATGTCGAGTATCGCCTAGATCTTTTTTAGGTTCACCTTAATACTTCATTGGGTGACCATGAAGCTGAGAAATTTACCTATCGTGATGCCAAATATGCACTTGCATGGATTCAACCTCATAAGGTGGCGATAGAGGTTATTGAAGGCCTCTTCCAAGTCAACAACATGGTCAGCCTCTCTAAATGTTAGATGTATGCCCTGAAAGCCATGTTGGCTTGACACATTTTTAAAAACACCCATGAACATTTATATAAATGTATCAAAATTTTATTATAAAAAATAAAAAATTAATAAAAAAATTACAGGACCGATAGGTGGACCGATGGTCACTGGTAGCAGGACTGGCAATCGAGATGGTGACAGGACCGATGATCAGATCCTGGTGGTAGCCGGACTGGCAATCGGGATGGTGACCGGACTCGGCCGAAGCCGGTGGCCCCTTGCTCCCTCGCCAGGTGGCCCCCTGAGACGGTCACTCTCGTCGTTCTCTAACTTGACCGTCGGAGCTCCCTCGCCGGGACCCCCGGCCAGGGCCTCTGACCTTGTCTTACAGGACTGAGAGCCAGGAGACCTCATTACGAGACAGTCTAATCAAATCAGTGGCTCTGAAGCCACATGCGCGGTGGCGAGATCGGCAACACAAATAAATAATGCTTGTCTATTTTAGGCCAGAACACATATAAACACATATGTAAATAAACACTTATATAAATAATTCTTATATAAATTAACAAGAAAATATGAATTACAATAAATTCTAAAATAAATGACTAATCGGTCCCACATGGTGGCCGTCTCCTAGTGCGTGCAGGCTGTATACGACGACGGATCGGAGGTGGCTGATGCTGCTCTGTCTCATGCTCTATATCGTGTGATGCCTGATATGCAGCATGCTGTACATCATGTGATGCCTGCTGTGCAGATGTATGATGTGACGACGATGCTCCATGTCCGGAATAATCATGCTGCCAGCCCATGAAATCCGGTGCAGTAGTATAATCAAAATGTGATGCCACATCCAAAGTGGTTGTGAACTCGTGCATCGGATGTGGAGAGGTGCTATGTCGTCTCGTACCTCGTCTGTGATGAGCTGACGGAGGTGCTCCGGATGAAGATGCAAATGGATAATAAGGCGAAGGAGTCTCGTCCTCCCTGTCTCCCTCCTGATAAAACTCATGGAGTGGAATCCGTGCATGCTCGCCAAGAGTATGGAGGGCAGAGTGACATATATCCTGTATATCCGGGGAGGTCGCACGCTCAAGTATCGTCGCAAAACTACTACCCTGTAAATAAAAAAATTAATTAGTTTGACAAAATTTAAACGTATATTATAATTTAAATAATAAAATTTAAATTACTTACCATGTAATCATATACTGCACCATTGCGACTGATGAATCGACGAGTGATCCTACGATACCACTGCATATAAGGATCGTGATAATCCATGGTACAATCGAATGGATCTCCATGTATAATATAGTAATGACGACTCATCCATAACTGTATATAATCCCGATGAATGGTGGACCAATCCTGATCAGATCGTCCTCTCATATCAATACGATGTAGTGCAGACAACGTATCAAACTGATCTGGCACGACCTGTCGCATCCCGAACTGGCGCATCACTCTATCGGGTAAATGCCACTCTACTATATAAAAACATACTAGTGGCACTCTACTACACCAGATCTCCTGACCCTGTAGACAGTAGTCTGGTAACTGTGCAATCATTGCAGCAGTATATGGCTGCCATATGACCTATTTATAAATAATTTAAAGTATAATTTATTAAACAAGAACAAATTAAACAAGACAATCATTATCAAAAATTCAATTTTTATTACCTCATCGGGTCGCAGTCGATCAAGTAAATAACGATATGAAGAGACCACATGCATAGGTACCTGTGTGACAGAAAAAAGATCTCTCCATCTACAAAATAAATTAATTAAATTAATTAATTAAAATAATATATATCATACATGGCATAAAAATATTATGTAAATTCTAAACTCACCTCATCCCTAATGGTCCCTGTGGTAAACCGGCTCCATCATCATCAAAATCGATCATCGGATCTGGAGCCTGTCGAAGTAATCTGTGGGGTGCAATAATCGGAATTCTATCCCATGCCCATAACTGTAGTAGCAACAGCGGACCAGCAATATCAGTAACATCTCTGTGGCTCGCCCTGCACATCTCTCTATACAACCAAGCGAGTCCAGCGCTACCCCAACTATACTGTCCGGCCGTCTCGAAATCCGCTAATAAAGGTAGAAATAATAGATGCATGTTGTTCCCAGATTTATCCATAAAAAGGCACCCACCCATCAACTGTAAAATATATGCTCGAGCATAGCACTGAATGGCTGCCTCATCCGCATCGAATGCTAAATCCTGGAAGTGCTCGGTAAGCCAGACCAAGCTCAGTCGAGATCCACGCAATCTATCATCCGGTGGGACGACCCCTAATAACTCATGACAAAGCTGCCTCCAGTCTACCCGTGTACTACCCGTCACTGATAGACCATCTACTGGCAAACCTAGCTGAACAGCAACATCCTGTAGGGTGATGGTCGCCTCTCCATGCGAAAAATGAAAAGTATGTGTCTCCGGACGCCACCACTCGACGAGAGCAGTGATCAAATGCCAGTCCAATCTAATAAATCCAACACGTGCTAGACCGTAGAATCTGGACTGCATCAGCAATGGCAAAATACGACGATCGAGCGGTATCGATCTGCGCATAACCATCTCTCGACGTCGACAGTGCAAAACAACATCCTGTCCCTCCCAGACCAAAGATGATCTATGTGAAGGCTGACCGTGTAGTACACTACTATCAGAAGGACCAGGATCCATAACTGCGATAACTCAAAGAAAATCAATCACAAAGCCCATTTAATGCATAGTAAGGACATCAATCCATATACAAGCTATAAACATCAGACAATAAAACATAGCCATATATTACAATCCATCAAATAAAATACAAAGCAATCACAAGATTAGCCTAATACATTACAATCCATATATTAAAACATTTGTAAAATATGACTGATATAATTTAACTAATCTGCTTGTAGAAGCCTTGGACATGACCGCCTATCATGTCCTTCTTCTTTACAGATTGTACACTTGCGTTTGTTGCCGGCTTCTCTTATATCCATATCATTTTTGATCCTCGTGGATCGTGGCCTACCTTTCTGTCGTACCCTATTTGCATCAGGTATAATGATACCGTGTTCATTTTGCTGGGGCCAATATTCTTCATGAGGAATTGGTTGAAATTGTGGCATATAAGTTCGATGATAATCGTGTAATGTATAGTACCGATCAATGTATATTTTAAAATCAATGGCAACATGTGCACAAGAAGCCATGACGTGAGAATAAGGTAAATGAAAACATTGTCACTTCTAACATGTACATGTCTGCTGGGAAAGATGAACAACCTACAGCATCAAAAATCATAATTCAGCATATACACAACGTAATAACATATTTTCAATGATACATAAAGATCGTAAATACCTGTGTATTATCACCCTTGTTCATGTTCGGTCCACGTCTAGCAGTTTGGACTTGGAACAAGCCAGTTGCTCTATCAAATCGGGTAATGGTATGCGATGTTGCTTTGGCTTGGTTGGAGATGACATGTCCCGTAACAAAAGGAGTAAACCTTTCATTTCTGTCCATTGCCTCTATTGCTTGGACATGTCGGCCTTCAAAATATGACACAAGGCGAAAGAAAGTCAACTGTACCAATGCTGTTATGGGAAGAAATCGAGTATTTTTCAGAACTCCAATGAAACACTCGGATATATTAGTTGTCATCATCCCATACCGTCGTCCGTCATCATGTGAACATGTCCATTTTGCTAAAGGAATTTCATTCAACCACTGAACAGCTTCTGGGTTAAATTTCTCAATATTTCTCATGTATTTATGAAATTTTCTAGGCTGCGTTTGCATTCCAGCTCTTTTCACCACATCTCTTAGTTTGGGATCACGGAAACTTGAATTGAAGTTACTTGCCACGTGACGTAGGCAATATACATGATAAGCATGCGGTGGCTGCCAACCCAGATACTCATTCTATACTGCAGCAAGTATACCAGCATGTCGATCAGAAATTAAACAAATTTCCTGACGTGTTGTAACAAAATTTCTGATACGAGCTAAAAACCAACCCCAGGTGTCCGCTGACTCTTCATCAACAATACCAAATGCAAGTGGAAAGATCTGATTATTTCCATCAATAGCAGTTGCAATCAACAATTTCTCCTTATACTTTCCATACATGAAAGTAGCATCGATACTTATGACCGGACGACAGTGCTTAAACCCTTCAATCGAGGGTGCAAAGGCCCAAAATACACGATCAAACTGGGCACAATTTGGTATACCAGTTGGAGTGCCGATAAATTTAACCCAGGTACCCGGATTAAATGTTTGTACAGCATGCAACCATTTCGGAAGCAATTGATATGATATATCCCAATCTCCGAACAGCAGCGCTATCGCCTTCTATTTGGCATCCCATAATTTTCTATAACTTGGTGTATAGTTGTATTTGTTCTTTATGACTGCACCAAGTCCAGCAATAGCAATGGTAGGAATTTCTTTAACCAGGTCCCGAATTTCATTAGCAATTAAAGTGGAGTCCAAACCAGAATGATCTTGAGATATCATTGCAGATAGGCATGTATGAGGACCGGTATATCGTGAGATCTCAAAAAAATTATGCCGTTTAATACCTCTCAGCATCCACTGACAACCAGAATCTTTGCTCTTACATTTGACATGCCATAGATTTGGATTTGATTCAATAACTTTAAATTCATGATGTCTTTCAACAGAATATTGTTTTACTGAATTCTGCAATTCTGCCTTATCTATAAAGCGGAGTCCTTTACGTAACTCCTCATTCCTTTGCCATATAAAATGTTGTTCCTGCATTGAATAATACATTGACATATTTGCAGCATTCCAATCAATCTGGGTAAATGTTCTAGATGGAGCTTCAAATGTAGAATAATTTGGAACAGTGGTATCATCCGGACTTTGTACTGGATGTGAAGTACCGGCCTCGTCACCTTTGTCAGCCAAGTCATGTTCACTTTCATCATCATTCTCACTAAAAAGTTGATTATCGACATGCACCCTGTCATCAGCAGCTATATATATTGATGCTTCTCTAATATTACTTTCCGGTACAGTAGTGTCCACCGTACGTAACGGATCTACAGTAAAAACTGAGCCAATATTTTCTACTTCATTATCTGCAATATTCGGAGTATTCGGAGTACTATATGATAAAACATGTTCAGTTACACGAGTTGTTGCTATATTTCGAACAGCTTCTTCGTAATCATCCTGTTCGCAATCAGGTTCAGGAGCTTCAATGGTTTGGATATCTATATATAACTCTGCACCCGATATACATGAATGTGAACCGATAGTTGAAAACATCATCTCCATGTCTTCATCATCTGTTAATGGAACAGGTTCGTACTTTACAAATGTCGGCTGGACAACTTGTGGATATCTATAGATAATCAAAACTTTTTTTCCAGTTCTATCAATACGGAGAACTCTACATATTTTGTTCTCCAACTCTTGAAATGTCATATCAGAACTGATTCTAATTGCCTTTTTTGGTCCATGATTGTACTCAATTCCATTTGATCCATTAATCATAGAACCACCCATATAACATAATGCTGTGATTCTTTCTCCCATTATATATCCTACATGTTTAATTAACAAAATATATTTAGAAATAACTTTCTCATATATTGATATCATTAACAAACTAATTAAATTACATAATTAATATGACAATAAAATTCAAAACATAATTATTTGTCTATCATGATGAATGCATCCTATCATCAACTACTAGATAAAGGCCCTATCCCATTCAAGAATTGCATTAATTTTACAGGTCAACTTATAGTAATCAAACGGTATGCAATGAAGACCAAATGAAATTTCGGCAGTATTTTCCCTTAGTTCTCCACATACAAATATTTATGTATGCGAAGAACAAAAGGAAAATGATGATCGAAATTTTATTCGGCCTTCATTGCATATCGTTTGATTACTATAAATTGACCTGTAAAATTATTTGCAATTCCCAAACTGTCCAAATTGGACAATCAATTGATCAACATGCATAATTCTCATATCTGTACAAGTATAAAAACATGTACGGATACTACAGAATATGCATATCAAGTAATTGACGGGTCTACGGTTCAATGAAATGCAAATTTTATAAAAATATATATAGAAAATTCATCATAATTAATCATTTAAATACAATTACAATTACATAATAATTACATCACTGATATCAATATGTACACAATACATGCTATAAAAATTCATGCTACACATTTATTTAATAAAAAAAAACTACAAATACATAAACTTCAAATTTTATTCATAACTAAGTATTACTAAATAAAAATTTTATTCAAATTTTTAATAAATTTTTTTTAGTATATCATTATTTTTTTACATTAATTAAACCATTATAGGATTGCACCTATCATTAATTAAACCATTATAGGAACATCTTGAAAAGAAGTGCACCTATTATTTATCTTCACCTCACATATAGGATTGCAATCAATTTGCTCACTCCTTGCCCGATCTAGGATATCAGTTTAAAACTATCAGATACTAGAGTACTTGTAAATTAACCGGGTAATAGTATTTCGTGCAACCAAGCATTTCAAACTGTGACAATCCAAGGCCCTGGATCTGAAGAAAGAAATGATCACCTGCCAAATTTGAGCCTCATCCTCCATCCAAGGCCCTCAGGAGATCATAGAGCTCTAGTCCGGTTTCTATGTCTGCAGACTACAATGGCTTGATAAAAAAGTGGGAGCTCTAGTATGGTTTCTATGTATAGATTTTTGTCACTAGAACACCTCTTGTTGACGAAGAAGAGAGTGATGGGTTGCCAACTGGTGCCGTAATTCAAATAGAGCCTCCTGAGTCAAAGCCCCATCTTTCTCCTCCCACTCTTGAAGGTGAGAATTGATTTTTCCACCATCTCAAATTTAGAGAAAATATTCTCTACTTCCTCCTTGTTCCAACACAAAAGCCTCCACGCCAACTCCAGCCTACGAAAAACTTGATATCTAGCATTGTTACAGCCATGACAGTGACGTGGCCAGGCTCAGGTACTGCCGAATGCGATCGAGCCACGTGGAAGTTTCCCAGGCCGAGTCGGTGCCATGTCTTCAAGGCCAGGATCGGCAAGACTACACCGCCCGAAGACTGTCTAAGGCAAATCGCCCTTGCCGAGGTCGAGCTCGACTCGGCGTTCCTCTACCACCCCGCTGGCGCCCGGACTCGGAGGGGTCCGCCTAAGTGAGGTCGGCCGAGGCCAGGCGACCTCCTGCCACCTCGCCAGGTGTCCACCCAAGAGGGGTCCGCCTAAGCCGAGGTCGGCCGGTCCTTCGCCCTTCGCCAGGTGGCAACCCGGAGACGGGCCCACCTCGGCCGAAGCCAGGCGACCTCCTGCCACCTCGCCAGGTGTCCACCCAGGAGGGGTCCACCTAAGCCGAGGTCGGCCGGTCCTTCACCCTTCGCCAGGTGGCAACCCGGAGACGGGCCCACCTCGGTCGAAGCCAGGCGACCTCCTGCCACCTCGCCAGGTGTCCATCCAGGAGGGGTCCGCCTAAGCTGAGGTCGGCCGGTCCTTCGCCCTTCGCCAGGTGGCAACCCGGAGATGGGCCCACCTCGGCCGAAGCCAGGCGACCTCCTGCCACCTCGCCAGGTGTCCACCCAGGAGGGGTCCACCTAAGCCGAGGTCGGCCGGTCCTTCGCCCTTCGCCAGGTGGCAACCCGGAGACGGGCCCACCTCGGCCGAAGCCAGGCGACCTCCTGCCACCTCGCCAGGTGTCCACCCAGGAGGGGTCCACCTAAGCCGAGGTCGGCCGGTCCTTCACCCTCCGCCAGGCGGCCACCCGGAGACGGGTCCACCTTGGCCGAAGCCAGGCGACCTCCTGCCACCTTGCCAGGTGTCCACCCAGGAGGAGTCCGCCTAAGCCGAGGTCGGCTGATCCCTCGCCCCTCGCCAGTTGGCCCCCGGAGACGGATCCAACTCAGCTAAGGTCAGACCGCTCGTACGAAGAAGGCCCCAGGGAGAGAGACGGGCCCCGAGGCCATCCCTCGGGCCGTACGAATCCCAGACGGTGCCCCGTACGGAGGGCGGCGGCACGCAGAACATCACTAGCATCGGCCCGACAGGTCCCGCAGCCGAGAGACGCGATCCTGACGGAACAGGCCCCATAGATAGATGGCGCCCATGCTTGGGGAGGAGAGCGCTCTCACTGGGCCCGAGGCCTGACCGGCCGCCCTGCCAGCGCCGCCCTCCCCTCTTTCTCTTCTGTCTTTGCCTTTTCCCTGCTGGGCCCGGCAGACGAGGTCGGAAAGCCTCCTGGCCCCCTTCACCGAAAAGGGAAAAGAGAAAAGGACGGGGAGGGGAAGTCTCCAAGGAGGAAGAAACAAGCGCACGACGAAAGAGAATAAAGAGGGAAGAATCTGGGGACGATAAGGTAAGCCAACCAGCCTGGGGACAAGGAGGAAGCACCGGCAAAAGGCCTCGCTCTGAGAGAGAAACCAGAGATCCTGAGAGGGGAACACTGGGTGTGAGCTCGGCAAGGAGGCCCAGCCGAGATTCTGGTCCCCAGAGCGCTTTCTTCACCAGTTAACTCTCTAAGTCTGGGACCCTTTCGAGGGTCCGGGGGAGAGTCTGTTCCTTCTCGTCGTCTACTGACTTGACCGTCGGAGCTCCCTCGTCGGGATCCCCGGCCAGGGTCTTTTAATCCCCTTTTTTGCAGGTTCTCCGCGGGAAGGGAGGCTCCCTCGCCAGGCGGTCAGGAGGGATCGGCGGATCCGTGGCACGAGCGCGGCGGCGAGAGCGGCAACAGATTAGCATTATCCCGAATAGATATCCTCCATACCTTCTTAACAATGTCCCATGCCCAGGGGTAGGCAAGCCAAAACTTCTCAAATCTGAATGGAGAGTGCTAAAAAGTGGAAGAATCCGTAGAGAGTAATAGTGGGCAATGATTCAAGGCAATCTTAGCAAGATGCAGGACCAGGTGTGCAGGGAACCACTGAAGCGAGCTAGGGGTGGAGAAAATTTTGTCAATTCTTTTCCAAGACCCTAGCCCCTCTAGAGCAGTTATTATACCAAGTATAGCGAGGGCCAACAAATCCTAAATCTACCAAGCCATTATAGATGGTTTCTGTCAACTATCAGAGTCCGGAGGTGAGTTAGGAGGGGAAGGCATGACCCTCGGTGAGCTAAGAGACGGGGAGGAGGAATTTGGATATGATGAATCTAAGCATGGCATTTTCTCTCTGTCCTGATCCCTCCTACCCTTAGCAGGAGCTCTTGAGGTCCGGGGTTGGCGAATGCGGGAGGTCACAATCCATGGGCCGAACCTAGGATGACCACCCCTCTCAACACCCTTCGCCTCCTCCACCATAGGTGCTGGAGTCTTTGATCAGGAATCCCGCCCAACTGCCACTACGTTCTCTGGAAGCAATAAAATCATCACTGGTATTCGACGAGGGCTTCATTCTTGCAAAACGACAGACATTGTTAGAGTGCCCAAGTCTCCCGCACTGGTAACACATCAGCAGAAGATTCTCGTAGACAAACTGCAACCAAAACGCTTCCTTTGTACCCTTGAAAAGGACCCCCGATTCCCTACTAGAACTGGCACTTTTTTTTTTTTTTTTCCTCTTTTCAAACAACCCTTTTTCGTGTATGTGGTGTACACGAAAGGTGAAGGTTCGTGGTCCACGCCACTAACCACCTTCTGCTAACAAAAGTTACAACTTTTCTTTTCGTTGGCCAGAAAAGTTTGACCTTTAAGAATGAAGAGACTGCTCATGACGAGCGTTCTGGCAAAGAAACGTAAGTGGCCATCATAAAAGATGGTCCAAGCTGACTTCCAAGGAGAAACACTAGAAAACCATACATTAGATCCCCTTCAATAATTGTAGGGTCCAGCTCAATTGCAAATCGCCATTTGTGGATACAATCCTTTTGTGTCCCAAACTACCACCAATACTAAACCACTTCCTATTGGAATAAGCTAAAGACCACTTGCTACCTATCATTGCTCGGTTCCCTAAGGGATGCGGAAGTTGGTGATTGGCTAAGCACAAGCAGAGACACCACCAACTCTACCATGCATGGCACCAATCCCTGATTCCAGGTAAATTAAGAAGTGATCGATAGCGGGTGATTAATAGAAGTTTTTTTCCTTATTTTTTGTCACCATCATTAAATCACAACCAATAGAAACAAACAATGAGAAAGAGTGATCATCCAACAAAATTTACAATATTTATAAATTTAAACAATCAAATATTTATACAATCAAATATTTATAAATTTTAAAAAAAAATTTACCTTGAATCCGGATAATAAAATATGGAAGAACAAGATCTAGATCATCCAACAAAAAGCCAATATTCAGATCTACACAAAAAAAAATAAATATTAATCAAAATAAAATTTAAATACTAAAAAAATAAATAAAAAAAAAAAAAAAAACTTACCGGAATGGATGAGCAAGAGTGATCTTCAATGTAAAGACCCCACAAGAAGATAAAACAAAAAAAAATATAGCAGATCGGAGAGGGGAGGGACCACCGGAAAGGAAAAAAAAAAAACGGAGGAGGAAGAACAGCGGAAAAAAAAAAAAAAAAAAGGGAAGGCTCGTTTTAAAGGCTCTGTGAGAATTTGTCTTTTTAAACGACGAATTCTCAGGAGAATTCGTCGTTTGAAAAGACGAATTCGTCTTTCCACCGCGGGCCATCAAAGCCACGTGTCGATCGGTAAGCCTCCCGATCGACACGTGTCAAAGCAGGGCAACGGTAGAGGCCTAAAATCGGCTTTTGAAAAGACGAATTCAAATTCGTCTTTTCAAAAGCCGATTTTACTCGATCCAGGTATAAATGCACTGTGAGAATTCGTCTTTTCAAACGACGAATTCTCAGGCGAATTTGTCGTTTGGAAAGACGAATTCTTTCCACCGCAGGCCATCAAAGCCACGTGTCGATCGGTAAGCCTCCCGATCGACACGTGTCAAACCAGGGTAATAACGGCAGAGACCTAAAATCGGCTTTTGAAAAGACGAATTCAAATTCGTCTTTTCAAAAGCCAATTTTAGACCGTAATTATTCGGTCCGGGTGAATTCGTCTTTGGAAAAGACGAATTCATTTTAGAATTCGTCTTTTCCAAAGACGAATTCGGCCACGCAACCCCCCTAATGCCACGTGTCATTTTTTTTTTTTCTCCGAAATTTTTGCCACGTGCCATCTAGATCCGTAAATATTTTACGGATTACCTATTTTTATAATTAATTTTTTTTTAATATTATTTTAAAAAAAAGTTTCCCAGGTATCATTAGGGTTTGGTGAGATTAATGGGCCGGTCAGGAGTCACGTGTCATAGGAGTATGAGGCAGTGAGCCTGATACACTAAAATTTGATGTGACGTTTATAACATTTGGATGCCGCTTTTTGAGTTAAATGTTGTGGAACAAATAAAACTATTAGCCAATTGCCATTTGCCAAGCTTCATTTTTCTCATATTCTTTGAGAGTTAAAAAGCCTTCTCATGCAAAGAAATTTTCTAAAATTTTTCTTGCCGCCAAATTTGATCCTTATAACTAAAGCTATATTTTTGAAATTATTTATAGATTATATATACACTCTGGATCGAAGATAAAATACATATATCAGTAAATCAAATGGCTAAGTATGTCAATTGATGCACAACTTCATGCAATAAAAATTAATTTTATATATATGTATGTATGTATGCATATATGTATATATATATGCATGTATATATATATATATGTATGTACGTATATTATTGGGATACGCTGGTTCAACTAAGACTAACTCCCAGTTCAAAGGTCTGGTTGGATCCCTTTCAAACCAGTCATTTGCACCAGAAAAATCGAAGATGACCCAACGACGCTGCTGCACCACTTCAGGGCCAGTCTTCGGCCTGAGCCGAAGACACTGGCTCCAAATCCCATCTTTCGGCTATTCACCATCGAGTGACCGGTCGGTCTTCTTCACATCAGTCCAAAGAAGACCGATCCGAAGAAGACTAACCCGAAGAAGGTTAGTCCAAAGAAGATGATTACTTTATTTCTCAAATTGTTCTAAAGAAGGCAAGTACAAAGTAAGCAATCTGGCCCACTCCAAAAAAGGTAGCCCCAACGCGCATGGTCAAGATGTCTTCGACCTAATCTGAAGAGGATAGGCACAAGATATTTAACCAGCTCGACTTCGGCCTTTTCTAAGGGAGTGGCTCTAAAACAAATCTCCAGCTGGCATCGAATCTCTAGACGTGGATACGGCTGTTGTAACCAACAACATGGCCACGAACTCCACTCCAACAGCATCAAAGCAGCCACCTCAGGCAGCAACCACTTTTGGTTAGGGGGGTTAAGTTAACTAACCCCGCTTAACAAGGGCAAGTGGAGTCGACTGCAGTTAGACATGACCACCACTATAAATACTTGTAAGAGGGGACACTCACCGTAAGCCAAGTTAAGAAAAAGCCAGAGAAGCTAAGGCTATCCATTCTTTGAGCTACTCTCACTCTTTTCTTCCTGAGAACTCTCCATTCTGTTGCTAGAATACTCACTGACTTAGGCATCGGAGTGTCCCTCACCGGAGAAATTCTGATCAAGGACCTGTTTTACAGGGATCACAGGAGGTGCACCGACGATCCTGCCATTCCATCCAGTCTGTGGGGGTTCGATGTCAACAGATTGGCATGCTAGGAAGGGGGTAGGGCAACAACAACTACCAAACCTTCTCTTACAAAGGAGAGTTCTAAAAAGTCGCAATGGTGAAAGGTAAAGCTCAAAATGCTTCGACAAGCAGGGGCATCTTCCCTCTCAGAGGAACGACCCCCCAGTGGAGAACAATGTCCCGCCTCCAATCTTGATCGTGGGGCAGCACCAGTTCGAAGCCCTTCTGGATTGGGTTGATGCTCTCACAATCTTGGTTCAGAACTTTCAGGAGGCTGCGCTCCAGGCAGAACACCCGCCGGCCATCTCCCGATGCAGCCATCGATCTAGGGAAAAGGGAGACCACCATTATGATTCTACTTGACACTCCCTCCGGGATCTACCTTCCCATGAAGGCCAAAGCTCTCGACATCCGAGGCAGACTAATAGCCGACGAGTGAGGAAGAGGTCTAGGCGATCTCTCTCTGACTTCTCCGAAGACTCTACTCCCGAAGATGTTGGGCCGAGAGAGACCCATTATGATTATGAAGAAAAATTTAAGACACTTAAGGTGCAAATCACGAGGCTACACAATCTGAAGAGAGATGGTAAGCACGTGACCTACGACTCGCAGCCTTCGTTCACCTCCAGGATAATTGAGGAACCCGTCCCTCGACATTTTAAGGTCCCCCAGATGGAACCTTATGATGGGACTACTGATCCCTTATATCATCTCGGCAGTTTCAAAGCCCATATAATGATCCAAGGAGCCTCCGATGCATTATACTGCTTGGCTTTTCCTGCCACCCTAAAGAAGGCATCTCGAATGTGGTACTCAAGCATTCGTCTAGGTACCATCGACTCCTTTGAATTAGAAAAACTATTCGTCTTACATTTCAAGACTTGCCGAAAGACATCCCAGAATATGGACAGCTTATTCCTCCTTCACCAAAATGAGGGAGAGAACCTCGAGGACTACATTACAAGATTCAACTCAGCCACTCTCGAGATCCCAGATCTCAACGAGTATGTGGCTATGTCCGCTCTGAAGAAGGAGCTCCAGTCGTCCAGGCTTACGATCTCTTTGGATAAAAGGTTCCCAACAAGCTACGCTGAGCTCCTGATGAGGGCTCAAAACTATACTGATACCGAAGAACAAGCAGCCAATCGACGTCTGATTGAAGGGAAACCTGTCCCCAAGAAGAAGAACAGCAAAGGGCCAAATCCCTCTGCTCCCCCTAGCAACGACGATTTTACCTGACGACGTAGTCCCAGGCCCAAAACACTGGATGAAAAATTTGATTCATAGACCCCCCTCAACCTCCCAAGGGAAAGGATCTTGATGGAGATAGAAAAAGAAAACTATCTCCAACGGCCATGTCCTATGAGATCGTCCTCTTCTGCAAGGAATAGAAGCAAGTGCTGCTGGTTTCATAGGGATCATGGCCACAATACCGAAGAGTGCATCCAATTGAAGGATGTGATAGAGGACCTTATTAAGAGGGGGTACTTGAGGAAGTACGTCGGACATCCAGAACCTTGGCTTGAAGCCGCCACCCCTCAACGAACCATTGAGGAAGCTGAACTACCCCATCAGAGGCCCACTAACGGGAGAGTGGGCATGCTACATCGACCGACCAACTGGAGGAGAATCGAAAAAGATGCTTCTAAAAGGCTTAGGAGTAACAACTCCGTCTACTTCTCTAACAACGGGAGACAATTCGACAACCCCAAGTTCAAGGATTTCTGTGCCCAATATCACATACTCCAAAAATTAATATCTGTCGGTCATTTCCAAGCCAACGAAGAAGCCGAAGTCACAAATCGGACCATCCTCCATGGTCTGAAGACCCGACTGAACGATGCTAAAGGGGACTGAACAATGCTAAAGGGCTCTAGGCCGAAGAGCTGAATTCAATCCTCTGGGCATATCGGACAATCCCTAGATGGCAGCTGGCGAATCTCCATTCCATTTGGCTTATGGAACAGAAGCAATTCTTCTTATGGAGGTTACCCTGCAATCCTTAAGGATCGACTAGTACAAGGAGCCCGAGAACTCGGAGCATCGAAGGATGGATCTAGACTTGCTACAATGTACCAGACTTTCTACGCAAATGAAGATGGCGGCTTATCAACAAAGAGTCGCCAAATATTACAACTCCAGGATGAAGGAACGAACTTTTCTGACCCGAAAATCTAGTACTGCAAAAATCTGAAGTGTCCAGGCCAATGAAACAGGGCAAGCTCTTCCCTAACTGGGAAGGCCCCTACTAAATCAAAAAAGTCATACGTCCAGGGACGTATCGACTCGAGACTTTGGATGGTGTTGTGCTACCTCGGTCTTGGAATGTAGAAAATCTTCTCAAGTACTATCAATGAAAGTTCCCACCAGGGAAGACTTCAATAAAAGTATATTTGAAGATGGGTCTCGTCAGCCTGTCTTATCGTCAATCAATGATACAAGGATGGTCTTAGTGACCCACCCGATGAAACCAACAAAAAGTGTAAAGGTGGGTCTGATCCACTTGTCTTATCGATATGCCCGACAAGCACAAAGGAAGGCCTAATCAGGCTATCTTATGATCAATAACAAAAAGTGCAAAGGTGGGTCTGATTCGCTCGTCTTATCGATATGTCCAACAAAAGCAAAGGAGGGCCCAATCGGGCAACCTTATGATCAACTAAAAGTGCAGGGATGGTTCACATAACCTTCTTTACGGTAAATCTACAGACATGCCGAGGTGAGCCTAATTAGCCTGCCTTAAAATCAATCAAAGGCACAGAGATGGTCTAAGAGACCTACCCTACGATAAATCTGCAGACGTGCCGAGGTGGGTCCAAACAACTCACTCTGTTACCAATAGATACCCCGAGGATGGCTTAATCGGCCTATCCTAGCGGCAAATCTAATCCAAGTGAATAGATAGACTTTTCTACTATCTGCTATGCCGAAGAGCTCACGCTTAGCGTTATTTTGGAATGCATCTGCCCAACCAAAAAGCATCTTCATTCATTGATAGAATTATACAATCAACGGGATTACAAAAAAAAGAGAGAAGAAAAGAAAAGAAAGGGTAATAGTAAAGGAAGATCTAAAAATTCGGTCACTGGCCACTTCCCAGATCGATGGACGATGCCAGCTCCTGTGTGGCACTCGGGGAGGGTTTGGGTTTCGCCTTCGCCTCCTCTGACTCTGACTCCTCCTCAAAGTCAGACTCATCCTCTTTTCCGGGGTACGGAATAAAAGGCCTGATATTGTCCAATCCCTTCAAGTCATAGAAGCGGAAGGCCTTGCTCTTGTGCTCCTGGAATCCCCGATGGTAAGAGTCTTGGACAGCCTCGGCTACCTCATCTTTAAAGGCTTGTGATGCCAGGAACTTGGGGATGGCCTCCGTCGCCTCCTTCCTTGCCAATTTCGCCACCATGACCATCGTTGCGGCCCGAGCATTCGCCTCCTCCAGCTGGTTCTGGAGGGTTTGTACCCTCTTTTCCAAGTGGGCCACCTCCTTGGCCCAAAAAAAATCATCATCAACCCCATGGACCTTCGTGCTAGGTCCCTCTTTCGGCTCCATGACGGTGCCCCTTTTTCGGAACATCTCTCGAAGGTCCTTAAGGCTAAACTTCATCTTTATGATATGAAGAAGGTGTTGGGAATTGCGTCCCAAAGCCAATCATCTAGGCTGTAGATGGTTGTGCTATCTTATATTTTGTATATGAATTATTTAATAAATAAAAGTTATTTTTGGATGTTCATCATATTTACAATTTTCTAAAATGAACTCTTGTATGATGGAGTCCTTAGAACTACATTGTTTGATATCGAGAGGATATATCAAGTAGGTCTTAAACTGGTGCACAACCAAATGATACATTGATATAGAACGACGATGTATCAAGTATAGGTTGTTGTATGTCACATTTATTGGTTGTCCTCTTAACCACGGAGAGTGCAGACACTAGTGTGATATGCAAGTGAAATGTATGACATCTCACTAAATGTGACCATCTGCAGAGCCCCCTTCTACCAAAGGGTTGCTCGCGAAGGGATATGGGTATCTGTGTCCCTCAGACCTGAGGTCATCATGGAAGCTTGCAAGTAACTCACTATACTTTGATGCCAGACCACCTGGATTTCTAATCTAGTGATGGAAGGTTTCTGGGTGCAGTCAAGTACTTGTGAAGCGGTGGTAGATCAAGATGGAATTGACCTCTCCAAATAGTTTGGAGTGAATAACTCACTTTGTCTCAATTTAGCAAAACCTTGGCCAGGATAGTTCTTGAGAGGAGTCACTGAACTTGTGAGGTTGAGACATAATCCGGATAAACCAAATTAGGATTGGTAGTAGAACCCTAGGTCATCCTGAGCATTGTGAGGTCAAAGGAATGAATTATGCAGCAACCATATGCCAGAGGTTCTTGTGAGGTGCTTTGCATCTTCGACCTATCCGGACGTCGGGTATCATTGCTAGATGAGGACTTTAACTGGTACTAGAAATGTTCTAGTGCTACCGGCTTAGTGTTCGAACCTATGGGGTCACATACCATAAAGGATTTCTATATGATCTTGTGGCTAATCGACGATTGGGAATCGTTTATCGTCACCCGAAGTCAATATGATTGACTTTGTTCCAAGTGTCGATACTTGGCAATTTTTGGGTGTCGACACTTCTTGTGACGAACTGAAATTCTGGGAGGATTTCGTGGGAGGATTTTGGATAAGTTTTGACCTGGTTTGAATTTCGAATTCAAACCAGTTTTGGCTCTAAGGTTTTATGGTATGAAGGTCATACTTACCTCTTTGGGTTGGACCCATTTGGTATGACTTTGATCCTCTCCTCCATTCTCTCCCCTCATCTCTCCTCCTTCCTCTTTCTCCTTCTCTTGGTTGCACTTATAAATCAGGGTCATTGTATAGGCTGCAGAGGTTACAAGTTACAACACTACTAGAGAGAAGATAGAGAAGGGTTGTGAGAGTTCTAGGGATTGGGTGTGAGCTACCTAGTAGTCAAACTAGGTCTTGGGAAGAGAGATTTTGGGAAGGGGTTCCTGCTCTCCTCCTAGTCTTCCTGAAAGAAGAAGATCAACCAAGGATCCCGAAGAGCTAGCACTCTGAGGGAGTTGATCAGAGTCGAGCCCAGGTATGGATATCCTGTAGAGGCCAAACACGTGTGTGGCTCGAGCACCCTCCTCCTTCTTACAGCACTTCCACTGCTTCTCTCTTGGTATAAAGGTATGGTACTTTTATATTTGCTGTTTTTATTGCTTTGATGTTATATGCATACTAGGTCATTATGTTAGATCCTGTTGTGGGCAGATCGGTAGATCGTTTAGATCTATCTACCAAGCCTTCCGCTGTGCACGATTTAAAATTGTTTTAAAATGCATATCTTTCTGCCATGTTTTCTTGCATATTGTATGCTAGGTGTAGATGTTTTTCACCCTCAGAAGGAAGAGGAGGGGAGTAACTCTAGAGCGAAGGACCCGCATTTCTACTGCTTGAAGAGCCTCCAGAGACTAGGAAGATGAATCCTATTTGACAACCCGGAGCCTTGTCGCTTCATGCCCGTGGAGAATGGGTACCACGCCTCACGCCAAGCCAACTGGGAAATGCCACGTACCTAAGCGGTGCTTCGAATCCGAAGCAACTTCCTTGAAGCCGATGTAGCATTAATAACCATTTTCGAGAAAAGAAGACTTGACGGTGCCCAGATGGCACGGAAGCATGGCCGCTTGAATGCCAGCACGTTCAGCATTAATAATAAAAGGTGCATGCACGACGACTTGCTTTCTTCCTCCTAGGTGCTTATAACCGGGTGACACATGTCCTCTACACGACTATCGAATCAGGGGGGCAGTTATGGCGGATAATTGAATCAAAGATTTGTCATCATTGGTTACTCCTTTTTCGCCAGCAAACAATAAATCATCAGCACTCCCACTTTTCGAAGTAGTTAATTGCTTCGTTAACTGGGAGTGGGGGGCAATTATTGGGATACGCTGGCTCAAATAAGGCTAACCCCCAGTTTAAAGGTCCGGTTGGGTCCCTTTCGAACCGGTCGTCTGCACCAGAAGAATCGAAGACGAACCAACGATGCTGCAGCACCACTTCAGGGCCAGTCTTCGGCTTGAGCTGAAGACACTGGCCCCGAAGCCCATCTTTCAGCTATTCACGATCGAGTGACCGGTCGGTCTTCTTTACATCAGTCCGAAGAAGACCGGTCTGAAGAAGACTAACCCAAAGAAAGCTAGTCCAAGGAAGATGATTACTTTATTTCTCCAATTGCTCCAAAGAAGGTAAGTACGAAGTAAGCAATTCGGCCCACTTCGAAGAAGGCAGCCCCGATGCGCATGGTCAAGATGTCTTCGACCTACTCCGAAGAGGATAGGCACAAGATGTTTAACCAGCTCGACTTCGGCCCTTCCTAAGGGAGTGGCTCTAAAACAAATCTTCAGCTGGTATCGAATCTCCAGACATGGATACGGCTATTGTAACCAACAACATGGCCACGAACTCCATCTCCAACAGCATCAAAGCGGCCACCTCAAGCAACAACCACTTTTGGTTAGGGGGTTAAGTTAACTAACCTCGCTTAACCAAGGGCAAGTGGAGTCGACTACAGTTAGACATGACCACCACTATAAATACTGGTAAGAGGGGATACTCACGGTAAGCCAAGTTAAGAAAAAGCTGGAGAAGCTAAGGCTGTCCATTCTTTGAGCTACTCTCACTCTTTTCTCCCTAAGAACTCTCCATTTTGTTGCTAGAATCCTTACTGACTTAGGCATCGGAGTATCCCCCACCGGAGAAATTTCGATCAGGGACCTATTTTGCAGGGGTCACGGGAGGCGCACCGACGATCTTGTCATTCTGACCGGTCTGCGGGGGTTTGACATCAACATATATATATATATATGATATGGCAGGATCGCTGACATGGAACACCTGTCGGATGGCTTGTCGGAGTATGCTGCCACGATGGGTGTTTCCTCTCGATTCCTTTTTCGGGCTGAGCTCCCTCAGAACGCTGAGGCCGCCTGCCAAGGTCGAGCACCATCCTCCGTCAGGTCGGCTCCTACGAGATCGGGACGCCTAGGCCCGAGCTGAGCAACCTCCCCAGATCGAGCCTCTCGAAGCCGGGTCCCGCGGTCCGGAGTCGAGCTCCGCCCTCCTCCGCCACGTGGAGTCCCTTCGAGGTCGAGCCCGGCAGAGCCTGGTCCTGCTCTCCAACTCGGCCCCCAGCTCGGGCAAAGACACCAACCACCAAGGAAGCAGCGCCTCCCGTCCAAGGACGATGGCGGGCCTCCAGTCCAAGGACGACGGCGGGCCTCCCGAGGGTCGCGAGACGGTACCCGCCATGCCTCAATTAATACTCACGACTGTCACTTACGCCAAAAGGGAAGGGAGCCCCCTGACAAGGCACCATGCTCCCCACTAACTTACCGTACTGCCAAGAGAAGGAGTCAGTTAGGAGGCATGGTGCGGACACCAGAGGCACCAGAATAAGACAGAGGCTTTTCAACCCTCTATGGATTGATCAATAATTTATGAGTCCATCTGTAATAAGGGCTTAGCCCATCTGGGTCCATTTTAGTTGTTATTTGAGTCTTTTGAGTTTCAGTTCTGTACTAGTCAGCTCATGTTAAGCTAGTTCAGTCCAGTGTTAGTCAGCTCATGTCGAGCTAATTTTATTTTTTGAGTCCTATTCAACCATATTGAAGACTCAAGACCACATCATACAAGTGAAGACCAAGTCCAACCAGATTGAAGACATGGATGTTTAGCCCAAGTCCAACCCAGCTTGAAGAATTGAAGACCCCAGGAGGAAAATCAGAAACCCTGATTCATTGCATATGCCCTCCAGATGTCCAGATTCCCTTCCAGATGCCAAAGTATATTCATAGACCAAGGCATCCATGATTCTAGAGGTCCATCTATATCCTAGCCCAAAGAAATCAAGCCCAGGCGCCAAGCCCAAGCCCCTAAGAAGCAAGATACCATGAAATATTCCTACTACCCGGCTACCAGGCCATCCCAGCTTCCAGAGGCCCAAACCCATGCGCCTGAGCCCCTTTGAGCCGGCCCCTTGCTGCTCTTAGAAGCCCAACACGCCCCCTAGGCATCCTTGGAGTGTTGGCCAAGTCAAGAGAATTTTTAGGGATTTTTCTACCTAATGTTTTCTTATTTTCTAGCTAGGGTTTGAGAGGGAACAGGATTCTTATGTAAAGACTTATGTGCCCTTATTTGGAGCCCAAGGTTAAGAGTCTATTTAAAGGACCCTAGCCTCTTGTATGAAGAGAGATTTTGATATATGAAATAAACCTTGAGTTCTTCTATTGCTTTGTTTGATTATTCTGCTGTGTGCATAAAGGGGTTTGAGAGTTCTTCTTCCCGGTGTTTGCAATCATCTTCCTGCCGCCAACCATCCTTCCAGCCCCTCCAAAACTTTCTTTCCTTTACTGTTTTCCTTTATTTTCTTGATCTCCTTTGAGTTTTCTAACCCCTGACAGGTCGTTTGCAGGTCTCCGAGTTCCTACGAATCCAACGACTCCAGCCAAGCCTCAATCGGACCACCGAGCAGAAAGCCGGATATCCGCGGGTCTTTGGCTCAGTTTTCCAGGCCGCATCTGTCGAAGAACGAGAGATCCCTTCGCTGCGATCTTCACCGGGCGCTTCAGACGTTGTCAAGTACATCCCCTCTACCTCCGGTCTTTATATTGTAGGAGAACTTGCCCTAACCGAGGTTTCTCAGCCCCGGCGTTCCTTCTTTAGTATTTTTCTAGGTTCTAATATGCATGCTTGGCTTCAAAAATTCATACAAAATTCCCTACAACTAATTTTGATCTGAAATTCGGGAATTAATCACCTAACCCCACATATAAAACATACAAAAAGAATTGCATGCATATTAGTCCCGCATCAAGGCACGAACCTCGAGGGTGGTGGCCCGCCGATCGAGGCTCTACCAGGTTTCCCAAAATGGAGCAAACAAAAGAGATGTCAGAGCACATGGAAGCTTCCCTTGCCACATGTCAGGAAAGTCAACCCATCCACGGCACGGTATCCCACCACACGTGCCAGCCAATGCAGGGGAGATCCCGAGGTAAGCCAAACTAGAAAACTCCAGCAAGAGTAGGCCAGAAACAAGTAAGCAAAAAAAAAGATAATACTAAACCACTCAAGCGGGCGACTGAGAGAGAGGAAAAAAAAAGGGCCATAAAGTAGGACCATTCCACCTCGGCTATCATCTCTCCCAGCTCGTTCTCACTTCTATATACACCACACTCACTCCTCCTAGCATGGAGTCCATCAAGAGGGGCTCGACCAGGAGGATCTGTTCTCCTGGATCGTCACTGACTTGACTGTCGGAGCACCTCCGCTGGAATCCCGGCCCGGGTCTCTAACATTCTTTCCCTACAGATCCCGTGCATGGAGAGCGCTCGGAAAGATGGTTGGCGGTCCGATGCCCCCAGCAGCTACGGGCCATGATGATCTTGGCGACAACAATATATATATTGGTAAACTCAAAATATAATTTTCATTGCAAAGCAGACACAAGCCATGCCCTCGATGCTAAATGAATAAATAGAGTAGGATAGGTGCAAGTTTGTCATACGTATAATTTTTTCAAGATTAATTTTTCACTCTCGAAGTATGAAAGACTAATGTCATCTATGTCATATAATGAGAGATACAAGTGATGCATAGCATTAGAATTATTATTTAGGTTATTCTTGTATTTCTAAGCTTTTTTTCCAAATAAAAGAACCACTAAGATGGGTAGCTTGGTTGGTAGAGGCGCCTCATTATCAACCGGTTGTGGGTTCGGAGGCATGATCCCGGTGAATTAAATCCAGTAATTTTTCTATGGGTTCGGAGGCATGATCCCAATGGATTAAATCCATAATTTTTTCTATGGGTTCGGAGATCTGATCCCAGTGAATTAAATCCAGAAATTTTTCTAGGATCGAGGCATGATCCTGGTGGATTAAATCCAAAAACTTTTTTATGGGTTCGGAGGCATGATCCCAATGGATTAAATCCAGAAATTTTTCTATGGGTTCGGAGGCATGATCCTGTCGATTAAATCCAGAAATTTTTCTATGGATCCACGGCCATTGGTGTGAGTGAGAGGTCGGGGACCTGCGGGGATAACTACTCCGGAATTTATCCCCCATCCCTTTTTCTTATAAAAAAAATAATAATTGTGTTAATGAATAAATAAGTAATAATTAAGCTATTTTAACATGATCAACTAATAAAATTTTGAACTTGAACGAAACAAAAGGTATCCTCTAATCGACTCGAGGGAAGAAGTGAATGGTTCGCAGATTTTGACATTTCAAGTGGAGGATCTTCAACAAACCATCGAGAGAGATGGCATGGGCTTCGGTATAAATTATTTGTTCTCTCTTTTCTTTTGGTTTTTTTTCCGTTCCTCGATGGCCATTAAGAAGGAATAACTCACCAGTATGATGCAAGCTCTGATACAAGCATTCTACCATGTGGAAACAAGGGACATTAGAAGGCCACGGAGTTGAAATGAAAGAAAGCCTCCGTAGGCCGAAGAGCATCCCACTACTGGCACAAAAAGACCAGAGGGAGGGATGGAGCTCAATCCTCATAGACCCAGATGGCACCTTTACAAGGGGATGTGCATTAGAGATATAAAGCAACGTGTTCACACGGCATTAAGCTCTCTATATGTTATTGGTTCATGCCATGTAATCAGCATCAACTCTCATTATATATTTTTGCTAAGACTATGTTACTGTTAATACTCGAATTCTACTTCCGAGTTGATGGAAGCAAACCAACTTGTACCCTTATATTACTAAACATTCCCGGTGGTTTCAATTGTTATACAACTAATATTTTCAATTTATCATTTCGATTATATATATATATATATATATGTGATCCTCCTTATTTAAGTTTTTGTAATTGATCAAGATTTCATTATGTACGATAATTCTCTAAGGTTTTATGAAAAATTATTGAAGGTAAAAGATTTTCCGTCAAATAATCTTATTCAAAATCCATGTTCACTTAATTGTCGAGCTTCTTAGATGACGTCTAAGCATGCTTATTATGGCCTTCCTCATGGTACTTTTATATAGAGTAACTATCTAGGAATTAATTATACAGACATTTGCAAGATTTCTTATTTCGGTAGGCATATTCTTCATGCATTTTATAGGAAATAATATTTTGTACCTTAGAAAGTTATGATGCATGAATTAATTAATATGATCACAGAATTATTTAATGAAAAATTGTCATGTGGAATGAAAGTGCACTCATTAATTTTTGTTACCCTAAATGTGGAGCTGGGGGATGCAATTGGCTTTGATAAATACCAATTTGGTTTGGTTTTCACCAAACCCATATTTCATGTTGGCATTCATGATGAGGGTGCCGACCAAAATTTGAATTGAAATCAACAACACATGACTTTTATACAAGTTAGATATAAGGAATTTAGACATGTGTTATCTTGATTACGTTGAAAAATTTTTCATTTCCAAACTTAAATCGGGCTCCGACTTAATGTAGTTGTTTAATAAACAAGAATCTTGACTTAAACTAGTCTCCAAAGAATATTAGGTGAGTTAGATTCAAATATCATTCAATCAACTTGGACTACAATAACACCATCATTTATATTATTGATGAAAGGTTTTCATCTTGGCCCAAGTATATATTACTTGCAACCACGTCTTCTCATCAATTCTCCAGTGTGGTGTTCTTACAAAACAAAAACAAAAACAAAAAACTCCAGTGTGGTGGACGCACACAAACACCGATACCCAAGAACCTTGCTCCTGACCGTGGCACCCAAGAAATTAAGTTGATGAACCCATGGGTAGTATGGGCATGGATAGATTGGATGCTCGCATTTCCGCGAGGGAGTTTCGCCTCCCCTCCCACCGAACCCCATAAACTAACCCACGGGTCCGAACGCGCCTTACCCTCCGGTCAACACGTTATTTGGCCCTACCCCATTTATTAACTTAAACCGCGAGGGTAATATATGGTTGCTAAAATTTACATTACAAAACCGCTGCACCACTAGTAAAATGATTCGATCAGTAGGGGGGTATTCGTCCAGGTAAACTGATAAAATTCAGGCTCCTCTCGTGGCCTCCATTCTCCTCCTCCAAGAAGTCCGGTTCCGGTTTCTCCCCTTTCGCGGCCTTGCTAACCCTGCTTCTCGATCTCGTCTCCCGATCCGCCCGTGGAATTGGGTCTTGGGTTCTCTCGATCCGTTTAGGGCGAAACGATCTGAGGTTTCCCTCGGAATTGGTTTTTTCCCGTGGTTTTTTCGGTGTAAGTTGATGGATGTTCGAAGCCTTTCGATCTCGTCTTAAGGAATCGGTTCTTTTCTTGTGATTCATGCTGGAATCTCCATTTTTTGGGGCTTTTTTTTGTTTTGAGGATTCTCATATAAAAAAATGGTTTTCTTTTCGTGCATATGCTCAAGAATTTTGTGCTGTTTTGTGATTTTTCCCCCCTCTCCGAGTTGATGGATCTGTGACGCTTTTTGGCCGAAGGTTAATAAATTGGTTCCTTCCATGAGATCTATGCTTGGTTATTTGAGTTTTAGTGGTATTCTGCTGGTGCTTCGGCTCGAAATTGGAACTTTTTTGGAGATTAGAATTTGGAAGTGGTTTGAACTGCGATTTCTCGTTCATGAAGGAAGTTTTGGTGTTTTCTGATGTAGATTTCGGTGCTGCAGGGATCTAAGAGTGGTTGAAGAGTTTGAACAGCATGCGGCGGCTGAGCCTCTCTGTCGATGTTCTCCGGAAAGTTATTTCCTTGAACTTGTATTGTAGGGTTATTCTGTAACTCTGCTTGCGTTTTCCCTGCTCGGCTCTTTCTACTGCTTTGCTTCCTTTCTCGTGGTACATGGCATCGAAGCCATATTCCCTTCCAACTCATTGAAACCTCGAAAAGAAAAAGACGAGAAGAAGGGGACTTCTTCTTCTTCTTTTTCTGGTCTACTACACCGGTCTTTGGTGCCTCCTGTGAAGAGTTACTGGGTTCTCTTTTGTTCCCATTTCTTTTGGGTTTCTTCCTTTTTCTGGTGGACTGGTTTGAGTTCGAGGGCAAGAAGAGTAGTAATGGTGTGCCAAGCAGCGACGCAGACGAGATTCCGAGCATTGAAACATGAGAATGGGATCGCCGGTAGCGCCACCATAATCGTTAGGATCATAGCTTGCTTCCAGCCATTGCAGGATTGCCAGGTAAAAGATAAGAAGAAGAACAGAGAAGGATAAAAGCCTATTTCTGAGTTCAAAATATCAAAGATGAAGCCTTCTTAGCCTTCCTTAATTGCATAAGAATCTAATCTTTCTATTTTTGCCAGGCCCAGTACTTTCGCCACCTCCTCAAACCCGTTACGTAGAATAGCTTCCTCTCGTCCGCTTCATCACATAAAGCTGGAAATTTTACGGTTTCTGGAAGAGATTCTTGTGGATAAGACATTCAATCTTTAGTTGATTTCTGCCTGGTAATTCATGCTTTATTCAGTTCATTAAGTTTAATCGTTTTGTGGTTTTACATACTCTTCTGATTGGCTGGTGCTTATTTCCAAGGTGGTGTTGTAGGTGATTGCTTTGTTCATTTTTGTTGATGGGGAAGGACTTTGATCCTTGGATCCACTTGCTGCACTCACCACGGCGATTTGGTAGCTCGAACTGTGTGAGTGCTCTACGGCAAACCGATGTGAACACCAATTCTACAGCGTTTCCAACTTACTTCAACCCTTATGGGTATGCCTTCTCCGGCAACGCTGCCACCCCCGTCCCTGGGTTTCGAGTGCACAGGTCCCATGAGAAGACACCAGCATCGATCCTTCCTTCGATCCATGCTTATGGACTGCCAGAATTCACCAATTCTCAGAAGAGGTTCCTGGTTTTCGATCACTCGGGGGATCAAACGAACTTAATCCTCAGCTCATCGGACACCCTGTTTTTGAGTCCAGGTCCCCTGAGTCCACGACCGGACCAGCAGGGGAGCAAAGAAACCAACGTTTCCGATGGGCATATCGACGAGGAGATGCACGAAGACACCGAGGAAATCGATGCACTTCTCTACTCGGACTCCGACTATGAGCAGGAGGAAGAAGAAGCCAGCACGGGGCACTCCCCGGTTGGGATGGCAGCCGGGAGTGCCGAAGAGGTTGCAAGCTCTACCGTCCCAGCCAAGCGAAGAAGAGTTGATGTGGAACTCGACGCATCGCTCGTGGACACCGCAAGCTCCGCGGTAGCGGTAGGCGACCGCTACCATGACGTGCGTGCAGACTGTAGGAACCAAGACACCGGCGATGATGCCGAATCGAGCTGCGTAAGGGGTGGGGAGAAAAGGAAAATGGCAGAAGAAGAGCTGGAAACACGCCATGACTCGAACCAGGGAAACAAGCGGCTGAAGAGGGCGAGGATACAAGAGACCGTCGGCGTGCTGCGAAGAATTATTCCAGGCGGAAATGGCAAAGATGTGGCTACCATCCTCGACGAAGCCATTCGCTACCTCATGTCCCTCAAGCTGAAAACCAAGGCTCTGGGTGCTGCTCCACTGTAGCAACAGCATCAGCAGTAGCCCCGCCATTAATGGTAGCTCCCTCTCTCTCTCTCTCTATATATATATATATATATATATATATATATATATATGGTTGTGTTAGTGCGTGTTATTAGCATGCAGTAGAAATTGTATGATGGACCTTCTTCTTCCAATGTATAACGAGAGGGTGGGGGAGATGGGGCGGATAGGATTGCACCCGTTGGGGTCCAAACGAAAAGACAGAGAAGCCAACGGGGTTTCTCCACACGGCTCCAATGATTGAAGGTGGGAATGAAGCACTCTAGGGCACTTATTTGCTGGGGTTCAAGTCTGCTCGCTCGCTCTGTCCTCGGGCTTTTGATGGGGTGGGTGGGGGAGAAGGGAGGTTGATGGTCCAATAAGGCAGTCCCGTAGTGTCTTTGTGTGCTCGTGCGTGCGTGTGCTGGGTTTATGGGTGACGAAGGGGAGAGTGAGAGCAGTTTCTTTTGACCGAAAGGGCATTATGATGGTGGCCTTCAGGCAGTGCGCGTGTGGCGGTGGATTCCGGAAGGTCGGGCGGGCGGGCGGGTGCGCGGGGGCCGCGGCCTGGCTTTTATGGGCTAAGGGGGAAGTTGGGTTGGTGCTCTGTAGCAGAATAGTTACCTCGAATCCCGTTCATGATTTCCTGGGAACATGCCGATCTCTCTCGCTGCCTGCTTTTTTTGAAGTTTCCTTTATTGGTTGCCGTTTTAGATGTTGAATGGTTGCATGGGTGGGCTGGGTGGCGATCCGATGGGGATGGGGATGGTTCTGTTTTTGAGCCAGTGCGAGGTTGGACGATCGGACCCTGTTGGAAGGCCGGCTGGATATTTGTGGTGTGAATGGCCGGGGCCGAAACTGGGATTGTTGGGTTCCCATGCGTTCTTGTCGATATATGTTGTATAAAGACTCTTGGCAGGGTGCCGCTTTAGCTTCCACGATTGCATCTGCGTGATCTACTTTTGATGATCTCTCCGCGTGTCTGTTGCATGGTCTTATGTGAGACGAGAAATTGGTGCCATTGCATGGCCTGCAGGATATCCCCTCTGTAATGCTGGCCTTGAGTGGTTCAGCGGTTTGATGGATGTTTGCTGGTTTGCAGTGGCCATTTGATCCATGGATGCTGCTTCAAGTTTAAATTAAGATCTTGTTTTAATACTGTCTTTGATTCATAAGAAATAGTGAATTATGATTAAGTGTGATCCTGTCTTGATTCACGAATATTTTCCAGAAATTCTTATTTCTTTTCGATTGATCTTATGTCTAACAAAATCCTAGATGTTCCGTGTTTGATTATTTGTTTGGTCGAAACGCTGACTCCATGCGAACTTCGGATTTGAAATGGTACTTGCTTCTTCGAGGCGTGAGATTCTGAGTACGGATCTTTTTGTTTTACCTCTCAAAACTCGTTTGGAGGCGCAACAGACGAATTTTTTTTTAAAATAATGCAAAAAAATAAAATTATGAAAGTAGAGGCTGAACAGTATATTTACAAAAATAGATATTTTTGGTTGACATGAACACGATATCAAAAATATCTGCAGGGCCAGCTGCTCTTCGAACCATTCCTAACCTGCTACATGAGAAATTGTTTTTGACAAGGATGTTTTTTTAATTTAAAATTGTCTTTGATAAAGATGTGTTTTTGATTTGAAATCTGACAAAGATGATTTTAATCTGGCAAATTTTTAAAATTTTTAAAATATTTTTTAAAAAAATTAATTAAAATTATTATAAATGGTTTTTTTAATTAATATAATGGTATTTTTGTAATTAATTCAAACATTATGCGGAAAATTCTGTCCGGTTTTAAAAAATTTAATTTTTAAAATATCTTTTGTAATGTTTGAGTTAATTATGAAAAAATCATTTTGTTAATTACAAAAATATCATTTATAGTTATTTCAATTGATTTTTAAAAAAGATATTTAAAGAATTAAAAAATCTGTAATAAATATCTATGCATCTCATAAATATTATTTTTTAATTAAATTTTAATATAATAAAATTTTAAAAAATATATAATAAAATTTAAAAGATATTATAATATTAATTGAAGATAAAATTAATTAAAGAATAATATAATAATATATTATAATATATTTTATATTATAATACATATTTTATATTCTAAAATATAATAAATTTATTATAATTTATTATATTATATATTATATAATAGTATAAAAAAATTTTAAAAAAATAAAAAATAATCATCATGTCGATACCATCCGGTCGTCAGATCGGTCGACAGCTCAGTGTCAGTCTGATCCCTTACTTATGATCGACGATCGGATCGATGATCAGATCCCGGTCCGGTCGTCAGTCCGGCTCCCAATCCGATCGCCGGTCCGGGTGTCGATTTGGTCACTAGGGTCCGACTATCGGTCCGATCATTAGGATCCCGCCACTCATCTAGCCCCAGTCATGCCACTAGGGACGGCAACAGGTCTGGTTTGGGTCGAGTCATCCAAAATCCATACCTGTCTCGTTAAAAAATTATCTGTCCCATACTTGTTTTGGGTCGGGTATAAAAAAATCACATGTGGATCGGGTCGGGTATACGCGGTCTCACAAAATTTAGTTTATTTAAAAGCTAAACGAATCGAGTCGGGTTGGATCGGGTATATCCGTCATATATCAAATTTACTTAAATATTTTATAAACATAATTTTTTTATATATAAACGGGTCGGGTTTGGGTCAGGGCGTACTACTATCCGTACTCAATTCGAACCCGAGTTAGGTTTTTTTTTATATAACCCATATTCGTTTATAAATTAGGCGGGTCAGTTCGGGTCGAATATCCATCGGATCGGGAAAAATTGCCATCTTTACTTGTCACCGGTCTTAAGCAAGGGATCGGACTGACACCGACCTATCGATCGAACTGGTACCAGGCTGGTGACCAGATGGTATCGACATGGTGATTATTTTTTATTTTTTAATTTTTTAATTTTTTTATTATTATATAATATATTATATAATAAATTATAATAAATTTATTATATTTTAAAATATAAAATATTTATTATAATATAAAAATATATTATAATATATTATTATAATATTTTTTAATTAATTTTATTTTCAATTAATGTTACAATATCTTTTTAAATTTTATTATATATATTTTAAAATTTTATCATATTAAAATTTAATTAAAAAATCAGTATTTATAGGGTGCAGATATATTTTTTAAAATTGTATTATATTAAAATTTAATTAAAAAAATAGCATGCAAAGATATTTATTATGGATTTTTATTTAATTTCCTAGATACCCCTTTAAAAATTCAGATGAAATAACTATGAAAGGGTATTTTTGTAATTAATAGAATGGTATTTTTGTAATTAATTCAAATATTATGAAGGGTATTTTGAAAATTAAATTTTTTAAAATTAGGCCGACGTAATAAACAATTAATTTTTAAAATACCTTTCAAAATAATTGAATTAATTACAAAAATATCATTATATTAATTACGAAAATGTCATTCATGGTTATTTCAATTAGTTTTTTGAAAAGATATTTAGAGAATTTTAAAAATTTGTTGGGTCGAAATCGTCTTTCCTAAAAATATCATTCGTAGTTATTTCAATTAGTTTTTTAAAAAGATATTTAGAGAATTTTAAAAATTTGTTGGGTTGAAATCGTCGCGATTTCAAATTGAGAAATCATCTTTGCCAATGACAATTTCTCATGTAGCCACGTGCCGGACTAGGGATGGCTGAGAGAGTTGCTGGGGGAGTCTGAAATCGTCTTTTGGAAAGATGATTTCACGTTGAGAAATCGACTTTTCAAAAGATAATTTCAATCCAGCTGCCATCCATGTGCTACGTGGCAAGTATTTTTGGTATCATATATCCATGTCAGTCAAAAATATTTAATTTCGTAAATATACTTTATGACACATATTTTTAAAATTTTATTTTTTTAGTATTATTTAAAAAAAAATATATCCACAACGGACGACAAGGTCGGGCCGCCTACTGTGCATCGGGATTTTGGAGATTGTCAGGGCAAAATCTCTTCTTCAAATAACGAATTTCATAAAACCCATTGGATCTACCTGTCGGGGACGGGTTTGCTGAGATCTGTATCGTACCTGATGTGCGTCGTGTCTGGATCGGATCTTGGTCTCGGACAGATATCGTAACATTTTTTTTTTTGCTAGGCAATTTATCGAGTGGTAAATGACAACTTTATTTAGCAGGTAAAGGTCGTTAATTTAGTCTCTGCCATGTTACAAAACGTGAAAGAAGTCCGGCAGAGAGAGGGCTTAGTGGAAGACACGGTGGCAAGTGAGTCTGTGGTTCTTCATTTACGCAAACTCCCACAGCCAGATTTTATTAAAGTTAATTAATTTCAATGGTTCGGTTCCGTCAAGTGATATGGGAGCTGGTGTTGTTATTCGAAATCATGTGGGATGGTAATTATTATCCAAGCAACCTCTGTCCCTAAGTTGAAGCTGCAGGGCATGGGCTGAAAGTTGCAGTCAATATGTTCCAAAATAGCAAAATTTTGTCGTCGTCAGTCATGTACAGAAGATCATTATTCTAAGATCGTACTAGATTTAAAATATATAAAATTTTAATTATTTTTAAAAAAGTATTAAATATTATTAAAATGAATTCATAGTAAATAATTTGTTTAATTATAAATAATATGATATATATTGATATCAGAAATATATTTAATTAATCTATCTAATAAATTTTGTATTCGAATTTTTCATTTGATCTGATTTATGTTGTGTCCTTTGGTTTTAGATATATATATATATATATATATATATATAAAGAGGTGAGCGTTTGATAAAAAATTAAAGATATTCATAATAATGATAATAATAATAATAAAAATAATAATATGATTTAAAAATAAATAAAAAATTAATAATATAATTAATAATTATAAAATAGCATGCCTTGCATCCAAATAATTCAATCATCAAATATGGGAAAGTTATATTTTATTCTTTTTATATTTCAATTTAATTAATAATTTTTTTTAGAGTTTTGGATTAATTATAATTACATTTCGGTCCATGACTAGCAAATTTTAAGATTGATCATGTACTAATTATTTATGGTCAGGTTATTTTTCGTATTATCTATCCGTAGTTCAGCGATCCTATGTATTATCCATCTGTAGCTCGATAATTTTATGTATTATCCATCTGTGGTTTAATGATCGTATATATTATCTATCTATAGCTTGGTTATTCTCTATTAATATGGCTAGTTCAAATATCTCTTTTTTTATTATCAATTTATTAAATTTTAACACATTATCAAATTATATTCATTTCAAAATTTTTAATATTCTATATCACGATCCAAATCATTCAAAAATAATTATATTTGATAGGAATATATCATACAAAAAATATAAATGATATCAATAATCACAAATGTCTATCATACAAAATCAAAATATATAATGTATAAATAATCATACATGTCTATGTTCATGTCCAAAGATCAAAATTATGTCATGTAAAATATTTTTATAAATCCGTAATTTTGTCCAGAAATTTTTATCATTATGAAGATAGATTTTACTTGTCCGATATCAGTCTACACCTGGATTTTTGACCTAGGTATTATGGAACTCGCTAGATGCCCTCCTGTCCAGAAAATTATCCTCCTACATAATATTCTTATTTTTAATAAATAATTATATGGTATGGTAATTATAGATCTAGAATCCTCTATCTGAGTTTTATCAGTAATCCGTCCACGGATCCCTAGTCTTAACTTTATAACTTTCTCAATCTCTAAGAGAGAGAAATTTTTAGAGAGAAAAAATTATAAAAAAAGAAAGTAGAGAAAAAGAAAAAAAAGAGAATTTATTTTTTTTCCTTTTCTTCTCTTCTTTTTTCCTTTCCTTTTCTTCTTTTCTTTTTCTTTTCTTCTCTTTTTTTTTCTTCCTCCATTCAGTAGAACAAGAGACCTAAGCTCCCCATTCTTCTCCCTTTAAACCTCGGGATCTCGCCGGAAAAGAATGGTTGGGGCTATGTCCCATGGCAGTGTGGCCATCGATCCTAATCAAGCATTCAATGGCAACAACAGTGCTCGAAAAATCAAAAAAAGAGAGGAAAATAGGGAAGAAGCAAAATTCGGCGACTCGCCGGCCCAAATTTTATACAACCCACCTATCTAACAATCAGAAGAAAGGGAAGAAAGAGAACTGAGCTAACCTTGGTTCCGACAAGGTTTCACAGCTGGCTTATCAGGAAAACTAAGGATATCTTCGTCCGAAATCAAGAACAATTTGAGGATTCTCTTACCGACGTTGAATAGGGTTTTCGCAAGGGCTTCAACCCTTTAAATAAATGCTAATGGGGAGAAAAGCATTAGATGCCTCTTCAAAGTCGACTCCGACCAGGAGTTTGTTGGGAGTCTTCTTCTGATTTTTTTTGAATGAGCCCAGTGTTGCATTTTCCTTGTTAAAATAATTTCATTCTCGAAATTAACATACCTAAAGTTCAAAGAGTTGTTGATACCTGTCTCTCATTTCTATCTCAAATTTTCATATAGCCTCTCTCTCGCTGTGGTTGCACTATTATACCTTCATGTACGGTATGGTCCGATACTATAATACTTGATCCTTTTAATTGACAATCCACATCAGAACCTCTTTATAGGTCAAATCCTCATGAAGATACAATGACCCGTATTCTACTGCATGACTCGAGTTTGAAATATATTTTTGTAGTATCAATACATGAAATACATTATGCACACCTGATAAAGCTGGTGATAGTGCTAATTGGTAGGCCACTTCCTCGATCTTGTCCAAAATTTTAAATGGATCTACATATCTCGGGTTCAATTTACCGTGCATTCTGAACCTCATCATGCTTTTAGTGGGAGAAATTCTTAAGAAAACATGATCGTCTACTTAAAATTTCAGCTTCATTCTTCTCTTGTTATCTAGCTCTTTTGCTTGTTCTGAGTTGTACGAAGCCGTTCTCTAATTACTTGTACCTTGTTCATAGTTTGTTGCATTATCTTTAAATCCAATAATTTTATTTCTCCTACATCATCCTAGCAAATAGCAGATCAACACTTTCTGCCATATAATACTTCAAAAGGTGCCATTTGGATGCTTGCTTGGTAACTATTGTTTTAAGTAAACTATATCAATAACAAATGGGTATCTCACGCACCACGTAAGTCCATAATGCAAGCTCTCAGTATATCTTCCAAAATTTGAATGGTTCATTCTGATTGTCTATCAGTTTGGGGATGGAAAGCTATACTAAACTCAATTTGGTATCCAGAGCTTTATGAAGTCTCTTCCAAAATTGTGAAACAAATCTACTATCTCGATATGACATAAGAATAATCGGAACTCCATAAAATTTTACGATTTGTTCTACATACAAACTTGCTAATCTCTTCAAAGGAAGGCTGACTCGAAAGGATAAGAACTGAATTAATTTTGTCAATCTATCAACAATCACCCCCACTGCATTATTACTTCAAGGGATTTTGGACAAACTCATCATAAAGTTCATAGTAATATGTTCTCTATTTTCACTAATGAATCATAAGGGATTGCAATGATTTGGCAGGTCTTTGATGCTTGGCTTTTGCCTGATGACATACTAGGCATTGAACTATATAATGCACTATATTATTTTTTATACTAGAACACCAAAAGTTTTTTCTTAAATTTTGGTGCATTTTGGTGCCTCCCGGGTGCATTGTATAAATTGAATTGTAAGTCTCTTATAAAATTTCATTCTTTAATTCTTGAATCTTAGGAATATACAATATACTACCAAACCTTAAAGTATCATCAGCATATACACATAATTTAGATTGGGCATCATATTTCATTATTTACCTAATTTTCTATAATTCTAGATCCTCTTTTTGAGCTAATTTAATTCTTTCAATCAAGATAGGCTGCACCATAAGATTAGCTAGTTGAATTTCAGGATCATGTGTCATACCTTGATTTTAGATCCCTCCAGATCTAATATGATGTTATTCTAATTTGTAATTAAACTGCTAACTTACTTGAAAACTTCTTACTTAAAGTATCGGCTACAATATTTGCTTTTCTTAGATGAAAATTGATGGTCATAATCTTTTATTAACTCCAACCATCTTCTTTATCTCAAATTTAGCTCCTTCTGAGTAAACATATATTTTGAACTTTTATGATCCACGAAAATCTCACAATGCCCACCATACAAGTAATGCCTCCATATTTTAAGAGCAAAAACTATAATTGCTAGTTCCAAATTATGTGTAGGATGGTTCAACCATACGACTTTAACTGTCTAAAGGTATAAGCTATCACTTTTTCATTTTATATTAGGACATAACCAAGACCCTTACGAGATGCATCATTATATATGGTGAAATCTCCTGTTCTAGTAGAAATGTTAACACTGGGACTGTCACTAATCACCTTTTCAATTCTTGAAAACTTTGCTCACATTTACTTGTCCATTCAAATTTTACTCGCTTTTAGGTCAAGCGGGCTAGAGGCATGGCAATAAAAGCGAATCCTTCTACAAATCTTTGATAATATTCTGCCATCCCCAAGAAACTATGAACTTCATATATATTAGTAAGTCTTTTCTAATTTACCATTGCCTCAACTTTTTTCGTGTCGACAGAGACTCCTTCCGTAGAAGTGACATGCCCAGGAAAAAAAAATATTATCTAACTGGAACTCACCCTTTTGTAACTTGACATATAATTTCTTCTTCTTGAGTGTTTGCAATACTATTCTTAGATGTTCTTCATGCGCTTGTGGGCTCCTTGAATAAATTAGATGTCATCAATGAGCACTACCATAAACTGATCCAGATAGGATTTGAACACCCAATTCATGAGATCTATAAAAGCTGCAAGTGCATTTGTTAAACCAAAGGGCATGACTAGGAACTCATAATGTCCATATCTGGTTCTAAATGATATCTTAGGCACATCCTCAACCCTTATTTTTAATTGATGGTAGCTAGAACGAAGATCAATTTTTGAAAATACTTGTATCCTTTGCACTTGATCAAATAAGTCATCAATCCTCGGTGAGGAATATTCATTTCATACTGTTATATTATTTAACTTCCGATAGTCTATACAAAGCCAAAACTACCATCATTCTTCAAAAATAATAGGGAGCACCCCAAGGAGATGTGCTAGGTTTGATAAATCTTTTATCTAGCAACTCTTGCAATTGCTCCATGAGTTCTTTCAATTCAGTCGGAGCCCTCCTATATAAAGCTTTAAAGATGGGCCCGGTACTAGGTATGAGATCAATGGAGAACTCGATCTCTCTGTCAGGAGGTAAACCTGGCAGGTCATTTCAAAAAATCTCCAGAAAATCTTTCATAATAGGAATATCTTCTAATTTAAGCTATTTTTATTGTGTGTCTATTACTACGACTAGAAACTCTTCACAGCACTTTCTAAGCAGTTGCTTGGTATGAATGGTTGAAATCACCATTTGATGAGAGGGTAACTTGCTACCCATAAAGTCAAACTTTGGCTGGCTAGGGACCCAGAACTTCGCTACTTTTTCAAAGCAGTCAATGGAAGCATGATATGCCACTAACCAATCCATCCCAAGAATTACATCAAAGTCTTTCATATTTAATATTATCAAATCTACTTTCATCTCTCTACCTTCAATGCTCAAAATGCAATCCTTGTATATTGAGTTGACTAAACATCTCCACTTGGTGTGGAGATATAAAGATTAGTTCCTAAGGGTATAGGGGATAACTCGTTCCCCTAACAAGACTAGTTGATATAAAGGAATAAGTAGCACCATGATCAAATAGAAAATAAATACTACTGGATGATAACCTAATCATACCGTCATCACCAAGTTGGAAGCATTAGCATCCTATTGTGTAAGTACATATACTTGTCATTAGGTTCTAGGCTTCTGTTGTCCTCTTCCTTATTGATGTTCATCTTGAGATGTTCGGTTGACAGGTTCCTGAGAAGCTTGAGATGCTTGGTGCTGTGATTCCTTTCCACTATAACATGCAATAACCTTATGACCCTTCTTGCTATATTTGTAACATTTCCCTCCTAGCCACGTGTAGTTTTGTTTAATGTGAGGCCCACCACATTTGTAACAATTAACATCACCTTTTTGTTATGTCTTATCATTTATAGCAGCATTGTCAAACATTCCAACCTTTGCATTGGTATTCTTGTTATATTGACCTTAATGTTCCTCTGATCTGGACCTCTTTTTTAAAGTTTTCTTTCCTTTCCGCCTAAACGATATCCAAATCTCTTTCTATCATCAATGTTTTATTGATGACCTCCTTATAAGTGGATAGCTTAAATGCAGTCATCTATTGTTGGATCTTACCTTTAAGTCCATTCTCAAATTTCTCAGACCATATCCCCTAGTCTGCTATCAGTGTCGGAGCATATCTAGATAATTATTTAAACTTTGTATATTGGGCAACCATCATACTACCCTGCTCTAGGTGATCGAACTCTAGAAATTTTTAAAATTGAATACTCTGAGGAAATTATCTCTCATAAAAGACTCTTCTAAAGCCTTTCCAAGTAAAATGTGCATTATTTAGTTCTAATTTCCTGAGCTTCATATCCTACCAATCTACTATCTTATCTTGTAGCATAAAAGAGACAAAATTAACTTTTTCCTCCATTAGATATCTCAGGGCTTAGAATACTTTCTCTATTATTTTCAACCAATCCTCGACCTCCAAAAGATCAGAAGTTCTCTTGAATATTGGTGGAGCATACTTTTTTGAAATTTATCAAGGTTATTTGACGCTCTTACAGGGTCCCGACACCCTGCTATCACTGAGAAGTCCTTTGTTGATGTTGCTGTGGTAATAATTACTGCATAACTATTATTGCTATTTCATGAGTTGTTGTTGCTACTGTTGCACCTCTACTATTCTTATTATATCAGTCCTAGCAGTAGCTTGTTGCTAAACTAGTAATTGCATGAGCTATGAGAGACCAATTTGTTCCCTAGGCTAAACTTCAGGTCCACTTGAGGTTCTTGTTTCTATTATCCCGGTCTCCGGAGTATTGTCCATAAGATTGTGCAGTTGTCCTTGCTGGTGTCTACCACTGTCTGGTGAGGGTCCAACACCTTATCTATTTGAGGGCTCTCAGGCATTTGAGTCATTTGCAAATTGTGTAGGCCTCCTAGCATGATCAAGTTTGCCTCCACGCATTATGGGATCCTATGCCGATCATTGTTAGCATTCACATATCACCTAAGTCTATGAAAATATATTATCCTATCCCAACCTAATGATCGATCTACACACTCTCTCTCTTTGAACTTACACCCTAGGATCCTACAATCTAGGCTCTAAAACTATTTTATTATACCCCAAACCCAGCACCTGGGTCGGCCACGCAACACGGCCGCACAAATCCTAGGGCATCATCCTAAAGGTCATGCTAGGCCTAAAATATATAAAATTATCATCTCTTCAAAAGATAACCAAATATCATTAAAATAAATTTATAATAATAAAATGATCAACTCGTTCAATTATAAATAATACAGTGTTTATTAGTATCAGAAACAGAACTAACTAATTTATCTAATAAGTCCTGTACTCGAATCTTTTGCTCGACCCGACCCACGCTATGCATCCTGCAACTCTGAAAAGAAAAAAGTAGGGGGTGAGTTTTACAATCCAGTAAGGATCTCCAGATACTCACATCAATAATAATAATATGATTTTAAAATAAATAAATAATAATAATAGAACAAGAAATCATAAAATATCATGTAATGTATCCAAAATAATACAACCATCATATGTGAGAAGACAATATCTCATTCTTTTTATGTTCCAGTTTAATCAACAGTCTTTAGGATTTTGAACTAATCACAGCCATGCTTTAGTCTTTAATTAGCAAATCTCAAGATTGACAATGTATTAACCACCTGTAGCCAAGCTATTCCGCGTATTATCCATCCATGGCTAGGCGATCCCACGTATTATTCACTCGTGGCTCGACGATCCCATCAATTATCTATCCATGGCTCGACGATCCCACGTATTATCTATCCATGGCTCGACGATCCTACATTTTAACCATCCATAGCTCAACGATCCCGTATATTAATCACTCGTGACTTGGCAATTTTACGTATTATACGCTCATGGCTTAGCGATCTCATATATAATCTGTCCATGGTTCGACGATCCTATGTATTATCTATCCATGGCTCGACTATTCTTTATTAACGTGGCTAATCTAAATATCCTTTTCTTGATTACCATTTATAAATTTCAACATGTTGTCAAATTACATTCATTTCAAGATCTTCAATAACCGATATCGCGATCTAAATCATCCAAAAAAATCATGTTTGATAGAAATTATAATAAAAAAATATAAATAATGATACCGACAATCACAAATACCCATCATATAAAATTAAAATATATAATATATAAACAATCATATATGCCTATGCTCATATCCATGGATTAAAATCAAGTCATCTAAAATATATTTATAAATTGATGACTGTGTTCAGAAATATTTATCTTTATTAGAGATAGATTTATCATATTCGATATCAATCTGCACCCGAATCCTCAATATAAATGCTATAGAACTCGCTTAATGCCCTCCTATCCAGAAAATTATCTTTCTACACAATAATCTTATTTTTAATAAATAATTCTATGGTATGGTAGTTATAAGTCTTGAACCCTCTATTCAGGTTTCATCAGCAATTCACCCACTATCCCTAGTCCCAACTTTACAACTCCAATCCTTGAAGAGAGAAACTTTTAGAGAGAGAAAATTATAAAGAAATAAGTAGAGAGAGAAGGAAGAAGAGAGAATTTGTTTTCTTTTTTCCTTTTCCTTTTCTATTTTTTCCTTCTCTTCTTTTTTCTTTTTCTTTTCTTATCTTCTTATCTTCTTTCTCATTTCTTCTTTTTCTTCTCTTCTTTCTTCTTCCTCCGTTTGGTAGAATAGGGGACCTGAGCTCCCCATTCTCCTCCCCTTAAACCTCAAGGATCTTGCTAGAAAATGATGGCCAAGTCTATGGCCCATGGTGGCATGGCCACCGATCCTGGTCCTGCATTCAACAACGATGGCGGTGCCCAAAAAGTTAAGAAAAGAGAGGAAAACAAGGGAGAAGTGAAATGCGACAACTCGCCGGCCTAAATCCCATGCAACCCACCCCTCTAACAATCAGAAGAAAGGGAAGAAGGAGAACTAAGCTAACATTGGTTTCGATCAAGTTTCACGACCGGCTTGTCGAGAAAACTAAGGGTCCCTTCATCGAAAATCGGAAATAATTTGAGGATTCTCTTGCTAGCATCATAAGGGGCTTTCACAAGGGCTTCGGCCCTTTAAATAGATGCCGGGGGAGAAAAGTATTAGATTTCTCTTCAAAGTCGCCTTCGATCGAAAGTTAGATGAGGGAGAAGACTCCTTCTTTTGATTTTTTTTAATGGGCCGAGTGTTACAAATTCTGTTGGAAACAATATTTTAAATTTTGTGGGATGAGAGCATCTCGATTTTTGATTGGAACGGGATGCTTCGCATCCCATCCCATCATAGTGGCTGTCTCGATCAGGCATCCTCTGGTACATACTTGGAACACCTTTATATATATATATAGATATATATATATATATATGTTTTTTAAATTTATCTTGGTTTAAGCAACTTCCTTTTGTGGCAAGGCTCTTAGATCTTCAAGAAATAAGCCTTTTTTCGCATGCCTTCAATATTTGTGTAGGTATTTTTTTTAATTGATGATATGACTATTTCAAATCATGTCAAGTGTATTCATACAAGAATATTTTTTTAATTTCTTTCTTATCTTTTTTTAACTTTTTTTTTCATTGTGTCATTTACTATACCATGCCATCGAAAAATCATGTAACTCTCAACCCATCACGAGTTTCTTTCACATGGAGGAATGATTCATGTTCTACTTCAAGAGATTTGCAATTGATGAATTAAAGAGGAACTTAAGAGTTATGCAGATGCAATCTAACAAACAACGTTTATTTCATGCAAAATATAAAGTTCAAGTATTGAATCCATATGCTAGTCAAAGACTCATCTAATCAATCCTTTCTTCCTCCTCCATCCCCCTCCCAATTGCCTCCTCATCGAAAAATCCGACCATCTCCCTCCTCCATCCTCTCTCCTTTCTCCTTCTTAAGTAGTCCTCCCTTCTTCTCGAATGCTCCTCTCTTCGTAGACTTAAAATCAAAGGATAACAGCAATGCTCCTCCCTCTTGGTGATGATGCCGATGCTGATGCATTAGCAAAAAAAGAAAAAAAAGTCAATACTTATCTTTCTTTTTCCTCCCGGTATCGATTCTGCCATTTGAAGCATCACACATCCTAAAAAAATTAGGGCTCATCCTAACTATGATGGCTATACCAGTGCCTGATTTTGTCGAAATGGCTGGAATGGGGATTGGAGGTGGGTTTCGAGATCCTGCACCCGTCTTAGGTGCCAAAATTTCAAAGGGACAGGACAAGATGGCCCCATCCTGTTAGGACTTAAATCTTTGGTTGGAAGGGGACTCAAAAGTGGTCATTAACTGGGAATGCATGTGCTTACAATTTTTTTTTGATTTTAATGTTTGATGACTAAAAAATATTTTTTGTCTTTTTAGATTTTAGCTATAGAACATAAATAAAAAATAAAAAAATATATTTGGCAACTACATTACTATAAAATAAAAGACAAAAATAAAAAAATATGTATGTATGTACGATGCATGCATATATGGATGGATGGATGTACGCATGTATATGTATGCATGGATGGATATATGCATGATGTATGTATGCAAATATATGCGCATGTATGATATATGTATGAATGTATGCAAGTATGGAGGTGTGTATGCATTTATATATGTATGAATATATAGATGGATGCATGTATACATGCATGTATAAATGTATGTATGTATATATATATGTTTATGTATATATTTGGATGTATGTATGAATGCATGCATGTATGGATGTATATATACACATATAAACATGCATATATGCATGCATGTATCTATGCATGGATGGATGTATGCATGCATACATACCTGCATATATGCATGCATGTATGTATGTGCATGCATGATGTATGTATGCATGTATGGAGGTATGTATGTATGAATGTATAGATGGATGGATGTATGTATATATATGTATGGATGGATGGATGTATGGATGTATGTAAATGTATGGAAGGATGTATATATGCATGCATGTATATATGAATGCATGTAAGGCTGCAAATAGGTTGGGTTGATCCATGACCTGACTTGACCCAATCCTGTTAGACCTGACTCGAACCCATTTAAAAGATCCATGAAACCAGGTCAGATTCAAAAATTAAACTCGTTTCTTTTTCTGGTCGACTCTGGATTTACTAAATTTGGATCCGACTTGACCTGTGGAGACTTTCGGGTTAATTTGGATCTTAAGATATATGACCCAACCCAACTTGACCCGATCCGAATCTAGTTAGTGATTAATTAATTAGTACCGTGGCTCACCCAAATAGGGAAATGGTTGGGCTTGGACCAAACCATTCCCGACCGGTTAAAATCTTCCAAACCCTACTTCAGTTCTTCTCGACTCTTCTCCATCCCAAATTATTCTCTCTGTCTCCCTCAGGCTCCCATCTTTCCTTTGTCCTAATTGATCTCTTTTCTTCCTTACAAATGACCATTGAACGGTGATAACTTGGTGGCTGGCGAGGAGAGACTTTGTCATGGTTAGTGCTTAATCTCAACTCTCAAGGTATGCCCTTTTTCCAAATAGCAAAATCCTAGATCTCATATCTTAATTGATTTCTACTCCTCCATCTTTCCTTGTTCTCCCCCATCCTTCTTGCCATGTCCTCGCTTTGCTGGCACCTCGTTCGCCACTCCCTTCATCCTCCTCCACCTCCTTCGTTGGCCTATCACCCTGCTGTTATCTCCCCACTCGTCGCCTCCCCAACCTTTAATAATAGTATCAGAGCAATAATAAATTTCTTCTCACATTGATTCAAAGCTCTTTACAAAGTTGATTTAGGAAGTCAGCGTACCAGTACATAGTTTCCTGATTTTTTTAAGCCTTCTAAAGCTAGAACATATGCATTTTCATAACCTTCAAAACATATGATTTTGCAAACTATAATTGATATCGGTCCAAGATTTATCTATCTCATGGAGAAAGTTTCCAAACAGATTAGTCCCCAACCACTAGGTATGGCCATATGGGACAAATTGGATAACCCTTCATTTTGTGGCTAATGGGAGCTAAGCTATAATTTGATATTACATATTGGCCTTAATGGAAGGGAGTAAACTGATATTATATAAATTTGCATGCTCTTTTATCCTATTCTATTTTATTTTTGATTCTCGATATTCATCATCATCATCTCACTTAGGTAAATATTGATAGCGCATTGTTATCAACTATGGCGGCACTTTTTTGCATACTTTTGCAAATTGCAACTCCTTTTTTATCTTGTTTTTGTTGAAGTTATTCTATGGTCATCAACACTTTATTTTATGTAAAATTAAGAGCTGGTTGTTTAAATCCTATAGAATTAGAATGATGTCTAGATTTTACCAATATCTCTTGGTTTGTCATAATTTTCTTTTCTATGATAATTTTTTAGCTGGTTTATTACTTTGTTATAATATAAGTAGAATTAATATGACCATGATTTTTTGGTACGAGGGTTCGCCCACCACTGACTCATCACCTCCTCACATTATTTTGCCTTCTTGGATTGACTAAGTAACCTTCCAAAATTATGATTTAGCTAAACTTTTCAAGAATAAGGGCACTATTTCTAGCTTAATCACAATTCATTACTGCACACATTCACTACAATTCATGCAAGGTAGTGGTTCAGACCAAACAACAAGTTAAAAGGGGTATTTGAATGATGACATTTTGAGGTAGACTTTTCATCTGAACTTATAACCGATACTTTCTTGATATCCATATGATGTTATTGCACATCAATTTTTTTCTCTCTTTCAGATATCCTAGCATTGCAGGACCAAGAATAACAGTACTGTTAGTCTGCTACTTGAGCGGCCTACTTGTCTTGCCTTGCAACCTATAATCTTTGTTTTCAAGAGATTGGTTTGATTCTTTTCATCCAATTTATACCTAAAGATATAGGTTTGATTTTATTTTGTAATTCTATCATATTTAATTGCAATTCATAAAATAGGTTTTTGTTTGTGATGGATAGTAATTATAATGCAGTTGAAGTTTCAACTATACTTGGTTGTAGTAATTTGCAACCAGCAAAGCCTTTTAATATAGATAGTTCTAAATGAGCAAAAAAAAGGAGGTCAAGATATGGAAAAATTATTCCGAGATAGAAAATAAAAAAGACAAGGCTAAATAATATAATTGCCATTTTATTTTTTAGCTGATCCTAAGAATAGGACAAGTCATCTTCACAAACATATAAAAAATTATAAGTCAAAAAAATATCTTGATAGGAGGTAGAAACAATTAGTAGGTAATGTAATATCAAGAGATGGAGTCGTATTGAATGAGTTAATTCTCTATTCATTTGATCAAGAGAAAAGCTATGAGGACCTTACAAGAATGATAATTCTACAAGAGATACCATTTACAATAATTGAACATCCAACTTTTTGAATATTTATTAGAAGTCTTAGACTTGAATTTCATGTTGTTTCAAGGACAACATTGGCATCCGATTGTTTGAAAGCATATGAAAAGAAAAAAAGAAGACTATATGAGTTGTTTAACGTAAATTATAGAAGAATTAGCTTAACATTTGATATGTGGACATCAAATCAGATGTTGAGATGCATGTGTCTCACTATACATTATATAACTAACGATTGAAAACTTAAAAAGTATATTATTAATTATAAGATGGTGCTTTCACTATGCACAAGCTTAGTTATTAATGACCATATTGCTAGCTGCATTGGAATATTGAAAGAAAGTTAAGTTCAATCATCCTTGATAATTTACTAGCAAACATGGTTGTAGCCACAGAACTTCAAAGATAATTTAAAAGAGACTTATTTTTGGATGTCAAGTTCTCTTATAAGCATTATTGTGCATATATTCTTAATTTAATTATGAAAGATGGCTTGAAGGCAGTTGAGCATGCTACTGTTAGGATCTGGAGGTTGTTAAATTTATAAAGTCATCTCAAGAAAAATTGAAAACATTTATGAGAATTGTCAAAGAAATAAAAATGAATGGTGAGAAAAGGATATGCATAGATGTACCTACTTATTAGAATTCTACGTATCTCATTTTAAATGATACTATACAATTCAAGGATGTGTTTATGTGACTTGATGCTTGGAATCCTAATTTGTATCAATTAAAAAAGATTGGGCTTAAGGTACCATTATTTATAAATTTTTAAAGGTTAAAAATGAATGGAAAGAAAAGGATATGCATAGATGTACCTACTTATTGGAATTCTACGTATCTCATTTTAAATGATACTATACAATTCAAGGATGTGTTTATATGACATGAGGCTTAGAATCCTAATTTGTATCAATTGAGAAAGATTGGGCTTAAGGTACCATTATTTATAAATTTTTAAAGGTTTTCCATCATATAATTGAATTATTTTCACAAACAAAAAATACAACTATAAATTTATATTTCTATGAGATTTGGAGAATACAAATACTTCTCATTTAAGAATCTCAGAGTTAAAATATAGTTGTGATGATGATAGCCTTAAGAGTGCAAGAGAAATTGATAAGTATTGAAAAGATTGCTCTCATATTCTTGCCATAGAGGTTATTCTTGAACCAAGATATAAGATGAAGCTTATTAAGTATTGCTTTTAGAAAATCTATAGTAATAGTGTCATGCTTCAATTGAGATCAATAAGATGCGTAATATTATTCAAAGTCTTTATGATTATTATACAATTTTATATAGTGCATATGACTCTCATGTTCAAGTGGAGGAGATGGTGTCTACATCTCAAGGTAGAGGAGATGAGAGTTTTTTCATACAAGATTATAAAGAATTTATCCAAAAAGAAGAAGTTACATAACCTTTTAAATCAAAATAAAAGATCTATTTAGAAAAGAATGTACTTTATGATCTTTAATTAGTATATATATATTAAAATATAACTCAATATTGATAACAAAATAACTTGCAATATATTTTATTTTTTATACAGGTTCATCCTTTAGGGATTAAAATTTTGACATTCTAGACTATTAGAGAATCAATGAATCAAAATATCCAATATTGTCTAGGATGGTTCATGATATATTAGCAATTGTAATGTCTCCCATTATATCTATGTCTGCTTTCAGCACTGCAGGAAGGGTTTTGAATGATTTTCATAGTAGCTTATCTCCTGATAAGGTTGAGGCCTTAATATGTACCTAAGATTGGCTTCAAGATACCTTGCCTCATCTAACATGTTCAATTTTTAGAACATTCATAAACTTTATCATATACTAGTATATTAAAACTTTACAATTTATAATTTTATAATTTTTTCATATATAGATGGCCCACCTTCATACACAAACTGCAAAATTGAAGATTATGAAATGGCTATAATTATTAATATTGATGGTTAGCTTATGCTGGTAACAATCTTCTTCATTATTATGTTGATATTGTTAACTTTTATATTAAAAGTTCTTCATAATGTCACTAGTTGGTAATATAACTTTTAACTTAGATTTGATCTATGTTACGATGCTTGGATGTAAGAGGATTCAAAATCAGAACTTAATTATTCTTTTTAGGTGCACGCCCATTAAGGAAGAGGATGTTACTGAGTAGAAAACCTCCATGCACGGTACTTTAAAGATAACTTGTTGTTTGCTGATATGGCACATCCGCTGACGTGGAGCCTCTATTGGCAGCCCCGCTGACAAAGAGTCTGCTACCCGGGCGTGGTGGCCAAACGAAGAGCCACGGCGAGCCCTCCCGCCGAGGTCAGCTCCTAGCCGGAGTCGTGCTCATGAGATGAGCCCTCCATCTGAGATCAGCTCCCGGTCGGAGTTATGCTCATGCTGCCAAGGCGAGCCCTCTTGTCGAGGTTAGCTCCCAGCTGAGATCGTGCTCATAAGGCGAGCCCTCCATCTGAGGCCAGCTCCTGGCCGGGATCGTGCTCATGCTGCCAAGGCGAACGCTCCTGCCAAGGTCTGCTCCCAGCCGAGATCATGCTCATAAAGCAAGCCCTACGTCTGAGGCCAGCTCCCGATCGAAGTCGTGCTTATGCTGCCAAGGTGAGCTCTCCTGCCGAGGTCAGCTCCTAGCCGGTGTCGTGCTCATAAGGCGAGCCCTCCATCTGAGGCCAGCTCTCGACTGGAATCGTGCTCATGCTGCCAGGACGAGCCCTCCTACCTAGGTCAGCTCCTAGATGGGTCATGCTTGGGTCATGCTCATAAGGCGAGCCCTCCATCTGAGGCCAGCTCCTGGCCAGAATCGTGCTCATGCTGCCAAGGAGAGCCCTCCTGCGAGATCAGCTCCCAGCAGGGGTCGTGCTCATGCTACCAAGATGAGCCCTCCTGTCGAGGTCAGCTCCCAGCCAAGGTCATGCTCATAAAGCGAGCCCTCCTGCCGAGATCAGCTCCCAGCTTGGATTGTGCTCATGCTGCCAAGACAAGCCCTCCTGCCGAGATCAGCTCCCAACTGGGATCATGCTCATAAGGCGAGCCCTCCATCTGAGGCCAGCTCCTAGCTGGGGTCATGCTCATGCTGCCAAGACGAGGCTCCCGAAATGGCCCCCTTTCATATCCCGCAGAGAAAAGAATTCTTGCCAATAGCAAAGGAGAGAAAGATCAAGAGAAATTCAAACCACAATAAAGGGGGTCCCCGTCCGCCTGCAACCTTTAAAAGGTGGCGCATGCCTTGCCATTAATTTAAGTTCTACAACGCATCGCCCACGTGCTCTACGCAAAGAGTGCTCCTTTAGGGGTCTTCAGGCCCCAGATCCTGTAGCACGCTGCCACGTTGACGACCGTGTAACCGGGAGCTTCAACCCCACGATACGAAGCCTGAACCTCCCTCGAGAGGAGTATTCCATTAAGACCCCTGGGCCCTGCAACGCTCGAACGGTCCCTCCAGGAATAGAAACTCCCCATCATGGTACGGGGCTCAGCGGCACGGTGCCCGTCCCTCCCACAGGAAACTGCACCACTAGAAGGAACAGGATCTGTACCATGCCGGCATGCATCCCCAAAAGAAAGGATCTCCTCCTAAGGACCGGTCTGACAGGAGGGAAGCCACAAGAAATAGTAAGCCCCTCCTACAGAGGGCACATGGAAAGGGACACCGGGACAGAGCCCCAGACATGTTCTGGGCCATTCCGTATAAAAAGGGGGCCAAGTGAGAAGGAGATGGAGAGCGAGCGAGCAAGGGATCCCCAGCAGTCCCTTCCATGCTCTTGGCTCCCATCTCCGCCCGCTCTTTCCACCTAAATTCTATCTTTCACCTCCTAGCAAGGAGCCCCCCAAGCTCTCCACCATGAAGGTTCTGTTCTCCTTGATCATCCCGTCTGACTTGATCGTCAGAGTGTCCCTACCGGAATCCTCGACCCGGGTCATCTCCTTTTTTGCAGGGCGGCCGAACCAAGGTGCCAGCCAGGAAAGGGAGGGATGAGCACCCCACGAGAACCCAACACATCTGCGACATGCACAAGAGCTACGGGCCACGGCGATCTTGGTGGCAACAGATTGGCGCACCAGGTAGGGGAGGAAGAGCTGGGGTGAAGAGCCCCGTCCACTCATCATCGACAATCAGCCCACCAGGAAGCTAATAGGGATGATGTCCTGAGGGGCAAGGAGAACCCTGAAGAAGGCCGGGGGGAGGAACTACGCCCCCAATAATGGCTGGGGCCCCACCTCATGAAGGACCCTCAAGGATTTCTGCACTGATCTTGGTGTCCATCACTGTTCCCCTTCGGTAGCCCACCCTCGGATCAACGCAGAGGTCGAGGTGACTAACCGGGCCATCCTGCCAGGGATCCACACGGGGCTAGATAAGATAAGAGATGAGGCTTGACCCTTGGGGGTAGCCTGTCGGTAAAGAATAGCACGCTGCTGCAACTCCCGTGAAGGGCCCTGGCGAGGGGATCGAGGCTCGACTGGGCAAAGCCTACTACCTTGCCAGCCTTGGCACTATCCGATGCAAGCAAACCTGGAACACGAACGATTTAAAAGGGCATTACTGGTGATGTAGGACCTCTCCTCAGTTATTTAAGTTCCTTTTTGGTGTACCTTTGTTTTTCACCCATGCAGGAACATCTCCATTTGACTCAGAGTCTGGCAAACTAAGCTGAAAAATTTACAAAGCCCCGCACCTTCAAGCCAGGAAACTTACGAAGCCCCACACCTTTAAGTCGGGAAACTTACGAAGCCCCGCACCTTTAAGCCAGGAAACTTACGAAACCCCGTACCTTCAAGCCGGAAAACTTACGAAGCCCCGCATCTTCAAGTCGAGAAACTCCAGAAGCCCTGCATCCACTGCCTTACTCACAGTCCAGAGATGTCCGCCAGGAAACCTAGGAGTCTCACCATCTACCGCTTGTGATAGGGACATCAGGTCAACCCTAGTTCACTATGGGTTCCTGAGTTTGAGTCCCTTAGTCATGATTCAAATTTTATCTCTGAGTCTAATAATCTGGCTGTGTTAGCCGTTTAGTCCTGTATTCGAGCCTTAAGTTTTATTTTCATACCTTATTATACTTGAGACCTGTATTTAGAGTCGACTCACACCATTAGAATTTTGAGTGAAGTTTGGGTTATGTTCTGTTCAGTTGAGCTAAGTTGGTTGAGTCAGTTCATTATGAGTGTTTGTCATTTTGAGGTTTTGTATCAATTTGAGTCATGTAATAATGTGAGTCGATTAGATTCACTAAGTCCTTTGAGTCCTAAGTTCAATTGAGTCCATTTGTATTATTCAGCCTACTTTAAGTCTTGTCAATTAGGCTACTTTGAGTCTTGTAATTACTTTTATTTAAGTTATATTCAAGAGGAGGACTATTAGACCCACACTCAAGTCACCAGCCCAACATCTGGACTTCCTTCATGCTGTCCAAGTCCTCCAGGAGAAGCGCCCCAGCATACCAGCCCACAAGAATTCATGAAATGGCACCCCAAGCCCAAGTCCAAGTCCCTGGCATCCTCATTCCATCAGGCCATGATGCCCTCGGGCCTATCTTACCTTTGGCACCCCTCCAAGCCCAGTCCAACAAGGTTGGTGCCCAAGTCCAAACCCAGCGAGAGTAAAAAAGTCAAAGCAGTCCAAGAGAATTTCATCCCAGCCCAAGTTCATAAGGAGCCCTTGACCAAGTCAAAGAAGGAGAGAAGACCAATTCTAACTAGGAGATTAAGTTTTATTTCTACTCAAATTGTGTACTCCTAGTTCTAAATAACTTTGTAATCCTTCTCCCTATCAAGTTTTGTATTCCTATCCTAACTAGGAGAGGGCATGGGAATATCTATAAATACTCCACCCCTCCACCCTTTTGTAACTAATGATCAATTATTATGAATGAATTTTTCTTGAGTTTTCCTCAAAATTCTGAGTGAATTTCTATGTGATTAAGGGTATCTGTGTGATCCCTCAGGGTTTCCATGTGATCCCTGTGCCCTGCCTCCAAGCCACCAGCCTTCTTCATCTCTTGGCTGCCTTCCTCAAACTTCTTCCCCTTCTTCTTCTTTCAGTGATCTAACCCTACTTTTCCTTATTTTCTAACCCTTGATAGGTGATTTGCAGGTCTCTCAGAGTTCACGAATCTAAGGATTCTATCTGACCAGCTTTCGGGCCACCGGATTGAAAGCCATGAATCCGTAAGGTCACTAGCTTTATTTTCCAGGCCGCATCCAAGAGCATAGAGCAAACTCTTTGTGGATCGAACTTCAAATCTCTGCCAGGTATTGCAGAAGAGCTAGTCCTAACCAGGACTTCTTTGCCTTGGCGGTCCTGTTTCTTCACTTTTAGGATTTATTTCTGCATGCCCGTGCTTCAGATTTTCAATAGAATTCCTTACTTAATATCTTGGCTTGAAATTTGGGATACGAACTCCTAATTTAATGCCTAATACATGAAAAATAATTGGCATGCATGAATAGTTCCGCATCAGCTTGACTCACAGTTTGGCACCTCAAGCCAGGAAACTCCAGAAGCCCCACGTCCACTGCCTTACTCACAGTTTGAAGATATTTACCAGGAAACCAGGGAGTCCCACCGTCTATCGCTTGACTCACAGTTCGGCATCTCAAGTCAGAAAACTCTAGAAGTCCCACATCCACTGCCTTACTCATAGTCTGGAGATGTCTGCCGGGAAACCAGGGAGTCCCGCCGTCTATCGCTTGACTCACAGTTCGGTACCTCAAGCCAGGAAACTCCATAAGCTCTACATTCACTGCCTTATTCACAGTTCGAAGACATTCACTAGAAAAACTGAGAGTCCTACCATCTACCGCTTGACTCACAGTTTGGTACCTCAAGATGGGAAACTCCAGAAGTCCCGCATCCACTGCCTTACTCACAGTTCGGAGATGTCTGCCAGAAAACCAGGGAGTCCCGCCGTCTACCGCTTGACTCACAGTTCAGCACCTCAAGCCGGAAACTCTAGAAGCCCTGCATCCACTGCCTTACTCACAGTCCGGAGATGTCTACCGGGAAACCTGAGAGTCCTGCCATCTACTGCTTGACTCACAGTTCGGCACCTCAAGCCGGGAAACTCCAGAAGCCCCGCATCCATTGCCTTACTCATAGCCCGAAAGCTTTAGAGCCAACCACCTACCGCTCAATTCATAGCTTGGTGAGCTGAAAAACACCTAGATTCCTACGTTCGAGCTTGCGCGACTTCAAAGTCAGAGGAACGGGGACGAGACACCCCCAGAAGTTATGGTGCCAATCGTAAGGTCCCGATGCTCGCCTGGAGCGACTAAGGCATGGGAGAGACATGCCTACATTTTCAGTAGCCCCGGAGTTCATATGCTTTCCATGCAAAAGGGAGGAGCAACTAGGTAAAGAACGAAGTCCAGGTCAGATGTTTTGGTCAGGTTGGACTACATCCTCATTGCAAAGCTAAGTCCCTTGAATATCTTAAAGGGTTCCTTCGAAGTCCTTAAAAAAAAAGAATGAGAAAGAGAAGAGGGGGACTAGAGGAGATGGAAGGAGACTCTGCATAAGCTTGGCCCATTGCACCCGAAGGTCTTTTAAAAAGGTGAGGGGATAGATCCCTTGGAATAAAGTCCACTGCCCACTGCTACCTCGTGCCCATCGAAAGCATGTGACTCTTCAACTCCCTGACCAACCAGGAGACTCCGACGCTTTGGATCAAGGGCAGTCGTCTCGATCCAAATAAAACATTCATGATCTTTTTATCAAAGGACCTAGCACAGCATCATTTCATTAGCACAAAAGCGTGATCTTCGGGATGTGGGCGCTCGAGGTATTAATGGCATAGGGGGCGCCCCCCTCCACGTCAGCATGGTTGTTACTCCCTTCGCCCCGATCGACGCCTCATCCTTTGGGCCCGGGAGTGGGGTTATCTGATGTGGCACATCCGCTGACATCGAGCCTCTACTGGCGGTCCCGCTAACAAAGAGTCTGCCACCCGGGCATGGTGGCCAAACGAAGAGCCAAGGCGAGCCCTCCTACCGAGGTCAGCTCCCAGCCAGGGTCATGCTCATGAGACGAGCCCTCTGTCTGAGGTCAGCTCCCGACCGGGATCGTGCTCATACTGCCAAGACAAGCCTTTCTGCTGAGGTCAGCTCCCATATGGGGTCATCTCATAAGGCGAGCCCTCCGTCTAAGGCCAGCTCTTGGCCAAGGTTGTACTCATGCTGCCAAGACGATCCCTCCTGCTGAGGTCATCTCCCAACCGGGGTCGTGCTTATAAGGCGAGCCCTCCGTCTGAGGCTAGCTCTCAGCCGGGGTCGTGCTCATGCTGCCAAGGTGAGCCCTCTACCGAGGTTAGCTCCCAACCGGGGTCATGCTCATAAGGCAAGCCCTCCGTCTGAGACCAGCTCCCGGTCGAGATCGTACTCATACTACCAAGGCAAGCCCTCATGCCAAGGTCAGCTCCTAGCTGGGATCGTGCTCATAAGGCAAGCCCTCCGTCCAAGGCCAGCTCCCGGTCGAGATCGTGCTCATGCAGCCAAGGCGAGCCCTCCTACCGAGGTCAACTCCTAGCCGAGGTCGTGCTTATAAGACAAGCCCTCCGTCTGAGGCCAGCTCTCGGTCAGGGTCGTGCTCATGCTGCCAAGATGAGCCCTCCTACCGAGATCAGCTCCCAGGGGGGTCGTGCTTATAAGGTGAGCCCTCCATCTAAGGCCAACTCCCGATCGAGGTTGTGCTAATGCTGCTAAGGCAAGCCCTCCTATTGAGGTCAGCTCCCAACCGAGGTCGTGCTCATAAGGCGAGCCCTCCGTCTGAGGCCAGCTCTCGATCGGGGTCGTGCTCATGCTGCCAAGACGAGCCCTCCTACCGAACTCATCTCCCAACCAGGGTCGTGCTCATAAGGTGCCCTCCGTCTGAGGCCAGCTCCCAGCCGGGACCGTGCTCATGCTGCCAGGACGAGGCTCCCGAAGCGGCCCCCTTTCCTGCCCCGTAGAGAAAAGAATTCCTGCCAATAGCAAAGGAGTGAAGATCAACAGGAAATCAAACCATAGCAAAGGGGGGTCCCCGTCCGCCTGCAACCTCTGGAAGGTGGCTCATGCCCCGCCATTAATTCAAGTTCTGTAACGCGCCGCCCGCGTGCTCTGCGCAAAGAGTGCTCTTTTAAGGGTCTTCAGGCCCCAGATCTTGTAGCGCGCCACCATGTTGACGACCGTGCAACCATGAGCTTCAACCTCGCGACACGAAGCCTGAACCTTCCACAAGAGGAGTATTCCATTAAGATCTCAGGGCCCTACAACACTCGAACGGTCCATCCAGGAATGGAAACTCTCCACCATGGCATGGGGCTCATCAGCACGGCGCTCGCCCCTCCCACGGAGAAGTGCACCACTAGAAGGGACAGGATCTGTACCACGCCGGCATGCATCCCCAAAAGAAAGGATCTTCTCCTAAGGACCAATCTGACAGGAGGGAAGTCACAGGCAACAGTAAGCCCCTCCTAGAGAGGGCACACGGAAAGGAACACCAGGACAAAGCCCCAGACCTGTTCTGGGCCATCCTGTATAAAAAAGGGGCCAGGTGAGAAGGAGATGGAGAGCGAGCGAGCAAAGGATCCCCAGCAGACCCTTCCAGGCTCCCGGCTCCCATCTCCGCCCATTCTTTCCACCTAAATTCTATCTTTCACCCTCCCGGTGGGGAGCCCCCCAAGCTCTCCGCCGTGAAGGTTTTGTTTTCCTTGATCATCGGAATGTCCCCGCCGGAATCCCTGGCCCGAGTCTCCCCTTTTTTGTTAGGAAGCCGGACCAAGGAACTAGCCATGAAAGGAAGGGACGAGCACCCCACAGGAGCCCGACGTATCCGCGACACGCACAGGATTACAGGCCACGGCGATCTTGGTGGCAACATTTACAATTATAATTATTGACACCAGTTTTGTAGTGCTTTAACTTCTTAGATTACTTGGCTTTTATATAATTTGCTATATTGTTGCTTATTGGTTATTATGTTTTTGTTATTAAACTCTATCATGCTATTATTTAATTATCCTATACAGATTCCATGTTGCTCATTGATGTAGGTATCTATAATTCAAATACTGTTCAAGTAATTTGAATACCTTTTTAGTGTCATCAGGTGAATTTGACTGCTTTTTAAAATTATCTTATGCCTTGTACTCATGATTCTGTCACTGTTTAAGTAAAAGGATGATACTTAATGGAGAATGTCCAACTTGGCCATTTGGTAAATTAATTACTTCGCTTCTAAATTTTAGAAATAAATGTAAAAGGGATGCCCAAAGTGTAGTTGCAATTGAAAGGAATTTAGAGATTGGTTGCAATGGTTGTTCAGGTATGTTATCTGTCCTAGCATCTGAAAGTCTAAACTCTCTCTCATACATGCACATGCTAGTCCACAAATGTCTCCTTCTCGATGACTTGTTGGTGGTGGGGGTTCCAATTTGACAATAGGATGATCGAAAGTGACATGAAGGGTGTGGAGTTTTGGATTGTTAATACTGATGTTTAAGCAATGAGGATGCCGCCTTCTATACATTTTTATTGTTAATACAGATGTTTAAGCAATGGTGGGGGTTCCAATGTCGATAACAATTATCTTTATTATTATATTTATATTATTAGTTTTTATCTTAAAAGTATTTGCATATTTCTTTGCCTTCCATACATTTTTATAGCTTACTTTTCTTTGGTTGCAACAGGTGATACATCATCTTGGAAGATCTTACTTGTAGTTAGAGTGTAGATATCATTTTGATTCACTAATGTTTTCTTTAATTTATCTTATATTTTTTATCTTTCCTATTTGCTATCCAAGACAATTCACTTATTTCAGCTGGACCTGAATTTTGTTTCTGCTCCATGGCTTCCAACGTTTTCTTTGTATTTTCATAATATTGTATCTAACTTTGCTATATTATTACAAGTTGGTGCCACGCTCGTATTGCTACTAACATTTTATCTAATTTGGTTACTGAATGATCAAGTTTACTTTATGAATAATTTTTTAAAAAAAAATGAAAATGAACATTATAGCTTGATATAATCTTGAGATACATAAATTATCATCTTTGGCAACAAGTATATTCTAGATGGTATAGTTATGTGGGCATAGGGACTAGTAAGTAAAATACACTATTTTTTTTTTTAGCTACCTCCTTCAGATTCCATTCCTACCAGATTATGTTCGATACGAGTCGCACGTTTCGCGTACTCTTCCCACCTTTCGGTGAGTACGTCAACCTGACACCACTAAGGTATCGGAGTAAAGTGCTCTCCCTGACACTATTAAGGTGCCGGAATAAAGTGCTCTCCCACCATCCCAATCACATGCTTCAAGAAATAATTCTAGATTTAATCGAGTCATCCGTAGAATCATAGCTCGAACCTGTGATCGAAGAGAGACGGGCATAAGCACTTACTAACCGCGCTACCGTCTTAGTGGCAAACACACTGTTTTTGACTAAATACTCTCTCATAGTTTGTACTTTTGGGATTCTGTACTGTTCACCATCTTTAGCTTATAGTTCTTTGGGCTTTTTACTAAAGTATCGTGTCCTCGTGTCATTTAACTATTTTACTCTATCTAACTATTCGGAAAAACTTCTAATAGGTGACATGCATTTAGGCTGACAGATATGTGTAGCATGGATGAAGTTAATTGATGTTGCTTTTAATGGTGACAGAAATTGATGCATAGCTGCTGATAAAAACTCATGTCATCACTTCTAGTAGAACAACCAATATACTGGATTATTGCAGCATTTTGATGGACGGCTTATTTTGTTGTATTATTTTTTTTTGATATATGCTTATTTTGCTGCAATATTGATTATAGTCATTGGATTCATGCCCGTACAATGTTTGCATTATCATCAAATCTTAGTTTATGGTGCCATGGAGAACAAATTTGTAACTGCAATCAGTAATATTTCTTGAAGTCCTATAATACTTATACATAATATCATCTAGTTAAGACATCATAATGCAAATCTTAGATCCACTTGTTTCTTTATAGCTAGCTTATTTTATGATCAGGTACTTGCTACATGTAGTCTGGTCTATTTGAACATAGTCTCCTTTGGATGATGGGTTAGAGCCTGCATCATAGTGGAGTCCCTTCTTCTTCATTGTCTTCCTTGGGCTTACTCTTTCTGGGTCGGTGTCCGTGAAGAAGGTCAGATCTCGGATCTTGTTTTCCCTTCCATCTAATTGGTCATTGTGTTTGTCCTGCCGTGCTCATCGATTAGATCTTGTTGTTAAAACATAAAGAACACCCGGGTAATGACTAACATTCAATACAAATAGATATGTGATAATTGAACTTTAATGGAAGGAAATTGGGTAGATGGAAGCATGGAATAGAAGATTTAGGTTCTGTTGCGGCTAAATTACCCGTGGCTGAGGCTTCGGCGGTTTGGGCATCCCGCTCGCTCTTCCCACCGGGCTTCTGGGCGCTCTTCTCGGATGGACACCTGCAAAAAATTCCCGGACCAGATTTCTGACGGGAGATACTCCGACGCTCAAGTCAGTGGGACAGTCTACGTAGCAACATAATGGATAATTCAAAGAACAACATAGATGAAAAAGGGAGTGAGTGAAGTGGCCTAGCTTGGGCCTGTTGACCTTAGACCTTCTTCTCTTTGGAGGTCCCCTCTTACCCTATTTATAGGATTTATAACCGAAGGTAATTATAACCGAATAACCGAATAACCGAGGTAGTTGTAACCGAATAACCAAATAACTGAAGGTAGTTATAGCCGAATAACTGAAAGTGGTTGAGATGGTTATGGTAAATGAGGCAAAGTGACATGGTCACAACATTGACCCCCACTCCCGAGCCGAAAATGTTGCTAGTGACTGCTTCGGCTTTGATTTCTTTTCCAACGAAGGGAGTAATAAACAATAGCCTTTGCACTTTGTCGATTAGTCGATTAGGTATGCCTTTGTGCTTTTTGTTTGATAGTAAGGTAGGCCGGTTAGGCCTATCTCGGTACGTCGTCGGATTTATCATAGGGTAGGCCGCTTAGGCCATCCCTATGCCTTTGATAAAGATTAAGACAGGCTAGTTAGGTCCACCTCAGTACTTCATCGAATTTACCGTAGGGTAAACCATGTAGGTCATCCCTATGCCTTTAATAGAGATTAAGACATACTAGTTAGGCCCACCTCGGCACTTCGTCGGATTTACCGTAGGGTAGGCCGCTTAGGCCATCCTGTGTCTTTGATGATAATAAAGTAGGCTGGTCAGGCCAGCCTTTTGGATTTTAAGGGCTTCAGCGAGCCTTTGTGGGCCTTCATGGGCCTTGATAAGATAGGCTTCAGTGGGCCTTGATAAGATAGGCTTCAGTGGGCCTTTCCTTGGGTTTCAGCAGGCCCTGATAAGATAGGCTTCAGTAGGCCTTTCCTTGGACTTCAGTGGGCCCTGATAAGATAGGCTTTAGTGGGCCTTTCCTTGGACTTCAGTGGACCCTGATAAGATAGGTTTCAATGGGCTTCAGTGGGCCTTTTGGGCATTAATGGGCCTTTGTGTGCCTTTATGGGCCTTCATGGACCCTTATGGGCCTTAATGGGCCTTTTTGTGGGCCTTTGAGTTTGGGCAATCGGTGAGGAGATGCAGGATCTGCATGCCTGGGAGTCGGATCATGAGGGCAAGGCTCCGACCAGGCAATCTTGGCAAGAGGGGGGGCCAGGCCAGCGATGCGATCGGAGAGGTTGGCGCGTACTGGCGAGGCTCCGGAAGGTCCTAGCGAGAGGGTTAACCGTCTTTGCGGTGAGGAAGATCACACGGGCGAAGCTTCCGACTGTTGGAGATCATGGTGAGGGAGCTCCGGTCTTCCAGAATCTTCAGAACCCGATGCTTCCGGCGAACCTTTGGGCAGATGGCTGAAGTCGATGAAGTCTTCTTTGTTTCGTCTCTGTTCCATCTCCTTGTTTTGAAGGGTGGGGGCATCTTCAGAACCGGGGGCCGCTTCCGATGCGTGGGCGAGGCTTCGGAAGATCTCGGCAAGAAAGCCATTAGGAGACCTCGACGAGGGGCTCGGCCATCTCGATGGCAAGGGAGATCACAAGGAGGAGCCGACCAACTCAGCGGCGATGTGTAGGCGAGCTGGTGACCGAGGCAGAGATGAGCACGAGGAAGTGGGAACAAGGCTAAGCAAGAAGACCACCAGACCTTCTCGTCGATGGAAATCTTGCGATCCGACACTGGAATGGCCGAAGACGAAGTTGTCCAGCTGGAAGATCTGGTCGTAGGGCCCCTGATTGGATGCTATCCATGGTCCCAGGCTTCAAATCCATCAGCCCCATCCGTGGCATGAGCCGACTGCAACTCGCCTTATGGCTTGCTCGGGCCGGAGGTTCGAGTCCTCATGGTGGCAGCCGATGGCATCGATCCCGTACTCCGCACACACCACCTCCCAGATCTTGGTCTTGTGGGCTTGGATATGGAAGAGGAGGTACCGAAGGTCCCCTGGTGGATCTTATCGAAGGAGCTCTCTCCTTGCTGTACTCGAGGATGACGATGCGGCCGGAGTTGGAGCCGACGGTGACATAGTCCTTTTGGGGGCCAGTGAAACGGAACTACATGAGGGGGCGGATGGCACCGAAGACCTCGATAGAGTGGAGGGTCTGGATCTTGCCAGCATCATCAGGAGAACCCATGTAGAGGGTGGTGATGTGGCCCTAGATGAGGAAGACGATAGGCTCGTTCTAGGCGATAGGGGGCAGACCATGTGATGCAGGACAACTCTAAGATTGCTAAACATGCAGGAAAAAATAGTAAACTAATTTTTTGTGATTTTTATAATTTTTTGTTTGTAGGCTAAATTTCCAAATAAAAGTAAGAACTAGCATAGGAGTAGCAATGCATAGAATCATCATGATCGCAAAAAACTGATGCAAGATAAAAAGTATCCACGACCCGAGAGTTGAAAAACTTTCGGTTTAGGATAGCTATTCTTCATCAAATCAGAAATTAAAAGAAGGGAAGGATGTTACCAATCAGTGAATTGAATAACTTCCGATGAAGAGGTCACACAGCACTCTGATTGGAGTCTGGATGATGAAGCTCGATTTTCCTGATTAGATGGCTGATTTGGGCCATCTTGGAGATAAGGAAAGCCTCATCTGAAGAGGCGAAACACCTAGGAGATCCTGCAAAACGTCAAGGGTCAATCAAAACAGCAAGTAAGAAAAAGAAAAAAAAACTAGGTTTAGAAGTAATCGGGTTAAGGATTAGAAGCTGGGCTATGTGAAGCTTGTTAAAGATATCCCTGTTTGGCAACCTAGGGCACTCCTTCTTGGACGTGTGAAGGCTCGGATGGCAGTGAGTTAGGACGTGGAAGGATGCTAGGGCAGCAAGGAATTCGGCCAAGCACAATAGTAACAAAAAAAACAAAGTAACACACAAGCTCGCAAGCTCAAATAAATTTACCAAGGTTTTGATATTATGAATAAAAATTGCTTACAAGAGGGGGAGTGGTGGGGTATTTATAGAGCTCCCATGCCCTCTAACTAGGGTTACATCCTTGGATTACAAGTCCTCTCTTAGCTAGGTTAGAAAAACAAATCTTAAAATAATTAGGAGCATAAATCCCAACTAGGTTAGGATTTGACCTAGTCTTCTCCTTCTTCCTTCATGCTTTGACTATTCCACACAAGAACACCTCTTGGACTTGGTCAATACTTCAAGGATGCCTAGGAGGGCGTGTTGGGCTTCTAGGGGCAACAAGGGGCCGGTCCAAAGGGGCTTGGTGCATGGGCTTGGGCCTTTTGGAAGCTGGGATGGCCTGGTAGCCTGGTAGCAGGAATATTCCATGAAATATTGCTTCTTTAGGGCTTGGGCTTGGCACCTGGGCTTGATTTTCTTGGGCTGGGATGTAGGTGGACCTTTGGAATCATAGATGCCCTGGTTTAGGAATATACTCTAGCATCTGGAGAGGAACCTGGATATCTGGAGGATATTTGGAAAGAATTAGGGTTTCTTGAAGCATCTTAGATCCTGGGTTGTCACACAAAATCTAATGGGCTGATGTAGTGGTCTCTGACTCCTGGATGTGGCCTGGTGGAACTCTAAAATAGGGTAACATCCTCTCTTGTACAAAAATTGAGCTCATACTGGACTCATAACTGATATACAGGACTCAAAATACTGACTGGGTTGAGGGTTGAGACAAATCAACTAACCTCAACTTATTATAGGACACAATCTTAATTGATTACAAAATTTTCAAAACTTTGACACATGACTAGGCAAGCCAAATGGGATTCAGTGATCTGTGTCTGATCCTGGTCTCCCCACCAATTCTTCCGAGGTGGGAGGAACTCGACCCCATCGAGTATGGGTCAATTTGGCTTAAGGAGGGTCCGGGTTGAGGCGCTGTAGATCCGCACCAGCGTTCCACAAGTCTCAGATTCTAGCCGACCTTGCTACCGGATCAAATATTGCTAACAGTCTCTATCCCAGGTATCGATAGCTTGATCGTTCAAAGCTCTCTCAATCTTTACCTCACTAAAAGGCCAAATTATATGTGGTCACTTTGGGATGGGTTCTCTCTCAAAGAATGGGAGTGGCTCAAGGGGCTCGCTGGGTATCACTGTTGGCTCCCTAGACTTTACAAAGTCTGAGATGATGAAAGTGGAGTTAATACTTAAATCAGGTGATATCTCAGGTACATAGGCATTGGGTCCACTATTATTCATTATTTTGGATGGGCCAGCTTCGCGAGCAGAAAATTCTTTGACAGTCACATATTCCTCTGCCTAAAAATCTTTATCTTTCTTTTGGGAATTTGCTAAGTTATTATTTAGTTCATTAATTATGTTCAGCTCTTGACTAATTTCTGGATGCAAATACTGTGCAGAGGTCAGTGCATGTGTGGATAGATAATTCGGGGCTATGGATTTACTGGACTTAACTAACACCTAACAAACTCGACTAGACTTTCCTATCAAAGGAAATGTTATTGGACTCTAAGAGACAAAACCTAACATATTATAGACTCTTTACATTTGATCCTAGCTTGGCATGTATATGAGAACTTACTATGTATGCCTATTAGGTGCCTTAGGGTATGCCAAAAATATGATGCAAATCTAACCTGTGCAATGAATGAATGCACTATGATTACCCCTATAAAATGCAAATGAATGGTTAAAGAAATATAAGAAAATTCAAGAAAAGACAGAAAATATGAGGTGGATTCAGGGTTAGTCTGATTGGGTGGAAGTAAGAAAAAGGTTCGGGATTAATTGGATAGACTAAGATATAAGAAGGGGTGTCGGGAATTAATCCTAGACTAATGAGGTTTACCTTATGGGTTTGATGTCTATTTAAAGGGTCTACATAATGAAAGAAAGGGTCATTGATTTCAGGAAAGAGATCAAGTGGAGTCAATGGAATAATTTCATCCTAAGGGTACTGATTCAAAGAGGTCAAGTCCTTACTGAACTCTTCTGGCTCATAAATCAAATGACTAGGCTCTCTAATTGGACTCTCTTCTAGTGGCTCCTCAGGTAGGATGCTAATTGTAGGATTGGATTTCTCATGGCCTTCTTCCTTTAAGGGTTCTTCCACTACAGGTTGGGTGTGGTCAAGGTCAGCTAACTCTAGGGTGGCTTCAACCTGGGTATCTACTGGATCAACTACCACTGGTTTGACTTCTACCTGGATATTAGTTTGGTCAAACCTACTGTTCATTTGGTCAAATTGTTCCATCATGGCCTTAAAGAGGGTTTCAAAATTGGGCTCCATGGTTAAACTAGGTTGGTTGTACTGGACTTCTGATTCAACTAACTCTGGGTTGACTTCTAACTGGGTTTCCACTGGGTCAACTAATTCTAGGTTGACTCCTAACTCTAGGTCACCTATAGGTATCTCTTCTTCTAAATTTTCATTGGACTCATTATCCTCAAACTCCTCTACCATACTTGGGTCAACCTCATATATTTCTTCTTCTAAGTCATCTTGGTGAACCAATGGGGTGGTAAGAGGTGTTTGGCTAATGAAAAATTGACTAAGGTCTGGGATAACAGGGGTGGGTAAAATAAAGGTTATGGGTTCATAGGTTATGGGTTTAAAGGTTATGGGTTCAAAGGTTATGGGTTCAAATCTAGGGGTATCAATCCTATAGGGTTCAGGTTGACTGAGGGATAGTGGGTTACTATTGGATTCATATCTAGGGACTATGGGTTCCTGGGGTTTAGCTCTATGGGTCTTGCCTAAGGTTCCTACTTGGTCATCTAATGGATCAAAACTATGGATTGCTTGATTACTTGATTGGATCAGTTGGTCAAGCTTAGTATTAATTTGGGGATCGGATTGGTCAAACCTACGGTATATTCGGGCAAGCTGGGCTTGGGTTTGGGTATTGGATTGGTTTATTTGGGCAAACTGGGCTTGGGATTGGGTAGTTAACTGGGCAAGCTGGTTTAGGATGGCTTCCAAACTAGGATCCATGGCTGAGTCGGTTTGGGATTTAGACTTCTGGTATTGGGTTCCTAATCTAGTGGTCATACAATCAAACAATCAATCAAAATGAAATGGTGCATCCAAGCATGCAAAATAGGTTAACTTAATCTAGGGTTTCCTAGACTTAGAGCCAAAACTGGGTGGGTCACCTAAACCTGTCAAAATGGGCCGGCCCGACCCGGCCCAGTCCTAACCCATATGGGCCGATATTATATTGGTCGGGCCAGGTTAGGCCCACTTGCAAAAGTGGATCCAAAAATCCCAGCCCAGCCCGGCCCTAAATGGGTCGTGGGTTAGGCTCGGGCCAGCCCAGAATCAAACTTAGCAGACCGGGGGGGTTCGGGGAAGGGCCGGAAGGAGAGGGAGAAGAAGAAGGAGCGGAGTAGCAAACGAAGCTCCGGGAGCGACACCGGCAGGCCATCACTCCCAGCACCGCCCGCGCGGGTTCGCGGTCGCGATGGCGACCGCGAGGGGTTCGAGGAAGGGTCAGAATGAGAGGGAGAAGGAGGACTGAAGGAGCAGACGAAGCTCCCCCAGCACCGCCCGTGTGGGTTCGCGGTGGCAACGGTGACCGCGAGGGGTTCGAGGAAGGGTTGGAAGGAGAGGGAGAAGGAGCGAATGAAGCTCCCCGAGCGTCGCCCACGCGGGTTCGTGGTGGCGGTGGCAGCCACAGGGGGTTTGTGGAAGGGTCGGAACTCGGAAGTAGGAGCGGACGAAGCTTCCCCAGCACCGCTCGTGCGGTTTCGCGGTGGTGGCGGCGGCCTCGTGGGTTTCGAGGAAGGGTCGGAAGGAGAGGGAGAAGGAGAAGGAGCGGACAAAGCTCCGGGAGCGGCACCGGTAGGCCATCCCATTCCCAGTCGCATGCTCACTGACCTCTACCAGTATGGCAACTTCCTCCTCACTTCTCCGGTTCTCCCACTCCCGGTTCTCCTCTTCGATGGCTTTTCGTGAGTCCGTGACTACTGACTCACCAGTTCTCCTCTCCGGCGGGCGGTGGCTCTCCGTGAGAGTGAGGCGAATAAGGCGATCAGTGGAACGAGGCCTTGTTTCTCCTCTCCGTGGGTTAGGGCCGGCCCTTTCCCCTTTTTTTTTTAAATCAAGGCCCACGGGCTGGCCCGACCCTAACCCACTTCAGCCCATGGACTACAAGGGCCGGGCCAAAAAGCCCGGTTACATAAATGGACCACTTTTTTTCAGCCCGACCCGGCCCATTTATAGGGCTAAATGGGCTGGCCCATGGGCTTTGGCCTATTTTGATAGGTCTAGGGTCAGGTCAACTTACACCTAACCCAGTAGCTAATCCTTTCTCTGGCCAGGTAGAGGATAGGAGTGTGGGAGGCTCCCCTGCTTTCACAGGGATCCATTAAAAACCACAGCACCATTTAGGTCGATTGACTCTGGACCCTCAGCCTTAGACACCAGATTTCAGTAATAGCCACAGGATTAAATGCACTAGTTGGCCCACACAGCTCAGACCCGACCTGTTGATGTTTCCTAGCCCTCTAGGGCAAATTAGGTCTAATTGATTTTAAATAGGCTTGGGTTAGGATGATGATGGTTGTTTTGGACCCAGGACAGGTGATGAAATCCTGCCCTAATATGAGATATTGAGTTGCCCTTAAGATTAGGTTAAAGATGATGGCAATCGATGGTCATGATGCAATCTAAAATAATCAAAAAAATAAAAATATTTTATGTATATTTTATGAAATGATAAATTAGGTTTAAGTTGATTAGGTTAGCAATCAAATTAGGCTTGGGATTGAGGTGTGTGGAAGTTGATTAGGTTAGGTTGAGTCAATGTGCAGAAATAACAAAAATCAGAAAATCAGAATTTCAGATGATGTAGAATTTGGCATAGATCCTGATACAGAAAAAAATTAAAAAAATTCTAGAACAGAGTATAGACGGTGATGATCATACCTACCAAATTTCATGCAAAACTAAAATCAAATGATAATGAAAATCCTAGGATTTTTGGACTGCTACAGAAATTTTAAGGATGCTGTTAGGGTTTCTAATATACCAAATTTTAATGATATATGGTTTCTGTAAAATTAATTAAAAATTTTGATAAAATAGAGGACTCTATATAGAACAACTCATCCAAATTTCACAAAAAAGTAAAATCTCTAGATGGTCAAAATCAGATGCAAAACAGACACCTACTGCAGTGGACAGGATGCAGAAATTAGGGTCTGTGAATGCATAGCAGATAAAAACTATCCTAAACCCGCTCTGATACCAAACTAATGCGGGATGACTCTAAGATTACTAAACATGCAGGAAAAAATAGTAAACTAATTTTTTGTTTGTAGGCTAAATTTCCAAATAAAAGTAAGGACTAGCATAGGAGTAGCGATGCATATAATCATCATGATCGCAAAGAACTCATGCAAGATAATAAATAGTTAGGACCCGAGAGTTGAGAAACTCCCAGTTTAGGATAGCTATTCTTCATCAAATTAGAAATTAAAAGAAGGGAAGCATGTTACCAATCAGTGAATTGAAGAACTTCCGATGAAGAGGTCACACAGCACTCTAATTAGAGTTTGGATGATGAAGCTCGGTTTTCCTGATTAGATGACTGATTTGGGTAGTCCTGGAGGCAAGAAAAGCCTCCTCTGGGAAGGTAAAATATCTCGAGGATCCTGCAAAATATCAAGGGTCAATCAAAATAGCAAGTAAGAAAAAGAAAGAAAACTAGGTTTAGAAGGAATCAGGTTAGGGATTAGAAGCTGGGCTGTGTGAAGCTTGTTAAAGATCTCCCTACTTGGCAGCCTGGGACACTCCTTCTTGGATGTGTGAAGGCTTGGATGGTAGTGAGCTATGGCATGGAAGGATGCTAGGGTAGCAAGAAATTTGGCCAAGCACAATAGTAACAAAAAAATAAAGTAACATACAAGCTCGCAAACTCAAATACAATTACCAAGGTTTTGATATCATGAATAAAAATTGTTTACGAGAGGGGGAGGGGTGGGGTATTTATAGAGTTTCCATGCCCTCTAACTAGGGTTACATGCTTGGATTACAAGTCCTCTCCTAGCTAGGTTAGAAAAACAAATCTTAAAATAATTAGGAGCATAAATCCCAACTAGGTTAGGATTTGACCTAGTCTTCTCCTTCTCCCTTCATGCTTTGACTATTCCACACAAGGATACCTCTTGGACTTGGTCAACACTTCAAGGATGCCTAGGAGGGTGTGTTGGGCTTCTAGGGACAGCAAGCAGTCGGTCCAAAGGGGCTTGGTGCATGGGCTTGGGCCTCCTGGAAGCTGGGGTGGCCTGGTAGCCTGGTAGCAGGAATATTCAATGGAATCTTGCTTCTTTAGGGCTTGGGCTTGGCGCCTGGGCTTGATTTCCTAAGACTGGGATGCAGGTAGACCTCTGGAATCATGATGCTCTGGTTTAGGAATATACTCTAGCATCTGAAGAGGAATCTGGGCATCTGGAGGACATTTGGAAAGAATCAGGGTTTCTGGAAGCATCTTGGATCCTAGGTTGTCACACAAAATCCAATGGGCTGATGTAGTGGCCTCTGACTCCTGGATGTGGCCTGGTGGAACTCCAAAATAGGGTAACCTCCTCTATTGTACAAAAATTGAGCTTATACTGGACTCATAACTGATGTACAGGACTCTAAATACTGACTAGGTTGAGGGTTGAGACAAATCAACTAACCTCAACTTATTACAGGACTCAATCTTAATTGATTACAAAATTTTCAAAACTTTGACACATGACTAGGTAAACCAAATGGGATCCAATGATCTGTGTCTGATCCTGGTATCCCCACCACCATGGAGCTGGTCGTCATCGGCCACTATGGTGGAGACGCAGAGGAGGCACGAGATGTCGGCGATGGAGTTGTCAAGCTGGGTGGCCATCTTAGCGAAGGCGGTGGTGGCGTCTAGGTGTAGAGACCACGGTCAGGGGTCGTGGGTGATGTCAGTGCCGATGGAGATGCGGCGGCACTCTCCACTAGAGATGCCGCGGTGGCCCTCATCACCGATGGTGGTGCGGGCGGCTGGGCGAAGGACGAGTTGATTGATGAGGGCGTAGACTCGGGCATGCTTCTTAGCGACAGAGAGGGATGATGGTGAAGACCGGCACATCGGGCCATGGGCGCGGCACTTGGACACCAGGCCCACCTCCTTCAGCTCGGTGGCTAGCATGATGCGGTGGAGCTTTTTACGGGCGATGTCGAGCCAGAGCTCGAGCCCCCATTTCTTGGTCTTACGAGCTTGGATCTAGGGGAGGAGGAGCTTGATGGAGTCATCGGCCTCATCCTCCCTCTTGCCCTTTCTATCGTGGATTGCTTGAAATTCTCCTTTCCAAGAGGGGATTGATCGCGACTCCCTTCCTGGTGTGCCAATCTGTTGCAGCTAAATTACCCGTGGCTAAGGCTTCGGTAGTGTCAGGCATCCTACTCACTCTTCCCACCGGGCTCCTGAGCGTTCTTCTCGGATGACACTTGCAAAAGATCCTCGGACCGTATTTCTGGTGGGGGATACTCCGACGCTCAAGTTAGTAGGACGGTCTAGGCAGCAACAAAATGAAAAATTCAAAGAACAGCATAGATAGAAAAGGGAGTGAGTGAAGTGATCTAGCCTTGGCTTGTTGACCTTAGACCTTCCTCCCTTTGGAGGCCCCCTCTTATCCTATTTATAGAGTTTATAACCGAAGGTAGTTGTAACCGAATAACCAAATAACTGAAGGTAGTTGTAACCGAATAACGAAATAATCAAAGGTAGTTGTAATCGAATAACCGAATAACCGAAGGTAGTGGAGGTGGTTATGGTAAATTAGGCCAAGTGACAAGGTCACAACAGGTTCAAACCAGTACCCGTGGAATTAAAATCAAAAGTTAGTGCAATAGTTTTTGTCCTTGAAAGAATAGACTTTATGTTTTGGAAGTTAAGAAATGATTGGAACTCCAAATAAATTAAATTTAGGTGTAGTGATATCAGGATAGTGATGATAGGTTTCAAATAAATTAAATCCATGATCTGACCCAACCTAACCTGAATCGAGCTTGAACTGGACTCGCATTTCATGGATTGGGCCAGGTTATATATGGACCCGACCCAACTTGAATGATCCAATGGGTCAATAAATTGGTCATGGACCTGACCCAACCCGATCCAATTTCTTATTGAGAAGGGTATGGGTCTAAGATCAAGACCCGATCAAGGAATCAAATCGGGTCGGGTCACTCAGAACCTGGTCCGATGCAACCATTTACACCTCTAAATGTATGCATGTATGTATGTGTTTAGTAAAGTTCTGTGTTATTTATTTTAAAAACAAAAGGTAAATTTTAATAAGCAAAAAAATCTTGCTTTCCACAAAAGGCAATTATTTTTTGATTTTTGATTTTTAACTTTCTGTGGTGTTATTAAATATTACTTTTTAATTTTTACTTTCAAAAAATTAAAAAGCAAAAAAAGTACCTTTTTTTTTTTAATGACTAACCAAAGGAACCCTAGATTAATTGTAAAGCCTTTAATAGCACATAGCTTTAAGAAATATTTAATTGCTTTATTCCATATTGCTCAATTTCTCTTGTTGCCTTAAAAGGTGGTCTACCAGCCTTTCCAAGATGGGGGTATAGGGATCCAATCTCTACTAGTTATGAGGGAGGCTATAATTGCTAGACATATAGCTAGTTTTTGGTGTGAGATGTTGAGCGCTCGATATGGGACATGGAGTTAGGGTCCTAGATCCGGATTGCATAAAGTTGCTCCTTCATCTAGAAGGATATTTGTGTTTGCGCGCTTGTAGTGGTGACCTAGATTTGATGGACAGTTGGGAATGAGACTTCAACTGATATGAGCCAGAATGGTTAGATTTCTAGCTTGCCCCTCTCATGTTTGCCAACCTATGTTAGCATCGAGGTGGATGACCATCTGGCGGATCTATGATTTAATCATAATTGATGGCATAGGTTGGAGGGCAATGGATGTCACTTATTTTTTTGGTAGTTAACTTATTAATAGGGTTCTTGTTATCCCAATTCTTGTCCATCAAAGCCAAGACTTGAGGGCATTAGGTTGATCATGCTATCCTAAGATTCCTATAAGGGATCTCACTAAGTTGAATAGGCCATGCCGAATAGGAGGATCGAGGCTCCTTAGATTTGGAGAGTGGTTGTCTATCTCAGGGTTAGACTATTTTTTTTAGAAGGTTGCTTGGGATCGGCTTTCGATGCATACACTTCTTAGGGAAAGAGGCATGGAGCTTTTGGCTACCTACTTATTATGCATACTAGAGGATGAGTCAATGGAACATGCCCTTCTTCATTGTTCGAGGGTAAGGTTGATTTGAAGGATGGTGTGTGGTTAGCCTTGAGGAAAAACTAGTGGTCCTTGGATGAATCCCTTCCTAGATGCGATCCGTTAGAGTATAGCAGAAGGCCCGACCCACACTTGGAAGGGTAGGATGGCATATATAGTTTGTCAAATATGGCTTTATAGGAACAATCTAGTCTTCAAAATTGAAGTTGTGCCTGCACATTGGGTACCGAAGAGAGTCTATTCCTTAGCTGCAGAGTACAATTATTTTCGTATTGTTGGCTCGTCCCTTGACACCTCTACTCCTTGGGACTCCCATGTTGTGTCTGTAGTGATTAGAAGAGTTTTTTTCATCTCTTGGGATCCTCCTCTCTTGAGATTTGTCAAGGTTAATTTAGATGGTAGTGTTAGGGATGGCAATGATGGTGCATGCTATATCATCTATGGTTTATTAGATGTCAAGTTGTTGAACGCAGGGGGCTTATATCTTTTGAGCCTTTTTGTTCCAAAAGTAGAGCTTCGTGCTTCTTAAGTATTATTTGTGCTAGGTAGAGGTTGCGGGCGGAAAGAATTTTTGTTGAGGATGATTTTGCCACAGGCATTGGCTAGATTCATGACGAAGTGAAGCATCTGGAGGCTCATTTGCTTTGTGACATCTAAAATTTTCTTATTTATTTCATTGCAGTATCTGTTCGGCATATTTTCTAGGAGACGAACATTGTAGCAGACTAGGTTGCATTCTTTGTTGCCGACCACATCAAAGATTGGACCTGATGCCAGGGAAATCATTGTCCTTGGATCTTGACAGATATTTTATATTATGACCTTTTGGATCGCACTCATACTAGAGTGGTATGATTGCCTACTTGTATCCAAAAAAAAAAAAAAAAATCTCCTATTACCATGCATTATTATGGGAAGCAAATTGTGTGATCAATGAAAATTTTGGATGTTCATGATATTTTCTTAGCAGTTTCTCCTGCATAATTATCTTTATAACCCAAAAAAATAATATACATGTTCCCTCGAACTTCTTGGCATTTTTAGGCATCATTTTAATGCTACGTGGGACCAGTGTCTTTGAAAACAAAACACTGAAACTTGGGCTACAATAAACCTAAGCCCTCCCAGCCTGAGCAAAGGCGAGGTTTCATCTTAGGCCCTTTGTACAAATATCAAGAAATTTTACTAGGAAATTATGATGACACCTTGTTTTAGTGGTTTAGTGATAATTCAACACCACTTTGAAGATTACCAAATAACAGCAAAATTTGGACATAGTACTTTAATTTATTATCTTGTTAGCTTCCTTGCAAGACACTCCATATGCTAGTCAATTCTAGCACCCAAGTGTACTTCGTTGTGAGGAATCTTGAGGTGATGGATGTGAAAATATATAAAGGGTTAGCTTTTATGAGAAATATAGTTGGCCAAAAAAAAAAATTGAGAATAGCTATTACATAGCTAGGAAAAGCCTTGATGATTATATCTCTGAATTTATCAGGATCCTCTCTTTTTAAACCCGGTTGATCATTGAAGTTGACTCTGCTACTGTTATATTCTGGATCTCGCACTCATCATCAGCCCCGGTGACTTATCCTATTATACGAGATATCAGGCTCCTGCTGTAGGGCTGTGCTTGTATATTGATTAGGCATATTTATCGGGAGGCCAACTTTGCTACGGATTGGATGGCCTTTTTGTGGCTCATTATTTGGATTTTGTACTTTGGTTAGATTGGTATACTGTCCCTATACAGCTTAGGAATCTTATTTTGGTTGATTATTTAGATTGTATTCATCATCGTTTAGTGTAATGAGTACACCGATTTATCAAAAAAAAAAAAAAATACTAGATTACTAGCTTCCCTCGACCACCTAAATTGCGATGATATGCCTGGTGAAAATGACCATTAGACAAGAGAAAGGGTTCGTAAAAAATATAGCCCTTCACCATTATAAAATGGCAATACCCTCTCCCCTTCCATCTTTCATGACTGTTTTTTGAATTTAATCTAGCCAATACTAGTATCATTTCTTAGATTTGGATGGATTAGTATAAAGCAAATGGCCCGTTCCAACTGGGCTAACATGCGGGTTGTTACAGCCGTGACAGTGACGTGGCCAGGCTCAGGTACCGCCGAACACGATCGAGCCACGTGGAAGTTTTCCCGGCCGAGTCAGCGCCACATCTTCAAGGCCAGGATCGGCAAGACTACACCGCCCGATGACTGTTTAAGGCAAACTGCCCTCGCCGAGGTCGAGCTCGGCTCGGAGTTCCTCTACCACCCCATTGGCGCCCGGACCCGGAGGGGTCCGCCTAGGAGAGGTCGGCCGAGGTCAGGCGACCTCCTGCCACCTCGCCAGGTGTCCACCCAGGAGGGGTCCGCCTAAGCCGAGGTCGGCCGGTCCTTCGCCCTTCGCCAGGTGGCAACCCGGAGACGGGCCCACCTCGGCCGAGGTCAGGCGACCTCCTGCCACCTCGCCAGGTGTCCACCCAAGAGGGGTCCGCCTAAGCCGAGGTCGGCCGGTCCTTCGCCCTTCGCCAGGTGGCAACCCGGAGACGGGCCCACCTCGGCCGAGGCCAGGCGACCTCCTGCCACCTCGCCAGGTGTCCACCCAGGAGGGGTCCACCCTAGTCGAGGTCGGCCAATCCTTCGCCCTTCGCCAGGTAGCCACCCGGAGACGGGCCCGCCTCGGCCGAAGCCGGGCGACCTCCTGCCACCTCGCCAGGTGTCCACCCAGGAGGGGTCCACCTAAGCCGAGGTCGGCCGGTCCTTCGCCCTTCGCCAGGTGGCAACCCGGAGGCGGGTCCACCTCGGCCGAAGCCAGGCGACCTCCTGCCACCTCGCCAGGTGTCCGCCCGGGAGGGGTCCACCTAGGCCGAGGTCGGCTGGTCCTTCGCTCCTCACCAGTTGGCCCCCGGGGACGGGTCCAACTCGGCCGAGGTCAGACCGCTCATACGGAGAGGATCCCAGGAAGAGAAACGGGCCCCGAGGCCATCCCTCGGACCGTACGAACCCCAGACGGCACTCCGTACGGAGGGCGGCGGCACGCGGAACATCACTTGCATCGGCCCGACAGGTCCCACAGCCGAGAGACGCGATCCTGACGGAACAGGCCCCATAGATGGATGGCGCCCACGCTTGGGGAAGAGAGCGCTCTCGCTGGGCCCGAGGCCTGACCGGCCGCCTTGCCAGCGCCGCCCTCCCCTTTTTCCCTTCTGTCTTTGCCTTTTCCCTGCTGGGCCCGGCGGACGAGGTCGGAAAGCCGCCTGGCCCCCTTCACCGAAAAGGGAAAAGAGAAAAGGACGGGGGAGGGAAGTCTCCAATGTGCGGACACCAAAGGCACCAGAATAAGGCAGAGGCTTCTCAACCCTCTGTAAATTGATCAATAATTTATGAGTCCATCTGTAATAAGGGCTTAGCTCATCTGAGTCCATTTTAGTTGTTATTTGAGTATTTTTAGTTGTTATTTCACTTCTGTACTAGTCAGCTCATGTTGAGCTAGTTCAGTCCATTGCTAGTCAGCTCATGTTGAGCTAATTTTATTTTTTTGAGTCCTGTCCAAGCATACTGAAGACTCAAGACTATATCATACAAGTGAAGACCAAGTCCAACTATATTGAAGACATGGAAGTATAGCCCAAGTCCAACCCAACCTTTAAGATTTGAAGACCCCAGGAGGAAAATTCATAAAACTCTAATTTCTTGCAGATACCCTCCAGATGCCCATATTCCCTTCCAGATGCCAAAATATATTCATATACCAAGGCATCCATGATTTTAGAGGTCCATCTACATCCTAGCCCAATGAAATCAAGCCCAGGTGCCAAGTCCAAGCCCCTAAGAAGCAAGATACCAGGGAATATTCCTGCTACCTGGCTACCAGGCCACCCCAGCTTCCAAAGGCCCAAACCCATGCACCCGGGCCCCTTTGGGCCGGCCCCTTGCTGCTCCTAGAAGCCCAACACGCCCCCCTAGGCGTCCTTGGAGTGTTGACCAAGTCAAGAGAATTTTTAGGGATTTTTCTACCTAATATTTCTTTATTTTCTAGCTAGGGTTTGAGAGGGAAAATGATTCTTATGTAAAGACTTATGTACCCATACTTGGAGCCCAAGGTTAAGGGTCTATTTAAGGGACCCTAGCCTCTTGTATGAGGAGAATTTTTGATGAATGAAAACCTTGAGTTCTTCTATTGAGTGGTGTGATACCCTGCTGTGTGCATAAAGGGATTGTGAGAGTTCTTCTTCCCGGTGTTTGCAATCATCTTCCTGCTGCCAACAAACCCTCCAGATCCCTGGACGCCCACTCCAAAAGAAGCCTTCCCTTGCTATTTTTACTTTATTTTCTTGTTCCTTTGTGAGTTTTCTAACCCCTGACAGGTCGTTTGCAGGTCCCTGAGTTCCTACGAATCCAACGACTCCAGCCAAGCCTTAATCGGATCACCGAGCAGAAAGCCGGGTATCCGCGGGTCTTTGGCTCGGTTTTCCAGGCCGCATCCGTCGAGGAACGAGAGACCCCTTCACTACGATCTTCACAGACGTTGTCAGGTACACCCCTCTACCTCCAGTAGTTTTATTGTAGGAGAACTTGCCCTAACCGAGGCTTCTCAGCCCCGGCGGTCCATTTTTGCTACTTTTCTAGGTCCTAATATGCATGCTGATCTTCAAAAATTCATACAAAATTCCCTACAAATAATTTTGATTTGAAGTTTGGGAATTAATTACCTAACTCAACATGTAAAACATACAAAAAAAATTTGCATGCATATTAGTTCCCCATCATCCAAGGAGGAAGAAACAAGCGCACGACGAAAGGAGATAAAGAGGGAGGAATCTGGGGACGACAAGGTAAGCAAACAAGCCTGGGGAAGAGGAAGAAGCACCGGCACAAGGCCTTGCTCCGAGGGCAAAAAACCCAAGAATCCCGAGAGGGGAACACTAGGTGTGAGCTCGGTTAGGAGGCCCAGCCGAGATTCTGGTCCCCAGGGCGTCTCTCTCACTAGTAAACTCTCTAAGTCTGGAACCCCTTCGGGGGACCGTCTGGAGAGTCTGTTCCTTCTCGTCGTCTACTGACTTGACCGTCGGAGCTCCCTCGCCGGAATCCCCGGCCAGGGTCTTCTAACCCCTTTTTTGCAGGTTCGCCGCGGGAAGGGAGGCTCCCTCACCAGGCGGTCAGGAGGGATCGACGGATCCGCGGCACGGGCGCGGCGACGAGAGCGGCAACACGGGTGGTGGCCAAAGTTGAAATCATGTCCCATGTCAACCAAGGAAAAATCTTTGTGCACCGTGTACGGTGAAGTAAATCCAATATGGCCCGCACCATATTTTTCTATTGGTCCAAATATATCCACTATAGCATGACGGGATGGGAGCTGAGTGTGACTAGCATTAATTACCATCCAGCTTTTATTTAAAATTTTCATCCAAATCAAAATATCCTTTCATTCAGTTCTTTTTTTTCTGTCATGTTGCTTGAACTAGGATGTCGTAGCTTTTGAACTAGGATATCGTAATACTGTTTCATATTTTCTGCATGGTTGTTATTTTTAAACTAGAGTGTCGTAGGTTTTGAACTAAGATATTGTAAATTTTGAACTAGAGTGTCGTAATACTGTTTAAGGTCCGTTTTGAACTAGGATATCCTAAGTTTTGAACTAGGATATCGTAGGTTTTGAATTAGGATGTCGTAATACTATTTCTAGTCATTTTTGAACTAGGGTATCATCGATTTTGAACTAGGATGTCGTAGCTTTTGAACTAGGATGTCGTAATGCTGTTTCATATTTTCTGCATGGTTGTCATTTTTGAATTAGGGTGTCGTAAGTTTTGAATTAGGATATTGTAAGTTTTGAACTAAAATGTCGTAATACTGTTTCAGGTTATGTTTGAACTAGAGTGTTAGGTTTTGAACTAGGATATTATAAGTTTTGAAATAGAATATCGTAAGATTATTTTTGAACTAGGATATACTAATTTTTGAATTAGAATGTTATTGACTATTTCAAAATATTTTGATCTAGATAAAAAATTTAAATAAAAATTGAACGATAATTAATATAAATCATATTCAGCTTCTATCATACTATGATATCATGAATATATTTGAATTAATAAAAATATATGACGCGAACTATATTAAATTTATTGGACGTAGTGCACAAAAAATTACACGTCAACTAATTGATGAAAGGAGTGCTACTACGGGTTGTCATCGGATCCGGTGGGCCGCTTGTAAAAGAGGGCTCGATCGCACCAACTGGAAGGTCGAGGGGTAGATGAGAACCTTACCACTGGCGTCACCCCGGGGAGACTGGCATCGTGTCCCTTTCTCTCTTCCCTTCCCATCCCTTCCCTTCGCCACCGCGCCCAAACCGACCTAAGAAAAAAGAGAAGATAGCGACAGGGTTACAGGTAGAAGAAGGCCCTCTCCCTCGTTTTTAAAGGAGAGGGAGGAAGAGCTAGGGTTAGGGATTCCCCCATCCCCATCGTTGACCTCGGTTCGTGGCTGATGGAGTCGTGGAGCTTCCCTGACGGCAACTTCGCCAATCTGGTGGAGAGCCGGCGCATCGACTCCCTCCCGGTATTCTTGCCCTCCCCTCCCAATCTCACCTCATTCCATTCCGCCGTATGCAACAAGTTCTTCTTTTCTTTCGGTTTCTTTAGCGCTTTTCGTTCTTGCTCTTGTTCTCGTTCATTGTTTATTTTATTTTATTTTCTTTTCTCTTTTTTCTTTTGTGGATTTGTCGTGGTCTGGAAGTGTTTCTGCGAGCTGCTGGCTTCCTGGCTTCTTGAATTAGTTGAATTGCGGTTCTTTTCTATGCCGGAACCACGAGAGAATGTCGGACTATTAGTTCTGAATTGCTTGATTTTCTGAGGTCTGATGGGCAGAATGATAAGAAAAATCGGCCATGTTTGGGGAATTCTTTAAGTATTAAAAATGTTTCCTAGTCGAGTGGGTTTATGACGCTTGTTTTTAATTTTTGCCCCTGTTATGGGCATGCGATTACCGTTTCTGGATTCGATTTTAAGAGGTCTGCTTGTGTTTGGCTTCGTTGAAGGGTTAAAATCGGACTAGTGGTAGAGTGAAAGTTGGAGATGTTATTTGGTTTGAGGCTTCTTTATGGTTCTTTAAAGCTGAGGCATTTGCAGTTATTATTGTTCATAGAGCATCCAATCTCTATTTTAGATTTTTATATAGTTTGAGTATGAAACAAGGAGATATGATGGATGTGGAGTGGAAGAGGATGTGAGTGTGGAGGTATTTCATGCAGAAAGAACAGCTTACAAGTAGAAGCATATGTGGATGCCTAAAAATTTTGTTTTTTCTTTGTTGGTATATCTGAAAAGTTGTCAAAGCTAACATTTGTTCTATCGATGGTTTTTTAATGTTGTCGAAATTTGATGCTTTTATGTGTTACACTTGTCAAGCCTGCTAGGCTATGTTTGCCTAGTAATCATTGTATTCCTAAAGAAAAATAGACAGTCCTACACATATGACATTTTGATGCTAAATAGAACCTTGTCTCACAATTTCAACTCAGCCATCTAGATGACAGATAACATTATAAGAGTTGACAATTATTTAAATATGTCATGCTGCAATTGTTGGTGAAAAGGTATGGTGCACTTATTTGATTGGGTTTGTGAAGTATTTCTTATATATTTGTTGTCAAATTAATTGTTTAGCTGTGCTTTGATCCTAAGGCTATTACAGAAGAGGTGTCAACTTTATTTGTTTACTTTCAAAAGATATCTTCTGCAACAATCTTTTTTACATTAGTTTGGCTAGCAGGACATCTTATTTCTGCCAAAATTTTCTTACCTCCATTTTTAGTAGTAACTAATAATCTTCAATTAGTGTTGACTTTATAAACAAACTTAAGGGGTCCTATGAAGGGGAGACATATGGAATATAATGTAGAATATTTTAGCAGGATGCTATTGCTTTTGGGATACGGTGGAAGACTTTGGTTTATGAGCCTATCTTTGTAAATTCAAATCTAGCTGGGGTAGTTTTGTACGAAATACAAAATACAGGTGAGGTATAGGGGTAAGTTTTTCTTTTTTAGAGATGAACTGTTTCATTTAAACTACAAGGGCAAATCCTTTTGTTTACAAAAAGATTTGTTTTTTTTCCCCTTAAAGGCAAATTATGAGTTTAAACTGAACAATTCAAAGCCTTTATGTTGATCATATAAACCTGATTCAAAGAGTAATTGGTCAATAGTATTTGATGTTCTCCAATACCTCCATTTTAAGGACAATGGCAACGAAACTTGGAAGCCACTTAAAACTTATCTTAACCAAAGCATTTGCATCATTAAAAATTCTTAGTACCATTATGAGTCTATAATGTTGCTTAGAAGTTCAATCAAATAAAACAAGCAAGATTTAAAAATTACTTCCTAGTCATCCTATCTACAAAGCCTTAGATTAATCCTTTCCAAAATTCTTCTCCAAGCTCCAAGACTCAATATTTTGAGACCTTATATGTTCACATAGGCCTCTAATTCTTCGTTTGGATAAAATTATTTTTGATGTTTGACAACTCTTAAAGAAACCAGTCCTCCTCTCTAAACAGTTTTGATTTGATGCTAATCCATCGACATTTTTGTGAAGAAGGAAATATGCTCATCTGCTTCTTTAAGCCAGATGGCCCTTGTTGGAAAAATCTTCTCTCAAATCCAATTGTGCATTGCCTTTCAATGATTAAAATTTGTACTTCATTGTCACCAAAAGTTCTGCTTTTGACAAATCTTTTTATTGGACAGGGATGGGGAGAAGGAGGAGAGAGGGAGGGAGTGGGAGAGAGAGAGGGAAAGAAAATCTTGACCCTAATTGTAGGAGAACTGGTGGTTAGAGGGAGGGGGGGAGAGAGGAAGGGAAAACCCTTACCCTAAGCCTAGGAGAACCGAGGATTGGATAGAAGAAGGGGAGAAAGAGGGGAGAGGGAGGGAGAAAGAGAGAGAGAGCCATGCCTGTTTGGCCACACTAGAGTCAGAGTTATTGTCAGGGTTGATTAGCCTTCAGTAGTGGCCTTCAGCGTTGCATAGTTTGGAGCTTTGAATCTCCCATCAGGGTGGAAGAGGGGGGAGAGAGATTGATCAAAGAGATCAGGACCTCGGGCAGGGTGGGGCTTGGGGTTTGGTAAGCATCGAACCATCTACATTGTGCAAATTATCTCGGTCTTTGACTGGTTTGGTTCAGTACAGTTTGTCTAACTCTATAATATTGTTTTAATTTCTTTGTATATTAAGTGAAACAATTATAAAAGTACAACAGTTTCTACAGTTATTTTAGGTATGAAAAATATTCTGAAGCAGCCTTAGATTCTCAGGCTGTAAAATTTCTTCCTGTTTCGGCGACAGTTTGGGTGCTGAAATGACATTCTCTTCTTACTTTTCTCTCTTCCTGATTTGTTGTCCTTCCTTTCTTCCATTGAATTTTCTTATGTTATAAAAGCATTTGCTTTTTTTCCCCTTTTTTTTGTCAAGGAACGCTAAATGCAAGTAGTTTTGTCAAGGAACGCTAAATGCAAGTAGCTCTTTTTCATGATCCTGCTGAACTTTCCAGTTAACATTGCTTTTTCTTACAAATATGTAAAATTAGGTATTTTTTTTCATACAAATGCACTAAACACTCCACCATGGCTAGTTTTGTGGGCTCTGTTGTGCATGCTGATACATTTATCAGCATTCTAACTGCTTTGACGAACATCTACCTTATTATTTATTTTGATGGTTGGTGCTCAAGTTTTGTTAATTGGTTTGATCTTGGTAGACTGCATTGCTGCTTTAGACTTACACAATTTCTTGCTGTTACATAGGATGTGAATCGCAGGTTACAACTTCATTCATCTTTGATACGGAGGCTTATGGTGGAGGCAGTTATGGAGGTATGAGGTGTTGTAGAAGAGCTATTCTGGTTTTCTATGGTGTTTTTGTTCAAGCAATGAATGCTTTCCTGGATCCTGTAAACATTAAGAAGTGAATGCTATGCCCAAAAAAAAGTAATGAGATCGACTTTATTTCCTAGTAATTTCTTGTGCCTTGTGTGCTTGATGTCTTGTTTGTGCATTTTCAGTTATCAATTGTTTAGTTAGGCAACATAGTTAACATAGCTTTCAAAATTATGTGATGACTTGACCAATGAAGTCCTAGAGCAATTTATGAGACCTGGGGCCAAAAAAGGAATTTGTTACTTTAAAGAGTAGTAGTTCACAAGTTAGAATGATATTTACTTTGGCAAGATAAGACAGCATGAAATGTCCTGTTTTCCTAGATTTATTTGTAGTTCTCTTTTGATTTGCATTTTTACAATGGGCTAGAGTCTTTTTTAGTGCTTCAAGCATTTTTCATCTTTTAAATTTGTACTTATGTTTTCGTGATCAGAAGTCAGCTGGACATCCTTTATTTTTCAAAATAGTCTATCACAACTTGATTTTATATTCATAAAAAGGACCTGTATATTACATCCACACTTAAATGAAAAAGTTTAATCATGTGATTCTGTCTGCACTTTCAAGCTAGGTTGAGCATGTAGTCGATCTTTTTCTCATGGTGTTGCCGCCATATTTTTTTTTTATGTTTGTCTTCTGACTCTTTAGAAGATCCCTATTCATAGATATTCCAGCTTGCTCTACCTTGCATTATGTGGAGAGCTTAAAAATTCAATCTGGAAAGGTAGTCTCATATGCCATACTAATAAGGTATGGGTACCTATTTATCGCCATGGCATTTTTATTTTATCCTTCACCAATAATACTAAGAGAAGAGGAAAGAGGTTTTTTGATGCTTCTTTGCTTCCAATTCATTGTGCACAAATTTCTGCCGCTATTGTAAGCCCGTACTAGAAAAGCAAAACTACATTGCTATCATAAAATTTTAAGTTTGTAACCTGGTTTTGCCATGTATGGTAAGAACTTTGCCTAGGTATTTCATTTCATGTGTTGTAAATGAACTTTTAATCATGTAGAGACTACGAATATGCCAATTTTATGATCTATGACATTTTGTGTCTGTCTAAATATGAAAATGCTATAATGTGCTTCACTGTGCCCGGCTTTTTCTTTTTTTCTTCCATGGGGAATCTTTGGACAATGACATAAGTGAAGTCCACTGGGTATATACAAGGCTTCATCAATGGGAATTTAGGGAAGAGCTGAACAACCCTCCTGCTATGAGTAGAGGACCTTAGCTTCTCCTTGAATTTGCCTAACAAATTGATTTACTTGAAGATTCTGCTTTATTGTTTTACTTATTTATCAGGCTAGAGAGTTCTCTAGCTTACACATGATCATAGTCAGTCTAGATAATGCCGTTCTTGTTTAAGGTAAGGTTATTTGGTCATATTTAGGGACTTTGCTGGCGCTAACAACTTAGAAAGGAAACTTATCATGTTGAGGTTTTAGTTATGTATATGGATCAATCTGGCCCATGACATGGGGCTTGTTATTTCAATTCATATTTGGATTTTTATTCTAAGCTACATGGTCTCAGATTTGTGTGTTGGGTGTGTGTCTAAGTTTTGGATCTTTCAATATATAAGAATCTCTTATGGAGCCATGTCCGAGTTTTATACCAAGGTCCATGTTTACATGTCAGATGCGGGTGTTTTAAGCCATATCAAAGGATCTGGCTAAATTTTGTTGAGGTTGAGTTAATCTGGCTATATTTTGTTGAGGTTGTGTTAATCATAGATCTTTCAACTAATGTTGCCCAGAATCCCTAGTTGGAGACTCTGGTTAATATTTGGGTTTTTCCATGGTTAATGGCTGACTGACAGTCTTGATCTTCTTTGCTGGAAACAAGCAACAAGGAATAAATTTTATGTTCGTTAGGTGGTTTGTCATGCCTCCAGGCTCTAGATAGCTAAAGCTGTTAAACACATTAGAAGCAGCATGCATTGGAAGGAGAAAGAAGATGTATAGAACTTTACACTTCATTATAAAATTCCTATGATTCGAACCATAGTCCAAGAGCTTACAACAGAGACTTCGTAGTACTTATGGCTACAATACGATGAAAAGGAAACCTTTTGGAGATACATGATTGATTAGAAGGGAAGGATATCTGGATTGAGTAGGCTACCTTCCTTTCTACTTATTTTTTCCTCTTTTCTTT